>CM045761.1:4658589-5258589 GCA_025200525.1 Camellia lanceoleosa | reverse complement strand
CCCGACCACAAAAGCTTTTTATTTGCGCGTAACTTTGTCGGGGTGGCGCCATCCGCACGCAAAATTAGAAGATGATGTGAAGAGAAATTGGGATGAGCCGGGCCGAGGCCTTCATTGCACAAGACTATATAATACGCAGACGAGATTACAACACGTGATCTCGAAAACCACAAGGCAGAACAAAAAGAGACTTTCTCGATTTTGTAACTCGGTGGAGAGCAAAGGCATCGATGATGACCTTAAGGCCAACAGATAAAGATCAAATTCGATGATTGTACGCAATCTCCAACCCAAGTTAATGCAAATGATCAGACTTTTTTTCCCCATCTTCTCGATTTACACGACGGGGTACAGACGAGATGGCGAAGCAAGGTTTAATCGATCAGACCGAGAATGTACTCTCAAGGACATTCAACGGCATAATAACAACGCAGTCTGAGTGGCACTGCCAACACAAGGTTACCCGCCAGTTGTTTGAAACCGGCCGCGCTGCCAGGAAACCCTAGTTCTACTTTATTATAATAGGACAAAGGAAACCTCACCCCAACATATAGGGTGTTTTCAAAGACTCACTTATCTCACTTAGGTGCTTGTTAGAGTGTGCCTCTATGTGAATGCAGTATGTATCGGGCTGGAGTTTAGCATCAGTTCAAGTGGGCACCAGCCGCTTATCTCGAGAATCGCTTGTCCATGGCGATATCCTGAGATTCGGGCTTTTGTGGTTCTGACAGCGATGAACAAGTGGATCCGTGGATTGAGGACAAGGTATTTTCAAATTTTATCAACTGCTATGGTTGTGCGCTCTGATCGTAGGTTAGTAAACAATTCCAAGCCGTTATGTCAGCCTCGCTTCGGGTCATTTATTTCTTTTCATGACATATCTTTTTGCTAAGGGCGCTTTTAGCACCATTGCTTCCAAACCAATAGATACCCCCAAGCACTTTTGGACACGAGGTCGCCGACCAACCGATCCGAGGATCTCGCTGACGGACATCCTGTTCCACTCTCTACCCCAATTATCCGAAGAAGGCCGAGAAGGCTAGCAGGCTCGAACAGGGACTACCAGATAGAGGGTCATGGATAAGAAACAATCGTTGAGATTTACGTATGCCAGAGGTACATTTACCGCTATCTCGGGGATGGAACATCATAATACGCCGGGATGGATGCGATGATACGCCAGATGCATGAGAGCATGAAACAGATGCAAGATGATGCCATCCGCCAAGCGGAATTTTCCAAACAACAATACTACCATGGCCCAAAAAGCCGAGCTGACATTAGGGTCAAGAATAAATAGAACGCAAAGGGCTCGCTTCACATCAGCCTCCTCCACCGGCCCCACTACTCGAAAGCAGTATCCACCGGGTCAATACCTTGCCAAATCCTCGAATATCTCCCGAACACCCGTAACACCTTACCCGATGTCCTAACACTCAAGAGGACATAGGTCTTCCAATCGGGCCGACCCGCCCCCGCCGCGAATCGCCCAAGAATCTTACACCTAACCACCCGGACTTCGCTTTGAGTTCGAGGTAGATCATACAAACAAGCTTGAGTAAGCCGAAAGCTTTTTAAGAAATCACAGGGTGAAGGCCACCCAGATATTGAAGATGGCTACACCGACGCGGGCCGCGGACATCGCCGGAATGATTCAAGATGCCACAGATGATCGCTTTTGACGATCAGGGGATCCTATGGTCCATCTCCCATTATTTTTAGACATCTTGAGGCCAATGGGCCTAACCCGACCACAAAGCTTTTTATTTGGCGTAACTTTTTGTCGGGGTGGCGCTATCCTGCACGCAAAATTAGAAGATGATGTGAAGAGAAATTGGGATGAGTCAAGGCCGAGGCCTTCATGCACAAGACTATATAACACGCAGATCGAGATTACAACACGTGATCTCGAAACCACAAGTGAACAAAAGAGACTTTCTCTCGATTTTGTAACTCGGTGGAGAGTAAAGGCATCGATGATGACCTATACAACAGATAAAGATCAAATTCGGATGATTGTACGCAATCTCCAACCCAAGCACGCGTAAAAATGATCAGATTTTTCCCATCTTCTCGATTTACACGACGGGGTACAGACGAGATGCGAAGCAAGGTTTAATCGATCAGACCGAGAACAAATCAAGGACATTCAATCGGCACAATAACAACGCAGTCTGAGTGGCAATCGCTAACACAAGAACTGGAGGCTCTGAGATGGTCACCACCAATTTCTTCCCAACCAAGGTCTGCAATGCACACTCCTTTTCCAAGACCGGAGCAATAACCAAGCCCCGAGATATCAATCCAGAGGCCAAAGAACCTTCACTCCACTATATATGCCCCGCCCAAGGCCTGGGTGTTAATCAGAAGAAGACCGACGCCCCTAGAACCGAGGCCACTACCGAATCCACTCCCCTTTCCACAACCCACCAACATCTTCTGTGTACCACCAAAGAAGATGGCCATGACACTGATCAATGTTTCCTACAAGGCCACGAGATTCAAGACCTCGGACAAAATATCATCGTGACTTCCGAAAGACCCAACGTCACAACTAACCCACTTCAAGACATAACCAAGATCCACCACCCAAAAGAGTCAACCTCATCCAAATCGGGGTCGCTTCACGATCCTAGTATCTATATTACTCCTCTCACCTACACAAGCCGGAGGTGATCCTTCCCGATTGCACTAACTTGTATGTTGACACCTTCACAACCCAATCGAGCCAGAGGTGGTGACCTCAAGATGGAATCCAAGGTGTTTCAGAAGAGAACGTAATTGGTGAGTCTAGGATGGGACAAATGAATTGCGCCGGAAGAGCTTATGATCCAAGCGATATATCTTATCAAGGCCTATTCGAAATGAGTGTGAGGTCACTGTAAAAGTTGAATTGTGCATGATTCATGCGACGGACTAGAACAAGGGCCGATGATCTCGACAATCGGTGGAAGAAGATTTTGCTAACCTCCAGCTTCTTCAACGACTAAGAAGCGGGATGCAACAATCAATTGGTTTGAATACGAGAGTCGGCAGAATTACCGGTGGTTAGATGACCAACCAGATGTTGTGGAAATTCACCAGCAAGGTAAGGTCTAAGAAAAGGGGTATCAATGATGGCCTAAGGGCCGAGAGTCAATGAATTCGTCAAGAGCCGCCGGTACAAAGAATTTCGCTCAGATCAAGATATTGTGAAAACCGAACAACAAGCCCTATTAACACAGGAGGAGCAAGAAAAGAGGTGGAATTCAGAGAGAATCCGGAAAGCCAAGAACCATGAAGATGTTAAAAGTGCTGCGAGCACAAGAGCAGGACATGCTGTGAGCATATGGGATGAAAGTACCGAGAGTACAAACTTGCCAGAACCAGATAGGTGTCTGTTGAATGCTAGCGGGATGTGGTGGGAAGACGATGACTTATGTCTTGCCCACCTACGCATTTAAGATTGGGCAGATACTCAACCAGATGATACTTGGTACCTCGATGAGGTGGACCACATGACCAGGAGTGGGCGGTATTTCAAGCCCCCACACCTTGACCAACCTGAGACATCTGGGAAAGATAAAGAGGCAGAGAAACATAGGGAGAAGCAAATTGAAGAAGAAGCTGTACTGAGGCAAGAAGAAAATATAGCGTACATCTCCATCTGGGATCGCTATGGCTTCAAGGGTGCATGACAGGGCTCCATTCGCTATGGACAAGGCCAAACTCTCCATCGAACCACGCCAGAGCAAATGGTCGGTTTTTCCGGAGGAGGTTCCCCGCATTAACCTCTTCGCATTAAGGAATTGTCGCCGAGGGCGTGAATCATAACAAACCTCTCTACATCTCCGTGGAGTGTAGAGATATGGATACCGGTGGTACTTTGTTGATACCGGTTCGCTATCAATGTTCCGCTTAGTCGAATCTAAGATACGCACCCGTTAAAACCCGCAGATTTCATACCAACCACTTAGGTGATCGAGCTATGATAATACCAACAGGAAGTGATGGGGATCACCAAGGTTCGTGTGTTGGTCCAGACAACACAACATTGAATTTCATGTCTTGGACGCTCTCACAACCTTCAACTTACTCTTGGGCGCCGTGGTTGCACCAAGTGAAAGCAGCCTTTCCACTGCACCAGATGTTGAAATACCCTCATGGGAAGGGGTTGCAATTGTTTTAATTCATCCATCCATCCGCCGCCGTAAGTGTTCACGCCAGCTTTTGGAAATCGAGCACGGCACGGAGGACGGTTCTTATCGGTTCACTTTGGCAGAGGTCCCGAGTGCGTAATATTATGGTGGAATGAAGGTGTGTACGCTGCTCAATCCGCCTACCTCATGAACAAGCTACAACATATTCTAATGGGATTAGGAAGAAGCAGGAAAGGAGTCGCAAAGATTGGCCAAGTGCCACACAACCCGCATACCTTTAGGCTAGGTTATCCGCCCACCAAAGAAGATGGTGAGGAAAGGAAAGGAAATGGCCGGCAGAGTTACAAATACAAGAAGCCGTAAGTTTTTGACTTAATACACAGTGCCCATCCAGAATTTCGAACGGACGCTTCCGGAGGGGAGGATTTTCCATTTTGCGGCTTCCCAGAGCTATGGTTAAACGCGAGAAGAAGTTGCATTGTGTTTCAAATCTTTCTACCGCGAACTATCCGGGATGACGCGTTACAGAGCGCATGTGCCCAACATCCGAGGTTGAGTGCATTAAGGCAAAGTGGATCCCGAGGGCACAGAGTTGGAAATGGGGTAGATCGCATGTCTCTCTCTCGATCCTCCGATCGACCAAGAGTGCTTGGGGATAACTTTATGCTTTCCATGATTGGATGAAATGGTCGCGAGTCACCAAATAGCCTATCTTGATGCATCAATCGCGACCCTCTCTCACTTGGCAAGACGAGGAGGGATTTTTGTCCAAAGACATCAAATGTAGTGAGCCGTAACCGATTCCACCGAAGTCCCGTGAGTTTGAATCAGTTCCACCGACCGGTCTGAAGTCCGGTACTACTAGGGATGTTAACCCGATGCCACAGCCCCGCCTGTGTCAGTTTTTCCTTTTCATTTGAGTCTCGAACCGATGAATTGGACGATTTGATGTGCCTAATGAGAATGAACTATCTGCGGGTTTCCGAGTACTTTTCTCAGGCCCTAATTTATTGCATTAATTCAGACTTTCAAAATTTTGATCAAAACGACAAGGACGAAGTTCCTCCTGCTTTACAACGTTTAATTGAGCAAGAGCAAGAGAGATTTGTTAAACCATTAATGGATGAAATCATTACTGCGGAACATTGAGATTGAGGAGGACCCGCTACCGTCCAGACGGGTCCACGTTGTCTTCGGAGGAACGCGAGCGCTTAGTCGCTTTATTAAAAGATTTCAAAGATGTTTTCGCGGTCCCACGAAGACATGCTCGAATCGATCCCCGAGATTGTACAAAGATCGGATCCCCTTGACCCCGAGGCCCGACGCCAAGCGTAAACTCAAGGATCCGCCCGGATTGGGCTCTTAAGATTAAGGAAGAGGTTACCATAAATCGACGCAGCTTCCCCGCCGTATTCAATATTCGACTTGGTTGGCTAACATTGTTCCGGCCAAGAAGGATGGCGGTGATCCGTGTGTGTGGACTTCGTGGATTTGAACAGAGCTAGTCCGGCGACGACTTTCCTTACCGCACATTGATGAGTTGGTAGATTTCACAAAGCAGGCACACATTACTCTCATTCATGGATGGCTTCAGATATAACCAGATAGTGATGGCGCTGTAAAGACAGGAAAAGATCAGATTCACCACCCCTGGGGACATATCGCTATCGTAATGCCGCTTAGTCAAGAACGCCGAGCTACTTATCAACGGCCGCACCACAATACTACATGATATGATCCACAAAGAGGTTGAGGTGTATGATCTACATGATTGTCAAGTCCAAAGAAAGAGAGGGCCACTATACCGCCTGCACAAGTTTTTTCAAAGGATCGTGGAATTCTATGCTAAACCCTCTAAATGTACGCTTGGTGTTACAATGGGAAAATGCTAGGGTTTCGACACAATAAGGCATCGAGGTCGACCCTTCCAAAATCAAGGCCATCTTAGAAATGCCGCCACCAAGGACTGAAAAGGAGGTGCGAGGCTTTCTGGGTAAAGTGCAATTCATAAGACGGTTTATTTCAAAATTAACCTTGACTTGTGAACCACTTTTTGGCCTCCTCAAGAAAGGAAAGAAGTTTCAATGGGACGGCCGATGCCAAGCTGCATTTGAACATATCAAAGAATATCTACAGAACCCACCCGTTTTATCGACACCAGAACCAGGGAAACCGTTGATTTTGTATCTCGCTGCTGATCAAACTACAATGGGTCGCATGCTTGCACAAGAATCAAGATAAGGTGGAGAAAGCCATCTACTATTTGAGCAAAAAGATGCCGGAGTATGAGACCCGATATACACCGCCGAAAAGGCTTGCTTAGCTCGTATGGGCTACCGTGAAGTCATGCACTACCGTTAGCTCACTCAGAATGTTGGTTTCATGACTTGATCCCATCAAATATCTCTTCGAGAAACCAAATACACGCAGGCTAGCTCGTTGGTTGCTGTTGCTCTCCGAATTTGATCTCACATATGTGGCACGCAAGTTAGTGAAAAGAAGAGCAGTGGCAGAGTTCCTTGCCGACCACCCGATTGAGGGGGATAAAGCGGTCGAGTACCTATTCCCGGATGAATCAATTCTGCATATCGACGAAGAAACTTGGACGATGTACTTTGACGGAGCGTCAAATCAACATGGGTATGGGATAGGAGTGTTGCTGATAGCACCCGATGATTCCTCAGATCCTCTCGCCTTCAAACTCCGCTCAAAGTCTCGAACAATGAAGGTAATACGAGGCGGTATCGCCGGGTCCGTATGTTTCGAACTAGGGGCAAGACGATTGGACGACATTGGGGATTCGAACCTTGTTGTGTCTCAAGCTAAAGGAGTCTAGAAAGTAAAAGAGGAAAAGATGATGATGTACCACCAAACCTTGGATTTGCTAATTCCTCGCTTGAGAAGTTAAGTTTTACTCATCTACTAAGAGAGAACAACAGTTTGGTGACGCTAGCAACTCTATCATCGGCGATAGACATCCCGTGGAGTCCGAATGCGCCGATCATTATTGACCAAAAATTTGCACCGCTTATGAGTCGATTGCAGCCATAGATGAAGTTCGTGACGAACACCCCGGTATTACGACATCCGAACTTCTTGGAGAAAGAAGCATACCCGCCAGGTAAATGCCAAAGACAAGAGGGCAATCGAAGAATGGCGGTTCGGTTCATCATCCGCAGTAAATCAGATAAACGGGTCATCTGGGAATGCATAAACTATGCGTTGATGCCGAAGAGTCAAAGCGTCTAATGAAAGCCATCCACGGGGGTGAATGTGGTGCGCACATGAATGGGGTAATGTTGGCACGAAAGATCCTTAGATAAGGTTATTACTGGTCCACCATGGAGGAGGATTGTATTGGCTTCATCCGGCGATGTCACAAGTGTCAAATTCATGCAAATCGCATGAACATCCCAATCGCAAAGTCAGACAACATGACTTCGCCATGGCCGTTTTCTGTATGGGGAATTGATGTAATCGGAGCTGTTACACCAAAGGGGTCGAATGGGCATGAGTTCATTTTGTTAGCGATAGATTATTTCACAAAGTGGGTTGAGGCCCAATCTTACGCAGTGTTGAAGGCTTCGCATGTAGCAAAATTTATCAGAAACAACATTATCTGTCGCTACGGAGTCCCAAATGAAATCGCTTGCATAATGGTTCCCACTTCAAGAAGGAGGTGATCGACTTGTTGGAGAAATACAATGTGGCTTTTCATAAGTCGCTACTTACCGCCAAGAAACCAACGGAGCGATTGAGGCCGCCAACAAGAACATCAAGCGATACTACGTAAAATGGTGGAAACCTATCGGTCGGCAGATAAGCCGCCGCTCTGGGGCTACAGACTTGATCGAACTTCTCACCGGGCAACTCCGTACTCATTGGTTTATGGGATGGAAGCCGTTTTGCCTATTGAGATTGAGGTCCCGTCATTACGAGTATTGGCCGAGTGCCAGATAGCCGAAGTAGATTGGCAGCAAAACAGATTTGAGGAACTCATGCTTTTCGATGAAAGAAGGCTGAAAGCACTGTACCACATCCAAGGTTATCAACGCAGAATCGCCCGGGCTTTTAACAAGAAGGTTAAATCCAGGAATTTGAAAGAAGGAGATTTGGTACTCAAAGACAACCGAGCTCCCATCCACGACCCAAGGGGCAAGTTCAGACCCAATTGGACTGGTCCCTACATCATCAAGTCAATCTGGTCTGGTGGAGCTGTGGTTCTGATGGACCTAGATGGCTTAGAGTTTTCCCAACCGATCAACATGGACAAGTTGAAGAAATATTACCCCTGAAAGGCTCACTAGGCTGAAAACCCGAAAAGGCGACCTAGGCAAAATCTAGAGCATAGAAAATTTGAAATTATAAAAACTGAGCTCGCAAGGTTGAAAACCCGCAAAGGGCGGCCTTGGCAAAAGTTAGAGTGCAAAAGGAGAGTAAAAATACCCGAGCGAACCCAAGCCTGAACTACGTAAGGCTTGATTCCCATCTATGGGATACGTAGGCAGCTTCATCCTGAAGTTCAGCCCCAATCTTTTCCCCGATCAACTTTGTCCATCTGATCATCTCAATCATCTCTATTCATCAGCATTTATCGTGATCTCCGGTACAGTGTTATTCAGACTAAGGGCAACTTTTCGTTGCAATGAAGTGTTGCGGCACCATTCAGACTAGGGGCAACTTTCCGTTGCTATGAATTGCCGAGGCACTTTTCAAACTAGGGGCAACTTTCCAGTTGCTAGGATTTGGGGTTGTGCATCTCAGTGACAGATCTCAGGCGTGTCCAGTTCTAATTCATATCGAAAATAGTTTTGAAAAGTTTTAATAAAAGTTGACTTTGTTCAAATTAATCTTTTCACAACTAAGACCATTTTTGGACCAAAAACGGAGAATTTTCAGTATCACAACCTTCAATTTCATTGATTTCACAACAGAGTTCTCTTGCTCTTGCATACAATTGAAGTTGCTTTTTATTACACTTATAAAGAAAACTTGAAAGTACTAGTAAAGCAATAAATCTGGGGCATAGTCAAGTCAGGTGTCCTCGCGCCTCCCGTGAGCCGGTTGAAGCCTCTGATGCCAACCTAGGCCCAACCTGTGCTTCTTCATTGAGCCAATCCCAGCATTCATCAGACAAAGTGCAACTAAAAGTGGGAGCAGGAGCCAAGAGTTCTCTGATTCTCCATGCTGCGACTTGCCGAGCCAGCTGTGCACCTCGAACCGGAAATGTAGCCGGATACTCAATCCCCTCTGGTGGGCAAGTCTGATCATGGCCGAACTGGCGCAGAATACGGAATGGAAAATAGAATACACAGTGAGTCAAGCTGATCAGTCGAATCCCGACCTGCCGGGACATGCTATAGCTCATTACCGGGAGATTGAGCCACGGACAGCGCCAAGCAATGCGATTTGCCGACAAATTGCACATCCATTCAAACCACCATCCCTCATCAGGGGCATCGACTAGACGTGGTCGAAAAAAGTAACCGCGGGCTGAGTAATCAGGGCAAGAGTCCACAACTTGCAATTTATCCATCAACCATATCTGGGGAGGGATGAAAAATGAGAGAATAAAGAATAGAGAGATGTGCAATGAGAGAAAAGTAAGATAAGGGTTTTGTGAGAAAAACCGAGCCCGAGGGCCGAGTGATGTAAGCAAATACATATGTGAGCTTGGGTGGGAAACATTACCTATAGCAGTAGTGGACTCCCTACGAACCTGGTTGTCTCCCGGCAGTAGAAAGCATCCAAGCCCATCAGTGTCTCGGCCAGAGTCATGGCAATACAACTCTTTCCCTCTTTCAAGCCTTGAGCAACCTCAATCAGACGGGCGGGACCCTCCAAGCTTGAGGCAAACAGTAAAATGAGATAACAGTAATAAACAGAGAGCATACCGCCTAAGCCTTGCTAATGATGGTCGCCATGTCACCAAAGATCGGAGAATCGGTAAATCAAGCTTGGGATATCCAACATTCCATTACCAATCAAGGATCGAGCATCATGTGCGTTGAGTCCGCACATCCGCCCTAAGGTCTGGGCATAGCCAAAATTGAGTTGAGGCAAGATTTCCTCACCTCGCTCGGATTCTATCAAGACTTGAAAATCTTCAAAAGTAGGACATACCTCTTGCCCGCCGAAGCTAAAGACATGTGTCACCGGGTTCCAAAACCTTGCCGCGGCATGGAGGAAAGGAAGATGTAGCGGAGTCCGGCCCAACGTGAATAGTGAATTCAAGCCGAAACCCCGGAAGTTCAACTTTTCCGAGCCATCTAGAGAAGAGATCCAAGATGTGAGATTTTCTGCGAGAAATGCCTCCATTTCTGTGAGAAACGGTGATGAAATGAATAAGTTCCAAGGCTGGGGCTTTTATAGGGGGGTAAAACACTATTCAGAGGACACGTGTCAAAATTCTGGGGGTTGCGGGAGAGGTGGTCGGCCGGCCATCTATCCTAGTAGGCCGGCCACCCTCTAATCTCCAAATGCAAAATGTGTTCGGCCATGCATTGGTCCTGTTTTGCCCTCCGGAAGGAAGTGTAAGGCATTTCTAGGCATCGGGAACGTCGAAGGCCTCCATTTCTCTCAGTTTCGGATACGTTCCATCATCCAGATCGTCCGTCCAAAGTACGTTTAGTTGTATTTTTGCTTATCGAGTTGTTGTTTTGCTTATCGAGTTATTGCTTTGTTTATCGAGTTGTAAGTTTTGTCGAGCTGTCGCATTTTGTGTTTTGAGTGGTTACCTTTTGTTTACACAATTTTGTTAAGTCTTGTTTATTGAGTCGTTAGCATTGTTATACTTTGCTTATCGAGTTGTAAACTTACTAACATCCTGTTATTTCTTAGTGAGTCTGGTTTTTGATTTGTTGCGTCAGTTCATTACCTGACCCGGTAAATACACAAGGCACATTTTCATTCAATACCATTTTGTGCAAAATGATGCGATGCGATGCTAAGAATTTCAAATACAAACACTTTTCCAAAGCTGTTTCATTCCATCATGTTTTATAACAAATAAAGGTACAAGTTTTACAGGAAATAAAACTTCCTAACAAAATGCAAAGTGCTACAAACTACTAGCAAAAAGTAAAATAAAGCAGGAAATGGCATCAATCTCCTCGGGAACGGGAATGAGGAGGCCCTCTCATCCTCTTCTGCGGGACAACCTCTGCACCATCATCACCATTCGGGTCAGAGCTGTCATCATCCGGATCCCCCTCAGCCTCGTCTCCACTCCCGGAACCAAGACCGGAGCCTCCCTCTCCAGTGGATGTCTCTGACTCACGGTCTACGACCTCCTCCTCCTCCTCCTCAATAATGGGTGCCCTACGTCTGCCGGACGACCCTGCTCCTCGAGCTCCTCGAAAAGGCCTAGATGGCCCAGCTCCTTGAGAAGGCCTGGATGGCCCAGCTCCCCGAAAAGGTCCAGATGGCCCGATGCCATGAGCAGTCGATGCCTCGCCCTCCTGAGATGGCTTGCCGACTGAGACATATCTGAGGAGGCATCTGAAAGTAAAAAGTTCAAATACATTAGTTCAAATATGGAAAGCAGATGCGAGTACAATGTGCGAGTGGGGTGTGTGTCAGATGTGCTCTACACAGCCTATCAATACAGCAGAATGTTCAAAACCAATATGTTATCAGAAATATGCTAAATGCAGGGAAGATAAACAGTACCTACACACCCATGATGGCCATCTGTGCCTCCCTCCGTAAGATCATGCCCTCGAATGTGGCTGACATCCCGCGGCAATTTCGTCTGTACTCAATTGCAGAAATACAAATGCAAAACTATCAGCGAGGGAATGAATGTCCAAATATCTGACTGATAAATCGAAGCTGTAAAACATACCGGGGGCGAATCAGGGTCTCTGACATATCTGTGGTCAGGAAGAGGAGGCTCTAGCGGGACCTGGTAAGGAGTCCCGAACCGCCAACTCGTCAACTCGGTCGGCATGTCTGGCCACCCAGAATGATGAAGAGTCGGAGGGATCGGAGGAATCGAGCTACCTCCACCCCTAGATGCACCAGCCCTACTAGAGGAGGGGATATCTGTAGTATGGGCACGACTCGAAGATGGCACACCAGTAGGCCTCATTGGCGGAGCACGCACTCCCGTCAAGGGGGGCATCAGATATATACGATGATAGGTGGCGTAGTCCCCATCCATGAGATATAACAAAGCATCGCTGCCCTGCATAGCACTAATGACCTCCTGGGCAGAGAGTCTATCGGCAGTCCGCATAGTGGCTGGAGGTACAATGGAGGGTCTGAGAATCGTGCCCCCACCGACGTGAAAGCGTTCCCCAGAACCATGCCCTACCAACCGGTCGCCGAGGAGGAACCTATCTCGAGAATTACTCGATCCTCGGGATCTTGGTGTGGAGACCATCACCAAAGACCGCCCAAATGTCTGCGGATAACGGTGCATAAATCCATCGAAATCGAGTATCTGAGGCGGATCAAAGTTGAAAATGAAAGGCGGGAGTTACGAAATACCTCTGTTGTCCGCACGATATCAAAATCTTTATCGAAGGTAGAAGAGTCTCTCGAGGTCTCATTCGATTTTCGCCTCGAATACTAATGAAAGCGTAGTCATGAGGACTCCGCCACCTCCATCTCGGGGCTAATGTGGGAAAATATCGTACACCCATAGTGAGAAAAGCGGTCGAGTGTGAATACAAAGTGCTAAAAGCATATCTGAGTGCAAAGTCGCCGTGTGTGCAATGAACAAGTAATGAGGAGGCGAAATGTAAATCAAGAGGCGAGCGTATCTCCCGGGCTCTCCAATAGCCGCCAAGCAAGTCTCCCTTGCAGAGGCGATCATGTAACAATAGAGGCGGCGGCCAAGGTGCCACCCGTCATATCGGTGACTGTGATAGGTCCACCAAAGCGCTCAAAAGATATAACCGCGGTGTTCCCCTATCGGCAAGCAGTGGTCTAGAAGAGGAACATAAAAACCAGACTTCTTGCTCCACCTCCTTGGGAGACTCGGGCTCCATCTCCGGCCTCCAGCAGGAAGAGAACGTGTCTGGGACTCTCCGGAAGCTCTGTCTGGTGGGCGAGCCCCCATGATATATCCATGCGGCCTCCCACTCTCCCATATCCTCATCGTAAGGTATGGGCCAACCGCCTATGTCTAGGCGGTGAGCCTGGCAAGTCTAAGCGGGGTCATGGTCATATCCCGGTGGCGAGAAAAGTGGAAGGTGGTGGTATCCCACCATCTCTCTCCTGCATGACTAACAAAGTCTGCTTTGGCAGACAACGTGATAATCCCACCGAGAATGCTCGAACCTGCTAGATCAACCAGATCCCGGACGGCCTCTGGAAGCTCAGCATACCAGTCTCTCGCGGCCGTAGATCCGTATCCTCGTACAGTGCGAGAGCCAACCTGCATTCAGAATGAATACATGTGTTCAATACACAATAAAATGCAAGCTATTTGCAAATGAAATGAAGTAGCTGTGTGCCGATAAAATGCAAGCTGTGTGCAAATGAAACGAATCGATTAATGTGTGTTCACTTGAGGCTGTTTTGGGCTGCGTGTTCAAATTAATCGATTAGGGTGTGTGTTCACTTCAAATTTGGGCTCGTGTTGAAAATCGAGTTTAGGTCATGCGTGTTCTACTTTCAATCGATTAATGGGTGTGTTCACCATCAACTTGATGCGTGTTGAAAATGGAGTTTGGGATGGCGTTCTACTCTCTACTCTCAATCGATGTGGACATGTGTTCACCATCAAATTAGATGCGTGTTGAAAATCGAGTTTAGGGGTGTGTGCTATACTCTCAATCGATTAGGTGTTGTGTGTTCACCATCAACTTGCTGCGTGTTGAAAATCGGAGTTTAGAAATGTGTTCTACTCTCAATCGATTAATGAACGTGTGGTCACCATCAATTTGGACTGCGTGTTCAGAAAATCAGAGTTTAGGACTGTGCGTTCTACTCCCTACTGTCAATCAGTGTGGGCTGTGTGTTCACCATCAACTTGAACTGTGTGTTCAGAAAATCAGAGTTTGGGCTGCGTGTTCTACTCTTAGTCAGTGTGTGCTGTGTGTTCACTTTCAAAACTCGGGCTGTGTGTTCGACAGATCAGTGCTTGAGTCGTGTGTTCAATTCTTAACTAATGTGTACCGTGCGTTCACAATTAGTCAATGAGCCGTGTGTTCAGCAATTCAAGTGTTTAAACTACATGTTCAGGATGCAGGCAAAGTGCTATGTCATAAGCTAAAACTGTGTGTTCAAGCATGGCAAAGCTACAGAATGCGCGAAAAATGCAGAAAATAGAGTAAAATACCTCTCGTGCATCATGAGAGAGGTGCTGCTCCGACTCTCGTAGCAGTAAATCCCCGGGTGCCAGGTCGTTGAACCGAGTGAAACGGCGAAACGACATGAGCATATGTCTTAGGTGGGGCGTATCTCCGGGAATGAAAGGCGGACTCTCGAGGCGGTGTCATAACATCAAAATCATCCGGCGCTGGAGGACCTCCGCCATGAGGGTCGCCCGCCATTTCAAGAGATCTGCAAAAGGAGCAAAAATGAGCAAAATGAGCCAAAATTGGAAAAAAGTCAACAAAAGTCAACTCGGAAATGGAAAAGTCAACAAAAGTCAACTCCAGAAAATCTTCCAAATATTGAGACAAACTTACCTCAAGTGGTGAAAATGAAGAAAAGAAGCCGAAATCAAAATTAAATCGATTCAAAGTGCTTAAAAGCTGAAAGATTTGCGAAAACAACTGCGTGAATAGAAAAGCGTATAAAGCAGGATCTGAAGAAAAAATGGTTTGGGGAGCAAGGGAAGGAGTTTTTGCAGCTGTGGGAGTGATTTCGGAATGGATGGGCAAGGAAATATATAGAAATGAGCAAAATGACAAAATTGCCCCTGCTTTTGGACGGTGGTAAGCCACCTTTTCTAGCTGGCCGGCCATCTGCTTTTTTATCCCTGGCCGGTGGCCTCCCCTAGGGCAACCACCTGGCCGGTGGTGTTCTCGACCCCCCCTCTAGCTCCCTGCAAATTTTGAGGAAGATCGGAGTTCCCGGGACCTGAAAAAGTTCAAGAAAAGTACACTTTCTGGCGCAAAATTACTCCGCCGGAACTTCAGCTGCAATTTCTGACATGTGTCTCATCATTACTCATCAAAATCAAGGTGTATCCTTTTTGAACATGTTGCAACCTCTTCGGGAGGTGAATCAGAGGCCGCGATCAAGTTGCCTTCGCCGAAATGCGCGTTTCCCAGTTCGTTGTTTCGCAACAAACGGGCGCCCCGATTTATGCTCGTTTTGCATTGTTTTGCATATAACTTGCATTCTTATGAACATTTTGCATTGTCATGCATGATTTCTTGATGTACCATATCTCTATGCTTGAGCATGCGTTGTCACGCACGTTCCTTTCTCGCATTGCGATGTATTCACTCACCGACACTGTGTGTGTCAAACTTCCGGAACCACAGGAATCACATTGAATATTTGTTGTTAGCATATTGTTCTTGTTGAATTTCTCTCTTTTGCAGGCACGATATTGTATGTACGGTTCATTTGAGGCTGGTGCGACCAGACGAATCACGCAGGTATCGTATCCTCTCCGTGTGAGACGCGACGAGAATTGAATGATTCTCCGCATTCCTAACCGCATGAAATGTAGTTGTTGCTTTGCATTCTTGCTTAAAACTGTTGCATCTATTTGCGAATACTTGCCTCATTCTGACTTCTTTGCATTTGCATGATCATTTGGCTCTGTGCATGTCGCTTTGCATTTGCCCCCCCTGCTTGAACGCGCTATGAGCACATATCTCTGTTCGTCTTGTATGATTGTCTAAGTCTTGACCTTGTCAAAAATGGGTCGTCTCTAGGCTTTGACATTCACTCCGTCACTTCTTGACTTAGAGTTACGTCAAAGAGGGCAACAGTAGACACCCCATTTTTGACCGACCTTAAGACTTCGAGCGTCACCGATTGGCGCTTCGGTGATGTTGCATATTGTGCTCGTTCGAAGTCTCGAGTCGCGGCCGTCGCCTGCCTCCGGACTTAGAACCCTCTTACGTGCCTTGCCTCGATTTGCGAACGGACTTCGGTTTTCTCTGTTTTCTTTCTGAGGAGAGGTCCGTAGACCATCTCGTGGCCGTGGGCTACATTTCGTGGCCGTGGGCCATTTTGCCCATTCGGAGGCCGGTCCGGTTTTGAACCGTCGGGCCGTGTGCCTCGGTTGGGACCACCCAACCATCTCCGATTCCTCCGGTTTGGCATGCATCTCATTTACTCCCTTCGAGGACACTTGGGGTCTTAGATACCCACTTCGCGGCCAAACACCACTTCGGTGCTTAACGGTTTGGGACCCTGCATGTTTTAGCGTAAGCATTCGTTTTGCATCGGTTTTTGTTCATTTTTGGTAGGTGCCTCTGTTTTATCATAAGGAAGGTCACTGGAGGGTGGGAGGCCATCAATTGTCTCAGCAACCAGTTATGCTCCTCCGACGCCTCCCGGCGCCCGTTTTTCTCACTTCCGGGCTAATGTTGAACACCCTGGGGCCATTTTCTCCGAGCCAAAACCACATATTTGTGTTGTACACACATGGGAGGACCCTAAAAACACATGGCCGGCCAGTAACTCTTATTGACCCTTTTGAACCCCTCTTTCAAGTGGCTTGTTGTCTCTCCTGTTTCAGAGTTGCCAAATTCCAACCACAGGGCCTTATTGTACACACTTGGGAGGACACCAACCTTTGATGGCCGGCCAGAAATTTTCACTTTCCATTTTTGCCCTTGGCCGGCTGGCCACCTCCAATAAAGGTGGCTAGCCGGCCTACTTCCTTGGGATGTGTGCATTCCAGCTGTGCTTTGATTTTTCCCCAAAATATCTCATCTGGGGGACCCCTTTGGAGGGAAATATAGAGCTCATTTCCCTCCATTACAAGAGGGATTCCTCTCTCCCTCTCTTGCACACATTAGTGTCCTCCCAACTCAAGAGAAGAAGCTACAAGTGTTGATTGAGGCATATACACACATACAACTTTATTTCTCTCAAGTTTGAGGGCCATTTCTTCATCATCTCCAAGCTCTACCACCACAACTCCATTCCAGTAGCTAGGAGAGCTTTCCAACATCTAGGAGGCATCCATTCTTCAAGCAAAAGGGAACCAAGACTTGTCTACAAGGGTAAGTGTCCATTTTCCTCTTTTGTAGCACTTTCTTGCCTCTTTTCGTAAGCCTATTTTCTTATTGTTTTGAGCTCCGACCTTAATTAAAAATAGGTCTATTTTGAGCTATTCTTCATGTTTGTTCAAGGGCTCAACCCTGTTTGAGCCCTCCATCTTGCACTTGTTTCAATATCCTCTTATATACCTTTATTTTGCATTGAATATTTGGCCCATGTGTGATTTGATTTGGAGTATCTCATGAACTGATATTGTGCTTATTTTAAGCCCCTCTTCAACATTTAAGAAGGACTCTACCTTGTTTTCATGCTCCATATGCTACTTGCTTTGAATCCATGTTTTACCCTTGTTTTTTGCATGCTTCATCTAGCTTATGAGTGATCTGTTTTCGAGCATGATGTAAATTGTAATAGGGCCTATTTTGAGCCCCTCTTAAACATTGAAGAAGGGTTCAACCCTGTTTGGCCTCTCTATCATGCACTTGCTTCATAATCTCTCATATTTACTGTAAATTTGCATGATTTGTTTGGTCTACGTGTAGTCTGTTTTGGAGCATGTCATGAACTTTGAGTAAGCTTATTTTGTGTCCCTCTACAAAATTGTAGAAGGGATCAACCTTGTTGGGGGTCTCCATGTTATGCTTGTCTTTATATCCCTCTTTGGCCCCCATTTTTGCATGCTTTTTAGGCCTATCTAGCTTCTGTTTTCGGCCATCATCAGTACTGAAAATATCAATATTTTGGCCTTCTTGTCATATTTTTTTAAGGGTCCAAGGCTGTTTGATGGATGTAAGGCATACTTCATGTTGTAGCCTTTGTTGGCTTCATTCTTGCATGACATTTTTAGCAAGTTTGCATACTGATTTGAGGGTTGTCATAAAATGTAAATGTGCATATTTTTGGTCCCTCATCAGTGTTGTAGTGGGGAATTTTTCAGTTTGAGCATCGCATACATCACTTGCTTTAATACCCCTCTCTTGGCCCCCATTTTTGCATGCCATTGTTGTCCTATCTATGCTCACTATTTCGCCATGTCTTGTACTGTAAAAAATGCTATTTTGGGGCTGCCTTGCTATTGTTTTGCATTCCATGTACCAATTATGCATGTTTAGTATGGCTATAGGCAATTTCGGGTGCTTAATATCGCATTTCGGGACCGTTTCGTGCATTTGGTGTCATTTCCCCACCTTTCGGGACTGTTTTGCATTATTTGTGAGTGCTGAAAATCCATTGGCATGTTTGCATATCATTCTCTATATCATTTCATGTTTTAAATACATCGCCTCGGTTTGCGTGTCCGTGTGCACGCATTTCGAGGCGCCTCATTTTCATCTCACGGCCTCTTATGTGAGTGTGGCTGAGGCCCTCTCATGTTGGTGTAAGCCCATATTGCATCGCATATCTCAATTTAGTCCCGTTGCATTCTGTATGCCATTGCCTCGGTTTGCGTGCCCGTGGGCACGCATTTCGAAACATCTCATTCTAGGCTCATTATATATCATATTTTAGGCCATTCATGCCTTATGTCATTGCCTCGATTTGCGTGCCCGTGTGCACACATTTCGAGGCATCTTATTTTCATAGCATTGTGCATGCTAGGATTGTATTTTAGTTGCATTCATGCATATCATGCATATTGCATCGTGTTCGGGATAGGAGTTAGCCCGGGCATGGGAAACGAGGCACGTTTCGTACTCCGAGTGACGAAATGGGTCTCGATTCCCAAGTCACCGACACTCCGGATTACCCATGATGGAGTTAGGTTTTGTTGTAGCATTCATGTGCATTCATCCTATATTGAGTTGTGCAATCCGATTCCTCGGCCATCATGCATCGAGATGCATGATTGGTGGCACGAGGATCAAGGCATGCATATATTTTGTGAAATACATTGCTATGCCCCTTTCCTGCTCTCTGTTGCAGCAAAAATGAAGAATCAGTAACTTTTGGTCCGCACGCATTTTAGAAAGGTGCAAGCGAGGCTAATTGGGGCATCGATTGGATTTCAGCATAAAGACAACGTGCATCATTTCATTATCGGGAAGCGAGTCAAGGCTGACGGCACGTAATTCTGACTTTCTTATTTAATTTGATAATTAATTAGGAATTTGTATATTTATTATTCGGATTGTAATATTCGGACTGTATTATTCTTTTATTTCGGACTGTATTATTATTTATTCGGACCCTCTACGCGAGGGCATAATTGTAATAAGTGTGGGTGAGTGTGATGTATGTCTTCCAACCCCACGTCTTTCTTCCCTTTTATTTACCCGCTTATGATGGTTAGATATAGGGCATATTTCAATTAGCATCTGATGTAATGACATGTTTGCATCATTCATCTGTTTTTTGCATATCAGACTCGGCGCATCATACAAACTGCATTTGTATTTCAATTCCAAATTGAATACGTGTTAGTTGTAGCATTCCATATGCCATGTTTAGAATAGCCGAGCCTGCTATAGTTTGCATCTTTGCATGTGTTGCATTAGGCATTTCTGTACATTTAGGATCATGCATGATTTCTAACAAGCTTCTGTTTTGGCTTGGAGTACTCAGTGAGTTTTATGCTTTAGCATCCTTGCATGCGTGTGAGTGACTGCCATGAATAGCATGCTTACCATGAGGCTAAATGCTTATGTGATATAACTGCCTTGAATGCCTGTGGGTGGAGGTTGAGTTACTTGGATTGGACAATTCATCAAATAATTATTTTAAGCCCACTAGATAGTGGCAAAATCATGTTTTCTAAGCCCACCTGAGGGTGGCAAATCCACGTCTTAGCCTACTTGCGGGTAGCACCATCAAACCATTTTCAAACAAACAAACATGAAATATTTTGTTCCAATTCAAGCGATTCAGTCTATACTTGTATGCTGTGCGCATCACATAGTAACCTAGGCTAATAACCGGAATAAGAACGCACAATGTTTTCAAAAATAGATATCATGGTTAGTAGAGGCCGGTCTTTGGCGGCGGCGAAGTGCTCAAGTGACCTTAATCGTACCCAAGTTCCCGAGCGAGGCAACTTTGGTGATAGCGGACATGTGGCCTTTTGGCACCGAGTCGGGGTTTCCTAAATTTCCCATTTTAAAATATTTAGGTGGCGACTCGTGTCTGGCGCGATCCATGTTTGGCACTTTTTTCAAAAAATCAGTTTTCAAAAACGATTTGCCGGATTTGGACTCTTCGGTTCAAGATTAAGAACCGTGACATTTGAGTCCTTCGAACTGTAGTGACCCAATATCGAACCAGAATTGGGGGGGGGGGACTCGCACTCCTCTTTCCCCCGGGATGCGTTCGAGGACGTCTACACGCACGTGCGGCTCATGCTGAAAAAGTCAGATCGCTCCGTTTTGCGTGTAGAATCCTCTAACCGGAATAAGAACGGAATAAGAACGCACAATGTTTTCAAAAATAGATATCATGGTTAGTAGAGGCCGGTCTTTGACCGGGGGAGCGAGGTGCTCGCAGTGACCTTCTGTCGTACCCAAGTTCCCGAGCCGAGGCAACTTTGGTGATGACGGACATGTGGCCTTTTGGCACCGAGTCAGGGTTTCCTAAATTTCCCATTTAAAAATATTTAGGTGGCGACTCTGTATCTGGCGAAGCAGTCCATGTTTGGCACTTCTTTCAAAAAATCAGTTTTCAAAAACGAGTTGCCGGATTTGGACTCTTCGGTTCAAGATTAAGAACCGTGACATTTGAGTCCTTCGAACTGTAGTGACCCAATATCGAACCAGAATGGGGGGGGACTCGCACTCCTCTTTCCCCCGGGATGCGTTCGAGGACGTCTACACGCACGTGCGGCTCATGCTGAAAAAGTCAGATCGCTCCGTTTTGCGTGTAGAATCCTCTAATATTGCCGGAATGTGTATTTGATGTCTTTTTGATGTGTGTTAATTCATTCGAAACGAAGCGAAACAAAGTGAAACGAAATGTCATTTAAAATAAATTAACATGTAAGTTTTTCCATGTGTGCAGGGCACACTACGGTAGAAATTTCAAGCGTCAGTCCAACCCTGTGAGTAGTAGTGCCTATGTAAATGTTATGTAATTACGGAATGATTCAAGATATGTAAAGTATTCATGTTATGTAAACGTTATGTAAATATGTTAATGTTTCAAGACATGTGAGGCAACCATGACAATGTTATGTAATTATGTTAATGTTTAAAGTATGGAAAGAAAGACATGTTTACAAGGGCTTTATGCCACTTTTTCAAGGGCCATACAAGGGCTTTATGCCACTTTTCCAAGGGCCATACAAGGGCTTTATGCCATCTTTCAAGGGCCATAATGCCAACATGTTTACAAGGGCTTCGTGCCATCTTTCAAGGGCCATAATGCCAACATGTTTACAAGGGCTTCGTGCCATCTTTCAAGGGCCATAGTGCCAACAAGTTTCAAGGGCCATTGTGCCAACATGTCCCAAGGGCTTTGTGCCACCATTTCCAAGGGTTTATAGCCACCAAGTTCATTCACAAGATTAGGCCGAAGGCCATTATGTATGTATTGCAGAATCAGACTAATGTATTGCTATGTCATCTGCCAAGTTAAGTAATGTTTCATTTATGTATTATTATTCACTGAGCCTGGCTCACTCTCAGTTCTGTCTCTTTCTGTAGGTCTTCCCCCAGGTGGGCAATCCTAGCTCAGGATGCCGCTTCCTTCGGTCAACCTTTAAATGTCCAGGCACTTTACCAAGCCACCCGTTTTTGGTGAAACCATGAAGACATTAGTTTGTGTTTTTGAGTGCTAAGGTTGTTGTACTTAACTCTCATGTTGTTTTGTATACACCCAATCACGGGGCTGGGAATGTAAATGTATGCGTATGTAACCGATATTCAGGGATTTAGTTTTAAACTTTACTTGCTTTTGATGAAGTATATGATGTATGAGATCCTGGCATCTTAGAAATAGCTCAATGGAGTATGTTGCATATATGTTATGTTTGTGTTTTATGCTTCCGATAAGGCCCCATCAGCTTGTCCACCAGGTTACATGTCCAGTTACGAATAGGTCATGCCCAAACTTTTAGGGGCAGGTTTGGGGGTGTGACAGTGGTATCAGAGCACGAGTTGCCATCCCACACACGGATCCATTGAGCTGTAGGGTGTCTAGAAAAGATTTAGGCATCATGCATGACATCCTAAAAGTATAAGATCAGTTGATGGCAACATTATGAGTACTCTGATAATGCTAACAACATTGAACTATATCTATTGTATATAATTGACTATTGTGTAGATCATGGTGAGAACAAGGACAGAGGAGCAGGAAGATGTTGCTGCCGTACGGCTGGATAGGATGGAGAGAATGATTATGGAACTGGCGGAGACCATACGGCAACAACAACAACAGCCACCACAGCAGCAACAACCACAAAAACAACCGCCACCTCCACCGGTAGTACCAGAGTTCCATGCTGAAGACCGAACTATCACTCTCACTAAGGAGTTTAAAAAGATGAAACCACCATCTTTCAAAGGGTGGATAGAACCGATGAAAGCTGAGGCCTGGGTGTTGGGCATAGAGAAATTATTTGAAGTTTTCCCTTGCACCGAAGCTCAAAAAGTGCAATTGGCTGCCTTTACCCTTGAAGATGAAGCACGCAGATGGTGGATGCTTACGAGAACAACCCATCCAGGGCTAACTTGGGACAGATTTCTGGAGCTGTTTTATGATAAATACTTTCCTCAAAGCATGCGGGATAAAAAGATGACTGAATTTGAAACTCTTAAACAAGGGAATAAGACTGTTGCTGAATATGAGGCCCAATTTGCGCAGCTAGCCTGGTTTGCACCGCATATGGTGGACACGGAATATAAGAAGGCACGGAAATTTGAAGGGGGATTACGAGGAGCAATTCTGGATCGGGTTAACATGTTAAAGTTGCCTACTTATGTAGATGTGCTGGAGAGGGCTGTTATAGCTGAAGGAAACCTTGCTGCTCAGAATCGGGCTGCCGAGTGGAAAGGAAAAAGGCAAAACAATCAATGGTTAAAGGGAGCGACTACTCTACCAAACAAGAAGCAAAACTCAGGGACTTCAAATATTTCTGCTGCTAATCAGGGTACGATTCCTGCTTGTTCGGAATGTGGAAAGAGACATCGTGGGATATGTCAATGGAAGTCTGGAGCCTGTTATCAGTGTGGCAAAGCGGGTCATTTGATAAAGGACTGTCCCCAAAGGAATCAATGAAATGGCAATAGGGCTGCTACTAGTTCAGCGGGGTCTATACCAACTACTAACACCAAGGCACCGGTCAAACCTAACAACAATAAAGACACAACGAGACAGGGCAGAGTGTTTGCATTGGTTCCAGGAGATGTGCAGAATGCAGCAACAGTGGTGTCAGGTACATTTATGGTTCATGGTCATTCCGCTTCTGTCTTATTTGATTCCGGTTCCACTTATTCCTACGTGTCAAAATTGTTTGCACAAAACTTAGATAAAACGGAAGAAAAATTGTCTTATATGTTGTGTGTGTCTTCACCTTTGGGAGACTCTATGTTTTGTACTTCAGTTTACCTTGGTTGTGAACTTGAACTTGGGGATATCCGGGTATATGCCAATCTGTTACCACTCGACATGACCTATTTTGATATCATTCTGGGAATGGATTGTTAAGTGAAAATAGTGCAACTATAGATTGTTTGACTAAACAGATTAGTTTCCACCCTCCGGGTCAATCAGAGTCTATGGTTCAGGGACAGAAAGTGACTTCTCCACCTTACTTGATTTCTGCAGCAAAGGCGTGTAAATTGATTCAGAAAGGGTGTCAGGGATATTTATCTAGTGTTTTAGAGGGGCAAGTGGAGAATGTAAGTACCGATAGAATTCCAGTTGTTTGCGATTTTCCAGATGTCTTTCCTGAGGAATTGCCAGGGCAGTTGATAGATTGTGAAATTGAGTTTAATATTGATGTAACACCGGGAACTCAACCTATTTCAAAAACTCCGTATCGAACGTCACCAGCTGAGATGAAGGAATTAAAAATCCAGTTGCAAGATCTATTGGACAAGGGGTTTATCTGTCCAAGTGTATCTCCGTGGGGTGCACTAGTTCTGTTTGTGAAGAAGAAGGATGGGATACTTCGGCTGTGTATCGACTATAGGGAACTTAATAAAGTCACAATCAAAAACAAGTATCCATTACCACGAATTGATGACCTATTTGATCAGCTTCAGGGGGCACAAGTCTTTTCCAAAATTGATCTACGGTCTGGATACCATCAGTTAAAAGTCAAGGCCGAGGATATAGAGAAAACAGCCTTTCGAACCCGCTATGGTCATTATGAGTTTTTGGTTATGCCCTTCGGAGTCACTAACGCGCCAGCAGCTTTTATGGATTTGATGAACCGTGTTTTCAAGCCCTATTTAGATGACTTTGTGGTGGTCTTTATCGACGATATACTCATCTACTCAAAGGATGTAGAAGCTCATGAGACTCACCTTCGTTTGATCCTTCAAACCCTCCGGGAAAGGAAACCATATGCGAAGCTGAAGAAATGTGAATTTTGGCTCCTCGAGGTGGCATTTTTGGGGCATATCATCACAAAGGAAGGAGTATCCGTTGACCCACACAAGATTGAGGCAATCATAAATTGGCCAACTCCTACTAATGTGACTGAGGTGCGTAGTTTTATGGGGTTAGCGGGTTACTATCGAAGATTTGTTCAAGATTTTTCTAAAATTGTTGTGCCACTTACACAACTAACTCGAAAGGGAGTTGCATTCGAATGGTCAAAAGAGTGAGAATATGCTTTTAAGGAATTGAAGACAAGGTTGACAACAGCACCAGTTTTAGCCTTACCATCCGGTACAGAGGGATTTGTAATCTACAGCGATGCTTCGCACAAAGGGCTTGGTTGTGTGCTAATGCAAAATGGAAGAGCCATCGCTTATGCTTCTCGGCAGTTGAAACCCCATGAGCAGAATTATCCCACTCATGACCTTGAGCTGGCAACCGTAGTTTTTGCTTTAAAGATATGGAGACACTATTTGTATGGCATACTTGCGAGGTATATACTGACCATAAGAGTCTTAAGTACCTTTTTACTCAAAAAGAGTTAAATATGCGGCAGCGACGGTGGTTGGAACTTCTTAAAGATTATGATCTGCAGATTCATTACCATCCTGGTAAAGCCAACACAGTTGCAGACGTGCCTAGTCGGAAACGTATGGGGCTTTGGCAAGTGTAATTACAGGGCAAAAGGAATTAGCAATTGAATTGGATAAGATGGAAGTAGACTTGGTGCTACATGAATAGGAAGCTTTAATGACAGTAGTGATGGCCCAACCAACCTTACTTGAGGAAATTAAATTGCATCAGGTAGAAGATGAAGCTTTAAAGAAGATATGTGATGAGTTAGGAACGAAATCAAAACCGGGATTCAGTTTGGTAAACTCAGTGCTCAAATTTCAAAACCGAATATCTGTCCCCCAATGTGCTAAATATTAAACAAAGGTTGATGGAAAATGCACATACCTCAAGGTTCTCAATGCATCCAGGGAGTACCAAAATGTACCGAGATTTAAAGCGAAATTTTTGGTGGCCAAGTATGAAGAGGGAGATTGCAGAATTCGTCTCTAAGTGTTTGCACTGCCAGCAAGTAAAGGCGGAGCATCAGAGATCGGCAGGTTTGCTATAGCCCCTTCCAATCCCGGAATGGAAGTGGGAACATTTGACCATGGATTTTGTTGTGGGGTTACCCCGGACTCCCCGGGGCATGAATTATATATGGGTCATTGTTGATCAATTAACTAAGTCCGCTCATTTCCTACCAGTGAAGACTCAATATAATGCAGATAAACTGGCGGTACTTTATGTGAATGAATTTGTGAGGCTTCATGGCATCCCGGTCTCAATTGTATCAGATAGGGATCCTAAGTTTGTCTCCAGATTCTGGTAGAGTTTGCAAGAAGCAATGGGGACAGAATTAAAGTTTAGCACGGCTTTCCACCCTCAGACCGACGGTCAATCCGAGAGAATGATCCAAACCCTAGAAGACATGCTTCGAATGTGTGTGCTGGATTTTCAAGAAAGTTGGGAAACTCACCTACCGTTGATAGAATTTGCGTACAATAATAGCTACCACTCGAGTATAAACATGGCACCCTATGAAGCTTTGTATGGAAGACCATGTCGTTCTCCTGTGTGTTGGGCTGAAGTTGGTGATAAAGCTTTACTAGGGCCTGAAATTGTTCAACTGACAACTGAGAAAGTTCAAGTTATTCGAGAAAGACTGAAAACTGCTCAGAGTAGACAGAAGAGTTATGCGGATAATCGACGACGGGACTTAGAATTTGAAGTTGATAGTCATGTTTTTGTGAAGGTTACCCCGATGAAAGGACACGCAAGATTTGGAAAGAGGGGTAAGTTGGCACCCCGATATGTTGGTCCCTTTCTGATTCTGGAAAAAGTGGGTCCGGTAGCTTACTGAGTTGCCCTTCCGCCACATATGAGTCAAGTACATAATGTGTTTCATGTCTCTATGCTTCGCGGATACCTTCCGGATCCATCACATGTCATTGATTCCCACTAAATTGCCTTGGACGACAAGTTGATCTACGAAGAAAAACCAATTTGCATTTTGGACCGACAAACGAAACACTTACGAAACCGTGAGATTCCAACGGTAAAAATTGAATGGCAAGAACATTACGGAACTGATGCAACATGGGAAAGAGAGGAGGAAATCCAACGCCAATACCCACACTTATTTCAAACCTAAGGTAAACTAAGTTTGGAGGACCAAACTTCTTTAAGGGAGGGAGAGTGTAATAACACGACCCTCGTACATGAGTTTTGTTCTATTCCTAGCCCTCGATTGGTACTCTTAAATGTTTATTGAAAAAATCCATGAAAAAGTTTGATGAAGCAAGTGAAATTTATGCTTATAGATACCTATATGTTCCTTAAGAAAACTATCTATTTCCACTAAAACGTTTGAATTAGAAATTGGAGGCCTTAACAGCTTAATTCTCTAAAATTGATAAGCTATTCGTGATCAGCATAATTTTTAGGTAATTTTAAGCATGTTTGTGAAATTTTAATTTTGGATTGATTAAACGATTCAATTTCGTCTTATATGTGAGTAGTTATGAATGAAGGTATCTATATATATATATATTCAATGTTGTTCTTGAACTTAAGAGACTTAAGTAAACATTTCTTGGGAAAAAGGGAGAGAGATCAAGAATAAGAGGGAGTAAAGGCAAATTGGAGCCAAGTAAGTTGACTCTCCTTAATCTAATCCTCTTCCCCAAATTCAAATAGTAAATTTATGCTTTGGAATGATTGAGAAGAATAATTTCATAATGTATGGAGTTTAGACTCAATTCAAGTTATTTATGCAAGTACCATCTTGTTTCCTTGTTTATTAAATTGAGTTATGTTTTTGACATACCTATGTTAAGTGTATGAAGTTAGGAAGCTCAAGGATGAATTTATAATGTTGAATTTCAACTTTTGTTCTAACCAATTAAGTGATGATCAAGGGTTTAATTCAATTCAAATTAGATTAAATTATGTTATATTGCACTCTAATTGCGTGTTTTTGAACCATGTATTAGTGTTTAAAAGTTTCAATTTAGGGCCTCTAAACACCCCCCAAAAGAACCACATTTTGCAGCAAAAATTCAAACAAAAATGCGATAATCGCCGCCGCGTCGAGTTATGGCGCACGTCGCGAAGCGCCCGCGCCGCACGAGGGGTAACGTGCATGCGGGAGAAGAAGAAAATGAAGGCTTCCATTCTGTCTAAAAAGCACGTGCGGGGGCATTTTGCCGCATGTGCGGAGGAGGTTGCCGCACGTGCGGGGCTCACAGCCGCACGTGCGGCTCATGCTGAAAAAGTCAGATCGCTCCGTTTTGCGTGTAGAATCCTCTAATATTGCCGGAATGTGTATTTGATGTCTTTTTGATGTGTATTAATTCATTCGAAACGAAGCGAAACAAAGTGAAACGAAATGTCATTTAAAATAAATTAACATGTAAGTTTTTCCATGTGTGCAGGGCACACTACGGGTGGAACAAGCGCGTCAGTCCAACACTGTGAGTAGTAGTGCCTATGTAAATGTTATGTAATTACGGAATGATTCAAGATATGTAAAGTATTCATGTTATGTAAACGTTATGTAAATATGTTAATGTTTCAAGACATGTGAGGCAACCATGACAATGTTATGTAATTATGTTAATGTTTAAAGTATGGAAAGAAAGACATGTTTACAAGGGCTTTTTGCCACTTTTTCAAGGGCCATACAAGGGATTTATGCCACTTTTTCAAGGGCCATACAAGGGCTTTATGCCACTTTTCCAAGGGCCATACAAGGGCTTTATGCCATCTTTCAAGGGCCATAATGCCAACATGTTTACAAGGGCTTCGTGCCATCTTTCAAGGGCCATAGTGCCAACAAGTTTCAAGGGCCATAGTGCCAACATGTCCCAAGGGCTTTGTGCCACCATTTCCAAGGGCTTATAGCCACCAAGTTCATTTACAAGATTAGGCCGAAGGCCATTATATATGTATTGCAAAATCAGACTAATGTATTGCTATGTCATCTGCCAAGTTAAGTAATGTTTCATTTATGTATTATTATTCACTGAGCCTGGCTCACTCTCAGTTCTGTCTGTTTCTGTAGGTCTTCCCCCAAGTGGGCAATCCTAGCTCAGGATGCCGCTTCCTTCGGTCAACCTTTAAATGTCCAGGCACTTTACCAAGCCACCCGTTTTTGGTGAAACCATGATGACGTTAGTTTATGTTTTTGAGTGCTAAGGTTGTTGTACTTAACTCTCATGTTGTTTTGTATACGCCCAATCACGGGGCTGGGACTGTAAATGTATGCGTATGTAACCGATATTCAGGGATTTAGTTTTAAACTTTACTTGCTTTTGATGAAGTATATGATGTATGAGATCCTGGCATCTTAGAAATAGCTCAATGGAGTATGTTGCATATATGTTATGTTTGTGTTTTATGCTTCCGATAAGGCCCCATCGGCTTGTCCACCAGGTTACATGTCTAGTTACGAATAGGTCATGCCCAAACTTTTAGGGGCAGGTTTGGGGGTGTGACAGTATTAGAAGTGAAGGTTTCAAGCATTGCCTACTAGCTGGTAGGTTCTCTGGTTTTGCTAGAAGAATAGGGCAGAAGGATGCAACTTCAAATAAGGGAGTCACCAAAAGCTCTAGAACAGGTTCCACATCAAATCATAGTCTAGAACTACAACAACCCTCTGGTATTGGATTTGCTCAAGAGGCTCAATCCATACTGCAACTGGGGCAAAGGTTGGGTTTAGACTTCAAGGGTCAGGAATCTGAAGTTATTAGAGAATTAGCACAAATAGAGGAAAAGGATAAGGAGAGATTGGAAAGAGGGAAGGGTAATGTGGAATAACCTGTTACCACTAGGTGCCACAAGAGTCATTTAAATTCATATGAAGACTTTAAGTTGGAATATCAGAGGGCTAGGAAGGCATGAAAAGAGGAGCAAGATTAAGAAATTGTTATTAGAAAGGAAGATTGACATGGCTTTGTTCCAAGAAACAAAAAAATCAAGCCTAACCAACTTGATAGTGAAAAGTGTCTGGCCTAGAGATAGGCTTGAATTCATGAATGTGGATGCTGAAGGGTTGGCTGGTGGTCTACTTTGTATATGGGATTCAGTCATATTTGAGCTTACTAAGTGTTGTTACAGTAGAAACTTTATTCTCCTATCAGGTAAGCTTTTCAACTCCTTTGACTGTGTAATTGTCAATATTCATGCTCCCAATGACATCATAAGAAGAAGGAAATTTTTGTAATCTTTGTTAAATTTGAAAGCTTATTTCCCCAAGCCTTGGTGTATTGCTAGTGACTTCAATGAGATTAGAAATATAGGGAAAAGAGTAGGTGTATCACTCAGGGACAAGGGTATGAAGGATTTCAACAACTTTATTGACAGATGTGAGGTAGTTGATCTTCCATTGCTTGGCAGAAAATACACCTAGTGCAATTCATTTGATGGTCACAAGTGGAGTAGAATAGATAGGTTCCTCTTAAGTCCTGAATGGCTGGAAAAATTTAAATTCAATCAGTGGGGTCTTCCTAGAATCTCATCTGATCGCTGCCCTATTGTGCTAATGAAGGATGTTAGAGATTGGGGGCCTAAACCATTTAAGTTCTTAAATGCTTGGATGTTGAATTTGAATTTTGCATCTTTTGTGGAGCAAATTTGGAGGGACTCACAGTTCTCAGGGCGTGCTGGGTTCATCCTTCAAAGAAAGTTGCATACCCTCAAGTTGGCTTTAAAAAAATGGAGTAAAGAGGTATATGGTGATGTTTCAACTAAGCTGCAAGCTACTGAATATGAACTTCATCAGATTGATTTGAAAGCTAAGAATAGGCCTCTGGTGGAGAAAGAACTAAAGCAGCAAAGAGAGAAAAGGAATGAAATGTGGATGTTGAGCAAGAAGTTGGAATGGGAATGGCTTCAAAAGTCTAGGCAAGATTGGAATATGAAAGGTGATAAAAATACAAGATTTTTCCATGTTATGGCTAATAGTAGGAAAAATAGAAATTCTCTCAATTCCATCACAGTATGGGATATTGTCTTTGAGGAACCAGATCAAGTCAAAAAAGAAGTGTGATCATACTTTTCTAACCAGTTCTTTGAAGCTTGGAAGAATAACCAGTTGTTGTAGGGGATTTCAAGAGTGTAAGGCTTAGTGGATACTTTCATTTGCTTGAGGCAGAGTTCATTGAAGAAGAAACTTGGGCAGCTGTAATAGACTGTAATGGGAACAAAGCTCCAAGGCCGAATAGATTTAACCTGATGTTTTTTTCAAAGGTTTTGGAAAATGCTTAAGGAGGAGGTGCTCAACTTTATAAAGGATTTCCATACTAGTGGCAGATTGGCAACAGGTTATAACAGTACCTTCATCACACTGATTCCAAAGAAAGAGAAAGCTGTCACTTTAAATGAGTTTAGACCTATAAGCCTTGTTGGTTCTCTGTACAAGATTCTCTCTAAATTCCTTGTATCCAGACTCAAAAAAGTTATGCCCATCATTATTGGTGACTCACAATTAGCTTTCCTGGGAGGTAGAAACATTTTGGATAGAGTTTTGGTTGCAAATGAAGTTATAGATGGCTGGCTTAAATCCAAGAAATCAGGGCTGCTGTTCAAGTTAGATTTTGAAAAGGCTTTTGACTCTATCAATTGGGACTTTCTTCTCTCAATGTTAGCAAAATTTGGTTTTGGATCCAAATGGATTTCATGGATCAAGGAATGTGTCTCTACTACAAGAATTTCCATCTTTGTTAATGGCTCACCAACTAAGGAGTTCATCCTCAAAAAGGCCTCAGACAAGGTGATCCTCTATCTCTATTTCTTTTTAACTTGGTTGTAGAAGCACTAAACATTCTCCTTTAGAGAGCTAGGGAGTTGAATCTACTCAAAGGGGTTATCATTGGAAATAATCAAGTTCAGTTGTCCCATCTCCAGTTTGCAGATGACTCTCTTCTGTTTTGTGAAGCTGAGATATCAGAAGTCCTTAGTTTGAAAAGGATTCTCAGGTGTTTTGAGGTAGCTTCAGGACTCAAAATCAATTATCATAAGAGTGTGGTTTGTGGGGTTGGTATTTCTGTCACTGCTCTTGAGGAGTTTGCACATCTGCTGAATCGCAAGACTCAAAGTTTACCACTCAAATATCTTGGATTGCCTCTGGGTGCTAATCCCAAAAGAAAGAGGATGTAAAAACCAGCTGTTGATAAATTCAAAATGAGGCTTGCTGGATGGAAAATGAGGTTTCTCTCCTTTGCTGGGAGGTTGACTTTGGTAAACATAGTGCTGTCATGTCTGCTAGTATTTTACTTATCTCTGTTTAAGTTACCTAAAGGAGTAGCTAAGGAGATAGACAAAATTCAAGTTTCTTTTTTATGGGGAGGCCTAGATCTAAAGAGGAGAACTCATCTTGTAAGATGGTCAGAGGTAACAAAGAGTATAAAAAAAGGAGGATTGGACATCAAAAGAATAAGGGATGTGAATGTGTGCTTACTACTCAAGTAGTGGTGGAGGTTTGCTTCTGATCATGATTCATTATGGAAGAGGGTCTTATGTAGTAAATACAAGTTACAAGGAAGGACATGGCTTCCAAATCTCAGCTCAAGTAACAATTATTCAAGAATCTGGAGTGGCATTGTGGCAACAGCTGATAAGCAAGAATCTCTCTTAATGTTCTATGTTAGTAACCTTTATTTAAAAGTTGGGAATGGTTATAGAATCAAGTTTTGGTATGATCACTGGTGTGGGGCTCTTTGCCTCAAAGATGGGTTTCCCAGACTCTTTCAACTATCCAACAACAAGAAGGGACTGCTAAAGGACTTTGTGACAATCTCAGCTGCAAACTGGTTGTTTACCTTTAGGAGATCCCTCTTTGAATGGGAAAATGAAGAGCTTCACTGACTTTTTGTCATCTTAAAAACACCTTCTGCTTTGAATCTAGGTGTAGAAGACAGTGGAAATTGGGTAGCATTAAAACCTAGTCAGTCCCTTGTTTCCACTCTCTATAAATATTCTAACCTTGCCTTTGGTAACTGTGTTAGCTCTAGTGGTTTGATTTGGCTCAACTATATGCCACCCAAAGTGCAATTTTTTGGTTGGCTCGCATGGAAACACAAGGTTAAAACATTTGTATTCTTGCAACAGATCGATGTATTGGATAGGTCGGCTTCTTCCTCATGTCTCTTCTATAAAACACAGCAGGAAACAATCCATCATGTTCTGATTCACTGCCCTACGGTGTGACTTGGACTGGGTTGTTACAATGGTGGGGAATCCTTTGGGTGGTCCCTGGTTCTGTTGAGGATCTGCTGCAGTGGTGGGCAGGGTACATCTGTAAGAAAAATGAGAGGAGAATCTGGCGTGCCATACCATTGGTCACTCTTTGGTCTATCTGGAAGATCAAAAATGAGTGTCTGTAATGCCCTCAAAAAATGATATAAATCATCCATTCATTATAACTATTAACATGATAGAAAAGTTACATTTGCATTTATCAGAGTCGGTATTACAAAAGATGTTACATGTAACTCTTGCTGCTAACAACAAAATAAATGCCCTATGGGCTTCCAGCTTTCCAAGTCATCACTTGGTTACAACAAAAGAAGAGTCCTAACTCTTTTATATATAAAGCCCTCGGCTTAAATTTACATTAAACACCAAACAAAAATATACAAAATGGAGCCTTCAACCCCTCAACCTCCCAAGTTATGTCCTTGGATGTGGCATGTCACCTGTACCTGAAAACGATGTCTCAAGTAGGGTGAGCCAAAGCCCAGTAGAGATATGCTAAACGATATATGTGAAATAACTAAGACATAAGCATTAGATAAATACGTGATGTTCTTAACCAACATAGATATTCTTTCCAAGACCAATCAATATAAATAATCAATATCTCAATTCATTTCCATTTATCCATTCTGGGTAAATTCATTAACCAAATTCATTATTATCAAACAACTAAGATGAGACTACAACTCAATGGTTCACAATTTAATACATTCAACAATCCAACACTTCTATTTCTTGCCATTTTACGGAACTACGTCCGAGGGAATCGGCGCCCATAAATATAAGATTTCCAGACTTTCACCCTAGACACTCCAGCCAATTTAATTATTAATGGAGTCCATCCCCTATCTCTTCGCATTCAAAGATACATATCATATATAATGACTCATTCATCCACATATTCAATGGTTTAAATCAACTGTCATATTCAATGACATAATTCAATTGATTAATTTCAATTTTCCTAATCCTCATGTATTTTCTACAAGAATCATGACTATCCTCCACTGATAGCCCAAAATAGATATTTCTAAACAGATAAATAAATCTATCAATTGATAATTTATCAACTTTTTCATAGGTGAGTAATTTATTAATCCAACTACACCATTTAATCTCATGTTCCTTCAATTCCATAATTTCCAAGCCAATCTCGTTATTTATACAAAATAACTTATTTAATTCAAATTAGGGCAAATCTCCCCCTTGATCAAACATTACACCTAAGACCAAATTTCATCCATTCTTCTCAAGCCATAACATGTTTAAGTCCTTTCATGGCCATAAGGAACCCAAATAGAAAACCCCTCTTCTATACATATATAGAAACCAGCCAAAAGTTCACCAAAAACCTTCCCAAATCCCACCATTTATACAAGATGATAATATCTATGTTAAAACCCATATAGGAGAGTAGAATATCCCTACCTCAAGTGTAGAAGCTCAAAGGAAAAGAAGGGAGAAACCCAAAGATGCTCCAAATCTCACCTTTTTTGGATCAAAAGGAAGCCCATGCAAAACTCTAACTTTTTAACAAAGGCAGTATGGTAGAAAGACCCTAAATCATAAAGTATTTGTAGAGAGAGAGTGTGTTTTAGAGAGAGAGGTAACCGATCTAGGGTATTGAGTAAAGAATGGACCAAAAAGTGATATAAAATCACGTTGCTGCGAACTGAAATATGCAAGGCTCGCTCGAACAAAAGACTTGTTGCTTGAGCGACCAGACTCAACAACTGGCCTTGCTCGAGCGCAAGAAGCGTCGCTCGAGCGCACAATTCAAACCTTCAGGCCTGCCATAGACACAGAAGCACGCTCGAGCGCAAGAAGTCTCGCTCGAGCGAAGAACAACTATGCAAAGCTCGCTCGAGCACAAGAAGCCTAGCTTGAGCGAAGAAACAACTTCACAAGGCTTGCTCGAGCGTAAGAAGCCTTGCTCGAGCAACGCACTTACGCCTTTCCAAAAAAGCTGCGTCCAAGAAAGAAACCTAAGGACTAGCAATCCTCACTCGAGCGTAAGAACCCTCGCGCGAGCAAAGAAACAAATACCCAAGGCTCGCTCGAGCGCAAAAAGTCTCGCTCGAGTGAAGAAGCCAAAACCTTCGCAGCAACCATTTGTAACAACTCACTACCAATCTACTCCAAACTCATCCAACAAGACTCAAAACTCAAATTCAAAGAATTAAAGGGAGGAAACAAGGCAAAGACAACAACACACAACCACAGAACCCGAGTCTAGAACACAACAAAGGACGGGGTAAAACCAGGATCGCTATAGTGCCTCTTTCAAGCCTCTCAACTAAACATTCAGGTACTACAGGATCTCATTATCATCAGGCTTGCTATCTGGTTAAAGTCCTCTACTAAAGATTTTTCGTTCTCCATTAATGACCTTCTCTTCAATATTTTTGGTGTAAGGCATTGCCTTCGTTCATGAGGTGTTTTTTGGTTGATGACAGTAGTGGTGTGAGGCATGGCAACTGGCAGTAGTGGAAATCTGATCTGTAGGTGTGAGGCATTCATGGCAGTAGTGGCTTATGCACTGTATGTGCACTGGTTCATGACAGTAGTGGTGTTTGGTTTCTGGTCGTTCTGGTGTTTTGTCTGCTGGATAGTGTGAAGGTTTGCACTCTTCTGGGTATTTTCTGGTTGCTTGTGTTCATGGCATGGCAATGTTCTGAGTTGGGGCTACATTTCAAGAAGCTCTATTTCTTTTGTTATTCTTGCTTATTCTTGCTTTGTTTCTTTTGCTTTTCTTGTTTGTTGGCTTCTCACCAATTGGATCTTGGAGCTTGTGTTAGCTCAAAGCTCCTCTTTATTGATGTATTTTACCATACTTCGTATGTTTTATCAATAAAGATTTCTTTTGTCGTTCAAAAAAAAAAAAAAAAAAGTAATGTACCATCTGAACATGTTGTGACCATTAAAATATAAAGAATTTCTCTTCTCGCTTCACTTTCATCAAGTTTAATAGCGATGTCTCTCGCCGTGAAACCCTCGAAATTCTCACTGTAGTTTTGGTCAAGTATTAACTTCACAATCTCCACAAACCAGATGTGCACAAAATCAATAATTTATTAACCATACTTATATATCACTTATTTATTTCACTATTTTGTATAATCAATTTACACAATAAGATATTATTTGTTTGTTTTAATTTATTAATAATTATTTTCAAATATAAAAAATAATTGTAAGTATTTATATAAATAGTAATACAAAATAGTGACATACAACAATTTTCTAATTTGTTATATTAAAAATCAGAAATTTAAAAAAAAAAAAATAGAAACTAATTAAAAATGCGGGTACACATGAACACGTGAATAGCATGTGGGTCTGTGTTAATACTAATACTGCTGTAGCAATGACCTAGCAAAATATAAGAATATCACCATCAAATTAGTTAAAGTTTTATAACATTTTAACTTAAAAGTTATTTTTCTATTTTGGATATACATCTTTTTGAATATTCTCCAATAAATTTTTTTTATTATTTTTCCATACTATTTAAATATTAATTTCGTTCATTTTAATTTAAAATTATTTTTTATAAACTCAACACAATTAATTACAAAATATCAAAAGTAATATTTTTTTGATAACTGTGTATCCGGACTAGTTTACATATATCTTTATTAATTGTGGGAGACCAATCTCACCGCTTATTTACAGGGGCTCCATTTAAAGTTAGAGGAAACACCCTGTATGTATTGGCCCCAAGAAACTTATTACAGCTAGTGAATATTAAACTTGAAATTTTGAGAGAGTACAATCCCAGACTTAAGTCGTGTCCACTAGACCAATCCCTTGAAGTTTTTTTTTTTTTTTTTTTTTTATTTATAATGTTTCACCAGACAAAATCACTATTTTAACTTGATGAATAGTTTGGTGATAGTGAAATTTAGTGTTTTTCTCGCTATTTTAACTTTAAAAAAAAAAATTCTAATTTAATAAAAATGCTATAAACCAAATACAAAAGTCATGGAAACAAAAACATTTCAAAATAGGTAGTTCAGTTATTTGGAAAATATATACCATTCTCAAGTTTCTTTTCCATAAAGGACTATTTATCTATAAGGAAAAAAAAAAAAACTTAACAACTCAAACATCATTTGGGAATATGATATTTTAGTAATTTTTTAACTTTTTAGCTAAAATATGAGGTAAAAAAATTTAGTATGTTTGGAATGACTTTTTAATTTTTTAAAAAAAGATATGAAAAAGTAAAAAGAAAATAAAATCTTTGATTTTTTGGTATAGGCTATAAACTTTTGACTCTTAGTAATTTTTTGACGTTTAATTTTAATATTATAACGTATGGTTTTATACAAAATCCTAAACTCCCCCACCCCTCCCCCCCCCCTTTCTTCTTTTTTTTTTTTTTTTTTTTTTTTTTTTTTTTTTTTTTTTTCCTTCTGTTTTTACATGCTTGTAGGTAAACAGACTTTCAAAAATTTATATAAATTAAAAATAAAAATAATACTCTACATAAACATATATATTTATTATTACTAAACACAAAATTATTGTCACCTACTGTGTGAGTGATTTTTCGATCACACTGTCCACCTTAGTAATTCAGCTGTAGAATACAGGCAGAATAGATGGCACCTTACTGTCCTGCACAGAAAGAAAAGGCTCCGACGGTGGTTCTTCCACCCGGGGGCACTCCGACGATCAAGTCAGTATATCTCTCAAAGATAATCAATAGTGCTAAAAACAATATTCAAAGTATCACTTGCGTACCTTAGACCCACGGGGGTATCTCTCTTTTATAGTTTACTCAATCCTAGTCCCACTAGAAGCCTGACTTCTATGGACTCCAATTCAGTACTTATTTTGGATTTCTTAAGAGATAAGGATAAACTCCCTAAGAGTACTACCCTTATCTATCCTGAAGTCTTTCTTCATCCCAGAACTCTTGTCCCTTATCCGCTTATCTCGGATTCCGGTATTCTCGAAGATAACCTCGGCACTCCGAGATTACCTCGGCATAACTACCACGACACGTGGCACCTCGGTTGACACGTCGGCGTCACCTTGCCACGTGTTGGTTACTCTGAAAATATATTCCCACAACTGCCCCCTAGGTTCTATTACCTCGGCATTCTGAGGTGATGGAACCTATACCGTTCCTCTTTCCAGTACATCGGAATAAGATCTCTTCAGCCAAGATCGTTCATTTCAGGCCGACATGTCTTCTTCTAAGAACAAGAATTCTAATGAACTCTTTTACGCGCATGAGCTGTCATGCATCACTTCTCAACCGCTCTTATTACGTGTTTCACCTTCATTGGTTCGTGTTTATGACGCGCTTGTAAGCCGTCTCGTATCTGTCTGTGCCGTCTGACGCATGCGATATTCCAGGTGTAATGAATGCTTCTATTTTTGTCGCCGTTTCAAATTTTTTGACAAGACTTTTGCTTCTTGCTTTCTTTCTTCACTTTTGTATTCGATTCACTTGCTTTCTCTCTCTCTAAACCCTTTCTCTCGAATCCACCATTGCTCAAGCTCCAAGCTCTACAATCGTCTTCATTCGTCTTTTTGGTGAAGCTTCCGCTATTCTGTTACTTTTGTAACCATCGTCTGTCTTCGGCGAACTTCATTCCAGCCCTACTTCTTTTGGTGAGTTACTATTCCTTTCGTTTTCAATTCTGTTGATATTCTTTATTAGTTTGCCATTACTGTCTTGTTCAAACATCTATCTTGTGAACCATATATCTGAATGCTTTAATTTTGCTTTTGTCCATGTCTTGAACACTTGCACTGTTTCATCTACTTTTTTGTCACTGTTCTTGACCCTATATCTCTTGTATTCTTTATACTTTTGTGAACCCTACCTCTGTTCTTGTTTCTGAAACCTTATTCTTTGTTTCTTATTTTTTGTGTTTCCTTCCAGATCTATGCCCCCAATCTTTGCCTTCATAGATTCAGTTTTGGGATTTGTCTATAGAACCTACCAATTCTCAGAAAAAACTGAAACAACCCTTACCAGTATTTACCTAGGTTTTACCGAGGTCTTAAAAACCCTTTAAAAACATCCCCTTTCTGAAGTCGAATACCTTTACACCGACATTATGGGCATATGGAAACATAGGGTAGATACCCCAACCAAACTTCAATACTTTAGGGAAGAGTTTTCCATTCCTGCCGACGTCCATCTGAGACTGGCTGGGGATGACGACTCTATCATGCCCACATATGACACGATGCCCTTTCCCATTGTTGCTTTTACTAAATATGGACTTCGGCTTCCACTTAATCCCCTCTTTCGTGAAGTTCTCCATTACTATAAATTGAACCCCATGCAACTTACCATTAACTCTTATCGAGTGATTAATGGTATTATAGCCTTAGCCAAACAGGAAAATGTTAGGATAACTTTAGCCGATATTCAGTACTGTTACACCATGTGTGCCCTCAAACTGAAAGAAAAAGGCTACGTCTATTATCTTAAGCCGAGGTCTACAGAGTTCAAAATTGTAGCCAACCTCCCAGACTCCAACAAGAGGGCTGGAGATGACTACCTCATTACCTCAAGAAATTGGGAGTTTGCCCCAGACGAGGATGCCCATCTCTACCCTCTTCCTCGGTCAGTTAAAGAGGGCAAGGGTAAGAGCCCAGTGTCAATACTTAACTTTTTTTTTTTTCAAGTCCTCAATACTCTGTCTGTTTTTAATGTCTGTTCTTCTTGCAGATGTTCGTAAGCCACCGAAAAGCTTCCGCCAATCCTACGTCCGTAGCAAAGATTTGAAGAAGATTTTGGACTTGCCAGTCCAGAAAAAGAAAGCACCTCTGCTCCTTAACTTCATTCCAACATACAAGTCCATTTTGCCCAACGTCCCTAAAGCGAAGAAGAAAAGCCTTTCTCCACATTCTGCCACAACTCAGACTGTGTCTGTATCCCGAACAGATCAAGCATCAACATCGGATCCAGCTGATCAGCCATTAACTTCAGCTCCATACTTGATCCCTGTACCTGAACGAAAAAGGCGGCGTAGACTTGTCCGAACTGCTGAGATGGGTCCCCCAAAACCTGTTGCTGCAGATCTCCTAGCCGACCTCCCTACTGACGTCGACGATCAACCAACGCAAACCATGCCTCCACCGGTGCCGAAAAGAACCAAGAAAGCTCAGCCAATGGCTAAAGTAACTGAGGTTGAATCTGAGGATACTTTACCTATCTCCAAACTAGCTGAAAGCGACAAGTCTCAACCTTCTGCTGGGAAGAGGCGTGCAGAAACCCAGCCATCAGAATCCACAAAATCAAAGAAGCCGAGGTCATCGTCTGCGACAACCTCGGGGTCAAAAATACCGAAAGTCCCCTGGACACCCGAGATCACTTTGGAGAATAAGCCTGTCTTGGCTAGTGATAGTATCGATGACATAATTGTCGGCGTTGCTCTTAGTATAGCTCTACTTCTTCCAGGTGATCTGGAGAAGAACGCCGAGATGAGCAAGTACAAAAATTATGCTCTGATGCTTCAACGTTGTGTTCAAGTAAGCTTCTTCTCTCGGTAACCCGTCTTTCTTCATCTTTTCATACTTGTAAATTTTTGCAATAACTTTTGCTTTATGCTTTTTCAGGCTGTTCAGCATGCCCATGCCTTCTCCATACAATCTTTTGAGACTAGGGAGAAGTTGGCCGAGATGAAAAGGGAGTTTTCTGCCCTTCAAAAGATGAATAAAAGCCTCTAATAAAAATGAAGAAGTTGGAGGACCAGGCTGAGGCTGCTCTCAAAGCTCGGTAGCCAAAGAGAAGGTGATCTTCTTGAAGCTATTAAGAAAGTTGCTGAAGCGCAGAAAAAAGAGGCCGAGGAAAAAATGGTTGAAGCTGAAAAAGAGCTTTAGGAGGCCCTGGCCACTAAAGACGCCGTGATCAAAGCGACCGATGAAAAAGCCTATGCACAGGGAATGGCCAACGTTACAGAGGAATACAAATTACAAGTGAGGCAGGCATGCAACAAGGGCTTCTCCCTTGGTTGGATGTCCCTGATAAAAAAACTTGATCTTCCTGCTGATTCACCTTTCCATAATGCCGATGTTATCCCTCTTCCATTCCCATCACCTCCACCTCCAAGTCAAATTGAGGATGCTTCTGAATCCGAGGACGAAGATGGAGATGAGGACGAGGTTGAGGCTTTAGTAAGGAAATCCAAGGATGCTGTTGGGGCCAAGTCCCTTCCTTCAACTGAGCAAATTATGGACTTAACTCAAGATGAAGTAGGTGATAAGGTTGCCAAGGAAACTACTCCTGAGCAGGCTTCATCCGACGTTCCTCAAGTTGACAAGAGTATTGACGAAACTCTTGCCGAGATCGTGGCAGAAAAGGCAGCCGAGGTATCTACACAACAATCGTCTGAGGTCTAGACCCAAGTTGCTGTTGATGCTGAGGAATCTTAATTTCCATGTTTTTTTCTTTCGTTTCTTTTGAACTTTGCGAGGTTTTTATATGGCCGATGTGCCGTTTTCTGAACAGTTACTCTTTGATTGTACCCTTTTCTGTGAAAAACTACAACTGTTTTCTCTAAATGCTTCAATCTTTATTTTCTCTTGGTTGCTTCTGTATGATTCTATACTTAGAATATTCTGCATGTCTTTCATACTTTGCCTCCTTTGTGCAATCTTCTCAGGGTTACATACCTTGGGTATAATAACTACAAGTTTTACTTCGACATGATACTGATCTACAAACTTTTCATAAATTTCAACAAGTGTAAAACACATACTATTTTAATTTCAACCTATAAACTTTTCCCAAGTTATAATAAGTGCTAAACAATGATCTACTTGTAAATTGCTACAAATTTCAACAAGTGTTTAAAACATATACTTAGCTTCTACTTCAACCTGTAAATTGCTGCAACTTTCAACAAGTATTTAAACAATATACTTAGTGTTTTACTTCAACCTGTAAATTGCTGTAAATTTCAACAGATGATCATATGTCGGCTTAACGTCATCTTGTAAATTGCTACAAATTCCAACAAGTGTTAAGCATCTTCTTCGTTTTAACCAACTTGTGAATTTCTACAAGTGTTTAAGCAATAACCTCGGTTTTACTTCGACTTGTAAATTGCTACAAATTTCAACAAGCGAAGAGAAACAGTACTCTCGGCTTAGCTTCGACTTGTAAATTGCTACAAATTTCAACAAGTAAAGATAAGGAATAATCTCGGCTTAACTTCAACTTGTAAATTGCTACAAATTTCAACAAGTGAAGATAAGGAATCAGCTTAACTTCAACTTGTAAATTGCTACAAATTTCAACAAGTGAAGATAAGGAATAATCTCGGCTTAACTTCAACTTGTAAATTGCTACAAATTTCAACAAGTGAAGATAAGGAATCATCTCGGCTTAACTTCAACTTGTAAATTGCTACAAATTTCAACAAGTATTAAGCATATTCTTCTTCCCTTTGCCCCCAATGTGAACCTGAGTTCCACTTGGGTTCTCATTATTTAAAAGTAATATGGCGCATTTTTTATTAGTGGAAAGGAATTCTGCTATGATTTTATTGATGTCATTGAAAAAATAACAAGGAACATTTAATGATAGAAAAATTTCAGATTACAAGTGTTCCATGGTCTAGGCAATGCTTTGCCCTCATTATCTTCAAGTCGATAGGCTCCATTACCTAATACCGAAGTGATTCTGTAGGGTCCTTCCCAGTTTGGGCCAAGCTTGCCCTCTCTGGGATCCTTCTTGTTGCCGATGACTTTTCTCAGGACTAGGTCGCCGATTTGAAAATCCCTTGGATTGACCTTCTTGTTGTAAGCTACGCAAGTTGTTGTCGGTATCTTGTGAAATTGACTTTTCTCTCTTCGTTCTTCCAAAAGATCCAGATCTCGGGCTAAGAGTATGTCATTAGTCCCATTCTCAACTCCCTAGGTTCGGATCCCTACGTTGCCGACTTCCAGTGAAATGACTGCTTCTGTGCCATAAGCCATGGCAAAGGGGGATTCCCTTGTTGATCTTCTCGGTGTAGTCCGATATGCCCAAAGCATGTTGGGTAATTCGTCTACCCACTTTCCTTTTGCTGCCTGTAGCCTCTTTTTTATTCCATCCAAAATTACTTTGTTGAATGCTTCTGCTTGCCCATTATTTTGGGGAAAACTTGGTGTTGAAAAGTAATTTTTGATTTTGAATTTCGCACAAAAGTTCTTGATGAGTTTGCTGTCAAACTGCGTTCCGTTGTCGGCAACTATAGCTCTTGAAATGCCAAATCTGGTGATGATGTTTCTCCATATGAAGTTCTTGACATCCACATCTCGGATTTTAGCAAGAGGTTCTGCCTCTATCCACTTTGTGAAGTAATCTGTTGCTACCAGCAAGTACTTTCTCTGCCTAGTTGCCTAGGGAAATTGTCCAACAAGATCCATGCCCCACTGGGCAAACGGCCAAGGGTTGGATACTGGATTCAGGTCAGCAGCTGGTTGGTGTATCAAAGGTGCAAACCTTTGGCGTTGTTCGCACTTCTTCACGTATGCTTCTACATCTTTTTGCATGTAGGGCCACCAATACCCCTGGGTAATGGCCCTGTGCGCTAGTGATCTGCCTCCAGCATGACTTCCACAAATTCCTTCATGAATTTCATATAAAAAGTCTTTAACCTGCAAAGGGTGTACGCACCTTAAGAGGGGTCCAGTGAATGACCTTCTGTAGAGATGTCCATTCGCTGTGAGACTGAATCTTGCCGACTTCAATCTGACCTTATGTGCCTCCTTGTGGTCTTCTGGCAACTTTCTTTCTTTCAGGAATGCAACAATTGCATCCATCCAGCTTGGCCCCATGTCCACACATATTGCTTCCTGCTCCGTGTTCTGTGGTTCTATGCTCGGGCCCGACATATAGTCAATCATAATTGTCCTTGTTTTTCCAGTCTGTATTGAACTTGCTAGGTTGGCCAACGCGTCGGCATGACTGTTATCATCTCGGCTTACTTGGAGTAGTCGGCAGTTCTGAAATAAGGCTGCCAATCTGATGACCTCTTTTGCATATGCCGACATCCTTTCGTCTCTGGCTGCGAATTCTCATGTTTACTGGTTAACAATAAGCTGTGAATCACAAAAAACTATTACCTCATTTGCTTCTGCTGCTGCTGCCAGTTTTAGCCCTGCAATCAATGCTTTGTATTCTGCTTCATTGTTTGAGGCCTTGAACCCCAAACGGATGGACTGTTCTATTATTTCTCTATCTGGAGATATCAGTAGTACTCCGGCCCGCGCTTCTTGTCGGTTTGAACTTCCATCGACAAACAGTCTGAAGGAGTCGCCGATGTAGATGCTGCAAGGTCTTAGTTTTTCCTTCCTTTGTTCTTTTGCCTTTGGCTGGGATTCTCCTTTCTTGCTGGGACAACGTTCATCTTGGCTCAACGGAGCTTGATGTTTGTTGGATTCTGGGGTGAACTCGGCCACGAAGTCGGCCAAAACTTGGCCCTTAATTGCTGTTCTCGGCCTGAACTCTAGGTCGTACTGGCCCAAGGCCACTGCCCATCTTGCTATCCTTCCAGTTAAGTCTCCCTGCTGTAACAAGGGTTTCAAAGGGTGCTCTGTTAGCACTACAATCTTGTGCGCCTGAAAGTAATGGTTCAACTTCTTTGAAGCCATCACCAAGGCTAGCATTAACTTTTCTAGGGGTAGATACCTTGTTTCTGCGTTGGCCAAGGTTTTGCTTACATAGTAAACAGCCTTTTGCTCCCCTTTTTCTTCTCGGATTAACATCGCACTTACTGCGTGTTCTAAAACTGCTAAGTACAAAAACAGCTCTTCCCCAGGTTCAGGTGTTGAGAGGACTGGAGTCGTGGTTAGGTACTTCTTTAGGTTGGCCAACACAGCCTCATATTCCTCTGTCCAAAGGAAGTCCGTGGCTTTTTTTACCAGGTTGAAGAAAGGTTTACATTTGTCTAAACTTCTGCTTATGAACCTGTTTAGGGCTGTGGCCCTTCCGGTAAGCATCTGTACTTGTTTCGCCGATGTCGGGCTCTGTAAATCTAAGATGGCCTTGATCTGATCTGGGCTGGCCTCAATACCTCTTCGTGTCACCAGGTACCCCAAGAACTTACCAGATCCAACTCCAAACGCTCCCTTTGATGCGTTGAGTCGGAGCCGATATGTTTTGAGGATTTCAAAGACCTCTTTTAGGTTAGCCAGATGACCCCTAGGCTCCTTGGTCTTCATGACCACGTCATTGATGTAGACTTCTACTGTTTGGCCGATCAGGTGTTTGAACATCTTGGTTACCAGCCTTTGGTAAGTTGCTTCTGCATTTTTCAACCCAAAAGGCATTACTCTGTAACAGTACAGGCCTTTTGGGGTTATGAACGCTATCTTCTCTTCATCTGGAGGTACATGGCTATCTGGTGGTACCCCCTATAAGCATCCAGAAAGCTCATCCTTTCATGTCTAGATGTAGCATCCACCAGCTGGTCAATCTTGGGCAGAGGAAAGCTGTCTTTGGGACAGGCTTTGTTCAGGCTCGTAAAATCTACGTAGACCCTCTATTTACCGTTTTTCTTCTTTACCACTACAGTGTTCGATAGCTATGTCAGATAATTGACTTCTCTGATGGCCCTGGCTTCCAGAAGTCTATCTACTTCTTCCTCCACTACTTCAACGTGCATCAATGTTGGTCTTCTGGCTCGTTGTATTACAGGTTTGGCCAACTTGTCGACGTTCAGTTTGTGACAAGTGACCTCGGGGTCAATGCCAGGCATTTCATAAGGTGTCCAAGCAAACACCTCTATGTTTGTTCTAAAAAAGGCTTCCAGTTCTCTTTCTTCTTCTTCGGCTAAGCTTGAGCCGAGAAGAAAGAAGCGTTCCTCATTGCCCTCCTAGACGAGGATTTTCTTTAGTGTTTCTTCACTTTTCTTGGCTGGCTCCTTGCCGACATCATCTAGGACCTCCATGTCCGCATCTTCTATCTCTGCCTTCCCTGGTTATTGAATGTTGCAGGTAGTTTTCATTGCTGCCATGGAACAATTTTTTGCCTGCAGTTAATCTCCTCTAACTTCTTCAATCCCATGTTCTGTTGGGAACCGTAATAGTTGATGCAACGTTGAGGGAACTGCCCACATTGCATGTAACCATGGCCTTCCCAAGATGATGTTGTATGGTGAGGGTGTGTCAATCACAATGAATTCCATCTTGATTTTCTTTGTGCCGGCTTGTACTTCCAAGCTTGTTGCGTCTAGTGGCCATCTCGGCGTTCCATTGAAGCCGACCATCGGGCCATTGCATCCTTCCATGTCATCTGGGTAAAGGCCCAGCTCCTTGTAACATCTAACGTACATGATGTCGCAAGAGCTGCCTTGATCAATCAAGATGTGCTTCGCTTGGCACTCCCCAACCTGGAGGGATACTACCAAGGCATCATTATGCGAATGTTGGACCATCTCTAGGTCGGCTTCAGTAAAGGCTATCATCGGTCCTTGGCACTCCTCTAGCCGATGTCTCTTTTCCTCGACTTGGTAGACATGCTGTAAATGCCTTACCCTCTGGGTCTCTCCTCTGACTTCGTTCTCGTTGACCCTTAAGTGGATCACATTAACCACCCGTGGTCCCCCTGCTTGTGCTTGCTGTGCTGGGGGAGGCGGGGCTGCTGGTGCTTGAGGCAATCTTGCCTGTTCCTCGCTTGTCCTGGCTTTATCGACAAGGTCCCTCAGATGGCCTTATCTCACTAAGTCCTCTAAGTGTGCTCTTAGGGCTCTGCAGCCCTAGGTTGGGTGCCCCTCTTCATTGTGGTAAGCACAATGCCTACCAACGTTCCTTTCCATGTATTCTCCTAGGGCCTTTGCCAGTGCTCTGAAATAGGGTTGGTTTCGGATTTGATCCAGGACTTTGTGGACCGGGATTCGGAATACAGTCGTCACTGCCTGTTTGGCCCTCAATTCCGTTTCTTGTTTGTTGAACCCGTTGTTACCTCGGCATCGCTTCGGCGAGCTGCTGGTTCTTTCTTGTTTTATCTCTTTATTCCCTGATGTATCTTCCTCGGCTCTGGCATACTTCTCGATTCTTGCCATGAGCTCCTCCATGCTTTTTGGCAATGTCTTTGCCAAGGATTTCCCTAGTGAACAATCATCTTTCAGGCCGTTCTTGAAAGACACGACTGCCACTTCTTGGTTGCATTCGGGTATTCGATTGAACACCTCGTAGTATCTTTTTGCATAGGCCCTAAGGCCTTCATCCTTGCTGATCTTCAGAGCCATCAATGCGTCCACCCTTAATGGCTGTAACTTGTTTGTCACAAACCTGGCCACAAACGTCTCGGCCAGGCCTTCCCAAGTCTTTACGCTTCCTTTTGGCAGTTTGTGGAACCAATCTGATGCAATCTCCTCAAAGGACGAGAGGAACACTTTGCAGAGCAACGGCTCGTTTCTACTGTATAATGCCATTGAGTTCAAGAATAATCCCACGTGGAAGTTAGGGTCTGACTTACCATCGTATATTTGAAACCTCGGCATACTGAATCTCTTTGGTGCCTCAAATTTGTCCAGTTCTACCGAGAACGGTGTCCTCGACTTGTCGGGTGAGGTAACCTCGGCTTCAGCATTCTGTTCCTTCCTCTTGAAGTAATTTCTCAAGTCTTCTTTACTCCTCCCTAGAGCTCGGCTATCTTTGGACTTCAATCTTTTCGGTACACTACTTTCGGCCTCGTGGTGGGCCCGTTTTGATCTTTCTCCATGGGTTGTGTCAAAGCAGAGTGCCTGTCCTTGGACATGCCGATGTTCTTTGTGCTCTGGGTCCTTCGTGTGATATGTCCTTTGGGACTTCTCTTGTCTCGGCTCCTCTCGTTCGACTTCCCTGGAAGGCAGGTGAGAGTGCCTTCCATTCCTGGTGTGCTAGAGCGCTTCGGGAATTGTTTTCCTTCCTCCCTTTTGGGTATTAATTGCTGGAATCGGCGTGTCCTGCAGCTGGTATGGTGGCTGCATGACATTGTATTGCATCATGAAGTTGACGACTGACTGCAGGTCTGCCAACTTGTTTGCCAATTCTTTCACTTCCTCATCCCTTCGTAGGCACCTGTCCCTCCATACTTGGCGGTTATCTTCGTTATAGTACCTGCTTTGGTCTGTCTTCTTTGATGTGTCGCCCTCCTGGCCGACATCTTTTCCTCCGTGTCCCTGGTTACGAGTTTCTGCATTGTGGTTGTCTCCTTCGACGTCAAGGTCGATAGGTGCATACTCGATGGAGCGTCGTCCCCAATCTTTTCTTTACATCACATCTTGGCCATCTATTCGTCTTTCTTTCCCACAGACAGTGCCAAATTGTGTGAGTGATTTTCCGATCACACTGCCCACCTTAGTAATTCAGCTGTAGAACACAGGCATAATAGATGGCACCCTGCTGTCCTGCACAGAAAGAAAATGCTCCGGCGGTGGTTTTTCCACCCGGGGGCACGCTGACGATCAAGTCAGTATATCTCTCAAAGATAATCAATAGTGCTAAAAACAATATTCAAAGTATCACTTGCGTACCTTAGACCCACGGGGGTGCCTCTCTTTTATAGTTTACTCAATCGTAGTCCCACTAGAAGACTGACTTCTATGGACCCAATTCAGTACTTATTTTGGATTTCTTAAGAGATAAGGATAAACTCCCTAAGAGTACTACCCTTATCTATCCTGAAGTCTTTCTTCATCCCAGGACTCCTGTCCCTTATCTGCTTATCTCGGATTCCGGTATTCTCGAAGATAACCTTGGCACTCCGAGATTATCTCGGCATAACTACCACGACACGTGGCACCTCGGCTGACACGTCGGCGTTACCTTGCCACGTGTTGGTTACTCTGAAAATATATCCCCACAACTACATTAATAATAATGCGGAATCTATTGACGCTTGTGTCTTGATAGTAAAGATTAGTGCACCAAATTTGTGGATACAAAAATATTTAGAAAAGATCATCTGTAAATTTGTTTTTGAGTTTTAGTTATAGGAGGTAAAAATTGTAGATTTTTACAATTTCAATTTTTTTATTTTGAAATGAATCATATTTTAATACTGTAAAATTTTGCAATTTCATAATATGGTTTCTAGTATGATTAGTAAAGATAAATGCTTAATATAATCATGCTTTGAAACTGTAGCATTTTACAGTTTCAAAACTTGCTTTTCAGTTTAATCAATATTGGAGATTATTTACTTAAACCCTACAAAAATTGAAAAACAAAAATGTTTAAGACCCGCTTTCCTCCCACTCCCTTTGACCCCCTCTCTTTTTTGATTGGCCACTTTTTTTTTTCTTTTTTTTTTCTTTTCCTCCAATCACCACCCGCCACGTGTGTGTGGGGAGTGATGAGGGTGGTGATTGGAAGGGGTCTCAATCAATGCTCATCGCTCCGAACCACCTTCTCTAGTCGAGTTACTTAGCCGAAATCCCCTTCGAGCTTCGAGAGGACTTCTTACAGGCAGCTACCCTTTCTTTCTCATAAGGTGTGGTTCTTTCATTCCCGCTCATGCTTGAGGGACCATGCTTGCTAGGACCCTTCCCTACTAGACTTGTCTAAAAGAAGATGCACTTTAAGATAAATTGGATTGCCTGAAAGAAGGTAGAGGATAATCTAACTCTTTAGCCTCATTGGCCCCAAGGACAGATCAAAGATTGAATTGAGATGACCCTATCTAAACCTGACCTTAGGAGTAATATATGTTTTTTTCTTATTGTTGTCAATTTTTGTTATTCTATTTTCTCTTTCTTTTAGTTTATCAATATTTAACACATTTTGTTATGTTTTTTCACTATAATTTTTTTTTTATTTTTTTTTTCCGACAATATTCTGGACATTTCGGTAAGTCTTCGACGATATTCTTGATGTCCAACGAACATTGTGAACATTCCGGCGACTTCTAGTGACGTTCAAAACACTCCGGTGATATTCCAGTGACTTGCCAGTGATGTTGAACATTTCGGCGAGTGTTCGAGAACCGTCTAGTGAAAGTCCAATGGTGGTGGGATATAGGAACGTTTTTAAATTTATATATATATATATATAAAATGATATTTTAGTAACAATTAAAAATGTGTAAGACTAATTGATACAAATATTTTATTTTGAGACTAGATGAATTTTGAATTTTATATATGAAACTTACTGGTAAGTGTCTCTTTAAAAATTATTATCCGTTTGAGACTAAACAAATGTGAGTTATAAAGTCATTTATGAGGTACTTGGGAGCAATTCTCCAATTTTTATCTTCTTTGGAGAATGTTTGGTAACTAAATATTTTAAGTGGGAAATCAAAAAAATCATAAAAAATTATCAAATTATTGCCCTTATCTTTTTACATATATTTTTTTAAATAAAAATTTAAAAAATTAATTTGTCAATTATGTTGATGACATAAAGAAGATGCTTTTGCATTTCGGTGGGGCTGCATGGTCATTTCCCTTTATTTTCTGCCTTCAAAAAAAAAAAACAAAAAAAACAAGAAGTGGTGGCCATGTGTGGAGTCAATTATACGTCTGTTATCAAGATTATCAAGACTTTCGGTGCAAGATAGATTAATAATTATAAGGAGTAGGCTTCACTTATTTTGAGATTTTAATAGGAGAGAATTCGAGAGATTTTATAAGATTTTATAAGATTTATTATAGGTTTTGTTTTGATGATTTAAATTATTTATTTTGTAAGATTTTTAATTTATATTATTCATAAAAAAACTTAGTTCAATCTGATAATAGTAATATTTTTATTTTATCATTTTTGTCTTTAAAAAAATGAAGAGTTTATTTCAAAAGTATATTTGTTGTTTATTTTTTCGGAGATAAATGTGATAAAATGAAAAAAATTATGATTATTGGATTGAACTAATTTTTTTCATGGATAATATATATTGTAGGTGTTACAAAATAAACAGTTCAGATTATTAAAATAGAATCCGTAATGAGCCCTATAAGCCCTTCAAATTTTCTCAGGTTGAGATCTAAGAAAAGTTAAACTTATACAAAAATAAATAAATATAGGTCTCGTATACAAAAATAAATAAAATAAGAAAAGTTGAACTTATACAAAAATAAATAAATATAAATAAATAATGGAGGCGTATTCCTTTCAGTCTAAAATCTGAACTAAAGGGTATTGTTTGAGCTTGTGGGGTTTAATATAGATCTCGTTTCAATAATTTAAATCATTAATTTTATCGGTCAATTCGTATATTTTATTTATAGAAAAAATTAGATCAATCTGATAATTATAACATATTCAATCTATTGTGTTTATAATTAAGAAAATGGATGGCAATTATATTTTTAAAAATAAACTATAAGTTTTTAGCAATAAATATAGTAAATTGAACAATTTATAATTATTAAGTCGATCTAATTTTTTTATATAAATAAAATATACTAAATATTTAATAAAATAAACAATTTAAATTATTAAAATTAAAACGTGTTGAATTATTCTTTTTTAATGATTAATATTATGACACGTGTCCATACTGACTTCTGTATAGAGTCAAGTCGTCCACTGACATTGGCAATTTTCTTCCAAATTTCTACATCCTACTTTTTCCCCTCACTGTTTTTTGCAGAAAAATTATTCACCCAAAGTGAATTTGGATAACTCACTTTGTCACTGTTATATATTTTAATTTGAATGATTAACATGTTAATTTTTAAGACCAAAAATTAACCCAGTGACGATTATGAAGATGAGAAAGAAAGAAAATGATTCAAATTAAACTATACAACAGTGAGGTGACAAAGTGAGATATCCAATTTTTAAGTCCATCTGTGTGATAATCAATTAGGATAGTAAAGATAATATTTTTTTCATATATTTTTTAATTATCAACCAATCATATTGCTTACAAATCAGTGGATCTAAAAAATGAATTTACATATCATTTTTCATATTTGTAAATGATCCCTTACTAATTGAAAAAAAAAAAAAATGAGAAAAGAAAAAGGAATGTTGATCAATTTGGTGCAGTTTATATGGAATTTTTTTCTAATTTTTATTTTTAGAATCTATGTCAAAATATTTAGTACGTTTTTTATAAATAGTTTTTGAGACAAAATATAATTAAATAAACTAATTATTGGGAATTTAGATCTACTCCATTTCATGATCATCGATTGTGAAAGATTTATATCAACTAACCATTTGTTTTAAATTAAAAATGAATAAGTGAAGTTTAAAACTTACAATGGTCTAGTGGTGGTAGATCATTGATTTTGAATTTTGACTTTTTTAAACAAAATAGGAGATGTTAAAAATCTATTATTGAAAATTGGAGATAACAATGCTTTTATTTATGTTCTTTTTCATTTTTACATAACATTCGAATATAATAATTTTATTAAAATCGTCAAGAAATTAAGATTGTATATATAGTAATGGTTAGAATATTTTGAAACAACTGGCGGTGGTTATATTTGCAGGAGAAAAGGAGGGGTTGGAGGAATTACATCATTAGTCCTAAGTCCTAAAGTTTAAGTGAAGTGTTACTTTAATTTTTGTAGTTTTAATTTTAATAATTTGATCTTTGCACTTAAAATTTTGTTATAATGTTGGCCCTCCATCATTTATGATTTGTATTTGAAATGAAAAACAATTTATGTGTAAAATTGGAGGGATCAAAGTAAAATTCAAAACAAATTACAGAGCCTACCAGTGTAACATATTCATTACACCGGTAATTATTGTAATTTGTTTTGAATTCTACTTTGGTCCCTCTTTTTACGCATGATTTTTTTATTTAAAATTTTAGTAACACATAATAGGGAGATCACATTACAATAAAATAAACATATAACAACTGAATTATTCAAATTAAAACTATAAAAAACTAAAATGACATTTCATTCAAATTAAAGAGACGAAAAAAAAAAAAACAGAAGATTGGCTTCTAGTAAACTTCCATCCAAAAATGAAGCTGCCACTTGCAGAGACATAACAACGCGTTATCAAATTATTTTTTTCATAAAAAATAATATATAAATCCATTTCTTATATTACAAAAATGTTCTATTTAAAAAATAATGTATAAGGGAGATGATTGACTAATAATTAATGATATAAGACAAAAATTATTTTAAATATTTTAATTGATTGTCATATTATTGAGTTTAAAATGAGAATCTAATTTTAAAATTTTAATAGTCATTTTTTTTTATTATTCAACAATCCAAAAGTTTTATGGATCAATTTTTATTTTCTTTTCAAAAGTAAAAATTTTATTGTAAAAAATATTTGGAGATCAATAGTCGAGAAGTCATCCAAAAAAATAAAATTAAAAATAACGATGGCTCATTATTTTTTAAAATATCACTAATAAATACATTTTTAAGAACAAATTAATTTGGTGCCAAAAATTTATTTTTTGAGACAAAAGTTTTAGTCACAAAAGAATAGTAATTCAACAATAAATATCTAATTTCGTTATAAAAAATACAACAATAACACTTTTGAAAATTAAAATATTTTATCCTTAAAATGTAATTTTGTCTCTAAATTTTTTGAGCATGTTTGGTTGGTCTCTCAAAATATCTTTTTGAAGAAAAAAAAATCCAAAAACATGTTTGGTTGAAAATTTTTAGAAAAATATTTGAAAATCATTTTTTCTCTCTCCTCTCTCATTCTCAATCACTTTTTTTTTTTTTTTTTCCACACCCATCTACTCAATTAAAAAAAATAAAAATAAATCATCCCAATCTCCAAAACTATTTTCAAAATATACAACCAAACAAATTTTTAAAATTTTTAACTCTCTAGAAAATTATTTTTGAAATAATATCTCAAAACACAAACCAAACAATGCCAATCTACAACTTTAATTTATTTCAATGTTTACTGTTTGTAGATTATTTGTGAAAAAAATTAGATGAATTCAATAATTATAATCATATGATTTTATTATTTTCATGTTAAAAAAATTATGGTTTATTTTTAAAACTACATGTTATTTTTTTTTAAACACAAATATAATAAAATTATGTAGTTACAGTTATCATATTAGTATGATTTTTTTTTTAATTAAATGTTATATATATATTGAGATAAAAAATTATTTTTAAGGTCTATTTTTAAAATGACATGTTGATTTTTAAGAAAACAAATAAAATAAAATTAGATAGTTATGATTTTTATATTAAGTGAAGGCTAAATTTGGTATTCAAGCTTTTCTTTGCTTCTCACAAGATTTGAAACTATTAATCTTAGATTTATGAAAAAACACTTCTAACTGAAGCAATACTGTAGACACCCCATTTTTGACCGTCCTCAAGACTTTGACGTCATCGTTTGAACACCCGATGATCATCCATGCTCGTGTTCATTTTGAGTTCCCGAAGGTCTCGGCTACGCGCCTTGCCTTAGGATCTCTCAACTTGTCTATTTTGTGCTTGGTTGTGGACCAAGGATTTGTGTTTTTGCTTCTAAGGGGAGATGGTGGCTTATTGGACATCCCCTCAACCCATCGGCTAAGGCATGATGCCACCGGCCTTGTTTTCTTGCCATCGACCAAAAGTTTTGGCCGATCGGCACTCCTTTTGGTCGATCGACACTTTGTTTTTAGGCCGAGACCTTTCCATCTGCTTTCTACAGATATTTTCTGCCAGCTATAACAGCTGGTGGGCACAATTCCCGTCCTCCATACACGTGTATGGAGAGATTTGTTCCAAGACTCAAGCTTGTTGAACAAGCTTGAGAAATGGAATTCTATAAAAGGGGAGCCTCCCCTCCTTTTCCAAAGGTTCAACAAATTGATATAGAAGTTTCATATCTCTCTCTCTATATTTGTGTGTGTTTGTGCCTTAAAGTGTGATTTCTTCATACTATTGCACACAAACACCTAGCAATACACCATCCTTTTGTTACTGAGGTACTAGGGAGTTGGCTTTGGAGTTCTTGGAGAGGTTTAAGCTCAGAGAAGGGTACTGGAGTTGTGTTTTTGAAAGTGTTCTTCAAGGGTGAGTTTCTACCTTTTAATACCCCATTTTGGCTTAAGCTTTTAGACCCTCTTGCTTATTGTTTTAAGCTTAACTCTAAACTACAATAAGTTCTGATTTTTCATGCTTAAGATGATTGTTTAAGGTCACTTTTTGGTTGGGGGTAGTTTACCCCCTCTTAGGCCTTGTTTGGCCTTGTTTTGTGCCTTCCCTTTTGAGCTTTGGAACCATCTTGCTGTGACCTTCTCACCACTGAAATCTAGAAAATTTTCAGTGGTGGAGAAGTAGTTTTGGAGTCTTGTATAGGAGAGGGGCACCCCTCTCTCCTTGTCTCTTATTTGATTGTGTTTATGGCTCATAATGGTAGCATGTTTGCTTAGCTTGTTTTGGCTTTATTTCAGTGAGTATTTGGTGTTATTATGCCATGATATACTCCTATTTTAAGTTGGTTTGATAGCATCTTGCATGCACCATACACTTGTCTTGCAATCCTCTCATTTGCCTTAACATGCATCATGCATTTAGACTATCATTCTTGCATGTTTTGGCTTAACTCCATGAAGCTTTTAGTCTTGTTTTACCATGCTAAAGCTCTGATTTGTGTTGTCTTGGTCGTGTGTGCATTGTTTTGTATAGCCTTAGTTCAATCTAGCTTGTTGGCTTTGAGTGTCCAAGTCATTAGCATGCATTGCTTAAACCTTTTTCATGATTTGGCATCATTTCATATGAGATTTCAGTCCACATAGTGTGGTCATGCATCCACATTTGTCACATTTTCCATGCATTGGGATGTTTGTGTTTTGTGCTTCAAGAATGGATCATTATGCATGCCACCATGCTTAGGCATTTGGGATGCCATCTAAGTGAGTTTTTGGGATTATTTGGACATGCCATAACTCTGTTCTTCATTGGTTAAATCATGCCATGTTTGGTTGTAATAGGTGTAGTGTAACACCCTTTGTTAGCCTTGTATGCCTCATGTCTTTTGGACCCTTGTTCTAGCTTGTGTGGGCTAGGTTCAAGCTTGTTTTTGGCCTCATCTTGACCTGTACTGGGACTGTTTTGATTGCCCTCGGCCCTTTAGGGCTTGTTTTGTATAGCCTTGGTTTAAGTCCTTTGGCTAGTTTCGAGTTTTGAGCTTTCTTGCATGCTATACTTGCACTGTTTGGTTGATTTGGCATCATTCCTCACATAATTTTAGAGCTTATTGCATTGCCACATTACCGCATTTGTCACTCCTTGCTCATGTTTGAGAGTCGTGTCCTTATGCCTAGGTGATAGGCCATTACATATGCATGCTTGTTTTGCATTTCATTCCATCTTTTTCATCACTTTGGCCACTGTTTTTTGTACGGCTGAGGTTTGTCCATTTTCAGTATAAGTCCATAAGTCATGCGGTTTATGTGTTGTCGCATGCTTATCACATTGCATGTTGTTGCATGCCTATTGCGTTGCATGTTTAGGTGGCATTGCATTTTGCATGCTTGGCGCATTATATGTTTGCATGTTTAGGTTGCATGTCTGTCGCATATTAGTTGCATTGCATGACGTGGATACATACTTGTTGCATGCTTGAGTTGCTTGCATGGTTGCTTGCATACTCATATTGCATTGGGTTTGTTTGCATGCCATTAGCCTTGATGCATTGCATAGCTTTTCCATGTTTGCATGCATTGCATTGCATTGTGTTTGGTTTGGGGTGTCAAACCAAACACGAGGACTAAGGGACGTTTCATACTTGAAGTGACGAAACGTGCCTCAATCCTTGGTTGCCGACATTCTTGATCCATCATGATAGAGTGTGAGGCATTTGTGTGTTTCTTGTGCATTCATTTCATATTGATTTGTGAAATTCGGTTTCTTTGGCCATCATGCATCGAAATGCGTAATTGATGGCTCAAGGGTCGGACACTACACTCTTTTGAGTCTTAAACATGATAAGGGGTGTAGTTGCACAACATTTTCTTGTAAATGTATTGCCATGCCCTTGTTTGCCCTCTGCTGTAGCAAAAAGAGCAGTCTACAGGAAGAAATGGCCGATCGGCTATTTTCAGTGCCGATCGACTAACCTTTTTTGGCCGATGGAAGGAAAAATGGTTGATGACCCATTTCCCTTGGCCGATGGCCTCTCATTATGTCCATTGAGTGGTTCAGAGTCATCACAGAAGCTGGAACAGTTTTCAAAGGTGCAGAGCAGTGCAAGCAGAGGTAACATGAGGCATGGCAACGGGTTTCCGAGCAAGGCGATCGAGCATGCATCATTCAATCATTCCGAGGCGAAGTTGTGGCAGCCTCTTTAGTTTCATACTTAGTCTATTTTGTAACTTAATTAATTTGCTTAATTAGTTAAGGTTTTGTAATAATTAATTAGCTAGGGTAGTTAATTAATTAGTTGGTTTGTATTATTCATTTGGACCCTCCGTCGAGAGGGCGAATTTTGTAATAAGTGTGCGTAAGTGTGTGAATGTCTTCCAACCCCATGTCTTTCTCCCTTTTACTTAACCGCTTATGATGGTTAGTTCTAGGTCATGTTTTGATTAGCATACTTATGATAGCATGTTTGCATACATTCATTCGTATTGCATGCACCGGGTTCGGCGCATCATACTAACTGCATTGTATTTCAATACCAAGTTGAATACATGATTATCAAGTTGGATCTCATATGCCATCTTAGAATAGGCGAGCCTATTTCTAGTTGCATTTTGCATATGTTGCATTAGCCATCTTAACATAGCTAGGATCATGCATGATTTCTAACTAGCTATTATTTTGGCTCAGAGTACTAGGTAAGCATTTATGTTTTAGCATCTTGCATGTGTGTTAGTGTTGCCATGATAGCATGCTTGCCATGAGGCTATTTGCTTAAGTGATATAACTGTCTAAATGCCTGTGGGTAAAGGTTGGATTACTTGAATTGGAACAATTCATTGAAGTGCGAGTTTTAAGCCTACTTGAGAGTGGCAAAATCATGTTTTCTAAGCCCACTTGAGGGTGGCAAATCCACGTTTTAGCCTACTTGCGAGTAACACCTTCAAACCATTTTCAAACAAATAAAAATGAAATGTTTTGTTCCAACTTAGGCGATCTAGTCTATACTTATGTGTTATGCGCATCACATAGTAAAGCTAGCTAATAACCGTAATAAGAACACATATGTTTTCAAAACAAAATATCATGCTTAGTACAGGCCGATCTTTTGATCGGGCGAGTGGGGGTGCTCATTGCATGACCGTCCTCTCTCGTACCCAAGTTCCCGAGCCGAGGCAACTTTGGTAATGATGGACACGTGGCCTTAGGCACGAGTCAGGGTTTCCTAAATTCTCCCAAAATAAAATATTTAGGTGGTGACTCTGTATTTGGCAAAGCAGTCCATGTTTGGCACTTCTTTACAAAAATTAGTTTTCCAAAACGATTTGTCGGATTTGGACTCTTTGGTGATCTATTGATCTCACATTGCACTTTGTGAGATTAGATTCAGAACTGTGACATTGAGTCCGAACTGTAATAGTTAAAGAACAAAACAGATTTCGTGCCTTCGCACACAGAGTCGGAGAGTTCTCGGGCACGTTTACAAATACACATTTTATGTAACGCTCCGAAATAAATATAATAACTCATCCATAACATTGACAAATAACAACAATAATAAAATAATTGTCTTCCATTAGTTTCTAATTAAATTTACAAAAGAATAACATATACAGATATACATTTATAAGTCTATTGTTAAATCTATAGCATATGCTCCATAATAAAATAAACATCAGACAAATAAGGAATGCCCTAAGAGCTTACAACTTTCCAAGATAGTGCTTGGTTATGATAAAATGGATTTAAATCCAATACAGTTAAAGCCCTAGGCTTAAGCAATTAAATACAACAAAATACACAAAATGAAGCCCATGCTTCCAATTCCTCCCAAGTTATTGCCTTAGTAGAGGCATGCCATCAGTACCTGAAAATGGTTATCTACATAAGTGTAGACGTCCCCGAACGTATCCCGGGGGAAGGGGAGTGCGAGCCCCCCCCCCCCCCCCCGCGTTCTGGTTCGATATTGGGTCACTACAGTTCGAAGGACTCAGATGTCACGGTTCTTAATCTTGAACCGAAGAGTCCAAATCCGGCAAATCGTTTTGAAAACAGATTTTTGAAAGAAGTGCCAAACATGGATCGCCGCAGATCTGAGTCGCCACCTAAATATTTTAAAATGGGAAATTTAGGAAACCCTGACTCGGGGCCAAAGGCCACGTGTCCGTCATCACCAAAGTTGCCTCGGCTCGGGAACTTGGGTACGATTGGGGAAGGTCACTTCGTGAGCACCCCCGCTCGCCTGGTCAAAGACCGGCCTCTATTAACCATGATATCTATTTTTTGAAAACATTGTATGTTCTTATTCCGGTTATTAACCTAGGTTACTATGTGATGCGCACAGCATACAAGTATAGACCAAATCGCCTGAATTGGAACAAGACACTTCGTGTCTGTTTGTTTGAAAACAGTTTGATGGTGCTACCCGCAAGTAGGCTAAGACGTGGATTTGCTACCCTCGGGTGGGCTTAAAACAAGCATTTGATGAATTGTTCCAATTCAAGTAACTCAACCTCCACCCACAGGCATTCAAGGCAGTTATATCACATAAGCACATAGCCTCATGGTAAGCATGCTATTCATGGCAACACTCACACGCATGCAAGGATGCTAAAGCATAAAACTTACCGAGTACTCCAAGCCAAAATAGAAGCTCGTTAGAAATTCATGCATGGACCTAAGTATACAGAATTGCCTAATGCAACACATACAAAAATGCAACTCATAGCAGGCTCGGCTATTCTAAGTATGGCATATGGAATGCTACAACTAACACGTATTCAATTTGGAATTGAAATACAAATGCAGTTTGTATGATGCGCCGAGCCCGGTGCGTGCAAAACAGATGAATGATGCAAACATGCTGTCATACTATATGTTAATTAAAATATGCCCTAATCTAACCATCATAAGCGGGTAAATAAAAGGGAAGAAAGAAGTGGGGTTGGAAGACATACATCACACTCACCCACACTTATTACAATTATGCCCTCGCGCAGAGGGTCCGAATAAATAATAATACAGCCCCGAAATAAAAGAATAATACAGTCCAAATAAAAGAATAATACAGTCCGAAATATACAGATTCCTAATTAATTAAATGATTAACTAAGAAAACTGTAAACTGGCATACAAGCCAGGGGCTGCCTTGCTATTGATGAATGATGTATGCCGGGCTGCTTTGGCGTGGAAATCAACTGGGATGCCCCAATTAGCCTCTGTTTGCAATGTTTCTCGAAATGCGTGCCATGCTCCGAAAAGTTGCTGGTCCTTCATTTTGCTGCAACAGAGAGCAGGAAAGGGGCATAGCAATGTATTTCACAAATATATGCATGCCTCGATCCTCGTGCCATCAATCACGCATATCGATGCATGATGGCCGAGGAATCGGATTGCACAACTCAATATGAGATGAATGCGCATGAATGCTACAACAAAACCTAACTCTATCATGAGTAATCCAGAGTGTCGGTGTCTTGGGAATTGAGACCCGTTCCGTCACTCGGAGTACAAAACGCACCTCGTTTCCCGTGCCCGGGCTAACTCCTATCCCGAACACGATGCAATATACATGATATGCATGAATACAACTAAAATACAATCCTAGCATGCACAATGCTATGAAAATGAGATGCCTCGAAATGCGTGCATGCGGGCACGCAAACCGAGGCGATGATCCTAAGGTATGAAATGGCATACGCAATGCAAATTGGACTTATACTAACACGAGTGGACCTCAGCCACACTCACATAAGAGGCCGTCGGATAAAAGTGAAGTGCCTCGAAATGCGTGCACACGGGCACGTAAACCGAGGCAATGGCATAAAGACATGAAACAGCCTGAAATATGATATACAATGAGACTAAAATGAGATGTCTCGAAATGCGTGTCCACGGGCACGCAAACTGAGGCAATGGCATACGGAATGCAATGATGCTAAAATGACATACACAATGCAATATGGACTTATACTAACATGAGTGAGCCTCGTACACTCACATAAGAGTAGAAATGAAAATGAGATGCCTCGAAATCGTTACTGCAGACATAAACTGAGAAAATGGCATACGGAATGCAACAAGACTAAAATGAGATGCCTCAAAATGCGTGCCCACGGGCACGCAAACCGAGAAAATGGCATACGGAATGCAACAGGATTAAAATGAGATGCCTCGAAATGCGTGCCCACGGGTATGCAAACCGAGAAAATGGCATACGGAATGCAACAGGACTAAAATGAGATATGCGATGCAATATGGGCTTACACCAACATGAGAGAGCCTCAGCCACACTCACATAAGAGGCCGAGAAATGAAAATGAGATGCCTCGAAATGCGTGCACACGGGCACGCAAACCGAGACAATGGTACTAAAGCATGAAATGGCACTCCAAATGCAAATTGGACTTATACTAACATGAGAGAGCCTCAGCCACACTCACATAAGAGGCCGTGAGATGAAAATGAAGTGCCTTGAAATGCGTGCACACGGGTACGCAAACCGAGGCGATGGACTTAAGGCATGAAATGGCATGGAAATGATATGCAAACATGCAAATGAATTTTGGCATTGAAATGTGGAGGAAAACAGCCCCGAAATGAGGCGAAAGTACACCCGATGCATGAAATGGCCCCGAAACATGAATTTAGGCATCCGAAATGGCCTATAGCTATACCAAACATGCACAATATAGACATGGAATGAAAATACAGTAGCAAGTAAGCCCCAAGAAAATCATTTTTCAGTCATAAAAAGGGCTAAACAGCAAGCACACATAGGATTAAGCAAGAATGCAAAAATGGCTCCGCAAGAGGGGTATTGAAGCAAGTGATACATGCGATGCCCAAATGGAAAAATACCCTTCTACAACACTAAAGAGGGACTAAAAATATACACATTTACAGTAGATGATATCCCCCAAATCAGTATGAAAACATGCTAAAAATGTGATGCAAGAACTAGGATATATAAGGCTATAACATGAGGTACCCCAAACATTCATCAAACCAGAAAATACCCTTAATGAAATATGTCAAGAAGATCAAAATATGACTATTTCCAGCTCTGATGATGGCCGAAAACAGAAGCTAGATAAGCTTAAAAAAGCATGCAATAATGGGGGTCAAAGAGGGGTATAATGACAAGTATAACATGGGGACCCCCAACAAGGTTTATCCCTTCTACAATGTTGTAGAGGGACACAAAATAAGCTTACTAACAGTTAATGACATGCTCCAAAACAGAATACATATAGGTCAAACAAATCATGCAAATTTACGGTAAATATGAGAGATTATGAAGCAAGTGCATGATAGAGAGGCCAAAAAGGGTTGATCCCTTCTTAAATGTTGAAGAGGGGCTCAAAATAGGCTCACTTACAGTTTACATCATGCTCGAAAACAGATCACGCATAGGCTAGAAAAAGCATGCAAAATATTGACATACAAGATGATATTGAAGCAAGTGCACCATAGAGGGCTCAAACAGGGTTGAGCCCTTGAACAAACATGAAGAATAGCTCAAAATAGACCTAGTTTCAGTTAAGGTCGGAGCCCAAAACAGTAAGAAAGTAGGCTTAAGAAATGAAGCAAGAAAATGCTACAAAAGAGGGGAAATCTACTTACCCTTGAAGACCAATACTTTTGTTGCTTCTTGGACCAGATTTGATGACTCTAAGCTGCTGGAATCCCTTCCTTTGCTGCTGAAATGGAGTGGTGAGGGTAGAGCTTGAAGATGATGAAGAAATGGCACCAAAACTTGAAGGAAATAAAGTTGTATGTATGTATATGCTCCAACCAATGCTTGTAATCTCTTCTCTTGAGTTGGGAGGACACCAATGTAGACAAGAGAGGGAGAGAGGAATCCTTGGCCAAATGGAGGGAAATGAGCTCTTATTTCCCTCCAAAAGGTTCCCAGATCGATATTTTTAGGGAAAACCAAGATCTGGTGGAATAAACTCACTGAAGCGGTAGGCTAGGCACTTTGCAGGTGGTGGCCGGCCACCCCCCATGGCCGGCCGGCTAGGGGTCAAAAGGGTCAATGAAATTTTCTGGCCGGCCACCAAGGATTGGTGTCCTCCTATGTATGTACAACAAGACCCTATGGTTGGAAATTAGCAACTCTGAAATAAAAGAGACAACAAGCCACTTTTAGAAGGGGTTCAAAAGGGTCAATGAGATTTACTGGCCGGCCATGTGTTTTTAGGGTCCTCCCATGTGTGTACAACACAAATATGTGGTTTTGGCTCGAAGAAAATGGCCCTAGGGTGTTCAACATTAGCCCGGAAGTGAGAAAAACGGGCGCCGGGAGGCGTCGGAGGAGCATAACTGGTTGCTGAGACAATTGATGGCCTCCCACCCTCCAGTGACCTTCCTTATGATAAAACAGAGGTACCTGCCAAAAATGAAGAAAAACCGATGCAAAACGAATGCTCGGGGGCCAAAACACGCAGCCGGGTCCCAAAACCGCCGTTAAGCCCGAAAGTGGTGTTTGGCCACGAAGTGGGTATCTAAGACCCTGTCCCTCGAAGGGAGTAAATGCGATGCCTGCCAACAACCGGAGGAATCGGAGATGGTTGGGTGGTCCCGAACCGTGGCACACGGCCGACGGCTCAAAATCGACCGGGCCCGAAATGGCAAATGGCCAACGGCCTCGAAATATAGCCCACGGCCACTGAGAGATGGTCAACGGGACCTCTCCCTCCCCTCAGGAAAGAAAACAGAGAAAACCGAGTCCGGTTCGCAGACCGAGGCAAGGCACAGAAGAGAGTTCGGAAGTCCGGAGGCAGGGCGCACGGCCTCGACTCTGAGACTTTTGAACGAGCACAATATGCAACATCACCGAGCACTCAATCGGTGACGTCTGAGTCTTAAGGTCGGTCAAAAATGGGGTGTCTCTGATTGCCCCTCTTTGTAACTTCGGAAGTCAAGAAGTGACGGGAGTGAATGTCAAAGCCTAGAGACGACCCATTTTTGACAAGGCCGAAGACTTAGACAATCATACAAGATGAACAGAGATATGTGCCCGCATGCAGGGGGCAAAATGCAAAGCGATATGCACAGAGCCAAATGATCATGCAAATGCAGCAAGCTGTAATGGGACAAGTATTCGCAAATAGATGCAAGCGTTTTAAGAAAGAATGGAAAGCAACAACTACATTTCATGCAGTTAGGCATGCCGAGAATCATTCAATTCTCGTCGCGTCACACGGAGAAGATACGATACTGCGATTCGATGCAGTCGCGACCTCAAATGAACCGTACATACAATATCGTACCTGCAAAAGAGAGGAATTCAACAAGAACAATATGCTAACAATATATATTCAATGTGATTCCTGTGGTTCCGGAAGTTTGACACACGCAGTGTCGGCGAGTGAATGCATCGCAATGCGAGAAAGGAACATGCGTGACAACGCACGCTCAAGCATAGAGGTATGGTACACCAAGAAATCGTGCATGACAATGCAAAATGTTCATGAGAATGCAAGTTATATGCAAAACAACGCAAAACGAGCATAAATCGTAGGCCTGCTTGTTCTTGAAACAACGAAGCCGAAACGCGCATTTCGGTGAAGGCAACTTGATCGCGGCCTCTGATTCACCTCCCGGAGAGGTTACAACATGTTCGAAAAGGATAAACCTTGATTTTGATGAGTGATGATGGGACACATGTTAGAAATTGTAGCTGAAGTTCCGGCGGAGCAATTTCGCGCCAGAAAGTGCACTTTTCTTGAACTTTTTCAGGTCCCGGGAACTCCGATCTTCCTCAAAATTTGCAGAGAGCTAGAGGGGGGTGTGGGGAACACCACCGGCCAGGTGGTTGCCCTAGGGGAGGCCACCGGCCAGGGAACAAAAAGCAAATGGCCGGCCAGCCAGAAAAGGTGGCCGGCCGGCCACCTGTCCAAAAGCAGGGGCAATTTTGTCATTTTGGCTCATTTCTATATATATCCTCATCCATTCATTCCGAAATCACTCCCAAAGCTGTGAAAACTCCTTCCCTTGCTTCCCAAATCATTTTTTCCTTCAGATCTGCACTTTATACGCGCTTTTCGGCCTTCCACGCAAGTTGTTTTCGCGAAATCTTTCACTTTTAAGCATTTTGGACCGATTAAATTTCGATTTCGGGGCTTCTTTTCTCATTTTCACCACTTGAGGTAAGTTTGTCTCAATATTTGGAAGATTTTCTCGGGAGTTCACTTTTGTTGACTTTTCCATTTCCCGGGAGTTGACTTTTTCCAATTTTGGCTCATTTTGCTCATTTTTGCTCCTTTTTGCAGATTTCTTGAAATGGCGAGTGATTACCCTCATGGTGGAGGTCCTCCAGGTGCCGGGGATGATTTTGATATCATGACACTGCCCCCGAGAGTCCGCCCTTTTATTCCCGGGAGATACGCCCCACCGGTACATATGCTTCCGCGGGCCGTTTCGTCGTTCACTGGTTCAATGACCGCACCGGATTTACTGCAAGAGTCGAGCAAGACTCTCTCTCGCGATGCACGAGAGGTATTTTACTTTATTTTCTGCATTTTTTGTGCATTTTGTAGCTTTGCCATGCTTGAACACATAGTTTTAGCTTATGACATAGTACTTTGTTTGCATTCTGAACATGTGACTTAAACACTTGAATTGCTGAACACACGGCTCATTGACTGATTGATTGTGAACGCAAGACACATTAGTTAAGAATTGAACATACGGCTCAAACACCGATTTGTCGAACACCATTTGACTAAGAGTAGAACACACGATCCCAAACCCCGATTTTCGAACACAGTCCAAGTTGATGGTGAACACCGCCCTTGCGATTAAGAGTAGAACACACCCTAAACTCGATTTTACGAACACGCGGTTCAAGTTGATGGTGAACACACACAATTAATCGATTGAGAATAGAACACACGCCCTAAGCTCGATTTTACGAACACGCAGTTCAAGTCGATGGTGAACACACAGCCCACACTGATTGAGAGTAGAACACACAGCCCTAAACTCTGATTTTCTGAACACGCAGTTCAAGTTGATGGTGAACACACAGCCCACACTGATTGAGAGTAGAACACACAGCCCTAAACTCTGATTTTCTGAACACGCAGTTCAAGTTGATGGTGAACACACACTTACCCGATTGAGAGTAGAACACCTGACCCTAAACTCGATTTTGAACACACATCCAAGTTGATGGTGAACACACGGCCCTAATCGATTGAGAGTAGAACACACCCTAAACTCGATTTTACGACGCATTCCAAGTTGATGGTGAACACACCCTTAATCGATTGAGAGTAGAACACACAGCCCTAAACTCTGATTTTCTGAACACACAGTCCAAGTTGATGGTGAACACACAGCCCACACGGATTGAGAGTAGAACACACAGCCCTAAACTCTGATTTACTGAACACACAACCCAGATTTGAAATGAACACACGGCAATCGATTAAGATTGAACGCATGCCCAGCCCAAACACGAGTTCTTGAACTCGCGGCCATTTGAAGTGAACATGACCCTCTTGATTCGTTTCATTTGCACATACTACTTCATTTCATTTGCACCTGCATTGTTACTTGCATACGGCTTGCATTTTATTGTGTACTGAACACATGTATTCATTCTGAATGCAGGTTGGCTCTCGCACCGTGCGAGGATATGGCTCCACCGCCGCGAGAGAGTGGTACGCTGAGCTTCCAGAGGCTGTCCGGGATTTGGTTGACTCAGCAAGGTTCGGAGCATTCTGTACGGGGTTATCTCGCTGTCCTGCCAGTAGGACATTGTTAGCTGCCTTGGTGGAGAGATGGTGGGACACCACCAATTCTTTCCATTTTTCTGCCACCGGGGACATGACCATGACTCCGCTGGACTTTGCCGTACTCACCGGCCTAGACATAGGCGGTTGGCCCATACCTTGTGACGAGGATATGGGAGAGTGGGAGGCCGCATGGACATATCTATTGGGGGCTCGCCCACCTGTAGACAGAGCTTTCGGGAGAGTCTGGTATACCTGGTTCTCTTCCTGTTTTCGGAGGCCGGAGATGGAGCCTGAGTCTCCCGAGGAGGTTGAGCAGTACACCCGGGGTTTCCTTATGTTCCTCTTTGGCACCACTCTGTTTGCTAATAGGGGGAACACTGTCGGGTTGTAACTCCTGAGTGCCCTAGTGGACCTGTCACAGGTCAGTCGGTATGACTGGGGTGGCGCTGGCCTGGCTACCCTCTATTGTTACATGAGTCTGACCTCATGCGGGAGGAGACTTACTTGGCGGCTATTGGAGAGCACGGAGGTGCGTTCTGTCCTCTTGATTTACATTTCGCTCCTCATTACTAGTTCATTGCACACACGGCGCACTTTGCACTCAGATTCGCCTTTAGCACTTTGTATTCACATTCCGCCGCTTCTCACTATGGGTGTACGATACTTTCCCACATTAGCCGGAGATGGAGGTGGCGACTTATGACTCCGTTTTCAGCGGTATTCGAGGCGAGCACCGATCGAGACCTCGAGAGACTCTTCTACTGCGACGATATTTTGATCTTTGCGACGACAGAGGTATTTCAGAACTCTCGGTTCCTTTCATTTTTATCTTTGATCTGCCCTGTATATTCCTGATTTCTGATTGATTTATGCATTGGCTATCCGCAGATTACTTGGCAGCCCTGGGCGATCTTAGGTGATAGTCTCCGACATCAGTATCCCGGAGGATTGGGCAATTCCCAGTACAGGTTCCTGCTCGAAGGACCAGTTGGTAGGGCATGGTTCCTGGGGGTACGATTCTCAGGACCCTCCTGCTGTACCTCCAGCCACTATGCGGACTGCCGATAGACTGTCTGCCCAGGAGGTCATTAGTGCTATGCAGGGCACCGATGCTTTGTTACATCTCATGGAGGGGGACTAGGCCACCTATCGTCGTATATATCTGATGCCCCCTTTGACGGGAGTGCGTGCTCCGTCACGGAGGCCTATTGATGTAGCATCTTCGAGTCGTGCCGGTGCTACGGATATCCCCTCCTCTAGCAAGGCTGGTGCATCTAGGGGTAGAGGTAGTTCGATTCCTCCGATCCCTCCATCTCTTCATCATCCTAGGTGGCCAGATATGCCGACCGAGTTGACGAGTTGGCGGTTCGGGACTCCTTACCAGGTCTCGCTAGAGCCTCCTCTTCCTGACCACAGATATGTCAGGGATCCTGATTCACCCCCGGTATGTTTTACAGCTATGATTTATCAGTCAGATATTTGGACATTCATCCCTTTACTGATAGTTTTGCATTTGTATTTGCAGCCTCCAGCTGAGTACACGGATGAGATACTTGGGATGCTAGCCACATTCGAGGGCATGATCTTACGGAGGGAGGCACAGCTGGCCATTATGGGCGTGCAGGTACTGTTCATCTTCCCTGCATTTAGCATACTCCTGATGACATGCTGGTTTTGAACATCCTGCTGTATTGATAGGCTGTGTAGAGCACATCTGGCACACACCCCACTCGCATATTGTACTTGCATCTGCTTTTCATATTTGAACTGATGTATTGAACTCTTCACTTTCAGATGCCTCCTGTCTATGCACCGCCGCGGGCCGGACCACCCGGGCCTTCTCAGAGAGATCGAGGTACTGGACCTGTTCGAGGTACTGGGCCATCTGGGCCTTTTCGAGGAGCCGGGCCATCCAGGCCTTCTCAGGGAGCTGGGCCATCTAGGCCTTTTCGAGGAGCTCGAGGAGCAGGGTCGTCTCGCAGACGCAGGGCACCCATTATTGAGGAGGAGGAGGAGGTCGCAGACCGTGAGTCAGAGACATCTGCTGGGGAGGGAGGCTCCGGTCTTGGTTCCGGGAGCGGAGACGAGGCTGAGGGGGATCCGGAGGATGATAGCTCTGACCCGGATGGTGATGATGGTGCAGAGGTCATCCCGCAGAAGAGGATGAGAGGGCCTCCTCATTCCCGTTCCCGAGGATATTGATGCTATTTCCTGCTTTATTTTACTTTTTGCCAGTAGTTTGTAGCACTTTGCATATTTTTAGGCAGTTTTATTTCCTGTAAAACTTGCACCTTTATTTTGTTGTAAAACATGATGGAATGAAATAGCCTTTGAAAAGATGTTTGTATTTGAAATTCTTAGCATCGCAACGCATCATTTAGCACAAAATGGAATTGAATGAAAATGCGCCTTGTGTATTTACCGGGTCAGGTAATGAACCGACGCAACAAATCAAAAACAACTCGGCTCACTAAGAAATAATAGAATCTTAGCAAGTTTACAACTCGATAAGCAAAGTACAACAATGTTAATAACTCAATAAGCAAGACTTAACAAAAATCGCATAAACAAAATGTAAACAAAAGGTAATAACTCAAAACACAAAATGCGACAACTCGACAAAACTTACAACTCGATAAACAAAACAACAACTCGATAAGCAAAAATACAACAAAGCGTACTTCGGACGGACGATCTGGATGATGGAACGTATCCGAAACTGAGAGAAATGGAGGCCTTCGACGTTCCCGATGCGTGAAAGTGCCTCAAACTTCCTTCCGGAGGGCAAAACAGGACCAATAAGCATGGTGGGCCACATTTGCTTTTGGGGATTGGAGGGTGGCCGGCCTGCTAGAAAAGGTGGCCGGCCGGCCCCCTTTCCTGCAACTTCTAGAATTGTGACATGTGTCCTCGAATAGTGTTTTACCCCCTATAAAGCTCCAACTTTGGAATTCATTCATTTCATCACTGCTTTGCACAAAATGGAAGCATTTCTCACAGAAAATCTCGCATCTTGGATCTCTTTTTTAGATGGATCGGAAAATTTGAACTTTCGGGGTTTCGGCTTGAATGCATTATTCACGCTGGGCCAGACTCCGCTACATCTTCCTTTCCTCCATGTCGCGGCAAGGTTTTGGAACCCGGTGACGCATGTCTTCAGCTTCGAAGGGCAAGAGGTATGTCCTACTTTTGAAGATTTTCAAGCTTTGATGGAGTCTGAACGCTCAGAAGAGATCTTGCCCCAATCTCGTTTTGGCCATGCCCAAGCTTTAGGGCGGATGTGCGGCCTCAACGCGCATGATGCTCGATCTCTGATTGGTAATGGGATGTTGGATATCCCGAGCCTGATTTACCGATTCTCTGATGCCGGTGACCGCAGCAACCATCATTGGCAAGGTTTCCGACAACATGCCCTCTGCTTGTGCATGCTATCTCGTTTTCTGTTTGTCTCGGGCTCCGGAGGAGCTAGCATCCGTTTGATTGAAGTCGCTCAAGGCTTGAGGGAAGGAAAGAGCTATACCGCCATGACATTGGCCGAGACACTGCTAGGTTTGGATGCCTTCTACCGCCAAGAGACAACCAAGTTTGCGGGGAGTCCACTACTGCTGCAGGTAATGTTTCCCACCCAAGCTCACATATGTATTTGCTCATATCACTCGGCCCTCGGGCTCGTTTTTTTCTCACAAAACCCTTATCTTACTTCTCTCTCATCGCACATCTCTCTATTCTTTATTCTCTCATTTTTCATCCCTCCCCAGATATGGTTGATGGATAAATTGCAAGTTGTGGACTCTTGCCCTGCTTACTCAGCCCGCGGCTACTTCTTTCGACAACGCCTGGTTGACGCCCTTGATGAGGGATGGTGGTTTGAATGGATGTGCAACTTGTCAGCTGAACACATTGCTTGGCATTGTCCTTGGCTTAACCTTCCGGCGATGGGCTATAGCATGTTCCAGGACACTGGGATCCAGTTGATTGGCCTAACCCATTGTGTATTCTATTTCCCATTCCGCATTCTGCGCCAATTTGGTCATGATCAGACTTGCCCTCCGGAGGGGATTGAGTACCCGGTTACTTTCCGGGTCCAAAGTGCACACCTTGTCCGCCATACTACGGCCTGGAGGACTAGAGAGCTCCTGTCCTCTGCCCCTGTTTTCAGTTGCACTTTATCTGACGAGTGCTGGGATTGGCTCAACGAAGAAGCACAGGTTGGGCCTAGGTTGGCATCAGAGGCTTCAACCAGCTCTGGAAGGGGGCGCAGGGACACTTGATTTGACTGTGCCCTAGATTTATTGCTTTATTAGTACTTTCAAGTTTTCGTTATGAGTGTAATAAAAAGCAACTTCAATTGTATGCAAGAGCGAGAGAACTTTGTTTTGAAATCAATGAAATTGAAGGTTGTGGTACTGAAAATTCTCCGTTTTGGGTCCAAAAATGGTCTTAGTTGTGAAAAGATTAATTTGAACAAAGTCAACTTTTATTAAAACTTTTCAAAACTATTTTCGATATGGATCAGAACTGGATACGCCTGAGATCTGTCACTGCGATGCACAACCCCGGATCCTAGCAATTGGAAAGTTGCCCCTAGTTTGAAAAGTGCCTCGGTGATTCATAGCAACGGAAAGTTGCCCCTAGTCTGGATGGTGCCGCAACACTTCATTGCAACGGAAAGTTGCCCCTAGTCTGAATAACACCGTACCGGAGATCACGATAAATGCTGATGAATAGAGATGACTGAGATGATCAAATGGACAAAGTTGATCGAGGAAAAGATTGGGGTTGAACTTCAGGATGAAGCTGCCTACGTATCCCATAGATGGGAATCAAGCCTTACGTAGTTCAGGCTTAGGTTCACTCGGGTGTTTTTACTCTCCTTTTGCGTTCTAACTTTTGCCAAGGCCGCCCTTTGCGGGTTTTCAACCTTGCGAGCTCAGTTTTTATAATTTCAAATTTTCTATGCTCTGAATTTTGCCTAGGTCGCCCTTTCGGGTTTTCGGCCTAGCGAGCCTCTCAGGGATAATATTTCTTCAACTTGTCCATGTTGATCGGTTGAGAAAACTCTAAGCCATCTAGGTCCATCAGAACCACAGCTCCACCTGACCAGATTGACTTGATAATATAGGGACCAGTCCAATTGGGTCTGAACTTGCCCCTTGGGTCGTGGATGGGAGCTCGGTTGTCTTTGAGTACCAAATCTCCTTCTTTCAAATTCCTGGACTTAACCTTCTTGTTAAAAGCCCGGGTGATTCTGCATTGATAACCTTGGATGTGGTACAGTGCTTTTAGCCTTCTTTCATCGAAAAGCATGAGTTCCTCAAATCTGTTTTGCTACCAATCTGCCTCGGCTATCTGGCACTCGGCCAATACTCGTAATGACGGGACCTCAATCTCAATAGGCAAAACGGCTTCCATCCCATAAACCAATGAGTCTGAGTCGCCCAGAGAAGTTCTCGATCAAGTCCCAGTAGCCCCACAGAGCGAAAGGCTTATCCGATCCGATAGGTTTCCACCATCTTCTGTAGTATGCGCTTGATGTTCTTGTTGGCGGCCTCAACTGCTCCGTTGGTTTGCGGCCGATAAGTAGACGACTTATGAAAAGCCACATTATATTTCTCCAACAAGTCGATCACCTCCTTCTTGAAGTGGGAACCATTGTCTGAAACGATTTCATTTGGGACTCCGTAGCGACAGATAATGTTGTTTCTGATAAATTTTGCTACATGCGAAGCCTTCAACACCGCATAAGATTGGGCCTCAACCCACTTTGTGAAATAATCTATCGCTACTAAGATGAACTCATGCCCATTCGACCCCTTTGGCGTAACAGCTCCGATTACATCAATTCCCCAGACAGAAAACGGCCATGGCGAAGTCATGTTGTACAGCTTTGACGGCGGGATGTTCATGCGATTTGCATGAATTTGACACTTGTGACATCGCCGGACGAAGCCAATACAATCCTCCTCCATGGTGGACCAGTAATAACCTTGTCTAAGGATCTTCCGTGCCAACATTACCCCATTCATGTGTGCACCACATTCACCCCCGTGGATGGCTTCCATCAGACGCTTTGACTCTTCGGCATCAACGCACAGTTTATGCATTCCCAGATGACCGTTTATCTGATTTACCCCGCAGATGATGAATCGAATCGCCATTCTTCGATTGCCCTCTTGTCTTTGGCATTTACCTGGCGGGTATGCTTCTTTCTCCAAGAAGTTCGAGATGTCGTAATAGGGGTGTTCGTCCTGAACTTCATCTATGGCTGCAATCGACTCATAAGCAGGTGCAAATTTCTGGTCAATGATGACTGGACGCATTCGGACTCCACACGGGATGTCTATCATAGAAGATAGAGTTGCTAGAGAATCTGCGAACCTGTTGTTCTCTCTTAGTAGATGAGTAAAACTTAACTTCTCAAACCGAGGAATCAGCAAATCCAAGGTTTGGTGATACATCATCATCTTTTCCTCTTTCACTTTCCAGTCTCCTTTAGCTTGAGACACAACAAGGTTCGAATCCCCAATGACGTCCAGCCGTCTTGCCCCTAGTTCCAGGGCTGCTTCTAGACCAGCAATACACGCCTCATATTCTGCTTCATTGTTCGAGACTTTGAATCGGAGTTTGAAGGCTAGAGGGATACGGGAATTGTCGGGTGCTATCAGCAACACTCCTATCCCATACCCATGTTGATTTGACGCTCCGTCAAAGTACATCGTCCAAATTTCTTCGTCGATATGCAGAATTGATTCATCCGGGAATAGGTACTCGACCGCTTCATCCCCCTCAACCGGGTGGTCGGCAAGGAACTCTGCCACTGCTCTTCCTTTCACTAACTTGCGTGTCACGTACGTGAGATCAAATTCGGAGAGCAAAAGCAACCAACGAGCTAGCCTACCCGTAAGTGCTGGTTTCTCGAAGAGATATTTGATGGAATCAAGTCGCGAAACCAACATTACAGAGTGAGCTAACAGGTAGTGCCGTAGCTTGCTGGTAGCCCATACCAGAGCCAAGCAGGCCTTTTCCAGCGGTGTATATCGGGTCTCATACTCCAACATCTTTTTGCTCAAATAATAGATGGCTTTTTCCACCTTATCTTCTGATTCTTGTGCAAGCATGCAACCCATCGTGGTTTCAATCACTGATAGACACAAAATCAACGGTTTTCCCAGTTCTGGTGGCGATAAAACGGGTGGGTTCTGTAGATATTCTTTGATCTGTTCAAATGCAGCTTGACATCGGCCGTCCCATTGGAACTTCTTTCCTTTCTTGAGGAGGCCAAAAAGTAATTCACAAGTCAAGGTTAATTTTGAAATAAACCGTCTTATGAATTGCACTTTACCCAGAAAGCCTCGCACCTCCTTTTCAGTCCTTGGTGGTGGCATTTCTAAGATGGCCTTGATTTTGGAAGGATCGACCTCGATGCCTCTTTGCGTAATCAAAAACCCCAGCATTTTCCCCACTGTAACACCAAACGTACATTTCTGAGGGTTTAGCCGCAACCGGAATTCCCTGATCCTTTGAAAAAACTTGTGCAAGGCGGTGTAGTGGCCCTCTCTTTCCTTGGACTTGACAATCATGTCGTCCACATACACCTCAACCTCTTTGTGGATCATATCATGTAGTATTGTGGTCGCGGCCCGTTGATAAGTAGCTCCAGTGTTCTTCAACCCAAACGGCATTACCCGGTAGCAGTATGTTCCCCACGGGGTGGTGAATGCAGTCTTTTCTTTGTCTTCTGGCGCCATCACTATCTGGTTGTATCCTGAGAAGCCATCCATGAATGAGAGCAATGCATGCCCTGCTGTGAAATCTACCAACTCATCGATGTGCGGTAAGGGAAAGTCGTCCTTCGGACTAGCTCTGTTCAAATCCCTGAAGTCTACACACACCCGTATCCTGTCATCTTTCTTCGGCACCGGAACAATGTTGGCCAACCAAGTCGGATATTCAGATACCAGCAGGAAGCCTGCGTCGATTTGCTTGGTGACCTCTTCCTTAATCTTAAGAGCCCAATCCGGACGGATCCTTCGAGTTTCGCTGATGGTCGGGCCTCGGTCAAGGGGATCCGATGCTGTACAATCTCAGGATCGATTCCAGGCATGTCTTCGTAGGACCACGCGAAAACATCTTTGAAATCTTTTAATAAAGCGACTAAGCACTCGCGTTCCTCCGAAGACAACGTGGACCTGATCTGGACCAGCCACGGGTCCTCCTCATTACCAATGTTCACGGTAATGATTTCATCCATTAATGGTTTAACAAATCTCTCTTGCTCTTGCTCAATTAAACGTTGTAAAACCGGAGGAACTTCGTCCTCGTCGTTTTGATCAAAATTTTGAAAGTCTGAATCAATGCAATAAATTAGGGGCACAGAAAAGTACTCGGAAACCACAAATAGTTCATTCTCATTAGGCACATCCAAATCGTCCAATTCATTGGTTACAATAGACTCTAATGAAAAGGAAAAAGACGACCTAGACAAGACTGTGGCATCTGGGTTAGCATCCCCAGGAGTACCAAACTCAGACTCAGTCGAGCTGGAACCTAATTCCGACTCACAGGACTCGGTGGAATTAGATTCCGGCTCACTACCTGACCCGATCTTGGACAAAAATCCTCCTCGTCCGCCAAGTGAGGAGGTGCGATTGATGCATCCAAGATAGGCTTTGGTCGGCTCGCACTGCTTTCATCCCCAATCATGGAAACCGCGAAGTTATCCCCCAAGCACTCTTGGTCGATCGGAGGATCAGAGAGGAGACATGCCAGTGCTACCCCCATTTCCAATTCTGTGCCCTCAGGATCCACTGCCTTATTCTGCTCAACCTCAGTTGTTGGGTCTGTCTGCTCCGTGGCAACGTCATCCCCGGATAGTTGCAGGTCGAAGAAGATTTCGAAACCTGGTACACGCTTCTTCTCCGCGTTTAACCATGGCTCTGGGAAGCCGCAAAATGGAAAGTCCTCCCCCTCCCGGACGAAGCGTCCGTTCAGGGTACCCTGAATGGGCCTGTGCATTAAGTCAAAAGGCTTCCCAGCCTGCTTCGCTCTGGCTCTGCCGGCCATTTCCTTTCCTTTCCTCACCCAGTCCTCTTTGGTGGGCAGATAACCCAGTCCAAAGGTATGCGGGTTGTGTGGCACTCGCCAACGCAATGACTCCTTTCTGCCACTTCTTCCTAATCCCATCCCGAATATGTTGTAGCTTGTTCATGAGGTAGACGGATTGGGCAGCGACGCATACACCTTCATTCAGCCATAATATTCTCGTGACTACCCGGCCTCGCCAAAGTGAACCACGATAAGAACACATCCTCCATGCCGTGCTCGATTTCCAATGGCGAGACACTTACGGCGGATGGATGAATGAATTTCGAAAACAATTGCAACCCCTTCCGGTGAGGGTATTTCAACATCCGTGCAGAGTGGAAGAGATCGCTTTCACTTGGTGCAACCACGGCCCCAAGAGCAAGTTGAAGGTTGCGGAACGCCCAAGACATGAAATTCAATGTTGTGTTGTCTGGACCAACACGGGCTTGAATCTTGTGACCCCATCACTTCCTGCCGGTATTATCGTAGCTTTGATCACTGAGTGGTTGGTATGAAGTTTGCGGGTTTTAACCCAATTGCATATCTTTGTCAATTTGGCGGAACATTGATAGCGACCCATATCAACAAGTACCACCGGATCCACTTATCTCTACATTCCACGGAGATGTAGAGGTTTGTTATGATTCACGCCTCGGTGGTAGTTCTTGTGCGAAAAAGTTAATGGGGAACCTCCTCCGGAAGACCAAACCAACCATTTGCTACGGTGTAGTATCAATGGAGAGTTTGGCCTTGTCCATGGCAGATAGGACAGCCTGTCTATGTACCCTTGATGCCATAAGCAGTCCCCAGATAGAGATGTCTGCTTGTATCTTCTTTAACTGTCTCAGTACAGCTTCTTCTTCAATTTGCTTCTCTCTCTGTTTCTCAGCCTCTTTATCTTTCCCAGATGCTTTGGGTTGGTCGAGGTGCGGTGGCTTAAAGTACCGCCCACTCCTGGTCATATGGTCTACCTTATCGAGGTACCAAGTATCATCTGGTTGAGCACCTGCCCAATCTTCGTCTGTGTGGGCAAGACATAAGTCATCGTCTTCCCACCACATCCCGCTAGTGTTCAACAGACACCTATCTGGTTCTGGCAAGTTTGTACTCTCGGTACTTTCATCCCACATGCTCACAGCATGTCCTGCTCTTGTGCTCGCAGCACTTTCAACCTCTTCATGGTTCTTGGCTTTCCGGATTCTCTCAGAATTCCACCTCTTTTCTTGCTTCTCCTGTGTTAGTAGGGTTTGTTGTTCGGTTTTCACAATATCTTGATCCCGAGCAAAATTCTTTGTACCGGCGCTCTCCGGCAATTCATTCTGACTCTCGGCCCTTCCGGCCATCATTAATACCCCTGCCCCTGCCGGGCCTTGCTCTGGCTGAATTTCCACAACATCTGGCTGATCATCTAACCATCTGGCAATCTCTGCCGACTCCCCATATTCAAACCAATTGATTGTTGCATCCCCTGCTTCTTGGTCGTTGAAGAACTGGAGGTTAGCAAAATCTTCTTCCATCATTGTCAGATCATCTGCCCCTTGTTCTAGTCCGTCCCCCCGAATCATGCACAATTTAGCTTTTTCTAGCAGCCTCACACTCAGCTCAGATTGGCTCACTGATAATGTCACACCCCAAACTCGCCCCTAAAAGTTTGGGCATGACCTATTCGAAAATGGACGCTAAACCTGTTATACATAACATACGGGGCCTGAACGGAAGCATTTAATAATATAAAATACATAGAATAACATTCATTGAGCTATTACTAACATGCCAGGATCACATACACGCATTTACTCCTTTTATTGAGCGTATAACTAAACATTATTAAAGGAAAGGGGTTATATGCATACATTTTCACTTGGATAGGCAATTAACCAAAAATTTAACAAAACTTTACAGACATGCATGGGCTTGGTCTAGGTGCCTGGACATACTGAGGTTGACAAATGAAAGGCGAGCATCAAGGTTACGACTGACCTCCAAGGTGGTCACCTACAGAACAGACATAACACAAAGTAAGCCAGTCTCAGTGAATAATAGTACATAAACAAAACGGTGCTTCATTTGAAACATAATACATCAATGCGTGCGAAATTGCAAAGTTAACATAATTAGTCTGCTTCTGTACTAATTTCATAACGGCCTTAGGCCCAGTCTTGAGACATAATAACTTGAAGCATAATAACTTGAAACATAACATCTTAAAGCATAATGGCTTTAAGCCCTTGAATATTATAGCATTAAACTTTCAAACGTGTTGGCATAAAGCCCTTGAAACTTGTGGCATAAAAGCCCTTGAAACTTGTGGCACGAGGCCCTTGAAACATATGGCACGAGGCCCTTGAAACTTGTGGCATAAAGCCCTTGTAAATAGCATATCTTGTCATATCATAATGGAAGTATATCATACATGTTCTTTATGAATATTCCTTATACTTGAACCATAACAGAAATTATAAGTCATACATGTAACATACTTGATCTTGTAACATTTTTGAACTGGGAACCCGCTTGAACTTATAATATGCGTAAACTTGTAGTAGACTTAAACTTGTAACATACGTAAATTTATAACATAAACTTGTAACATACGTAACATACGTAAACTTGTCTTTACTTGCACTTGTAACATATATAAACTTGTACCATACTTGAACTGGTAACTCACGAAAACTTGTAAACTTGCAACATACTTTAACTTGTATATACTTTAACTTGTACATTTACTTAATCTTGTGCATACTTGAACTTGCCACATATATATAGACTTGCAACATTCTTAACATACTTGACTTATTACATATGTAAACTTATTTTAGAGTCTTACAGAATTCCAGAATCTTAGGAAGGTTGTTTCATTCTTTATCTTACTTATTTACCTTCCTTGAATCATCTACATAAGCATATAACATTTATCTTCCTTAAAATATTTACTTAAACATTTTATCTTCCTTGAAACATTTACTTAAACATATAACATTTATCTTCCTTGAATCATTTACATACATAAGTAACGGAATTAACAGAATACTAATGGCAATCGTTAGCAATGTAAAGTGTACTACTACTCACAGTGCATTGGTGAAGCATTTATCCCTCCCGCAGCGTGTCCTACACACATATGAAGTCACACATTAATTCTTTAAATCATTTCCCCTAATTTTCCTTTCTCATTTTAACATGAATACAATGCCCATAACAAGGTTCATTCGTAAATTTTTAACATTATTTCAAAACATCTTAGAAATTCAATTAAACTTGTTTATGTGTAATTCAACCCACCAATTCCATGATTCTATTTTCAATTTGAGCAAAATCATTATTTATCATCACAAATTAGCCTAGGGTTTTCAAGAACAAAAAGTTTTCCATAAAAATTCATACTTCTCATACCATGACCTTACATCCCAATTTCCTCCTTGATTATACATCTAAGGATTATACTCCATCACTTTAACCCATCAATTGGACCCTCAATGCTTCAAACCCGAAATTCCCAAATCTCATAATTTACTCTATATGCTCAAAAATACAAATTTGTATATCAATACAATGGAAATACCACAAATCTATCTCTTAATGCAAGTATTGAAGAGTATTAGAACCCTTACCTCCTTGAATCAACAAAAGAGCAAGCTTGAAGAGAAACCTTCGCAAATCCAAGTTCCAATCGGTTTAAAACATTGATCTTTTCTTAGTCTCCATCCTTGATACAAAACCCATGGTGGATTGTTGCTCAAATTAGAGGAACTCAAGGTTTTGAGGCTAGGGTTTCGGAGGATTTCGAACTTAGGAGAAGAGGAAAGAAGAGAGGGGAAAGAAAATGTGGAAAAAGATCTCAAAATCCCGTTTTTTAAGCTGCTGTCCCGTAATTCCCGCTCGAGCGGAGGAATTCCCGCTCGAGCGTACCTGTTTTCAGCACAGATTTCGAAACTTTGAATAGGTATAACTCCCTCATCCGGACTCCGTTTTGGGTCATTCTTGTGTTCAAATTGAAGCCCCGGAACTATGCTTTCCAATAGTCCTAACCTCACATCCATATTCAAAGTGTGGAAAAAGAAAAGGGCAAATGAGTGACGGTTGGTCGAAAACGAATTATCCAAATTAAGGTTTTTGGTCCAATCTTGCTTTACCATCATCTTATCATCTCAATCAATATCCCAAAATAAGGTAAGAACATTTCAAATACACTAAGAAAAACACCAAAAATGAGCCCACATGCTTCAGAATCAAACTTAACCAGGCGACCCACTCGAGCGCCCAACCTTGCGCTCGAGCGCGCAGACCAACAAAGTCATCCGCTCGAGCGTCAACTCCCGCTCGGCGGAAAATCTACCCGCGAGAATATCGAATTAAATCGCAAAATTCTGGAACCCCAAAAAGTCCGCTTGACCACTCCTCCGCTTCGGCGGAGGAAAGAATTCTGAATTACGGATAAGATATATCCGCTTGGATCATAAGCTCTTCCAGCACAATTCCCAGGCTGTCCCATCCCAGACTCACCAATTCTGCTCTCCTCTGAAACCTGCCCCGTTCCATCTTCGGAGGTCACCACCTTTGGCTCAAATTGGGTTATGAAGGTGTCCAACATGCACAAGTCAGTGCAATCAGGAAGGATCACCTCCGGCTTGGGTAGGTGAGAGGGAGTAATATAGATACTAGGATCGTAGGAAACGACCCCAGTTTGGATGAGGTTGACTCTTTTGGGCGGTGGATCTTCGTTATGTGCGGGGAGTGGGTTAGTTGTGACGTTGGGTCTTTCGGGAGGCAGAATGATATTCTTGTCAACGAGGTCTTGAATCTCGTGACGCAGCCGGAAACATTGATCCGTATCAAGGCCATCTTCTGTGGTACGCATGATTTGGCGGGTTGTGGGAAGGGGGGAGTGGATTTGGTAGTGGCCTCGGCTCTAGGGGTTTCAGATGCCCCTTTTTTATTAGAACGCCGAGAGCCTTGGACAAGGGCATGTATAGTGGAGTGAAGGTTCTTTGGCCTCTGGATTGGTATCTCGGGGCTTGGTTACTGCTCCCGGAAGTACTGGAAAAGGGTGTGGCCGCTGCGGGCCTTGGTTGGGAAGGGGGAGTAGTGGTGACCATACCGACCTCCGAAGTCCTTGTGTTTGCAAATACCACTCGCCTGCGTTATTGTGCGGTTGAACGTTCTTCGGGGCTGCTCTCGGTCCTGGTCGATCAAACCTTGCTTCATCGCATCCTCGATCTGTACCCCCATCTTGTGTAAATCTGAGAAAGTAGGGAAAGGGAGTACGATCATTTTCTGCATTAACTTCGGTTGGAGATTGCATACAATCATCCGAATTTGATCCTTATCTGTTGGCCTCAAGGTCATCATCGATGCCTTTGCCCTCCACCGAGTTACAAAATCAGAGAAAGTCTCTTTTTGTTCTTGCCTCGTTGTTTCGAGATCACGTGTTGTAATCTCGATCTGCGTATTATACGAATACTGTGCAACGAAGGCCTCAGCTAGCTCATCCCAATTTCTCTTCACATCATCTTCTAACTTTGCATACTAGATGGCCGCCACCCCCGACAAAGTTCTGCCAAATAAAGAAAGCTTTTGTGGTCGGGTTAGGCCCATTGGCCTCAAGATGTCTGAAAATAGCCGGAGATGGACCATAGGATCCCTTGATCCGTCAAAACGATCAATCTGTGGCATCTTGAATCTGTCCGGCAGTGTCACGGCCACGTCAGTGTAGCCATCTTCAATATCTGGGATGGCCTTCACCCTCTGCGATTTCTTGAAAAGCTTTTCCAGCTTACTCAGCTTCAGAGCTGTATGATCTACCTCGAACTCAAATGGAGAGTCCGGGTGGTTGGGTGTAAGACTCTTAGGCGATTCTGGCGAAGTGGGGCGGAGCGGCCCGTTGGAAGACACTGTGTCCTCTTGAGTGTTAGGACATCGGGTAGGTATTACAGGTGTTGGGAGGACATTACGAGGATTTGGCAAGGTATTGACGGTAGATGCTGCTTTCGGGTAGTGGAGCCGCTGGCGGAGGAGGAGGAGCCTGATGTGAAGCGGATTTGCATTTATTGCTGCTGACCTAGTGATCGGCTTCGACTCTTTTGGGCTATGACTTGTTGTTTGGAAAATTCGCTTGGCGGATGGCATCATCTTGCATCTGTTTCATGCTCTCGTGCATCGGCACATCATCGCCTCCATTCACGATGTATTCGTGGTTCCATCTGAACGGGGTAAATGTACCTCTATGGCGGAACCACGAAATTTCAACTTTGTTGTTCTTGTCAATGCGACCCTCTGTCCGGTAATCCTGTTACGACATCTGCGCCTTCTCGGCCTTCTTCGATAGCGGGGGTAGAGTGGAACGGATGTCGTCAGCGAGATCCTTGGATCGGTTGAGTCGGCGACCTCGTGTCCAAAGTGCTTGGGGGTATCTATTGGTTGGAAGCAATCGTGCTAAAAGCGCCCTAGCAAAAAGATAATAAGCGAAAAGAAATAAATAACGGAAAAAGCGGCTTAAATTAAATACACACAACACGATCAGACATACAACATGATTGATAAAATTTGAAAATACACTATCCTCAATCAGCGATCCTTTGTTCTGTATCACTTTGTTCCCCAAAAGCTGAATCGGATATCCATGAACAAGCGATTCTCGAATCTTGTTGATGCCCGTAGGCCTGATGCCCAAACTTAACTGATACATGCATTCTCTATAGAGGCACACTCTAACAAGCACATAGCAGATAAGTGAGAGCCAAAACACCCCTATGTTGGGGTAGGGTTGCCCTGTCCTATTTTGTCAGGAGCTAGGGTTTCACTACGCGCAATGACTTCAAACAACCTATAAGCGGGTAAGCAACTTTGTCCTAGTTTGGAATGGTCACTATCGATCGAATATGCACTAGGTCGAATGGTCAAAAGGGTGTCGATAAGCGGGGTTTGTGTTCCCATCTTGGCAAGCCGTAACGGTCGACCTTTTGGACATGCCTTGACAAGACAAGCCTCCGGCAAACCGCTCAGGAATAGCAGATGGCAAACACGATGTCCTAGGCGCACCAATGCAAATGCAATGCAAAGAAACACACAAATGTAGTCAAAACCAGATATCACGAGTTCGAGTCAAGTTCTCTAAGTCCCCAGAGTCGCAAGCGTAGGCGTCTCGAGCATCCGGGAAAAGTGCGAACCCCCCCTCCCCGTTCTGGTTCAATATTGGGTCACTACAGTTCGAAGGACTCAAATGTCACGGTTACGGTTCTTAATCTTGAACCGAAGAGTCCAAATTCGGCAAATCGTTTTGAAAATAGATTTTTGAAAGAAGTGCCAAACATGGACAGCTTCGCCAGATACAGAGTCGCCACCTAAATATTTTAAAATGGGAAATTTAGGAAACCCTGACTCGATGCCAAAGGCCACGTGTCCGTCATCACCAAAGTTGCCTCGGCTCGGGAACTTGGGTACGATTGGGGAAGGTCACTTCGTGAGCACCCCCGCTTGCCCGGTCAAAGACCGGCCTCTACTAACCATGATATCTGTTTTTTGAAAACATTGTATGTTCTTATTCCGGTTATTAACCTAGGTTACTATGTGATGCGCACAGCATACAAGTATAGACCGAATCGCCTAAATTGGAACAAGACACTTCGTGTCTGTTTGTTTGAAAACGGTTTGATGGTGCTACCCGCAGGTAGGCTAAGACGTGGATTTGCCACCCTCGGGTGGGCTTAAGAAAATATGATTTTGCCACTATCTAGTGGGCTTAAAACAAGCATTTGATGAATTGTTCCAATTCAATTAACTCAACCTCCATCCATAGGCATTCAAGGCAGTTATATCATATAAGCACATAGCCTCATGGTAAGCATGCTATTCATGGCAACACTCACACGCATGCAAGGATGCTAAAGCATAAAACTTACCGAGTGCTCCAAGCCAAAATAGAAGCTCGTTAGAAATCCATGCATGGACCTAAGTATACAGAATTGCCTAATGCAACACATGCGAAAATGCAACTCATAGCAGGCTCGGCTATTCTAAGTATGGCATATGGAATGCTACAACTAACACGTATTCAATTTGGAATTGAAATACAAATGCAGTTTGTATGATCTTGAGAGCAGTGCGTGCAAAACAGATGAATGATGCAAACATGCTGTCATACTGTATGTTAATTGAAATATGCCCTAATCTAACCATCATAAGCGGGTAAATAAAAGGGAAGAAAGAAGTGGGGTTGGAAGCCATACATCACACTCACCCACACTTATTACAATTATGCCCTCATGGCGGTCCGAATAAATAATATCTGACCGAAATAAAAGAATATCTGATCCAAATAAAAGAATAATCTGGTCAAAATATCTGATTCCTAATTAATTATGATTAACTAAGAAAGCATAAGCGGCATACAAGCAGAAACGCCTTGCTATTGATGAATGATGTATGTCGAAATTTGCTTTGGCGAAATCCTTTGGGATGCCCCAATTAGCCTCTGTTTGCAATGTTTCTCGAAATCGTGCCATGCTCAGAAAAGTTCTTTGGTCCTTCATTTTCTTTAGCGAGAGCGAGAAAGGAGCATAGCAATGTATTTCACAAATATATGCATGCCTCGATCCTCGTGCCATCAATCACGCATATCGATGCATGATGGCCGAGGAATCGGATTGCACAACTCAATATGAGATGAATGCGCATGAATGCTACAACAAAACCTAACTCCATCATGGGTAATCCGGAGTGTCGGTGTCTTGGGAATTGAGACCCGTTAAACTTTCGGTCTGAAAGCACCTCGTTTCCCGTGCCCAGGCTAACTCCTATCCCGAACACGATGCAATATGCATGAATACAACTAAAATACAATCCTAGCATGCACAATGCTATGAAAATGAGATGCCTCGAAATGCGTGCATGCGGGCACGCAAACCGAGGTGATGATCCTAAGGTATGAAATGGCATACGCAATGCAAATTGGACTTATACTAACACGAGTGGACCTCAGCCACACTCACATAAGAGGCCGTCGGATAAAAGTGAAGTGCCTCGAAATGCGTGCACACGGGCACGTAAACCGAGGTAATGGCATAAAGACATGAAACAGCCTGAAATATGATATACAATGAGACTAAAATGAGATGTCTCGAAATGCGTGTCCACGGGCACGCAAACTGAGGCAATGGCATACGGAATGCAATGATGCTAAAATGACATACACAATGCAATATGGACTTATACTAACATGAGTGAGCCTCAGCCACACTCACATAAGAGGCCGAGAAATGAAAATGAGATGCCTCGAAATGCGTGCACACGGGCACGCAAACTGAGAAAATGGCATACGGAATGTAACAAGACTAAAATGAGATGCCTCAAAATGCGTGCCGCAGACGCATAAGCCAAAAAATGGCATACGGAATGCAACAGGATTAAAATGAGATGCCTCGAAATGCGTGCCCACGGGTATGCAAACCGAGAAAATGGCATACGGAATGCAACAGGACTAAAATGAGATATGCGATGCAATATGGGCTTACACCAACATGAGAGAGCCTCAGCCACACTCACATAAGAGGCCGAGAAATGAAAATGAGATGCCTCGAAATGCGTGCACATGGGCACGCAAACCGAGGTAATGGTACTAAAGCATGAAATGGCACTCCAAATGCAAATTGGACTTATACTAACATGAGAGAGCCTCAGCCGCACTCACATAAGAGGCCGTGAGATGAAAATGAAGTGCCTTGAAATGCGTGCACTGCAGATGCATAAGCAGAGGCGATGGACTTAAGGCATGAAATGGCATGGAAATGATATGCAAACATGCAAATGAATTTTGGCATTGAAATGTGGAGGAAAACAGCCCCGAAATGAGGCGAAAGTACACCCGATGCATGAAATGGCCCCGAAACATGAATTTAGGCATCCGAAATGGCCTATAGCTATACCAAACATGCACAATATAGACATGGAATGAAAATACAGTAGCAAGGAAGCCCCAAGAAAATCATTTTTCAGTCATAAAAAGGGCTAAACAGCAAGCACACATAGGATTAAGCAAGAATGCAAAAATGGCTCCGCAAGAGGGGTATTGAAGCAAGTGATACATGCGATGCCCAAATGGAAAAATACCCTTCTACAACACTGAAGAGGGACTAAAAATATACACATTTACAGTAGATGATATCCCCCAAATCAGTATGAGAACATGCTAAAAATGTGATGCAAGAACTAGGATATATAAGGCTATAACATGAGGTACCCCAAACATTCATCAAACCAGAAAATACCCTTAATGAAATATGTCAAGAAGATCAAAATATGACTATTTCCAGCTCTGATGATGGCCGAAAACAGAAGCTAGATAAGCTTAAAAAAGCATGCAATAATGGGGGTCAAAGAGGGGTATAATGACAAGTATAACATGGGGACCCCCAACAAGGTTTATCCCTTATAAAATGTTGTAGAGGGACACAAAATAAGCTTACTCACAGTTCATGACATGCTCCAAAATATACTACATGTAGGTCAAACAAATCATGCAAATTTACGGTAAATATGAGAGATTATGAAGCAAGTGCATTATAGAGAGGCTAAACAGGGTTGAGCCCTTCTTCAATGTTGAAGAGGGGCTTAAAATAGGCCCACTCACAGTTTACATTATGCTCGAAAACAGATCACTCATAGGCTAGAAAAAGCATGCAAAATATTGACATACAAGATGATATTGAAGCAAGTGCACCATAGAGGGCTCAAACAGGGTTGAGCCCTTGAACAAACATGAAGAATAGATCAAAATAGACCTAGTTTTAGTTAAGGTCGGAGCCCAAAACAGTAAGAAAGTAGGCTTAAGAAATGAAGCAAGAAAATGCTACAAAAGAATGGAAATCTACTTACCCTTGAAGACCAATACTTTTGTTGCTTCTTGGACCAGATTTGATGACTCTAAGCTGCTGGAATCCCTTCCTTTGCTGCTGGAATGGAGTGGTGAGGGTAGAGCTTGAAGATGATGAAGAAATGGCACCAAAACTTGAAGGAAATGAAGTTGTATGTATGTATATGCTCCAACCAATGCTTGTAATCTCTTCTCTTGAGTTGGGAGGACACCAATGTAGACAAGAGAGGGAGAGAGGAATCCTTGGCCAAATGGAGGGAAATGAGCTCTTATTTCCTCCAAAAGGTTCCGGATCGAGATATTTTTGGGGAAAACCAAGATCTGGTGGAATAAACTCACACTCGAGAAGCGGCTAGGCACTGCTTCTTGGTGGTGGCGGCCACCCCCATGGCGGCCGGCTAGGGTCAAAAGGGTCAATGAAATTTCGGCGGCCACCAAGGATTGGTGTCCTCCTATGTATGTACAACAAGACCTATGGTTGGAAATTAGCAACTCTGAAATAAGAGACAACAAGCCACTTTTAGAAGGGGTTCAAAAGGGTCAATGAGAGTTCTTGGCGGCCATGTGTTTTAGGGTCCTCCCATGTGTGTACAACACAAATATGTGGTTTTGGCTCGAAGAAAATGGCCCTAGGGTGTTCAACATTAGCAGGAAGTGAGAAAAAGCAGGCGTAGGAGGAGCATAACTGGGTTCTTGAGACAATTGCTAGCCTCCCACCCTCCAGTGACCTTCCTTATGATAAAGCAATTACTGCCAAAAATGAACAAAAACCGATGCAAAAGCAATGCTCGGGGCCAAACACGCAGATTCGGGGTCAAAACGAGTCGTTAAGCAAAGAAAGTGGTGTTTAGCCACGAAGTGGGTATCTAAGACCCAGTGTCCCTCGAAAGGGAGTAAATGAGATGCATGCCAAAACGGAGGAATCGGAGATGGTTGGGTGGTCTCGAGGCAAGGCCTACGGCACGACTCAGCTCAAAGGAAGGGCTCCGAAATGGGCAAAATGGCCTACGGCCTCGAAATGTTGCCCACGGCCACTGAGAGATGGTCTACGAGACCTCTCCTTCCCCTCCGGAAAGAAAACAGAGAAAACCGAGTCTGGTTCGCAAACCGAGGCAAGGCACAGAAGAGAGTTCGGAAGTCCAGAGGCAGGGCGCACGGCCGCGACTCTGAGACTTTTGAACGAGCACAATATGCAACATCACCGAGCGCTCAATCGGTGACGTCTGAGTCTTAAGGTCGGTCAAAAATGGGGTGTCTACAATAAGATGAGCCAAAGCTCAGTAAATATAATCCAACATAGCATATTAATCTTAACAAAGATATAAGGGTGAAATGCATATGCAATGTTCTTGACAAAACATTTTATATCCTTTTCCGAAACCATGCAATGCCATGTTTATACCACAATTAATGAATCATTTTCTTTACATTAGAAAACAATGGAGTGAATCACAACTCTGGAATTCTCAAAACAAGTATCACATTTCACGAAAATTTCGTCCGCGGGAAACCGTAAATCGATACCCATGTAAATGTAGGCTATACAAGCAGTACTATTGACATTTTACGGATATTTCGTCTACGGGATTGGCATCCATGTATACGTAGGCTATAAAAGCGTTACTATTGTCATTTTACGAATATTTCGTCTGCAGGATCGATACACATTTATACACGAGGTTTTTGGGGCTTTTACCTTGGACACACAGGCTAACTTATTTGATGTAATAACAACTTTCTCCCAAATTCACCCATTCTCAACACAAAATACATTTTCAATGAAGTAAGTATGAAACAATGCTCAATGCAAATGGATGAAAAATTATTTTTCAATTCTCTTGATTCTCATACAATTTCTACAACAATCATAACTATCCTTCACCGTTAGCCCAAAACAGATATCTCTAAATAAATAGATCATTTCAATAAAGATAAACTTTCCAAATTCTAAAATGTAAGTGATAATACATATCCAACTCCACCATTCTCATCCACAATAACTCAATTTCACCATTTCAAGATCAATTCCATTTATTACTACAAAATCAACATTTGAGATTTCTAAGGCAAAAACCGTCTTTCCTTTATAAATCATTTTCCAAGATAAAACCCATCATTTCAACATATCCAATAAGTACATATCCATCCACAACCATTCCCAATAAACCATTTAAAAACCCCGCTCTTTGATTTCAAACCAACACCAAGATTTGCTCAAAATCCAATTTTTTCACAATGATGTTTCATAAAAAGAAATAACTAAGTTAAAACTCATAAAGGAGAATCCCTACCTCAAGCTTAGAAGATGAAGAAGGAAGAAAAACCCAAAAGTTGATGGAGACGAAACAACGACTTGCTTCAATCAAAACGAAACCCTCGACAAACTCTACACTTAATCTCAAAGGAGCAAGGTAAGGTGATGCTTCTAAGTGAGTAGATCTGAAGATCTTGTGCGAGAAAAGTGAGTTTAGAGAGAAAGGGAGATTCATGGTTTAGAGAAGAAGAGAGAGAAGGTAAAGTGAAGAAAAGAGTAAGCGAGGGCCCTATTTATAGTAGTAAGTTAAAGTGAAACAAAACCCCAAAGTCAACCCAAAAGAATAAGTCAAAACCCCCAAAAAGTAAGGCTTAAAATTGAACTAAAATTTGGAAAAAGAGCACAGGGGTCGACCCTCGGACCAGAGGTGTTGACCCTCATGAAGAAGTGACATAAACGTAAACGTTGGCAGCAGACTGGGTGTCAACCCTCGGACCAGAGGTGACGACACCAAATTTCAGTAGCTAATTCTAGTTTCAGCAGCAGACAAAGGTCGACATCTCCCAGACTAGTGTCGACTCCAGAAGCCAACAACAAAAGACAAGTGTCGACATCACCAAAGGCTGGTGTCGACCCTAAATTCCAGTAGCTATCCAAGAACACAACAGCAAGATGGTGTCGACCCTGGGAGCTGAACAAGACAAAGGAAATGAGGTAGTGTCAACACTAACCAGGATGGTGTCGACCCCCTGAAGCCAAAACCAATTATGAAGAGAAAAGAACGATCGCCACGGATATGGTTTCTCGAATTCGAAAACAATGAATGGGTTGGGTTTGTGACGCCCCAAAATTTAAGGACATCATAATAAGGTTTGGAACTTAATCAATTTTCTTAATTAAGAACTCCTCATTAATGTTGCCACCAAGTTTACCATCATCCATTAATTAACAACACAGAAATTAAAAGTTCTTAAACTACAACTCCAATCAAACTTAAAGCTTAGTCTTAGTACATGAAAGTTGGCACATGAAAGAAAGACACAAATACACACACACACACAAAAACTTTAGAGAAAGGGTTTATGGAACTTGGGCACACTTTAAGCTAACCAAGGCTGAATGTTGCCTTCCAATACCTCGGTGTTTCCTTCGGTTTCTTCGGTACCTCGCATAAAATGTCAGGGCAATGAGAATGCCAATGAGCGACGAGCTCAATAAGATACTACAATCCGAAAATACCCACCCAATAATAATACTCACAATTAATGAATACTGTGTAGTAATAGGGTAACAAGAAGCGTTTAATAAGCATAACATAAATGCTATTAGTTGAAATAATAACAATAGATAATAAGAACAATGGCAAGCGAAAGCAATAATTCATCATAAGGAAAATGTCAACATTTCTTTTAAATTCACATAGGTTTAGTTTATCAGGTAAATCTAAGTAACTCCCCGTGGAGCACTATTTTTCAATCAACTGCTCAGTAATGGCCACGGGCAGTTCTAACCCCCCTTGGTCAAATATTCAATTGTTACTTGCTGTAACTACCAATGATGCCCACGCACAGGGTTACGTACTCGAGTCGTGACATCACGGTCTGCCCCAAGGGAATTGTTTATGTTGTGACGCTTGCACTACCAACCTTATATCACCTATACCAATAAGAGCCAAAATACCTTCCCGTGCCACGTTAGGGTTCGCAACTCACTTGCGCAAGACTCTAAGCCGGGCTCACTCCATCACTTTTAATTTTTAATGCATCGGTTCAATTTCATGTTTCTTTACTTTAACGAATCACATTTTGATGCATGTGTGAGTTTTAGTTTGAAAACCGTAGTGACATAAGGTTCATATAGCACAACACAACCATGTATGGTAACCAAAATAAGTATTACAGAATGTCTTAGGAGTCATCACAAAATTTCTTAGAATTTCTTGCACTTCTTATTTTCAGCACTAAATGATCGGACTAAAAATAATGAAACCCATACCAAACGAAATTCAATTATTACGATATTTTAACTGGTACTAGTTCATTGAGTTAGGAAAAAATTTTGAGAGAATACCAAGGCTGAAAATGATTTTAAAATGGAGAAATAAAATTTGGAAGAAAACTGGTTTCTGGGACAGTGAGTTATAGCAACTTCCAACACAGGTGTTCTGTGTTTGAAAAATAAAAAGTGGCCTCAAATGATGTCAAAAAGAGGTGAGGTCATAATTTTTTTCTATATATTTGAGTTTAGAACATATTTACAAAAGAGCTTGAAGAATGAAAACCAATGAAAGATGGTCAAATAATTTTACTAAGAAAATGGGATAGATTCTGTCGCATTTTGGTAAAATTGCAATATTTCCTCTTAGACTTATCCATTTTTTGTGAAATTGGCGGAAAATGAAAGATAACTCTTATATCTAACTATCCCAAGTGGTCGTATAGAAAAATAACATTTTCAGCGAAAATGGGACCTTTTTGAAGTCACTATTCCCACTGTGTTGTAAGCAACACTTAGAAAAAATATTTATTTCGGTAAGAAAATGATGTCCAATGATTTTATAAAAAATTTACATGGTATAAAACACCTATATATACTCCTAGTAAAAATAGAGTTTTAACACAAGTTGTTTTCAATTTATTAGAGCATTTTTCATCCGATAAAATCTGAAATAGTAAAGAAAATATAAGTTTCAAGTATAAGTGAACCAACTTTATCTCATTTTACTCTCATGCAAGATTATTTCAAACAATGGAGAATATTTGAACACATAAGAAGATAAAATCAGTTGCTAAACCATCTAATCTATGCTCGCAAAAAGGAATAGAAATCATATAATCATGAAATTCTCATTCTATGCATTGAGCTATTCTTGCTATGTGTATGTATTAACAATGCAGACTCTTGCATATATTTAATATATAGATTCAGTTACAAAAATATCTAAGGAAGGATAGAGGTTGAGTATTCCTACCTTAAGAGATTTTACAAACTATCTTCAAGATTAGTTTCGAAATGGTGACTACCAAGCCCGCTCTCATCTTCTTCTCTCTCTTTTTTTTTTTTTTTTTCTACTCTTACTCTCTTTTTTTTTTTTCTCTTTGCTAAGCTGTAGTAGTAGAATGGCTGAATAAAGTTCTTATTTGTAGAAGTTTGGATGTAGCATTTATTATTATTATTATTATTATTATTGTTATTATTATTATTTTTCCCACTTGGGAAACATTACCTACATGATATAGGCTTACAGCATAATTGTATGCATGCCTCCAGCGGCCTTCTTGGGAAGGAGGGAGCCGAATTTCCTTGCCCAAAATCTGATTTCATATCTTCTTCTTCTTTTATTTATTTATTTATTTATTTTTGTGTGTGTACAAAATAAAATCAATGTATATATAACCTATGGGTAATGCTATAGTGTGCAACTTACACCTTACACCTTTTTGTGTTCACTTACACCTTACACTTACACATTTTTTACCTTGCACTTACACCTTTTGTGTAAGTGGCACATGGTGTGCAACTTATACATTTCATTTATACCTTCCACTTACACTTACACCTTACACTTACACATTTTGTGTGAGTGGCACATGGTGTGCAACCCACTTACACCTTTTGTGGGTTGCACACCTAAGAAAACTCCATAACCCTATTTACTAGATGTTTTACTCTTTACTATCCTCTAACTAAGTTATTATTTGTTTAACTCATTGAGTTTCCACAACTATATTTAGATACATAAATTTAATCACATAAAGATAAATAAATTTATTTAAAGGAGTTTAATATTGGTATTAGTCATGATGCTATTAACATTATAATTAATAGTTTAATAATCATTATTAATTGACTTAATATTATTATTAACATATTAATTAGTTGTCTAAAAATTCAGATTCTTACAGAGTCTAAGCCCGGATCGCTATATTTTATGATATTAATTAATTAATTAATTATTTTTATTTTTAGTTAGTTGAATTGTAAACGTGATGTGTGTGCCAAGTATAAATTATCAAAAGAGAGACTTCACAAGCCAAATAAAATTGTCTAAATTGTCTAATCCACTTTAATATACTGGAGAAGAGTTCTATGGGCCCTTATTAGAAGTGGTAAAAAGTCACTTCTCAGTTTTTAATCTATTTTCAGTTGCATCATCTCTCACATTTTTTTACGTATTTTTAAAAAAGTTAAAAAAAAATAATAATAAGCCGCTTAATTTATCTTTCGACTTTTCTATATATGTTAAATTTCATTTATTTTTTGTTCAAATTTATTTCCTATATGTTCAAAATTTATCCTACCTGTTCAAATTTTTCCTTATCTGTTGATTTTTTTACCTTATTTGTAACGCTCTCAAAATAATACAAATAACCCAACTCATAAGAGGAATGAATATAACATAATTGGTACACTTTCTCATAACAGAATTCGTATTACAAAAGGGGTTACACGCATTATACATTCATAAACGTTCATTCAGAATCTACAGCATGTAATGCAAATTAATAACAACAAATTAAATGCCCTACGCGCTTACATCTTTCCAAGACATATCTTGGTTACAATCAAAAGTGAGCTTTGCTCATTACATCCTAAGCCCTTGGCTTTACAAAAAAAAATATACAATCAAAATGAGAAGTCATTGCTTCCAAAAGTTTCTTTAACGCTATTGCCTTGGTGGAGCCATGCCATCATTACCTGAAAATGTTACTCCCAAGAAGGGTGAGCCACAGCCCAGTAGAAACCATCTAACACAGTATATGAAATTTAGAAAAGGTATGAGTACACTACGCATATGCAACATCAAAGATAAAGGCATTCACATTATGTGTAGTCTTAAATTACCAAACTCAATCATTAAGTCATTTCCCTTCATTTCATTTAATTAAATAAGCCAATTTCATCATTTCTCAATGACCCAAAAGAGATCACAACTCATTAGTTCTAGAACTACATTATCAACACGAAAGCACTTCAAACTTTTCTTTCACGGATATTTTGTCTGCGGGCAACCGTCAACGGGACCCATGTATTATGTCACGGATATTTCGTCTGCGGGCATCCGTCAAACGAGACCCATATAAATGTAGGCTATACAAGCACTACCATTGCTATTTTACGAATATTTCGTCCGCGGGTAGACACCCATGTATAATTTCAGGACTTTTACCCAGGACATTCCGGCCAACTTAATTATAATGGAGTTCATCCATTTTCTCTTCCCAAACAATCATTCATATATATGCAATGTATTTAATCACAAACTCAAACAATGAAGTACATCCTTTTTCCACTCCCAAATAACCATACATATACAATGTATATAAATATAGTCATAGTCAATGACAAACACAAGTGATTAGTTTTAGCTCATCTAATCCGCCTGCAATTTCTACAACAATCATAGCTATCCTCCACCGATAGCCCAATACAGTTATTTCTAAACAGATATAAAATCTCATAACAAATAGTCTATCCGAAACTACCAAAGAATGGAATAACGCATAACCAATCCCAACATTCATATTAATACCCTTTCAATTTCACATTTTTAATGTCAATTTCCATTATTTATACAAAATAATAATTTGATTCAATTAGGGCAAATCCCCATTTTTTCCCAAATATTAGCCAAGTGCCAAAATCATCAAATCATACACAATACAACATCATTTTCAAACCCTTCAAGCATTTATTTCACCTTCACCCAAAAACCCCTCTTTTCATTTTGTGCCCAAACCCTAGGTTTGCCTTAAACACCCCCAAATCACATCATTGTTACACAAGATACTAATAACTAAGCTAAATATCATATGGAAGTGTAGAAAAGATCCCTACCTCAAGCTTAGATGAGAGAAAAGAGGGAAAAGCTCAAAAGTCCACGATAACAAAACAACTATTTGCCCTGATCAAAACGAAGCCCTTGACAAGCTCTACACTTAATCTTAAAGGGGCAAGGTGAACAGATCACTCTAGGTGAGTAGATCTAGAGATTTAAGTGAAAAAGTTTGAGTTTTAGAGAGAGAGGAGAACTCACTATTTGAAAGGAAAAATGGGAGGAAAAAATAATGAGAAAAAGTGGTTTGGATCTATTTATAGTAGTAACAAATAGCCCTAAGGTCAAATAAAATAATAGGACGAAAAACACCCCAAAGGTAGGTCCCAATCGAACCCCAAAAATTTGGAAAAAAAAAAAAAAAAAAAAACATGCAGGGGTCGACCCTTCGGGCAGGGAGGTCGACCCTTTAGGTAGAAAAGACAATCTGGCAACAAGCAAGGGGGTCAACCCTTAGATAAGAGGGGGTCGACCCTATTTTCTAGTAACTAACACACAGATTCTGCAATATAAGAGGGTCGACCTTCCCCAGACTGGTGTCGACTCTATATTCCAGCAACACTTCTAGAAACTTCACCAACAGGTAAGGGTCGATCCTTAAAAAGGCTGGTGTCGACCCTATAATAGAATTTCTAAGTCTCCAAGGAACTTTTGACAAGAACAAATGCGAATAACCAAACCCAACAAGTTTAATTCGGATTATACTTCTCCAAAACCAACATATAACAGCACCAAAGACTTCCAAAATAAAAATAAAGGATTCGAATATACTTCCCCAGAAGTTTTGAAGGATACAAGTGCTATAACCTCCCCACCTTAGGAAATTTCGGCCCTAAAATTTTAAGTAAGTTTTAAAGTCATGATTAAGCCAATCCCAACAATGATAATCAATCAATTTCATCACCATGACCCATTTTCCGGTCATCCATTCTCATCGACCCGATACACAAGTCTCATACTAAAATGAAATTTGCAATTTCCCAAAACATTTACAATGCTTAACTAGAATTCAAGTTTTCAAAAAATTAACACTACATATACAATGCTCCCAAAGTGATATAATACATGTGATATTCCACATTCTCAAACATGCGCAATGATTATAATAAACCTATGTTTCCAAGATGCCCATAACATACACAATGTTCTTATAATTCAAAACATATGCAATGTTTACACCTTTCATCATCATAATTAAAATTCCAATACATGTCTAGATATCAACAAACAAGTCCGGATATTTCTCTCGGGCTTCCAATTCACACTCCCAAGTCGCTTCCTTGATCTCGTGATGTTTCCACAATACCTTTACTAAGGGAATTGACTTGCCTCGCAAGACTTGGTCCCGTCTATCCAAGACCCTCACCGGTCTCTCCTCATATGAGGCATCCTTATCTACCTCTAAGTCGGTCCAATCCAACACGTGCGATGGATCCGACTCATACTTCCGAAGCATACTAATGTGAAACACGTTATGAACCCCAGAAAACTGTGGTGGTAACGCCAAACGGTAAGCGACTTCCCAATCCGCTCAAGGATCTCAAAAAGGCCAATAAACCGAGGGGATAACTTCCCACTCTTCCCAAATCTCATCAAACCCCGTCTAGGTGAAATTTTCAAAAAGATGTGATCGCCCACCTCAAAAGACAAGGGTCTCCTTCTACGGTCGGCATAGCTTTTCTGGCGACTCTGAGTCGTAATCAATCTCTTAAGAATAAGGGCCACTTTCTCAGTCGTTTCCAAAACTAATTCTGGGCCTAACAAAGGCGCGTCACCCACCTTGGCCCAATACACCGGAGATCTACAAAGTCGATCATACAAGGCCTCAAACAGTGCCATGCCAATACTCGATTGGAAACTGTTGTTACAAGCAAACTCCACTAAGGGTAAGTGCCTCTTCCACGACCCCTTAAAGTGAAGGACATAGCCTCGAAGCATATCCTCAAGGATCTAAATAGTACGCTCAGATTGCCCGCTAGTCTAAGAATGATACGTGGTGCTAAAGGTCAATCTAGTGCCTAAGGCACTCTATATACTTTGCCATAATCAGGCTGTGAAATGCGGATCTCTATCCGATACGATCGTCACAAGGACCCCGTGCAACCTCACTATGTCCCTGATATACAGGCCAGCTAGATAGTCTACTGAATCACTCACACGCATAGGGATAAAGTGCACAGACTTGGTTAACCAGTCAACTACCACCCAAATGACATCACTACCTCGTTGAGTCCTCGAAAGGCCCACAACAAAATCTATTGTGACATGTTCCCCCTTCCATTCGGCTATAGGCAAGGGTTGCAACAAACCCGCTGGCCTCTGATGCTCAAGTGAGGCACTTTGATACAAATACGGCTACATCCCTCTTCATACCCCTCCACCAAAACTGGCGACTCAAATCTTGATACATCTTTGTGCCTCCCGGGTGCACCGCAAGGTGTGAATGGTGAAACTCTCGGAGTACTTCCTCTCAGCAAGACTCCGGCACAAACAAACAGTCACAGTATCTCATACTCTGGTCAGGATACACATTCAAGCCCTTCTCTACATTCCCACTTGAAATCTTCTCCCTAAGGGTTTCTACCTCAAGGTCACTGTAACAACGCCCGCGGGGGACCTCGCCACAGCTCGGACTCGATTTTTGTTGCGGTTCTCAATCTCGAACCAAAGAGTCCAAATCCGGCAAATCGTTTTGAAGGAAAACAGATTTTTTGAAAAGAAGTGCAAAACATGGACTGCTTTGCCAGATAACAGAGTCGCCACCTAAATATTTTAAAATGGGAAATTTAGGAAACCCTGACTCGGTGCCGAAAGGCCACGTGTCCGTCATCACCAAAGTTGGCTCGGGAACTTGGGTACGATTAGGGAAGGTCACATCGTGAGCACCCTCTCGCGGCCAAAGACCGACCTCTACTAATCATGAAATCTGAACTTGAAAACATTGTATGCCCATATTCCGACTATTATCCTAGGACTACTATGTGATGCTCGGAGCAAACAAGTATAGATCGGGCCGTTCAATTGGAACAAAACATTTCATGTTTGTTTGTTTGAAAATGGTTTGCTACCCGCAGTAGGCTTAAAATAGATTTTGCCACAATCTAGTGGGCTTAACAAACAATTGATGAATTGCTCCAATTTAGATAACTCAACCTCCACCCACAGCATTCAAGGCGCTTATATCACATAAGCATTTAGCCTCATGGTAAGCATGCTATCATGGCAACACTCACATCAAGATGCAAGGATGCTAAAGCATAACTTACCTAGTACTCCAAGCCAAAACAAAGCTTATTAGAAATCATGCATGATCCTAAAATATACGTAATGCCTAATGCAACACATGCAAAAATGCAACTATAGCAGCTCGCTTATTCTAGAGATGGCATATGAAATGCAACGCTAACATGTATTCAACTTAGAATTGAAATACAAATGCGCTTTGTATGATGCGCCGAGCCCGATGCATGCAATACAGATGAATGATGCAAACATGTCATGTCAGTATGCTAATTGAAATATGCCCTATATCTAACCATTCAAAGCGGTAAATAAAAGGAGAAAGAAATGGGGTTGGAAGACATACATCACACTCACACACCCTTATTACATTTATGCCCTCACAGAGGGTCCAATAAATATACAATCAATAAAAAGAATATACAACCGAAATAAATATACAAATTCTAATTAATTAACAAGTTAATTACAAATGAATTAAATCGCGGCAAGCCGTGGACCGCCGCTTCGATAGATGATGTATGCTCGGATCGCTTGGCTGAAATCCAATCGAATGCTCGATTCGCCGCTTGCAATATTCTCAATTGCGCTACCGACTCAAAAGTTGCTAAACTCAATTTTGCCGCAACAGAGAGCAGAAAGGGCACAGCAGTTGTATTTCACAAATATATGCATGTCTCGATCTCGCGCCACCAATCACGCATATCGATGCATGATGGCCGAGGAGCGACGGTGCACAACTCAATATTGGGATGAATACACATGAATGCTACGAAAATGGATGTTGAAACGTGCTCCACGCACGCAAAACCGAGGCGATGCCGAAGATGAAAATCGGATAAACCGGCAGTTTCGGCGCGTGCCCACAAAGCGCAAAACCGAGACGAAACCAAAATGGAGATCGATAATCGAGTGCCAAAATGCGGCACACGGCACGCAAACCGAGGCGATGATGTACGATGCAAAATCGGATAAAACCGGCGTTTTGAAATGCGCACCGGACACGCAAAACCGAGGCGATGATGAAAGAATGAAAATCGGATAAAGTGCTCGAAGTGCGTGCCACAGCGCCGCAAATCGAGGCGATGATGAAAGAATGAAAATCGATAAAGGCAGTGCAAGTGCGTGCTCACAGCGCCGCAAATCGAGGCGATGATGAAAGAATGAAAATCGGATAAAATCGGCGTAAACGTGCGCTACACAGCGCGCAAATCGAGGCGATGATGAAAGAATGAAAATCGGATAAAATGGCAGCCGGCGCGTGCCCACAGCGCCGCAAATCGAGGCGATGATGAAAGAATGAAAATCGGATAAACCGGCGTTCGCGTGCCCACAGCGCCGCAAATCGAGGCGATGATGAAAGAATGAAAATCGGATAAACCGGCGTTTCGGCGCGTGCCACAGCGCAAATCGAGGCGATGATGAAAGAATGAAAATCGGATAAGACCGGCGTTTCAAACGCGTGCCCACAGCGCCGCAAATCGAGGCGATGATGAAATGCAATGAAATGGCATACGGAATGCCGGATGGACTTACACCAACATGGGAGAGCCTCACCACCACATAGGAGGCCGTCGGGTAAAAAGTCGCCAACGCTACCATGACACGCAAATCGAGGCAATGGCATACAAGCATGAAAATGCAATTGGGCTTACGCCAACATGAGAGGGCCTCAACCACACTCACATAGGCTGCCGAATGATAAAAGAGGTGCCTCAAATGCGTGCCCATTGGCACGCAAACCGAGGCAATGCAAAATGATACGAATGGCCCGGGAAATGATATGCGAGCATGGTAATGGAATTTCAGCACCTAAATAAAGGGGAAAACAGCCCCGAAACAAATCGAAACGACACCCGAAGCATGCATTCATCCCGAAGTACGTAAATTAAGCCCGAAATGGCCTATAGCCATGCTATACATGCAAAATATGATCATGGAAGCAAGAACAGTAGCAAGGCAGTCCCAAATATGGCATTTTTTCAGTAATAAACATGGCCAAAATGCAAGCATAGATATGGCAACAAAAGCTCGCAAGAATACGGTAAAAGAGAGGATTTTCAAAGCAAGTAGTATATAGAAAATTCAAATAGAAAAATTTTCTTCTACAACATGAAAGAGGGCCCAAAAATAAGCATATATGCAGAAGATGGCAGCCTCTAAATCATAAGACAAGTATGCTAGAAATAGAAGACAAAATGAAGCCACAAGAGGGTATAACCTAAGACATGCAATCTATACACCAAATGACCAAACCTTCTTCATGAAACATGTAAAGGGGGTCAAAATAAGACTAAAACCAGTAGGGGTCGAAGTCCTAAAACCAAACACAAATAGGTCAAAATTGCATACAAAAGTGGCACACTTGATGAAATTTGAAGGAGGTGGTAGATACAAAGGCCAATGAAGTTGAGCCTATCTACAATGTTGTAGAGAGGCTCATTTTAAGCATTAAAAATCAGTAGGGGTCGGACCCCCAAAAACCAACACAAATAGGTCAATTTTAGCATGCAAAAATGTTACCAACTTGAAGAATATTGAAGGAACTAGTGTATACAAACACCAAATGAGGTTGAGCCCTTCTACAAAGTTGTAGAGGGGCTCATTTTAAGCACAAAAGCAGTAGGGGTCGGAGCCCCAATTCTCAACCAATTAAAGTATAGAAAAGGATCAAGAAAATGCCCTAAAAGTTGGTTTTGAGGACTTACCCTTGAAGACTTGTCTTTCTTTGATTCTTGTCTCGATTTGTAGCTTCACCCTCTGAAATTCACCTCCTTGCTGCTGAAGTGATGGTAGGGATGGTGAGGCTAGGTGTTGATGAAGGAATGGCCTTGACACTTGAAGCTTTTTTGGAGTTTAAAGCTATGAAAATGAGGGAATTTGGTTAAGTGTTCTTGAGACCAAAATTTCTAACCTTGAAGAAGGAGGGGGAGGGGCCTTCAAATAGGCAAGAAGATGGGGTGTAAAAGGGGAGGGAAAGCATCCAATCTTTCCCTCCTGAAATGTCCCCCGGATGAGGGAGACACTTTGCAAAGCAAATTGAACAGCCGAAAGCGTAAGTCCGGCCGCCAGTAGTTTTGCTCAAGGTGGCCACCACCCACCTCGGCCGGCCCGCCACCTCCTATGGCCGGCCAGCCACCTCAAAAAATCAACTTCAAAATTTCTGGCCGACCACCATACAAGAGTGTCCTCCCATGTGTGTAGAATAAGGCCCCAGGGTCGGAATTTGGCAACACTGAACCAGGAGTCACAACATAGAGCTTGAAGGAGAGGCCCAAAAATGAAAGGCACAATTTTTGGCTGACCATCATACCAAAGTGTCCTCCTAGATGTGTGCAACAAGGTTCCAAGGCCGGAAATTGGCAACACTGAAGCAGGAGTCACAACATAGAGCTTGAAGGAGAGGCCCAAAAATGAAACTCACAGTTTCTGGCCGACCAGTAGTTGGTAGGGTCCTCCCAGGTCCCCTCATCACGGATATGTAACTTTGGTTGGAAGAAAATACCCCCAAGGTGTTCAACATTGGCCCGGAAGTGAGCAAAACGGGCTCCGGAGGAGCGAAACTGGTTATCTGGGATAATTGGCCTCCCACCCCCAAAGGATCTTCCCGATGTTGAAACAGAGGTACCGCCAAGTTTGAACAAAAACTAATGAGAAATGAACGTCGGCCAAAACCGAGCAAATCGATCCCGAAAATGGGTCATGGTGCCAAGTGGTGTTCGGCAGAAGTGGGTATCCGCGACCCAGTGTCCTCTCGAATGACAAAACAGAGGTACCGCCAAAAACCGGAGAAGATGGATGCGAAATGAATGCTCGACCAAAACCGCTCGGTTGGGGTCCCAAACCGCTATGAGCACCGAAGTGGCATACGGCCACGGCGGGCATCGGGGCCCTGTGGTTCTCGAAATATTAAACAGAGGTCTCCGCCAAAAACCGGAGAAGGCCGATGCAATGAATGCTCGACCAAAACCGCCGGTTTGGGGTCCCAAAATGGGTCGCCGCACCTAAGTGGTGTTCGCCGCTGGCGGGCATCAGGGGCCCCAGTGTCCTGAACACTAAAACAGAGGCACATGCCAAAACCGGAGAACTCGGAGATGGTTGGGCGTCCCGAGCCGAGGCACGCGCCCGACGGCTTCAAACCGGAACCGCCCCGAACGGGTAATGGCCTCACGGCCACGAAAAGTAGCCACGGCCACCGGGAGATAGTCTAAGACCACTCCTTCCTGAAAGAAAACAGAGAAAACCAAGCCCGGTTCGCAAACCGAGACAAGGTAGAGAAAAGGGTTCGAGTCCGGAGGCAGGCGACGGCCGCGACTCAAACTCTTGAGCAAGCACATGATGCAACATCACCGAAAGCACTCAACCGTGACGCTCGAGTCTTAAGGTCGGTCAAAAATGGGGTGTCTATAGCTGTTCTCTTTGATGTAACTCGAAGTCAAGAAGTGACGGGAGTGAATGTCAAAGCCCAGAGACGACCCATTTTTGACAAGGCCGGAGACTTAGACAAACATACGAGATAAACAGTGATATGAGCCCGCAGGCAGGGGCCAAATGCAAAGTGATAGGCGCTGCCGATGATCATGCAAATGCAAAGAAGTCAGAATGAAGGTGTATTGACAAATAGATGCAACAATTTTAAGCAAGGATGCAAAGCAAACAACTACATTTCATAGCTTAGGAATGCGAGAATCATTCAATCCTCGCTGCCTCACACGGAGAAGATACGATATCTGCGATTCGTTCGGGTCGCACCAAATTTCAAATGAACCGTACATACAATATCGCGGCTCGAAAAATAGAGAAATGAAACAAGAACAATATGCCGACAACATATATTCTATGTGATTCCTATGATTCCAAAAGTTCGACACACAAAGCGTCGCGAATCTAATGCAACGTAACGCGAGGAAAGGTAATGCGCGACAACGCATGTTTATGCACAGAAAGTGCGGTATATCAAGAAATCATGCATGATAATGCAAAACAATCACGAGAATGCGAATTAGGAGCCAGATAATGACAAATGAGCACAAATCAGGATGCCCGGTTGTTGCACAATAACGAGCCGAAAATGCGATTCCGCATGACAAGAATCTGATCGCGGCCTCTGATTTACATTCCGGGGAGGTCACGACATGATTTAAAATGGATACACTCCGATTTCGATGAATAATGATGAGACACATGTCAATAATTGCCATTAAAGTTTCAGCGGAGCAATTCGCGCCAGAAAGTGTACTTTTCTTCAACTTTTTCGGGTCCCGGGAGCTCCGATTTTCCTCAAAATTTGCAGAGAGGTAGGGGAGGGAGGGGGGAAGGTGGTCGGCCAGCCCTTTGCCCTAGGGGAGGCCATCGGCCAGGCCAAAAAGTAGAGGGGCCGGCCAGCCAGGTTAGGTGGCCGGCCGGCCACCTGCCCAAAAGCAGGGGCAAAATGGTCATTTTGGCATTTTCTATATATATGCACCTCCATTGCCTCCGAAATCACACCCAAAGTTGCAAAACTTCTTCCTCTTGCTCTCTAGGCCACTTTCTCTCTCAGATCAAGATTTTATACGGCCCCTACTCCCACGCAAGTTGTTTTCGCTAAATCTTTCATTTATGCACTTTGAAGCTACTTATTTGCGACTGTGGGCCTTCTCCTCTCATTTTCACCACTTGAGGTAATTTTGTTACAATATTTGGAAAATTTTCCCGGGGGTTGACTTTTGTTGACTTTTTCATTTCCCGAGAGTTGACTTTTGTTGACTTTTTCCAATTTTGGCCCATTTTGCTCATTTTTGCTCCTCTTTGCAGATTTCTCGAATGGCGTGTCATTTTCCTCACGACGGAGGTTTTCCTGCGTCGAGATGATTTTGACTTTATGGTATTCACGGGGTTCGCCTTTTCTTTCCCGGACGATATGTTCTATGGCTCATAGGCTTCATGAGCCACTTTCCCATTATTTTACCGATTTTAACGATCGAGCACCTGGGATCTTCTCTTACGAGAGTCGAGCAAAGACCTCTCCTATGATGCAGAGGTATTTTATTATTCGTGATCTTCGTGCATTCTCAGACCTTTGCCATGCTTAGACACACGCTTAGCTTATTACACAAGATTTGTATTTTGAGCATGTGACTTAGCCACTTGAATTTCACTTAACACTTGGCGATTGAATAATTGTGAACGACAAAGGCACCTTAGTTAGAAATTGAACACACATTTCTAACATTGATTCAATCAAGACACAAATTTTGAGGTTGAAAGTGAGCACACAAAGACATATCGACCAAGAGTAGGACACGAGTCTCCAAACTCGATTTTCAACGCACGCCCAGCTTTGAAGCGAACACACAAAATCGATTAAAAGTAGAACACACAAATTTCAAACTTGAAGCATCGAACACACATTTCAGATTTGAAGTGAACACACGTTCCCACAGACGCTGAGTAGAACACACAGCCCCAAACTTGAAGCGAACACGCTTCATCGATGTTGAGTAGAACACGCAGCCCCAAACTTGAAGCAAACGCACATTCAATCGATGTTGAGTAGAACACGCAGCCCCAAACTTGAAGCTTAACACACAGCTCATCGATGTTGAGTAGAACACGCAGTCCCCAAACTTGAAGCAACACACTTACCATCGATGTTGAGTAGAACACGCAGCCCCAAACTTGAAGCGTAACACACAGCTTCATCGATGTTGAGTAGAACACGCAGCCCCAAACTTGAAGCGTAACACACAGCTTCATCGATGTTGAGTAGAACACGCAGCCCCAAACTTGAAGCTTAACACACGCCCATCGATGTTGAGTAGAACACGCAGCCCCAAACTTGAAGCGAACACACATACCATCGATGTTGAGTAGAACACGCAGCCCCAAACTTGAAGCGAACACACAGCTTCAATCGATGTTGAGTAGAACACGCAGCCCAAACTTGAAGCAACACACGCTTAATCGATGTTGTGTAGAACACGCAGACCCAAACTTGAAGCAAACGCACAGTTCACTGATGTTGAGTAGAACACGCAGTCCCAAACTCAGATGTACTGAAACTTTGAACACAAGTTTCAAATACCAAATTCATCAACACGCACTGCTGCTTCATTTGGCACACACTCATTTTCGCTTTTATTTGCACACATTTCATTTTCACTTCATTTGTCGATTCATGCATTGATTCTAAATGCGTTCGTTTCTGGACAGCCGAGGATATGGCCCGGCCACCGCAAGGGAATGGTATTTTGAGCTTCCTAAGTCGTCCGGGATTGGTCGATCTTGCAGATTTGGGCCATTCTCACAGAGGGTTAACTCTGCTGCCTCATTAGTAGGACCCTATTAGCGCCTTTTAGCAGAGAGGTGGTGGGACACTACCACCTTCCATTTTTTCATGACGGGGACATGACCATGACCTCACTGGATTTTGCTATATGCTCACCGGCCTAGACTTAGGCGGTAGGCCCATTCCCTATGATGAGGACATGGGTGAGTGGCAGGCTGCCTGGATGCATTTGTTGGGGACACACCCGCCCGTAGACAGAGGTTCGGGGAGAGTCCGATACTCCTGGTTTGCTTCCTATTTCCGGCGGCCACAGATGGAGCCTGAGACTCCTGAGGAGGCGGAGCAGTACGCCCGTGGTTTCCTTATGTACCTCCTCGGTACCACCTTGTTCGCCGATAGAGGGAACATGGTAGGGTTGTACTTACTGAGCGCTCTAGTGGACCTATCACAGGTGAGCCAGTATGATTGGGGCGGCGCTGGCCTGGCTACCCTTTACTGCTACATGAGCGCAGTCTCTCGCACACGAGGGGACTTACTTGGCGGCTATTGGAGAGCCTGAGAGGTACATTCCGTCCTCTTGATTTTCATTTTGCTCCTCATTACTTGTTCACCGCACACACACGGCGCACTTTGCATTCTGTATTCTGCCTTTAGCACTTTGTACTCACACTCTGCATTGCCTTTCTCAGCTGTGGGTGTATGTGTACTTCCCTACATTGGCCCCGGAGATGGAGGTGGTGGGACCTCCTATGACTCCATTTTCTTTAATGTTTGAGGGAGAGCATCCGCGAGGCCTCGAGAGACTCTTTCCTCTCTCGCGACGATACTTTGATACTGCTCGAGCGACAGAGGTATTGCTTGAACTCTCGCCTTTTATTTTTATCTTTGATCCGCTCAGATATCTCGATTGACCGATTGTATATCGTTATCCACAGATCGCTCGCGCCTTTTGGGCGCTTTCAGATTTGAGCTCGAGACTCAGACTCGGAGCGCCGAGTTGTGGTCAAGATAGATTCCTCGCCGAGGGACCACCGGCAGGTTTGGTTCCCCGGGGAACGCTGCCGATATGGGGGCGATTTCGTGACACCGCCAGGCCTCCGCACACCATGCGGACTGCTGATAGATTATCCCCTGAGGAGGTCGAGCAGTATATGCAGGGCAGTGACGCTTTGTTGCATCATCTCGATGGGAACTACGCCACCTACCGCAGCATATATTTGGTGCCCCGCTGACGGAGTGCGGCTCAAGACGACCTCATCGGTGCACCGCTTTCGAGTCGCTACCATGCTACAGATATCCCTTCTTCTAGCAGTGGTCGGGCAGATCCAGAGGTGGGGGCGCCGATCCTCCGATCCCTCCGCCTCTTGATCATCCGGTGGCATGACATGCCGATCGAAGGATTTAATCGGGCGATTTGGGACGCCTTACCAGATTCCGATAGAGCCTCCTCGATCACAGATATGTTAGAGACCCCGACTCGCCTTGATATGTTTTTCAAATTTTGATTTATCACCAAATATTTGAACATTGATTCCGCATCGATAATTTTGCATTTGTATTTGCGCCTCGTTGAATATACTGACGAGCCGCCGATGCCGGCCTCATTCGAGGGCATGATCTACGGAGGGAGACGCAGATGAGCATCGGGTGTGGAGGTACTGGCCCATTTTCCCCTGCATTAGCATGTTTCGATGATACTCCGGTTTTAGACCTTCGCTATATCGATAGACCGTAGAGCACATCCGACACACACCTTTTCACATTCTCGATTTACACCGCTTTTTATGCTTGAACTGATGTTGCACTTTGCATCTTCAGATGCCTCCTCAGATATGCTTCATCACTGCCAAAGCACGGGCCCTCTCAGAGAGGTCGAGGTGCTAGACCTACCCGAGGTACTGTGGATCGGAGGAGCCGGGCCATCCAGTCTCATCGAGGAGCCGGGCGAAGGAGGGTCGCCTCAGACGCAGGCACCCATCGCCGAGGATGACGAGGAGGAGATCGCAGATCATGTGTCCGGGCGTCTCGGAGAGGGAGGCCCCGGTCTTGGTTCCGAGAGCGAGACGAGCTCGAGGGGGATCCGGAGGATGACAGCCCGATCCAGATGGTGATGATGATGAGAGATTATCCCGCAGAAAAGGATGAGGGGCCTCCCTTCGCCTCCCGAGGGCAATCGATGTTATTTCCTTTTATTCTACTTTTTAGCTAGTAGTTTGTAGCACTTTGCACATTTGTTAGGCGCTTTTATTTTCTCAGAAAACTTGTACCTTTATTTTTGTAAGACATGATGAAATGAAACAAATTTTTGAAAAGATGTTGTATTTGAAATTCTCAAAGATCGCATCGCATTATTTTGCACAAAACGGAATTAAATGGAAATGCCTCATGTATTTACCGGGTTAGGTAGGGAACCGATAACAAAGCAAAACAAAACGACTCACTAAGAAATAAAATAATCTTAGCGAAGTTTACAACTCGATAAACAAAGTACAATAATGTTAACGACTAATAGACAAGACTTAACAAAATTGTGTAATCAAAAGTAACAACTCAAAACGCAAAACGCGACAAATGACAAAACTTACAACTCAATAAGCAAAAACAACAACTCGATAAGCAAAAATATAACACGATGCAATCATGGATGGACTATCCGGATAGTGGAGTGTATCCAAAATTGATAGGCTCGATGCCTCCTACCGCCGGAGACAATCGACGGCAGGAGTCCACTATCGCTATAGGTAATGTTTCCCACCCAAGCTCACTTGTATTTGCTTACATCACTCGACCCTGCTCGACTTTTCTCGCAAAAACCTTATCTTACTTTTCTCGTCAGACATCTCTATTCTTTATTCTCTCATTTTTCATCCCTCCCCGATATATAGTTGATGGAGAAGTTGCAAGTTGTGGACTCTTGCCTCGCTTATTCAAATTTCGCGGCTACTTCTTTTCGAACGCTTAGTTAATGCTCCCGGCGAGAGCCGGTGGTTCGAACGGATGCAAGAACTTGTCGCCAGATCGCATTGCATGGCGCCGCCCCTCGCTTAATCTTTTCAATGATGAGTTACAAGAAGTTCCAGTGATACCGATCCGCTCGATCGGCTTGACTCAACAGATATTTTATCTCCCATTCAGACTCGCTTGTTCGGTCATACAAGCCGGGCCTAAGTTGGCATCTCAAACTTTGACTAGCTCGAGGGGCGCAGGACACCGACTAGACTATGCCCCAGATTTATTGCTTTATTAGTACTTTCAAAGTTTTCTAGCGTGAGTGTAATGAAAAACAACTTCAATTGTATGTAAGAGCAAAAGAATTCTGTTTTGAAATTAATGAAATTGAAGGTTGTGGTACTGAAAACCCCCCGCTTTTGGTCCAAAAATGGTCTTAGTTGTGAAAAGATTAATTTGAACAAAGTCAACTTTTATGAAAACTTTTCAAAACTATTTTCGATATGGATCAGAACTGGACACGCCTGAAATCTGTCACTGAGACACACAACCCCGAATCCTAGCAACTGGAAAGTTGCCCCTAGTTTGAAAAGGTGTTGGCAAAGTGTGGCAACGGAAAGTTGCCCCTAGTCCGATGATGCCGAACACTCCATTGCAACGGAAAGTTGCCCCTAGTTTGAATAGCACTGCATCGAGATCGAGTGAATGCCGATGAATAAAGATGACCGAGGTGATCAAAATGGACTAAGTTGATCGGGGAAAAGATTGTGATGAACTTCAAGATGAAGCCGCCACGATCCCAAAGAGGGGAATCAAGTCTTACGAGTTCAGTTTAGGTTCGCCGAGTGTTTTTGCTCTCCTTTGCGCCTAACTTTTGCCAAGGCCGCCTTTATGCGGGTTTTCAACCTTGCGAGCTCGCTTTTATAATTTTCAAATTTTCTATGCTCGAAGTTTTGCCTAGGTCGCCTTTTCGGTTTTCGCCCAGCGAGCCTCTCAAGGGTAGTATTTCTTCAACTTGTCCATATTGATCGGTTGGGAAAACTCCAAGCCATCTAGATCCATCGTAACCACAGCTCCACCGACTGATTGACTTGATGATGTAGGGACCACCAATTGTCCGAACTTGCCCTTGGGTGGATGGGAGCTCTTGTCTTTGAGTACCAAATCTCCTTCTTTCAAGTTCCCGACTTAACCTTCTTGTTGAAAGCCCGGCGATTCTCGCTGATAACCCCGAACGTGGTATGTTGCTTTCAATCTCCTTTCATCAAAGAGCATGAGTTCTTCAAACCTCGCTTTCGCTAATCCGCTGGCTTATCCGCACTCGCCAATACTGCAATGATGGGACCTCGATCTCAATTGGTAGAACGCCTCCATCCCATAGACTAATGAGTACGAGTCGCCCAAGAGAAGTTCTCGATCAAGTCCTCAGAGCCCCATAGAGCAAACGGCAACTTATCCGCCAGCCCTCGAGGTTTCCACCATCTTCGTAATATGCGCTGATATTCTTGTTGGCGGCCTCAATCGCCCGCTGGTTTGCGGCCGGAAAGAAGACGATTTATGAAAAGCCACGTTGTATTTCTCCAACAAGTCAATCACCTCCTTCTTGAAGTGGGAACCATTGTCTGAAACTATTTCATTCGGGACTCCGTAGCGACAGATGATGTTGTTCTCGATGAATTTTGCAACGTGTGAAGCTTTCAACACCGCATAAGATTGGGCCTCAACCCACTTTGTGAAGTAATCTATCGCCACGAGGATGAACTCATGCCCATTTGACCCTTTCGGGCGTGATTGCCCGATCACATCAATTCCCTGCATGTAAAAAGGCCATGGCGAAGTCATGTTGTACAGCTTTTGACGGCGGAATGTTCATGCGATTTGCATGAATCGACATTTGTGGCATCGCCGATTTAAACCGATACAATCCTCCTCCATGGTGGACCAATAATAACCTTGTCTAAGGATCTTCCGCGCCAACATCACCCCATTCATATGTGCACCGTGATTCACCCCGTGGATGGCTTCCATCAGCGCTTGACTCTTCAAAGATCAACACACGCTTATGCATTCCTCAGATGACCTCTTCTATAGCTTTACCCCGCAGATGATGAACTCGGATCGACATTCTTCTTATTGCCCTCTTGTCTTTGGCATTTACCTCGGGTATGTTTCGCTTTCCAAAAGTTCCAGATGTCGAATACTGTGGGTGTTCGTCCCGAACTTCATCTATGGTCGCAATCGACTCATAGGCAAAAAGCGACTTCGTCGATAATGACCGGACGATTCGACTCCACGGGATGTCTATCATGGATGATAGAGTTGCTAAAGCGCCTCATGAACTTGTTGTTCTCTTAGTAGATGAGTAAAACTTAACTTTTCAAACCGAGGAATCAAGAAATCCAAGGTTTGGTGATACATCATCATATTTTCTTCTTTACTTTCCATTTCCTTTAGCTTGAGACACAACAAGATTCGAATCTCCGATGACGCCCAAATTGCCTTGCCCCTAATTCCGTGGTCGCCCATACCAAAGAATGCACGCTTCAGATTTCGCTTCGTTATTTGAGACTTTGAAACGGAGTTTGAAGGCTAGAGGATACGGAATTGTCGGTGCTATCAAGAACACTCCTATCCCATACCCATGTTGATTTGACGCCACAAAGTACATCGTCCAACTTTCCTCGCCGATATGCGTAATTGCTTCATCCGGGAATAAGTACTCAATCGCTTCATCCTCAACCGATGGTCGGCAAGGAACTCGCCATCGCTTCTTTACCGACTTGCGCGTCACATATGTAAGATCAAATTCGGAGAGCAACAGCAACCAACGAGATAGCCTACCCAGAAGTTACCGGTTTCTAAAAGATATTTGATGGGATCAAGTCGCTAAACCAAAGATTACAGAGTGAGCTAACAAGTAGTGCCGCAACTTCCTGGTAGCCCATACCAGAGCTAGACAAGCCTTTTCCAGCGGCGTATACCGGGTTTCATACTCTAGCATTTTCTTGCTCAAATAATAGATGGCTTTCTCCACCCTATCTTCTGATTCTTGTGCAAGCATGCAGCCCATCGTGGTCTCAGTCACTGACAGGTACAAAATCAACGGTTTCCCTGATTCTGGTGGTGACAAAACGGGTGGGTTCTCAGAGATATTCTTTAACTGCTCAAATGCAGCTTGGCATCGGCCGTCCCATTGAACTTCTTGCCTTTCTTCGGAAGACCAAAAGTGGTTCACAAGTCAAGGTTAGTTTTGAAATAAACCGCCTTATGAATTGCACTTTACCCGTAAAGCCTCGTGACCTCTTTTTCACTTTGGTGGTGGCATTTCTAAGATGGCCTTGATTTTGGAAGGGTCGACCTCGATGCCCCTTTGTGTAATCAAACCCCAAAGATTTTTCCCCCAGAACACCAAACGACATTTCGAGGGTTTAACCGCAACTCAATTCTCGATCCTTTGGAAAACTTGCGCAAGGCGGTGTAGTGGCCCTCTTTCTTTGGACTTGACAATCATGTCGCCCACGCACACCTCAACCTCTTTGTGGATCATATCATGTAATATTGTGGTCGCGCCCGCTGATAAGTAGCCCCAAAGATTCTTCAACCCAAACGGCATTACCCGATAGCAAGATGTTCTACGGGTGGTGAATGCGCTTTTCTCGTCCTCCGTGCCATCACTATCCGGTTATAGCCCGAGAAGCCATCCATGAACGAGAGCAAAGCATGCCCCGCCAGAAAGTCCACTAGCTCATCAATATGTGGCAGGAAAGTCGCCCTTCGACCGGCTCGCTTAAATCCTCAAGTCTACGCACACCCGGATCTTGCCATCTTTCTTCTAAGATCGCACTATGTTGGCCAACCAAGTGATATTCGATACTAGCAGAAGCCCGCCAATTTGCTTGGTGACCTCTTCTTTGATCTTGAGAGCCCAATCCGGCGGATCCTTCCGAAGCTTCGCTGATAGGTCGGGCCCCGGTCAAGGGGGATCCGATCGCATAATCTCGTGATCGATTCGGTGCATGTCTTCAGGGACCACGCGAAAACATCTTTGAAATCTTTTAATAAAGCGACTAAGCGCCGCGTTCCTCCGAAGACAACGTGGACCCGATCTCGACCACCATGGTCCTCCTCAAGACTAATATTTACGTAAATGATTTCATCCGTTAAAGGCTTAACAAATCTCTCTTGCTCTTGCTCAATTAAACGTTAAAACCGAGGCACTTCGCCTCGCTGCTTTTGATCAAAATTTTGAAAGTCCGAAAGTTAATGCAATAAATTAGGGCACAGAAAAGTACTCGGAAACCACATTCACCTCATTCTCATTAAGTTCATCCAAATCGTCAGATTCATCGGTTACAACAGACTCAAATGAAAAAGAAAAAGACGACCTGGACAAGACTCTGGCATCCGGTTAACATCCTCAGAGTACCAGACTCGACTACCGAGCTGAACCTGATTCCGACTCACAAGACTCGGTGGAATCAGATTCCGGCTCACTACCTGACCCGAAATTGCTGGATAAGAATCCTCCTCAGATCGCCAAATGAGAGAGGGTGCGATCGATCGGCCCAAGATAGTCATTGGTTGGCCCGCACTGCTTTCATCTCCAATCACGAAACCGCGACGTTATTCCCAAGCAATCTCGTCGATCGGAGGATCGAGAGGAGACATGCCGCTACCCCACTTCCAATTCAAGGCCTCAGACTCACCGCCTCATTCTCGCCGGGCCTCGCTTGTTGGGTCTGTTCGCTTCGCAACGCTATCCCTGATAGTTGCAGGTCAAGAAGATTTCAAACCTCGCACGCTTCCTCCGCTCAACCATGGTTCGGGAAGCCGCAAAATGGAAAATCTTCCTCCCGGACGGTTATCTGCTCAGGTACCCAGATGGGCCTATGCATTAGATCAAAAGGCTTCCCATTGCCTCGCCCCGCCGCTGGCCATTTCTTCTTTCTCGCCCAAATTTCTTTGGGAGCCAGATAACCTGATCCAAAGGTATGTGGATTATGTGGCACTACCGCCAACGCGGCGGCACCTTTCCGCCGCTTTTCCCAATCCCATCCTGTGGATATGTCAGAGCTTGTTCATGAGGTAGACGGCTTGAGCGCCGACATACAAACCTTCATTCACACCATTATGTTTTGTACCACCCGGCCTCACCAAAGTAAATCCCGATATAAACATATCCTCCATGCCGTGTTCAATCTCCAGATCGAGATACCTGGAGGGGGATGGGTTTATGAGTTCCCAAAAGCAATAGCACCACCCTCTCCAAAGGGGTATTTCACCATTTGATGTAGAGTAGATGAGACGGCCTTCACCGATGCAAACTGTGGTCGCCCAAAAGCATGTTAAAAGATGCAGGACCTCCAAGACATGAAAATCTACTTCGTGGTTGCCCAGCCCAATCTTGGTTTGATTTTTACCGTCCCTCAGACATCCCTCGTCAGATATCATACGCCTGACATTTGAGTAGTCGGTGTGAAGTCCGCAGTTTTAACCCAATTGCATAGGCCGCTCGCCGACAAACATTGATAGCGGATCCGTGTCAACAAGCACCACCGAATCCATTTGTCCTCGTGATTCTACAGAGATGTAGAGAGGTCTGTTATGGTCCACGCCTCAGCGGCAATTCTTGTCCAGAAGGTCAATGCCGGGAACCTCCTCCGGAAGACCAAACCAACTAGTTGTTCCTACAGTAGTTTCGATGGAAAGTTTCGCTCAGTCCATGGCAGATAAGACACCACGGCACCTCGGCCATAAGCATTCCCCAAATGGAGATGTTCCGCTTGTATTTTCTTTTAGTCGCTTCAAGATGACCTCTTCTTCCACTTGCTTCTTCGCTTTCTCGCCTCCTTATCTTTCCCGATGCCTCGGGTTGATCAAGGTGTGGGGCTTGAAATACCGCCCACTTCTAGTCATATGGTCTACCTCCTCGAGGTACTGTGCATCGTCCGGCCACACCGCCGCTTCGCCTCAGGTGGGCAAGATACAAGTCGCCATCTTCCCACCACATTCCATTAGCGCCCAGCGTACATCTGTCTGGTTCTCGTAAGTTTACGCCTCGGCTTATTCCGCATGCTCACAAAGATGTTCCCGCCGTGCCCGCAAAGACTCTCAACTTCCTCGTGATTCTTTGCTTTTCTGCCTCTCGTAATCCCATCTTTTCCTTGTTCCTCCAACAATAATCAGGCGGTTTTCAAAATGTTTTGTTCCCGAGAAATTCTTCGCACCCGCCTCCGCAATGTAATCGTCCTCGCCCTTCCGCCACAAATGGTACAATATCAGCCGATCATCCAACCACCCGACGACTTGGCCGACTCTCATCTTCGAACCGCTTAATCGATGCATCCCCGATTCCTCGCCAGAGGATTGAAGGTTGGCGAAGTCCTTTTCCACCGTAGTCAAATCATCCCCGCCGATTCAAGCTTGTCCCCGGATCATACACAACTCAAATTCTTCCGACAACCCCATACTCGCTTTAGATCGCTCATTGACAAGATATAACCACTGGATCATAAGCTCGCCACCGAATTCTCGATAGCTCCACCCCAGATTCAACAGCTTTCCTCAAGCCCGCCTGCTCCATGTTCGATGGTCACCACCTTGGCCTTGGGTCATTGGGAGGTGTCCAACACGCACAAGTCAGTGCTGTCCGGAAGGACCACCTCTGGCTTGGGTATGTGGGTGCGAGTTATGTAGATACCGGGAACGTAAGATACGCCCCAAAGGTGGATAAGGTTGACTCTTTTGGTGGATCTTGGTTGTGTTTGGGGAGTGGGTTGTTTGTGACGTTGGGTCCTTGGGGAGGTAGGATGATATTTTTGTCGATAAGGTCCTCAACCTCATGACGCACTGTAGCATTGGTCGGTGTCATGACCATGTCAAGGTGGTATTGGCAATATTTGGTCAAGGGAAGGGGGGAGTGGATTCGTAGAGGCCTTGCCCAAGGGTTTCAGTGCCCCTTTCTCGACTAGAACCCCGAGGACTTTAGACAAAGGCATATAGAGTGGGGAGAAGGTTCTGACCCTCGGTTGGTATCTTGGGCTTGATTATCGCCTCCCAGAGGCATCGTAAAAGGTGTGGCCGCTGGCCTTGGTTGGGAAGGGGATTGGTGGTGACCATTCCGACCTCTGAAGTTCTTGTATTGGCAGAGCCACTGCCCGTGACATTGGTATTCGATTAAACGCTTTCGGGTCGATCCCGATCTTGGTCAAACAGACTGTTTCATTGCATCCTCTATCTGCATCCCCATATCATGCAAATCTGAAGGTGGGGAAAGGGATCAAGATCATCTTCTTCATTAATGCCTACCGAGATTGCGCACAATCATCCGAATTTGATCTCTATCGCTTGGCCTCAAGGTCATCATCGATGCCTTGGCTCTCCACCGGTGACGAAATCAAAAGACTCTTTAGGCTCTGCCGTTGCCTCGAGATCACGAGTCGTGACCTCGATTTGCGTGTTGTATGAATATTGTGCAAGGAAGGCCTCACCATCTCATCCCGCTTTGTTTTCACATCATCATCGAAGTTTTGAGTACCAAGTGGATGCCACACCGGCTGTGGTTCGACCAACAAAGAGAGCTTTTGGCGGTCGTTAGGCCCATTGGTCTTAAGACGTCCGAGAATAACCGGAGGTGCACCATAGGATCCTCACACCCATCAAAGCGATCGATCTGGGGCATTTTAAATCTGTCGGGCAGAGTCACGGCCACATCAGTATAGCCGTCTTCGATATTTGGGATGGCCTTCGCCCCTTGAGACTTCTTAAAGAGCTTCTCCAACTTGCTCAATTTCAGGGCTGTCTGGTCTACCTCGAACTCAAATGGAGAGTCCGGGTGCTTAGGGGTAATGTTTTTGGACAGTTGTGGTAGAAGCGGGGGCGGAGCCAGCCCCGTTGGATGACCTGTGTCCTCTTGGGTGTTTTGTGGGTTGGGCAGAGCATTTTGTGGATTTGGGAGGGTATTCTGGGCAGCCTGGGCATTTTGAGGGTTTGGAGGGGCATTCTGGCCAGCAGGTAGTTGTTCAGGTAATGGGGCCCCGGGTGGAGGAGGAACCTGATTTGAAGCAGACGCTCATTGCTTGTAATCTGGTGATCAACTCGCATCATGGGCCATAACAATGCCGTTGTCCGAAAATTACCGGGCGGATAGCATCATCTTGCATTTGCTTCATGCTTCGACCATCCGGCGATCATCGCCTCTATTGTTGGATTCGTTGTTCCATCTCAAAAATCGCAAGGGTGTCTCTATAGCGTAAATGGGAATCTCAACCCGACTATCTGTCTCTAAAGTAGATCTGCACCAATAATCTCGCTTTCGATGGATCGCGGCTTCTCGGTCTCTTCTAAAAGCGGGTAGCGAATGGAACATCGGATGTCCGTCAACTAGATCCTCGGATCGGTTGAGTCGGCGACCTCGTGTCCGCATTGCTTGGGGGTATCGACGGTTCAAGCAATTGTGCTACAAACCGCCCTAGCAAAAGGATAAATAAAAGCGAAAAAGAAATAAATAACCGGAAATAAAACGGGCAGCATAACAGCTTAATTTGAATACACCACACACAGTCGGGTATACAAACGGGCAGCGTAACGGCTTAAATTGAATACACCACACACGCTTGGTATACAAACGGGCAAAGATAACGGTTTGAATTGAATACACCACACACAATGGTATACAACAACACACGCTTGGTAAGTGGTTATACATCGCCTCAAATCGGGTCAATATTCTCAGACATCGTTTCGATAAATCGAATCGATATCCGCGACAACCGATTCCCAACATCGATAATGCCCGCAGTTCGATTCCCAAATTCAAAATGATGCCCGCAGTTCGATGCCCAAACTTATACCGACACATGCATTCCTAGAGGCACACTCTAACAAGCACATAGCGTATAAGTGAGAGCCAAAACACCCCTATGTTGGGGTAGGGTTTCGCCCTATTTTGTCAGGAACTAGGGTTTCACTACGCACACAGCGGCTTCAAACAACCTATAAACGGGTAAGCAACCTATCCTAGTTTGGAATGGTCACTATGGATCCGAGTATGCACTAGGTCGAATGGTCAGGGTGCCCCAGAAACCGGGTTTGTGTTCCCATCTCGGCAGAGTTCAGAATCGCAAGCCTTATGGACATGCCTTGACAAGACAAGCCTCAGGCAAACCGCTCAGGAATAGCAGATGGCAAACACGGTGTCCTAGGCGCACCAATGCAAATGCAATGCAAAGAAACACACAAATGTAGTCAAAACCAGATATCAAGAGTTCGAGTCAAGTTCTCTAACTCCTCAAACAGAGTCGCCAGAATCAGAATAACGCCATGGGGGACCTCGCCATACCGGACTCGATTTTTGTTGCGGTTCTCAATCTCGAACCAAAGAGTCCAAATCCGCAAATCGCTTTTGAAGGAAAACAGATTTTTGAAAGAAGTGCCAAACATGGACGCTTTTGCGATAACAGAGTCGCCACCTAAATATTTTAAAATGGGAAATTTAGGAAACCCCGACTCGGTGCGAAAGGCCACGTGTCCGCTATCACCAAAGTTGGCTCGGAACTTGGGTACGATTAGGGAAGGTCACATCGTGAGCATTCTCTCGCCGTCAAAGACCGGCCTCTACTAACCATGATATCTGATTTTGAAAACATTGTATGCTCTTATTCCGATTATTAGCCTAGGACTACTATGTGATGCTCGCAGCAAACAAGTATAGACTGGGCCGTCTGAATTGGAACAAAACATTTCATGTTTGTTTGTTTGAAAATGGTTTGCTACCCGCAGGTAGGCTTAAAATGTAGATTTTGCCACAGTCTAGTGGGCTTAACAAACAATTGATGAATTGCTCCAATTTAGATAACTCAACCTCCATCCACAGGCATTCAAGGCAGTTATATCACATAAGCATTTAGCCTCATGGTAAGCATGCTATCATGGCAACACTCACACGCATGCAAGGATGCTAAAGCATAAAACTTACCTAGTACTCCAAGCCAAAACAACAGCTGATTAGAAATCATGCATGATCCTAAAATATACAGAATGCCTAATGCAACACATGCAAAAATGCAACTATAGCAGGCTCGGCTATTCTAGAGATGGCATATGAAATGCAACGGCTAACATGTATTCAACTTAGAATTGAAATACAAATGCAGTTTGTATGATGCGCCGAGCCCGATGCATGCAATACAGATGAATGATGCAAACATGCTGTCATGCTGTATGCTAATTGAAATATGCCCTATATCTAACCATTCAAAGCGGGTAAATAAAAGGGAGAAAGAAATGGGGGTTGGAAGACATACATCACACTCACACACCCTTATTACATTTATGCCCTCGCGCAGAGGGTCCGAATAAGTATACCGTCCGAATAAAAGAATATACAGTCCGAAATAAATATACAAATTCTAATTAATTGACAGATTAATTACAAATGAATTAAAACTGGCGTGCAAGTGGACCGCCGCTTCGATAGATGATGTATGCCGATCGCTGGCGCGAAATCCTTCGAATGCCCTGATTCGCCTCTGTTTGCAATATTCCTCGAATTGCGCTACCGACTCAAAAGTTGCTAAACTCAATTTTGCCGCAACAGAGAGCAGAAGGGCACAAAGAAGTTGTATTTCACAAATATATGCATGTCTCGATCCTCGCGCCACCAATCACGCATATCGATGCATGATGGCCGAGGAGCGACGGTACAACTCAATATTGGGATGAATACACATGAATGATACGAAATGGGATGCCTCGAAATGCGTGCTACCGCACGCAAACCGAGGCGATGCCGAAGATGAAAATCGGATAAACCGGTGCCTCAAGTGCGTGCCCACAGCGCGCAAACCGAGACGAAACCAAAATGGAGATCGATAAATCGAGTGCCTCGAAATGCGTGCACACGCACGCAAAACCGAGGCGATGATGTACGATGCAAAGTCGGATAAAACCGGCGTTTTGAAATGCGTGCACGACACGCAAACCGAGGCGATGATGAAAGAATGAAAATCGGATAAAACAAAGTGCCTCGGCGCGTGCCCACAGCGCCGCAAATCGAGGCGATGATGAAAGGAGAAAATCGGATAAACCGAAGTGCCTCGAAGCGCGTGCCTACAGCGCAAATCGAGGCGATGATGAAAGAATGAAAATCGGATAAGAAGTGCCTCAAACGCTGCGTGCCTAGCGCGCAAATCGAGGCGATGATGAAAGAATGAAAATCGGATAATGGCGTGCCTCGAAGTGCGTGCCACAGCGCGCAAATCGAGGCGATGATGAAAGAATGAAAATCGGATAAACCGGCGCTCGGCGCGTGCCCACAGCGCCGTAAATCGAGGCGATGATGAAAGAATGAAAATCGGATAAATCGTTCCTCGGGCGCGTGCTACAGCGCCGCAAATCGAGGCGATGATGAAAGGAGAAAATCGGATAAGACCGAAGTGCCTCGAAACGCGTGCCCGCCGGCGCGCAAATCGAGGCGATGATGAAATGCAATGAAATGGCATACGGAATGCCGGGATGGACTTACACCAACATGGGAGTGCCTCAGCTCACTCACATAGGAGGCCGCTTGCAAATAAAGTCGCCAAACGCGCCCATGACACGCAAATCGAGTCAAGGGCATACAAGCATGAACATGCAAATTGGGCTTGCGCCAGCATGAGAGGGCCGCAACCACGCTCACATAGGCTGCCGGAATGATAAAGAGGTGCCAAATGCGTGCCCATTGGCACGCAAACCGAGGCAATGCAAAATGATACGAATGGCCCGGAAATGATATGCAAGCATGGTAATGGAATTTCAGCACCTAAATAAAGGGGAAAACAGCCCAAACAAATCAAACGACAATCAAGCATGCATTCATCCTGAAAGTACGAAATTACGCCCTAATATGGCCTATAGCCATGCTATACATGCAAAATATGATCATGGCAGCAAGAACAGTAGCAAGGAAGTCCCAAATATGGCATTTTTTCAGTAATAAACATGGCCAAAATGCAAGCATAGATATGGCAACAAAAGCTCGCAAGAATACGGTAAAAGAGAGGACTTTCAAAGCAAGTAGTATATAGAAAATTCAAATAGAAAAATTTTCTTCTACAACATGAAAGAGGGCCCAAAAATAAGCATATATGCAGAAGATGGAAGCCTCTAAATCATAAGACAAGTATGCTAGAAATAGAAGGCAAAAATGAAGCCACAAGAGGGTATAACCTAAGACATGCAATCTATACACCAAATGACCAAACCTTCTTCATGAAACATATAAAGGGGGTCAAAATAAGACTAAAACCAGTAGGGGTCGAAGTCCTAAAACCAAACACAAATAGGTCAAAAATTGCATACAAAAGTGGCACACTTGATGAAATTTGAAGGAGGTGGTAGATACAAAGGCCAAATGAAGTTGAGCCTATCTACAATGTTGTAGAGAGGCTCATTTTAAGCACAAAATCAGTAGGGGTCGGACCCCCAAAAACCAACACAAATAGGTCAATTTTAGCATGCAAAAATGTTACCAACTTGAAGAATATTGAAGGAACTAGTGTATAAAAACACCAAATGAGGTTGAGCCCTTCTACAAAGTTGTAGAGGGGCTCATTTGAAGCACAAAAGCAGTAGGGGTCGGAGCCCCAATTCTCAACCAATTAAAGTATAGAAAAGGATCAAGAAAATGTCCTAAAAGTTGGTTTTGAGGACTTACCCTTGAAGACTTGTCTTTCTTTGATTCTTGGCTCTGATTTGTAGCTTCTCAACCTCTGAAATTCACCTCCTTGCTGCTGAAGTGATGGTAGGGATGGTGAGGCTAGGTGTTGATGAAGGAATGGCCTTGACACTTGAAGCTTTTTTGGAGTTTAAAGCTATGAAAATGAGGGAATTTGGTTAAGTGTTCTTGAGACCAAAATTTCTAACCTTGAAGAAGGAGGGAGGGGCCTTCAAATAGGCAAGAAGATGGGGTGTAAAAGGGAGGAAAGCATCCAATCTTTCCTCTGAAATGTCCCCGGATGAGGGAGACACTTTGAAAAGTGACACTGAACCGAACAGCCGAGCGTGTCCGCCGCCAGAAGTGGTTTCAAGGTGGCCGCCACCACCACCATGGCCGGCCACCACCTCCTATGGCCGGCCACCACCTCAAAAATCAACTTCAAAATTTCTGCCTGACCACCATACAAGAGTGTCCTCCCATGTGTGTAGAATAAGGCCCCAGGGTCGGAATTTGGCAACACTGAACCAGGAGTCACAACATAGAGCTTGAAGGAGAGGCCCAAAAATGAAAGGCACAATTTCTGGCCGACCATCATACCAAAGTGTCCTCCTAGATGTGTGCAACAAGGTTCCAAGGCCGGAAATTGGCAACACTGAAGCAGGAGTCACAACATAGAGCTTGAAGGAGAGGCCCAAAAATGAAACTCACAGTTTCTGGCCGACCAGTAGTTGGTAGGGTCCTCCCAGGTCCCCTCATCACAGATATGTAACTTTGGTTGGAAGAAAATACCCCCAAGGTGTTCAACATTGGCCCGGAAGTGAGCAAAACGGGCTCCGGAGGAGCGAAACTGGTTATCTGGGATAATTGCTGGCCTCCCACCCCCCAGTGATCTTCCTGATGTTGAAACAGAGGTACCTGCCAAGTTTGAACAAAAACTAATGAGAAATGAACGTTCGGGGCCAAACCGAGCAAATCGGGATCCCAAAATGGGTCATGGTGCGGAAGTGGTGTTCGGCAAATAAGTGGGTATCCGCGACCCAGTGTCCTCTGGAATGACAAAACAGAGGTACCGCCAAAAGCGGAGAAGATGGATGCGAAATGAATGCTCGGGACCAAAACCGCTTTGGGGGTCCCGAAACCGCTATGAGCACCGAAGTGGCATACGGCCACGGCGGGCATCGGGGCCCTGTGGTTCCTCGAAATATTAAAGCAGGTCCCCGCCAAAACCGGAGAAGGCTGATGCAAAATGAATGCTCGGGACCAAACCCGCTCGGTTTGGGGTCCCGAAATGGGTCGCCGGGCACCGGAAGTGGTGTTCGGCTGCGAAGTGGGCATCAGGGGCCCCAGTGTCCTCGAACACTAAAACAGAGGCACATGCCAAAACCGGAGAACTCGGAGATGGTTGGGCGAAGCCGAGGCACGCTGCCCGACGGCTCAAAACCGGAACCGCTCCGAATGGGCGGAAATGGCCTACGGCCACGAAATGCAGCTCACGGCCACCGGGAGATAGTCTACAGGACCACTCCCTTCCCTCGGGAAAGAAAACAGAGAAAACCAAGCCTGGTTCGCAAACCGAGACAAGGTAGAGAAAAGGGTTCGAGTCCGGAGGCAGGCGCGCCACGCGACTCTGAAACTCTTGAGCAAGCACATGATGCAACATCACCGAGCACTCAACCGGTGACGTCTGAGTCTTAAGGTCGGTCAAAAATGGGGTGTCTACAGTCACCCATCTGCTCTTCTAACACTCAGTTCACGAGTGTAGGTTGTGCAACCACATAAAACAAGGTTGCAGATTCAACGGACTCGCCAAGATGCAAGCCAAACTCCCCAAGGGTACCCAACATTTCCCTCTCCCGGATGGCAACATAGGCCACACTACTGATAGGCTTCCTACTCAAAGCATCGGCCACTACATTGGCCTTTCCATGATGATAATGCAACTCGAAATCATAGTCCTCTATGAACTCCATCCACCTCCTCTGCCTTAGGTTCAAGTCTTTCTATGTAAACAGATATTTCAGGCTTTTGTGATCAAAAAATACTTCGAACTTCGCACCATGCAAATAGTGCCTCCAGATCTTTAAAGCAAAGATCACTGCCGTTAACTCTAAGTCGTGAGTAGGGTAGTTCCTCTCGTGTGTTTTTAACTGCCGCGAGCCATAGGCTACTACTTTCCCCTTTTGCATCAAAACACAACCCAAACCTTCCCGTGAGGCATCATAATAAACCGAGTAACCCAAACCTCTCTCTGGGATAATCAAAACTGGAGCAGTGGTAAGTCTAACTTTAAGTTCTTGGAACGACTTCTCACAGGTCTTATCCCACACAAATTTGACCCCTTTCCTCGTCAGCCTAGTTAAAGGTGAAGCTAGTTTAGAGGAATCTTTCACAAACCTTTGGTAATATCCGACCAACCCCAAAAAACTACGAATCTCAAAGGCATTCTTAGGTTGTGCCCAATTTTACACAGCCTCAATCTTGGATGAATCTACTGTCACCCCTCCCCCGGATACCACATGTTCTAAGAACTTAACTTCTCTCAGCCAGAATTCACATTTCCCGAGTTTAGCATACAACTTATGGGCTTTAAGAAACTCAAGCACTACCCGCAAGTGTTCCTCGTGTTCCTCATTTGAAGGTGAATAAATCAAAATGTCATCCACAAAGACGACCACAAAGTAGTCTAGGAACTCACGAAAAATTCGGTTCATCAAATCCATAAACACAGCCAGTGTATTGGTCAGCCCAAAGGCATCACTAGAAACTCATAATGACTATACCACGTACGGAATGTCGTTTTCGGGATATCCTCCTCCCTTACCCTCAATTGATGGTAACCCGACCTCAGGTCTATCTTAGAAAAACAACAAGACCCCTTCAACTGATCAAATAGGTCATCTATACGAGGCATTGGGTACTTATTCTTAACAGTAACCCGGTTCAATTTTCGATAATCGATACAAAGTCGCAAGGCTCTATCTTTCTTTTTAGCAAAAAAGGCCGACACTCCCCAAGGAGAAGTACTAGGACAGATAAAACCTTTATCTAACAATTCTTGGAGTTGAACCTTCAACTTACTTAACTTAGGGGGTGCAAACCGATACGGTGCCATAGAAATCGATGCCCTGCCAAGTACTAAATCAATAGAGAACTCGATCTCTCGATGAAGTGGTAAACTAGTAAGATCCTCGGGAAAGACATTGGGGTATTCACACACCACCCTTGGCAGCTCAACTCAAATTTCATCACACTCACTATTCTGAAAGTTGGCAAGAAGACAGCTAAGTTCATTCTGCCCATGCGGATCATACACCGGTGATAAGACTCTATCCACTCGATCTCCCAAGAAATAAAAGCAATCCCTGCTCAAGGTATATACAGTAACCCTCTGATGGTAGAAATCTATAACAGCCCGGTATCACGATAACCTGTCCATACCCAAAATAACATCAAAACTAGTCATATCAAGCAAAACAAATGCAAATGGAAGTTGACAACCGGCAACCTCTATATCACAACCCCAACACCCCTGTCTCAGAATAAGCTCACCACCAATAGGTGACTCTACACAAATAGGAGATGCTAACTGTGCTAACTCCAACCCTAAAATAGATGCAAATGTAGTCGAGATAAAAGAATGGGATGCACCCGTATCAATCAACATATTGCAAAACAAGAAAGTACCTCTCACTACTGAAGGAACAGGTACAAGATCTGGCACGGTAACATCATACACACGCCTTGTTGGCCTCTAATCTACCTGCTCACCCCTCGGAGAATAGTGTAGACGTCTCCGAACGTCCCGGGGGGAAATCCCCCCGTTTTGTTCATTGGGCTCACTACAGTTCAGGACTTAATGTCACAGTCCTGTATCTAATCTCGCATGGTACAATGTAAGACTGATGAATCGTCAAAGAGTCTAAATCCGGCAAATCATTTTTGAAAACAGATTTTTTTGAAAGAAGTGCCAAACATGGACTGCTTTGCCAGATACAGAGTCGCAACCTAAATATTTATTTTGGAGAAATTTAGGAAACCCTGACTCGTTGCCTAAGGCCACGTGTCCATCATCACCAAAGTTGCCTCGGCTCGGGAACTTGGGTACGATTGGGAAAGGTCACTTCATGAGCACCCCCGCTCGCCCAATCAAAGATCGGCCTCTACTAACCATGATACCAAGTTTTGAAAACATTATGTGCTCTTATTCCGGTTTATTAGCCTAGAATTACTATGTGATGCGCGCAGCAAAACAAGTATAGACTAGATCGCCTAATTTGAAACAAAGTATTGCATATCTGTTTGTTTGAAAAATGGTTTGAAGTTTGCTACTCACAAGTAGGTTAAAATACAGATTTCAATGAATTGTCCCAATTCAAGCAATCCAACCTTCACCCACAGGCACTCAGGCAGTTATATTACATAAACAATTAGCCTCATGGCAAGCATGCTGTCATGGCAACACTCACACGTATGCAAGGATGCTAAAGCATAAACGCTTACCGAGTACTCCGAGCCAAAACAGAAACTATTTAGTAATCATATGCATGATCCTAGTTCATGTTAAGATGGCTAATGCAACACATACAAGATATAACTAAGCTAGAGTAGGCTCGGCTAATCTATAGATGGCATGTGAAATGTGGCGGATAACATGTATTCAAGTTAGATTTGAAATGCTATGCAATTAGTATGATGCGCCGAGCCTGGTGCATGCAATACAGATGAATGAATGAATGCATGCATGCATAGCATAAGGTATGCTAATTTAAATATGCCCTAATACTAACCATTGAAAGCAGGTAAATAAAAGGGAGAAAGAAGTGGGGGTTAGAAGACATACACACACTCACACACACTTATTATACAATTTCCCTCGCTCAGAGGGTCCGAATAAATTATATAGTCCGAATAAATAACTAACTACTCTAGCTAATTAAATATTACAAAAATTCTAATTAATTAACAAATTAATTACAAAAAGAAAATGGCTGCAGCCCTGCCTCGGAATGCGTGGATGACGCATGCTTGACTCGCCTTGCTCGGAAACTCACTGCCATGTCAAAAGCTGCCTCCGTTTACATTGCCTTGTCCCTTTGAAATTTATGAAAGTTTCCAGAATCCTTCTGAATCACTCCGTGATTGTTGTGGAGTGCCACCGGCCACAATTCAAATCCACCGGCCATGAGAATAGGCTTATCGGCCAAATATCGAACCACCGACTGGACACTAATGGTCGGTCGGCATCAAAAGTGGTCGATCGGCCATTTCTTCCTGCAGAGCCCTGTTTTGACAACAGTAGAGGACAGACAATGCATGGCATGTAATTTTCAAAGCAATGTGTACATGGCTACTGTCCCTATCATGCTATGGACTCAAGGGAGTATGGCCCTCAGTCCTTGGGCCACCAATCACGCATTTTGATGCATGATGGCCAAAGGCACCAAGTTTGCAAATCAATGTAAATGCATGCAACAAAACTCATGAGTGCTACACGCCTTATCATGTTGAGATCAAGGGCATCAGTGACCGAGGATTGAGTCGTGTTTCGTCACTTTGAATACGAACACACCTCACCCCTCATGCTTGGTTTGACACCCCAAACCAAGCAAAATGCAATGCATGTATGCAAAGTGACTCAAGTATGCAAAATGGCCCAAGTATGTAAAATGACTAAGTTAACAAAACATGCCAAATGTAATGCAAGCTAAACATACAAATGTACAATGTGCTAAGCATGTAAGATGCAATGCAATGCAACGCAACCTAACATGTAATGCAAACATGGTAATACAATAGATATACAATGATGCAACCTAGATAAGCAACTATACAAAGTGATAGACATGTACCAATACACAAATGCATGATCTATGGACTTACACTAAGGTGGAGGAGCCTTAGTGGCCAAAGTGGCATAACAAGAGCACAAATCACATATGCACGCATGCATGCACCAAGGCCCATCACTTAAGGCATAAAAGAGGCAACTCTAAGCATACTTAAAAGAGGCAAACATGGGCATTTCAACCAACATACTAAGCTCTGAAATACATGCAAAGGGGATGATGCCAAGTCAGACAAAACATGCAAACAAGGCGCGCAATAGGGCCCAAAACTTGAGGCCAACAAGGGGGTATTCCACTACAACTATCATGACCACACATGGCATGGATTATGCAACCAAAAATAGAGTTTCAATGCATCAAAATACACCCCAAAACCCACTGATATGACAGCCCAAGGTCTTAAACAAAAAGGCATACACCAAGGCCCATTTCAAGGCATAAAAGAACAAATCTTCAAGGCATGAAAGGGATGATGAATACAAGCATACAAGCATGGATTATGGACTGAAATAGCATGAGAAGTGATTCCAAATCACTGAAAGAACCCAACTAAAGCATGCTAATGGCTCACACACTCAAGGCTCACAAGCCAAAATGCAAAGAGGCTAAACCAAACATGGCAAACATGATCAAATCAGTACCCAATAGACCTTAAGCATGGAAAAATATGACCAAAAGCTTCATGAAGTTAAGCTAGAACATGCAAGCATGGTGGGGCAAATGCATGGCACATGTTATGACAATAAAGGGGATTACTAAGCAAGTATGTGATGTATGTAATGGACAATAAATCCGACTAAAAATAGAGGTATAATATGACCAAATAACACCCAAAAACCTCTGAAATGAAGCTAAGAATAACTAGGCATGCATGCTACCCTTATGAGCCAAAAACATGAACAAATGAGACACAAAGGGAGAGGGGTGTCCCTCCCCTATGCAAGACCTCAAAACCTCTTTTTCACCATTGAAAATCCTCTAGATTTTAGTGGTGAGAAGGCCAATGCACAAAAGTATTCAAAGCTCAACCAAAGAAAGCACAAAAGGGGCCAAGCAAGGCCTAAGAGGGGGAGGTCGACCCCAAACACAAATGAGACCTTAATGAAATAGCTTAAGCATGAAAAATCAAAGTTTTTATCAGTTATACACAAAGCTCAAAACAGCATGCAAAGTGGGTTAAAAGCTAGTGCAAGAATGGGGAATATAAAGTAACTAGCTCACCCTTGAAGAACACTTGAAGAACAGCAAGTCCAGCCCCTTTCTTCTGATCAAAACCAACTCAAAACTCTAAGAACAACCTCCCAACACCTCAATAACCCAAGTATGGTGTTATACTGGGTACCTTAGTGCAAAACTAAGAACAAAACACCCTTTTGAACCCTCAAACACACACAAATGAAGAGAGAGAGGGAGATATAGAGAGAGAGTGTGATATATGAGATATATCATATGTATATGTCTAATTTGTTCAACCCCTTCAAAGGAGAAGCAAGGCTTTCTTATATAGAGGAAGACAAAGTGTTAAGCTTCTAAGGGAAGCTAATACAAAAGGGTCAAGGGGGTCAAGCTTCTCAAGAAAGCTAACCCAAAGGTGCAAGCTTCTTGAGGAAGCTAAGAAAAAGGGTCAAGCTTCCCCAAGAAGCCAAGGCAAAGGGTGCAAGCTTCTCCAAGAAGCTTAGAACAAAAAGGGTGCAAAGGGTGCAAGTCCTCCATACACGTGTATGGAGGACAGATCTGTGTGCTCCAGCTGGCACAGCTAGCAAGCACAATGTCTAAAAAAGGCAAAAAAGAAGCCCTGGCTAGAAAATATGGCCGATTGACCAAATCAAAGGCCGGCCGACCACCAAAGGTGCCGACCAGCCATCACAAATGGCCGGTGGTAAGAGAACATGGCCGGTGACATCATGCCAAGGCCGGTGGGTTTCAAGGGTAGCTAACAAGCTACTCTCTACCCTCAGAAACAAAAACCAACAAGTGTTTGGTCCAACCAAGCACAAGATAGTAAAGTCAAGAGATCCTGAGTTAAGGCACGTAGCCGAGACCTCCGAGAACTCAAAACGAACACGAACATGGATGATCACCGAGTGTTCAAACGGTGACGTCCAAGTCTTAAGGACGGTAAAAAATGGGGTGTATACACATAGGCCTGTTGTACTGACTGAGTTAAAGAAGCTCCCTGATTAGCCTTCGACGCCTGTGCTGACTGTGCTAACTGGTGACTCTGTGTCTACCTCGAACCAGACACACCAGATGTGCCACCCAATTATGGGCAAGACCTCTTCAAGTGCCCTGCTTGGCCACACTGATAGCAAGTGGGCGGCTGTCCTCTACCCTGACTTTGGCCCTAAGAACGAGCTAAAAATGAAGCTGCTCTCTGCCATCCTCCTCTCTACGGGCAAGCTGGAGACTTGTGGCTCAACTGACCACACTTGAAATAGGTCACATCTCCTTGGCCACCTCTTCTAGAACCCGAGCTAGGCACTGGAAAGGTAGACTTCGACTGAACTCCCTAGGACTGCTGAAGATTAGAACCCCTCTGCCTTTTACCGTCTCTTTGACTATCTTGAATCCTCTTGAAGCCCCTCATCCTCTCCTCCTCCACCTGTATGATAGTCTCTAGATGGGTCACTGCCTCCATAAGGCGCCCATAATCTCTAATCATGGATCTAGCCACTTGAAACATGAGTCTGATCCTTAGCCTCTTCTTGAACTCCAAACAACGGCGCTCCTCGGTCGCCACTAACTCAGGTGTAAATCTAGAGAGGCTAGTGAAAGTGGCCTCAAACTTGGTTACAGGTGTGTTCAACTGCTTTAGGCAAGAACATTGATCCCTCAACATCTCCCTAACAGTGGGAGGTAAGTACTTGTCTTGGAAGACGTCAATGAAAGCCTTAAAAGTCCCTCCAATGCGTCCCCTCGCATACTTCCACCATTGGCCTGCGTCTCCCTTTAACTGGAAGGACGCCAAGGTCACTCTCAATCCCCCATCTTCGATGCCAAGCATCCAAAATGTTTTCACCATCTGTTCCAACTATTCATCTACCTTCAATGGTTCCTTTGGGTCGCCCAAAAACTCATCCGGATTTGACCCAAAAAACTCCTTTTTTAGAAAAGAAGGCTCTGCTTTAGCTACTTGGGCCTGGACTTGATTCTCAACTCTAAGAATGTCCATTGATTCCCTCAATGCTCCGGCCATTTCACGGGCTAAGGCGCCCATGGCCTGCTGACCTGCTGGTTCAGCCACATTGGCCTAACCAACTCCCTTCTACTGCGCCGGAATCTCATCCGGTATAGGCACCTCGTGCCTCTAAGGCCTACCACGCCTACCTCCATGACCACGTCCTGACATCCTAATAAAGGTAACACAAGAAATTAGCACATTCAGAAATGTGCCGAAGCTAATTCACTCGCGTCCTAATACATTGGACAACAGTAATTCACTCCATATAAGCATGTAATTACGTAAACACATACGTATTTCATCTTCGGATAATGACCGTCCCGCGGCGTTGCTAGAGTTCTAATTAGAAATAGCAGTGATCAAATGCCTTTCTAACAAGACTCCTAGAAACTCCTAGACCCAATCAACATCCAAGAAATTTAATCCCATACCCAAATAGTCACATAAGCATGTTGTCATATAAGCACATATCGTTTACACTTGAGTCTCTAGCAAGCAAAACAAACCCATTATGGTACTAACTACTTCCCATGTACCCATAGTATTCAAACCCGGTATGCTCTGATACCAAGTTGCAACGCCCTCAAAATAATACAAATAACCGAACTCATAAGAGGAATGAATATAACATAATTGGTACACTTTCTCATAACATAATTCATATTACAAAAGGGGTTACATGCATTATACATTCATAAACGTTCATTCAGAATCTACAGCATGTAATGCAAATTAATAACAACAAATTAAATGCCCTACGAGCTTACATCTTTCCAAGACATATCTTGGTTACAATCAAAAGTGAGCTTCACTCATTACATCCTAAGCCCTTGGCTTTACAAAAAAAATATACAATCAAAATGAGAAGCCCTTGCTTCGAAAAGTTTCTCCGACGCTATTGCCTTGGTGGAGGAATGCCATCATTACTTGAAAATGTTATTTCCCAAGAAGGGTGAGCCACAGCCTAGTAGAAACCATCTAACACAGTATATGAAATTTATCAAAGATATGAGTACACTATGCATATGCAACATCAAAGATAAAGGCATCCACATTATGTGTAGTCTTAAATTATCAAACTCAATCATTAAGCCATTTCCCTTCATTTCATTTAATTACATAAGCCATTTCATCATTTCTCAATGACCCAAAAGAGATCACAACTCATTAGTTCTAGAACCACATTATCAACACGTAAGCACTTCAAACTTTTCTTTCAAGGATATTTCGTCCGCGGGCAACTGTCAAACGGAACCAATGTATTCTTTCACGGATATTTCATTTGCGGGCAGCCGTCAAACAGGACCTATGTAAACGTAGGCTATACAAGCACTACCATTGCCATTTTACGGATATTTCATCCGCGGGCTAGGCACCCATGTATAATTTCGGGACTTTCACCCAGGACACTCTAGCCAACTTAATTATAATGAAGTTCATCCCCTTTCTCTTCCCAAACAATCATTCATACATATGCAATGTATTTAATCACAAACTCAAACAATAGAGTACATCCTCTTTCCATTCCTAAATAACCATACATACACAATGTATATAAATATAGTCATATTCAATGACAAACACAAGTGATTAGTTTCAGTTCACCTAATCTGCATGCAATTTCTACAACAATCATAGCTATCCTCCACCGATAGCCCAATACAGTTATTTCTAAACAGATATAAAATCTCATAACAAATAGTCTATCCGAAACTACCAAAGAATGGAATAATGCATAACCAATCCCTACATTCATATTAATACCCTTTCAATTTCACATTTTTAATGTCAATTTTCATTATTTATACAAAATAATAATTTAATTGAATTAGGGAAAATCCCCATTTTTTCCCAAATATTAGCCAAGTATCAAAATCATCAAATCATATACAATACAACATTTTCAAACCATTCAAGCATTTATTTCACCTTCACCCAAAAACCCCTCTTTCATTTTATGCCCAAACCCTAGGTTTATCTTAAACACCCCCAAATCACATCATTGTTACACAAGATACTAATAACTAAGCTAAATATCATATGGAAGTGTAGAAAAGATCCCTACCTCAAGCTTAGATGAGAGAGAAGAGAGAAAAGCTCAAAAGTCGACGATGATGAAACAACGATTCGCCCTGATCAAAACAAAGCCCTTGACAAGGCTCTATACTTAATCTTAAAGGAGCAAGGTGAAAAGATCACTCTAGGTGAGTAGATCGAGAGATTTAAGTGAAAAAGTTTGAGTTTTAGAGAGAGATAGGAGAACTCACGATTTGAAAGGAAAAAGGAGAGGAAAAAATAATGAGAAAAAGTGGTTTGGGCCTATTTATAGTAGTAACAAATAGCCCTAAGGTCAAATAAAATAATAGGACCAAAACACCCCAAAGGTAGGGCCCAATTGAACCCCAAAAATCTGGAAAAAAAAACATGCAGGGGTCGACCTTTCGGGCAAGGGGGTTGACCCTTTAGGTAGAAAAGACAATCTGGCAACAAGCAAGGGGGTCGACCCTTAGACATGAGGGGGTCGACCCTATTTTCTAGTAACAACACACAGATTCTGCAATATAAGAGGGTCGACCCTCCCCAGACTGGTGTCGACCCTATATTCCAGCAACACTTCTAGAAACTTCATCAACAGGTAAGGGTCGACCCTTAGGAAGGTTGGTGTCGACCCTAGAATAGAATTTCTAAGTCTCCAAGGAACTTTTGACAAGAACAAGTGTGAACAACCAAACCCAACAAGTTTAAATCAGATTATACTCCTCCAAAACCAACACACAACAACACCAAAGATTTCCAAAATAAAAATAATGGATTCGAATACACTTCTCCAAATGCTTTGAAGGATACAGGTGCTACACTATCTGTTCAATTTTTTAATCTTTTTAATTCAAATTTCCCTTTTTGTTTAATTTTTTTTTTGACTATTTGATCAATTTTCCTCCTTTATCTATTAAAATTATTTGTTTAAAATATCTATCTATTGCAATTCCTAGTTGTTATAACTCTACTTGTTCAAATTATTTTTTTCAAAAAATCTATCTGTTTAAATTTTTTATCTGTTAAAATAACAATTCAATTTACTATTTGTTGAAATTTACCAAACATATTTTTCTTATCTGTTTATTTTTTACTCCCAAATCCATTCTCTCTCTCATCTCCCATGTATATGCATATGTTCTTAGTGATTTGAATGTCCAGTCACTTGTTTATAAGTCATCAAAGAAGAAGAAGATTCTAAGAAATCCAAGAAATTTTAGAACAAATCTAAAGAACAAATTTGAGATATGTTTCTCTCTCTCTTTCTTTTATTTTATTTATTTATTTTGAACACTACAACAAAATTGAATTTTTACAGTTTTATATCAACAACATATAGTAAATGCAAGCTGTGGTTTCTCACCTTTATGACTTACTTTTTTTTGCATGTCTTAAATAATTTCCCAACATGACGTGTCTATTGCGTAGGTCATGAATGCTAATAACGATGATTTTTTTACGACTTGCCATGTTAGTTGTGAATAATAAAACTTTTTATGACATGCATATGCATGCCGTTAATACATCAACTATACACAACATGCGTACACCAGCCGTTAAAAATATTAAACATTTCATGGCACACAAAAAGCCAACTATTAAAAATTTCACCTTCCACAATGCACAAAAAGCCAACCGTTTAAAATATTGCACTTTCCACGACATATAATTGTTGTCATGAAAGCTACAATCGAAAAAAAAAGTAGCACCAAAATGAAAATTTTGAGCACCAAACACCAAAAAATAAAAAAAAATAAAAAAAAATCAAAATACACAACTGTTTGGTTCTAATGACTTCTAATCATAAAGGAACATAGAAATTGTGAAGAGAGACGTTTCGAAGTCGAGAAGAGAGAGAGAAGAGAGAGGGTTTGAAGACAGATTTTGGGCACATCGATCTGGAAGGGTTTCAATCTCTCTTTGGAGACTTCAACCTAGTTCGGTGGCAACAACAATCAACAGTACAATCTTATCTTTTCTCTTCTCTTCTCTTCTCTCTGCGTTTCGTTACTTTTGGTTCGGTTTTGGTTCGTCGTCTTCGACCTGATTCTGCAACCCTCTAATCTTCGATCCCTTTCTCATCACAAAAAAAAAAAAAAAAAAAAACCTCTAGAATTTCACAATCTACAGACAAAACACATAGTTCAACAGATTATATATCTGAAAGAATCCTGAAATTCAATTCAGTTCCTTAGAAAATTGAAGTAAAGAAGATTATATATCTCTTTAATAGATTGAAACCCATGTACTGTTTAATGTATCCAAACAGGTTTGTTTGATTTTCTCTCTCTGTTTTGTCGACTATTGAGTGTGTATGTGCTTGTGCTTTGTTGTTATCCTGTTTTCATTTTTTGGGTATTCTTTTTTCCCTTCCAATAAATCTCTTTTTTGTGGAAGCTATAATACTTTTCTTTTGATTATTGTGTCTAGATGTTTTGCCCTATTCCATCTCTAGAATTGCAACGTAAGTTTCATGTATATATATGCTATTGTTTATATTTATGCTCATGAAAAGATTGTACCTTTACAGAGAAAACACACATTCAGATGTGTTTTTGTGTCTATGTTGCTGTTTATATATATAATTCTAGCACACCAGGCTTTTACACTTGCAGTGGTTTTACTTCTTGTTATAATTACAGTTATATGAAAGGAATGAATTAAGATATGATTTTTTTAATGTAAATCTGAGGTGCATTTTGTACAGATTATTTGGAATTTTCTTATTAAAAACATTGGTAGTGGTTTTGAATGAATGATTTTTTCTTGGTTCTTTATCCCTTGTACAGTTTCTAAATTCTTCATTGATTGTGCATTGCTTTCTTTCTGATTGTGAGTAGTAGAGTGCCAATATGTTCATTGGGCATGCCCTTAGTACTGCTAAATTTGGTGTTTTTCCAGTGATTCAATTATGTTGTCTGTGTCATGTTTGCATGCATACACACAAAACTTCTAAGAGCCAGTTCTGAACCTTGTGAATGAATGCAATTTACATTTTGCATATTGACTTGTGTTATAATACTAAGAACTTATGAGGGAATGTTGAAATTTAGACTGTGAGATGTTGCAGTGATGATAGCCATCTATAGTTCTATTGTGTTGTCGTGCTGCCTTTCTGATGTTTTTGCTATCTTTGTTGTTACTGCTTTTGCTAGCTCTTTGTAATTTTTTGTGTGCTAGTGTTGCGTAGTAATCTTTGTCTTGATTGGCCTATTGTTGATGTTGTTACTATTTCGTCTATTTTTTGCCACGCTGGTAACTTCTATTTCCTGTTGGTTTATGGTTTTATCGATATTGAAAATGGTGTTACTGGTTTATGGTTTGTTGTTGGTTTATGTGCTCTACATAATTTTTTTTTTTATCGGTATTGAAAATAAACTTGTTTTGTACTTGGTCCAATTATATTATTTGATTTCTTCAACTTATTTAACCCAAAAAAAAGTGAGATTACTTAAGTTATGATTGAATTTTTTTTCAACTTAAGAATGTGCATGATTCTTCTAAACATGAGTAGAATAGATTGTGTTGATATGTATTGACTGCATAGGAATTTAACAAGATTTCAAATCAATCTCTTTGACAATGAATCAAAATAGAGTTTGTTATAGATATTTATATCTTCTAATATAACTGATTAGTCACTAATTCTAACTAACTAAAGTAGAATAGATTGTATCTCATTAGTCACTAATTCTAACTAAATAAAATAAATCATATACATATATTATAATATAGAATAGTATCTCAAGCTTTTGTAATATGTTGCTTTGTCTTCATATATAACTAGATTTTGGATAAAAGGATATTCTACAAAATTTTTAAAACAAATTAATTACAACTTGTAGGAGCCAAGCAAAGGGACAAATGCCAAGAAACATTCTCATAGAGAAATGCAGGTAAACTTACATATTTCTCATGCCTGTACTTTTGCTTGCTTGCTTTTCTACTCAAGCTTTTGTCATTTTTGCATATGGACCCCAAATTAAATTTGAGTAAACAAATACTTCTTACCATTGTATTACAATTTTTGAAGGGTAAGGAAAACAATGCAAGTGGTGAATAGAGGGTGCACAGAGGTGGTGAACATAGGATGCACTCACAAAAAAATATTTTGATAAATTTTGTATGGTATTATTACTTACCTAAATTTTTGTTGTGTTTGTACTTTTGTTTGCTTGCTTCTACTCAAGAGTTTTTGTCAATTTTGCATATGGATCTCACATCATCTACTAAATTTTTGAGTAAACAAATATAACTTGATATTGTATTACAATTTTTTTAGGGTGACAAAAATAGCGAAGGTGATGAAAATGAAGACATTTGGGTAAATTTTCTATGGCATTATTAATTACTTTAATTTTGTCTTCAATTTATTAGCTTATTTTATGTTTGTTTTCATGATAGTTGCATGATGAGAATGAAACTGGGAATGGTGGATCTAACTTGGACAATGCCAAATGCAAATTGTTGAATTGGAATAGGACAAAAGTGGTGGTTGCAGAAGGCACAACTGCATTAACATATTCTAAACAATTGGAACATCATATGTCTCTTGGTCCTGGGTGTTGGAAAGTATGAGTTAACCATTTCAAAGTCAATGCACCAATGTTTCGCCCTAATTGTGAGATACTTGTGCTTAAGGATGCTGTTAGAAGCACTGTTGCTTGGCCAAACCATTTCATCAGCTTTGACTTTGAGTAGAAATTCTAACATCTATGGATAGTTTTTTATATGACTTTGATGGGTTTGGATAGTTTAGAAACTCTAACATCTTTGGATAGTTTTGGATTTTGTTTAGAAACTTGTATATGATATAGTTTTTGGATGGTTTAGAACTTTTTGGACAATTAGAAGTTAAGGATAGTTTTTTTTTTTTTTGGTTGTTTTGAATTAAGGTTAGTTTTTGGATGTTTAGAATGTAAAGACAATTGTTTAATGTTTATAACTTATATATGGATATAGTTTCTTTTTGATGGTTGAAACAATATTTTGGTTGTTGATTGATATTTTTTGAAGCTTGTTTGGAATGTTTGTTAAATTGTACAAAACAAGTCAAATAGAACCCGCTGAATTAAAAAAATACTACATATTCTATATCAGACATAATAGGTCTTTATATTACATATTTTACGACAATCAATAAGAGTTGTGAATTGCCCAGGAATTAACAGCCTACAAAAGTAGCTGTAGAAAAATAAAAAACGACCCACAAGATCTAGTGTTAAAGGGTTTTTAACGGCATGCAAAAGTAGTAGAAAAATCAAACATGATCTGGTGTTCCTTTGCTTGCAGTAAGAGGGAAGTGGAAGACTTCAAGATAATAAAGGATGGACTCGAAAAAATCAAGAGGGAAGAGGTGTTGAACTGGAAGGATAAAGAAGGCAACACCGTTCTGCACCTTGCAACATCCACTAAGCAATATGAGGTAAATCATCATAACCCATCATGCCCTCTTGGTTTTAGATTTTCTTACGGTTCTATAGTTTTTTCTTTTGACTTGCTTATCCAAGAAAATTTTATGGAGTATTTTTGTTTCAAATATTACATATTTGAAGATAATTTGAGAAGTTTCTCCTTTAGCACATACAATTATCCAAGATTGGAGAATTTACATAGCTAAAAGTTCTTTAACTTTAAGTTGAATTTTTTTTAATTATTTATTTATTTATTTTATTATTAGAGAACAGGCAATTGGTTTTGCTTAATTAATTGCCCTGCTTTGTTACTACATGGAAATGACCTACTAATATTTTGTGATCCTGCCTACTAATTTTAATCCAAGTTCTATGGAATTGACCAATATTGATTATAGTTTGGTATAGGATTAAAACTTCCAATACATCATCTTGGTGAAGGAAAGCAATCAAACAGTACATAGATTGAGCCTGAACTCCCTAAGGTTCTAGTGTGGTAGATTTAGATTAATTAGGAAAATGTTTTCCATTTTTTTAAATGAAAAACATTTTTTTCCAAAAAAAAAAAAATTCTTTTTGGTTGATGACAAAAAAAGTTTCCATTAACTTTCTTTTTTTGTTATACAAAATGCCAGAAAATACTGAAAATCCTTTCTAGAAAATGTCTTGGACTGAAACAAAAAAAGCATAAAACTACGTCCTTTGTTCCACCTTGACTTAAAAAACATCGATGGTTGTTTTGGATTTAGACATTAACTCCATTTTTGCATGATTTTCTTACCAAAAATGCTTTCCATATTTATAGATAATTAAGATATTACTTAGCAAGAATCCAGCACCCGGAACTCAGTTGGATGTCAATGTTGTCAATGGAAATAATTAGACCGCTCTCGACATTTATTCCAGCTTCGAAGAGAGACAGACGTCAAAGAAATCGAAACTATCCTTTGTTAGCGGTAGCGATGTTCTTTGGACAAATAATCACCCCTACAACATTCACTGCTGCAATGACACCACCCAAAACCTTTAAACTAAAAGGCCATCCCCCTCCAATCAACTCTAACAACATTATGATTATTGCATCCATTTTGCTTGCAATGACATGCTTTTTAACCGAAGTCTACCCTCCTGATGGTGTCTGGCAATATGATTACAATTACAAGTCAGGTTTCAACACTACTACAACAACAAAATACAAAGCCGGAACTGGAATAATGGCTACATCGACTATATCTATATTTTTCATGTTCTTTAATTTGTATGGGTTATTTGCATCTTTGCTCATAATCTGTGTCCTCATTAAGGGTTCTCCTTTGCGTTGGTTTTTCCTTGGAACGGTAGCAGTATTTTCAACAGCATACTTGTTTGCATTAGCTCTTATAACCCTTGATGAAAAGTTGCCTGCAATTCTAAACATCTTTTTTCTGCATCGGCCATGTTTATCTTCCCTCTTGCCATTGAAGCTTGGATTCATTGCAAGAAGCATAAAGGGTCACAGGTGACAAATGGCAAAGTTAGAGTGAAAGGGACAATTGTCACGTCCCACAGCTTTCTGGCCTAAAATCAACGATCAGATGGCAGAAAGATATATCATCTCTTGTTGGAAGTTGTTTTTAGAAACAATATGAACCCTAGCAACATCAATAATCAAGGAACATCCTTGTGGCAGGCTGTATAAATAATGGAGCTGCTAGGTTTGTTATTGTAAAGTAGGGGTATTTCTATGTTTATAAAGTTTGAAATATTACTATATGATATAACATCACAATTCTTTGTTTACCGCTACGTGATCTAGTTTCTTCTTTTCCATTCTTCTCCAATTAATTGTGCATCTCATGTTATGTATGAATTCTCATTTTGCATGTTAAATGTAGTTTTGTTTATATAAATTCATTTACCATTAGAATTTCAGAACTTCATGGAAAGAAAAGAAAATTGTACCAATGGTTCCATACTTCACCTTTTATGTCAATTTATTACATGTAATTTCAATTTCATTAATTTTTTCCTTGAATTGAATGTCTCTAATTAGTTCAATTGTTAAATGAATAAGAATCACAGTGTACAGCTACGTGCACCAATGATTCAATGCTCTCGCTTAATTAATTTTAATCTCAAGTAATTAAGAAAAGAGTTGGTGAATGATCATTTTCATCGAGTCAAAGCCAGTTTATTGGTAGGACTTTTGCAGAAAGTAAGAAACACTATAGAAGTTCACTTGCCTCGGTAGATCATTCTATTTTAGTTATTACCTATTTGCTCCTTATGAGGTAATAAAACCATTCATTATGAATTTATTGGGGCAAATAACAAAGTCCTCTAATGAAAACTTCAATTCCAAGAAGCATTGAAATGGAATTTACTCTCAACTTGCTTCCTTCATCCCCCAGTTACATACTGCTTTTCTTTTGAGCAAGAACTTGGAAGTTTATTCACAGGTTGAAAAGTAAAGTTGGATCTACAAGCTAAAAGGAGAAAGATTTCCTGTTGTATGGGTAGTAGGAAAGCCTATTGCCCCATGTAGGTGGCAACTTGTCATTGGGCCATATGTATTAAAAAAAAAAAGAAAAAGAAAAAAAGAAGAAGGATTTTTTGGTAAAAAGCCCCTCCCATTAGGCCTTTTTTGTGTGAAAACCACGTAATAAAATAATGGTTCCAAAAGTCCCTCAAATAAAAAAATATGGTGAAAAGACTGAAATACCCTTCCATATAAATAGGCAAATATCAAACGATGGAACCGTTTGTCTCCCTCACTCTGTTTCATTGCTTGAACTCGTTGCTCTGAAAATAATAACAGAAGTACTCAATAACAAAGTAAAGTTTTACTGTCATTGTATCAAAAAAAAAAAGAACACATAACACCAGAGTAAAATTTTACTTTTATTAAACAAAAACAGAACATATACCAGAGTAAAATTTTACTCTTATTTTATCTAACAAAAACAGAACACATATCAGAGTAAAATTTTATTCTCATTCTGTCAAACAAAAACATAGGACATCCCAGAGAAAAAAAATAGAGAAATACAGATAGAGAGAGCACATATATTGCCTTAGATCCGGTTCAAACAAGAGTAAAATGTTACTGTTTGAAAAACAGAGCATGATAAGGAGACAAAGAGAAAAAGATGAAGAGAATGTAGATATGAGATGATAGATCTCAAATCTGAGGTCGTCAATCTCAGATATGAGGTCTTGGACGCTAATGATGATGATGGTGGTTGCCCGTGCTATAGTGGCATCGAATGGCGCTGGTGGTTAAGATGGTAGTGGTGAAACAGTAGTGGCGGTGGTGGTGGCAGTGGCGGTGGCGGTGGCGGTGGTTGAGACGGTGTTGGTGGAGATGGTGGAGGTAATGGAGATGGTGGTGGTGGTGGTGGTGGTGGAGAGAGCTCTTAGAAAGAGATAGAGAAAGAAAGAGCTGAGAGAGAGATGACAAACTGGGAAAGATATAGAGTGTGTGTGTGAAGGGGTAAATTTGTCACATAAAATATAAATTTGAAAATTGTTGTCCTTTTTAAAAGATTTTTTTTTTGAGGAGTTTATGAGCCAAAAAATTATAGCTTTTCCTTTTCAAGAAAAACGAGCTCTATAAAGGAGTTATGGCCAAAAATCCCTTAAAAAAAAAAAAAAATCAAAATCTACTAATTTGTTCATGAAAAATGTTTGAGACACTTAATTTATCACCCCTAAAAACCATCCTTAATGATGTGTCTGATAAGTATCAAATTTTGATTTATCGAACATTTCATTATGTGGAGCCTAACTTCGATGCCATATCATTAGGGGTAATTTAAGGGTGATAAATTAGGGTGTGTAGCATTGTTGGCAAGTTCAATCATCTGCTAGCACCACACCGACATGTTGGTGAGTGACCAACCAAAGGAAAAAAACAAAACCACAACAAACAGTATAAAAATAGAGGAAAAAAACAGGGGAAAAGAACACAACCAGACACATGAACTTCCCCAAGATCATGCCTTGTGACGCCCTGATTCTACACTATAGGTTGCAGTCAAGGGAGAGTCACTAGTGAGTCCTATGGTCAATAACCAAGTAAGATCCCAGATCGCCGGAGGAGTCAAAATAGCCTCCCTTCTAAGTCCAAATTTTCTTAGGCAACAAGACTACCTTTTTGACAGATCTTACCAGGCATTGACACAAGGTCTCATAAGCAACGATAAGGTCCATACATAGAATATAAATACATAACAACCACATTTATACTTAATTCAAAAGATTGTTTCATTACATTACATCCCAATAGAAAGTTTAAACTCTACATGAGTTCTTACAAAATAACAAAAAGGAAATTTCTATTATTCCTAAGATAGCCAAAAGTCCTCGAAGGTTTCGGGCTCGTCGTCTCCAGCTATGAGTTCCGCTTTTTCACCTGGCATGATACGCCGTGAGCTTTGAATGCCCAGTAAACACACACACACACCCCACCCCTTTTTTCTAGTCCAATACACAATCACAATGATGGCACCAAGTAGTAAATCATGATCCTCAAATAAATAAATAAAGGGTTAAGTTAGATGTTAGTAAACTAGAAATCCCCCAAAGAGATTTCGTCCTCCCAACCACAAGAATCGGACGCGGATTATTCGATATGCCCCCTCTTTTGCTGCTGTAGACACCCCATTTTTGACCGTCCATAAGACTTCGACGCGACTGATGGTTTACATGGTGGAGAAAGTTGTGCAGGGGAAAGGTGCAATTTCTTCGGCAAAGAGAGAGGAACAAATCCCAACTTCACGCCCCATTTTGGACCAAAGCTATTTTGAATGGTTTTTAGACCTTAAAACCCTCTCTTTCAAAACATTTTTAAAATAAAGTTTCTGCGATGTTCCGAGGCTCGCCTTTTGTCAAACGTCGCGTTTTTCGGTAAACCGAGCAAGGACAAAGTGGAAATGAATGAAAGAGAGATGAAATCTTTGAAAAATCTTTCAAAATACCTTACTTAGGGGTTTGAAGTTAAAGAAAAGAGGAGAAGAGGGAAGAAATCCAGCCGGGGGAGAAAATGGGCATGAACCGTTAAGAGAGAGTCGAGCAGTCCTCGCCGAATCGGGCCTATTCATTTGGATACTTGGAATCAAGCTATGAGGCCACCACCATTGGAAATCTTACTCCCGGGGCTTCATTTTTCACTCAAGAATCTCCTAAATCCAATTCTGGATAGGGGAGATATGGTTGATTGAAGTAGGGTATCACTCCGGTTGGGACCGAATCTGCGCGGCTTCACGGAAATGGGCATAACTTTTTCCACAGGAGGAATTTTGATGCAAGGTTTGTGCCATTGGAAAGCTAACTTCTGGGGATTCAAGTTGGACACTTGAATGGCCACATTTGGGCTTCCCAAACACCCACCGGCCACTTTTCTTTCTGGCAGCCCATGTTTTTTGTCCTGAAAGTAGTTGGCCGGCCAGAAAAGCCAGGAAAAGTAGTTGGCCGGCCAGAAAATCCAAAAAAAGTAGCCAGCCGGCCACCTAAACCCATGAAAACTGGCTGGCCATGTTCCTCACACCTGGTTCCTTCCAAAAATGCCCTCATTTCCCCCCCCAGATTGTGTATCCAGGGAGGCCAACTTTTGGGGGGAAACTTGGATTGTTTTCCCCCCCTTTTTTCCTCTCATTTTCCCCCTCTTTTTACCTATATAACAGAGCCTCCAGCTCTGGTATTTTGGTTAAAAAATTGATCCTTGAGCTTGCATACACACCTCTCTCTTCCTCTCTTCCAAAATCCTCAAAATTCCTAAGTTCTACATCTCATTTCTTCATCACCACCAAGCACCACCACCACTACTCCATTTCCAGCAACTTGGGGAGCTTTCCAGCAGCTAGGAGGCAGCATTTCTCAAGCCAAGAAGCATCCAAGGGGTAGTCTTCAAGGGTAAGTGTCAATTCCCTCTTTTTGAGCTTAATTTTGCAACATTTTTCTAACCTCTTTTCTTGCTGTTTTGAGCTCAGACCAAAACTGAAAAGGTCATTTTTTTGAGCTCATTTCCTTGTTTCATTAAGGGCTCAACACTGTTTTGAGCCCCCCATGTTGCACTTGCTTCAATGCCCTCTTCAATGCCATTTTCTTGCATGATATTTTTAGCTTGTGTGTGATCTGTTTTGGGGCCTGATGTAAACTGTGAATAGGCCTATTTTGAGCCCCTCTTCAACATTGAAGAAGGGCTCAACACTGTTGGGGACCTCCATATATCACTTGCCATTGTACCCCTCTTTTGGTCCCCATTTTTGCATGATTTGTTAGCTTATCTTGATTTTGTTTTTCGGCCATGATCAGAACTGAAAGTAGCCATATTTTGACCCACTTGTCATGTTTCATTAAGAGTATTTGGATGTTTGATGAATATTTTGTATACTTTGTGTTATAGCCTTCTTGTGGCCTTAATCTTGCATTGCATCTTGAGCATGTTTGTATACTGATTTGGGCTTGATCATCTACTGTAAAATGCTATATTTTGGGACCCTCTTCAACATTGTTGAAGGTCTCTCACTTTTTTGAGCCCCCCATATATCAGTTACTTCTTTGCCCCTTTGTTGGCCTTAATCTTGCATTGTATTTTGAGCATGTTTGTATACTGATTTGGGCTTGATCATCTACTGTAAAATGTCATATTTTTGGTCCCTCTTCAGTGTTTTAGAAGGGTCTTTTTCTTTTTGGGCTTTGCATCTACCACTTGCTTCATTACCTCCCTTGTGGAGCCATTTTTGTATGCTATTTTAGCCCTACTTGTGCTTGCTGTTTGGCCATACTTTATACTGTAAAAATTCTTGTCTCAGGGCTTCCTTGCTTCTTATTTTACACTTCATGTCCTAATTATGCATGCTTTGTATAGCTGTAAGCCATTTCATGTACCTAGTTTTGCATTTCGGGAGAGATTCCATGCATCGGGTGTCATTTCGCCTTGTTTCGGGGCTGTTTTGCCCCTCATTTTGCTACTGATTTTTGCATGTTTGCATATCATATTCCATGTCCTTGCCATGTCTCATTAGAGTGGCATTCCGTGTCGTAGGTTCGGTCCTCGATTTGCGTGCACGCGTGTACGTATCCCGAGTTGTCTCATTTTCATCATTATGGCCCCTTATGTGAGTGTGGCTGAGGCTCTCTCATGTTGGTGTAAGCCCATATTGCATTGCGTATGCCATTTCATCCATAGCATTGTGTATGCTCGGTTGTGTATCACCTCGTATAGCGTGTATGTCATTCCATAACATTGTGTATGTTAGGATTGTATTTTAGTTGCATTTTACGCATATCATGCATATTGCATCGTGTTCGGGATAGGAGTTAGCCCGGGCACGGAAACGCAGGTAATGCGTTCAGATCCGGTGACGGAACGTGTCTCAATTCCCAAGTCACTGACACTCCGGATTATCCATGATAGAGTTAGGTTTTGTTGTAGTGTTCATATGCATTCATTCTATATTGAATTGTGCAATTCGGCTCCTCGGCCATCATGCATCGAGATGCGTGATTGGTGGTATGAGGATCGAGACATGCATACATTTGTGAAAATACATTGCTATGCCCCTTTCCTGCTCTCTGTTGCAAAGATATCAAGAATCACGGTCTTCCGAGGCTTGGCGCTTTTCAAGAATCATTGCAAAACAGAGGCTAATTGGGGCATTCGGTGGATTTCAAGCATAGCAATTCAAACATGCATCATTCCATCATCCGGAGCAGAATCAAGGTAGTCCCTGGCTTGCATGCCAGTTTTATTATTTTCTTAGTTAATTTGTAAATTAATTAGGAATTTGTACATTATTTGGACTGTACTATTCTTTCATTCGGGACTGTATATTTATTTGGATCCTCTGTGCGAGGGCATAATTGTAATAAGTGTGGGTGAGTGTGATGTATGTCTTCCAACCCTACATCTTTCTTCCCTTTTATTTACCTGCTTATGATGGTTAGATTAGGGCATATTTCAATTAGCATACAAGATGACAAAGATGTTTGCATCATTCATCTGCTTTTGCACGCACTGCTCGGCGCATCATACAAACTGCATTTGTATTTCAATTCCAAATTGAATACGTGTTAGTTGTAGCATTCCATATGCCATGTTTAGAATAGCTGAGCCTGCTATAGTTGCATCTTTGCATGTGTTGCATTAGGCATTTCTGTATATTTAGGATCATGCATGATTTCTAATGAGTTTCTGTTTTGGCTTGGAGTACTCGGTGAGTTTTATGCTTTAGCATCCTTGCATGCGTGTGAGTGTTTCCATGAATAGCATGCTTACCATGAGGCTATTTGCTTATGTGATATACCTGCTTGGATGCCCGTGGGTGGAGGTTGGGTTATTTGGATTGGAACAATTCATCAAATGTTTGTTTTAAGCCCACTTGATAGTGGCAAAACCATTGTTTTCTAAGCCCACCCGAGGGTGGCAAATCCACTTCTTAGCCCACCTGCGGGTAGCACCATCAAACCATTTTCAAACAAACAAACATGAAATGTTTTGTTCTAATTCAAGCGACTCAGTCTATACTTGTATGCTGTGCGCATCACATAGTAAATCTAGGCTAATAACCGGAATAAGAACGCACAATGTTTTCAAAATAAGATATCATGGTTAGTAGAGGCCGGTCTTTGACCGGGCGAGCGGGGGTGCTCACGAAGTGACCTTCCCCAACCATACCCAAGTTCCCGAGCCGAGGCAACTTTGGTGATGACGGACACGTGGCCTTAGGTAATGAGTCAGGGTTTCCTAAATTTTCCAAAATAAAACATTTAGGTGGCAACTCTGTATCTGGCAAAGCAGTCCATGTTTGGCACTTCTTTTCAAAAAATCTATTTTCAAAATCGATTTGTCGGATTTGAACTCTTTGGTTCAAGATTAAAAACCGTAACATTTGAGTCCTTGAACTGTAGTGACCCCAATATGAATGGAACGGGACTTAACCCTCCCGGGGCGTTCGGGGACGTCTACAGCTGCTTTGTTGCAGAACTAACCTCGGATGCCTACCAACGGTTATATACCACGTAGCACCAACCGCAGGGCCTCAAAAGAGACGGTAAAATAGGGCCTTGCCCGAATCCCTCCTCACACCAATCCACCTAGGATCCGAATACAACCGCTCTGTTTAAGGGTTCCGAAAACCACTTGCGCAAGACTTTAACTTTCAAATAGGGAACGCATCCCAACAATCCATATATCACATATTCTCATCTTTTCATTATTCAAGTGCTCGAAAACCCAATACCCACCCAATTAGGTTTCCCGTTGAATTAAGTGTTTTAAGTCAAGGTTAGTCCAACTAAACAATATAATAATATCCACATAAACATGCATCGTTAAGATAAGAAAGATAAATAACATAACATGCATGTACAACATCTTGCCAAGATATGATCATAAGCCATTAAACATTTTCATGAATACAAGGGCACAAAACATCCATACATAACAAATTTCCAGATTTAACATCACATGAAGATTAATACGAAAGGACTACTTTAGATCATCCACCGAACTCGGTCTTCGTATAGTTTGTAGAGAATTTGATCTAGTTTCTAGAACATTTTTTGGAAATGGGTTTGCTTTTCCAGATTTTAAGTTATTTAGAAAATAGTCCAGCGCTGTCCAGAATCTGTCCAGATCCGTCGACCGTTACGAAAACTTGATTTTCTTTCAAACCGCTTAAGTTTTTTTGATGAAACCAATTTTAGTTGAAAGCTAACTCCTTAAGGAAGGTTTTGACATAAAATAGAGTTCCAGAATATTTTTGTACATTTTTCTGGAATTTTTGAAAGTGGGCTGCAAAAACAGATTTTAAGGTAGAATGCCCAAAACAAGAAAATTTATAAAAAGAGGGTTCCACCATGGGAAAGTTTCATTTCTTTTGTGAAGAAAATATGATAACTATCACATGTTTAACTCAGAAAATTTGTTTGAAAGAGTGCCCTTGAAAAGTTGAGAGATTTGTACAAAAAGAAGATGGTTTGTGCCAAAATGGGGAAAATACAAGAGAGATGAAATCAATACACAACCCTTAGCATTTTTGACATAAGAACTTGATAATAACAGATCTGGAACATTATTCAAAAACTTTAGAACATGCATTAGAAAAGGAAATGAAGAGAAGGTTGTGTTGGTGGCTTACCTACTAAGCTTTGCACAGGAAGACTCTCTTCTTTCTTCCTCTTCTTCTTCTAGACTTCTCTCTTTTGCTCTCCTCCTTCTCTCTAGCCAAATGTGTGTGTGTGGGTGTGGTGTTTGTGCTTTCCAAGCTTAGGGGAGGTTGGTATTTATAGGCAATTTTGATGTAAAATGTCCTAAAAGCCCATTAGTTGGAAATGGATGGAAAGTTTTGGGATTTGTTTGAAGTTTAAAGGAATAGAAGTGATTTGGGGGGCTTACTCTTAGGTTTAGGCAACTTTTGGTTGTAATGAAACTAGTTTTGGGAATTAGCATCCTAGGTCTAGGATGGTAGGTTGTGTTTTTCTAGAATTTCATGATGATATTTCTTGAAAATTGATTTCTCACTTTCTTCTAGGAAGGCTAGGCATAAGGAAGGGTGAAGGGAAATTCTTTATTATTTTATGTCCTAGGGTACACTCTTCAAGATGTATATATATATATATTACAAGATTGATGGTACTAATAATATTATGGTACATGTACTAGTTTTTTGTGGTTTATTTTGAATTTAATAAAGAAGTAAAGGCTTGGTATTAAATACATGTAATTTATGTAGAATTAAATTAGGTTAGGGAACCTAATCTGGCTAGGAAAATTCCTGTTTTGAAAAAAATAAAATTGCTAACCGACAAGATTCGAAATAATTCCAGTAATCGAGGGCTTTAAGAAAATAATTCAACATTAGGGTTTTTAAAGTGAATACATATTTTGGGGGCTTCACATGCCTTGCCTTTGAACCAAATAGACAACACAAAATAGCTGTAGCAAAACAACCATCCACTGAAGCACTCATGTTCCTCAGTCATTGTAGTTCATCCTCATCAAGCCATCACCCCAATCACACCTTCATCCAATACAGAATCTAATATGCTGAAACTTATAATTAAATCATCCACCAAGAAGAAAAATCTTTGGATAATGAAATTTAATCCAAAGGGCAATTCTAACCTTAACAAGTTCCCACAAAAACACTCAAATCCACCTGGTATCTGTTGAAAATTCAATTGTTTCTCAATTTCCACACAGACCAAAGGACTGCCATTGGAATCACATTCTAATTTTTAGAGCTGAATTGATAAATTCACACCTTCATAATTCCATGATGTTATCTATCCCTTTTTACAAAGAAACATATAAATAGCTCCCTGGTGAAGCACAAATTGAGAGTTGAATTGATAAAAGACATATGGTAATTTGCAAACAACTTATGATCAGAGATGATGTCTTTTTGAAGAATCTATGCACCACCACTCCCTTGTATATTTTTTGGCTCACCAATACAATGATTTTTTTTCTTTTTTCTTTTTTTGTTTAATTTAACTCATTAAACAAACGTTGCAGCATCTGAAAGTGTTTCTTCTTACAGTCTGACAAGAAATGTTATATGGTATTATTCCAGAAGCAACTGAAAAAGAAACTACCGACACAAGCCAAAAGTGCACAAAAGGGTAGATAGTCAAAAATGTTACTGGGTGACAATGATGGTGATATGTAATCAAATAATAACCAGTAGCTGATCATCAGACAGATTATGAAAACCTTGGACACAAGACCCGAAGGAATTGATAGGACAATTATAATTGTGGCAAATAAGATAATAGAGTATACAATGGCTTCTCCATTAGAGGTGTTGTAAGCAGCGGTGATGTTAGAAGTAGGAGGATTATGATTGTGATCAACGACTCTGCCTAGACCTGGAGGGTTAAGTTCAGTTTGGAAAGTGCCCTTCGTTGTGGACATTGTGGTTGCATTATTAATGGGAGGATTATGATTGTTATCAATATCAACAACTCCGCTTGGAGGGCTAAGACTTGTTTGGAAAGGGGCCATGGAGGACGTGATGGTAGCATCACAAATAAAACATCCATAGTTATAACTAGGAACAAGATGCTAGTCTAGTACCATTTCTCTACTGTCTAAATGGAGAACCCACTTGGAGAGAAGTGGGGTTGGTAAATGGGAGTGGCACCTCCCCATTAAAGATGGGTGGGGGTGGCAACCACCCCACTACCAATGGTTTGATTCACTTCTCTTTTCTTCCTCAATTGTGTATAAATTGAGGTGAGGAGGAGGGGTTGAAAACATAGAAGATTGTGAGAGAGTTCAAGTGCAGTGAGAGTACTATAGAGAGTGAGTAAGGTGCGAGTGGTGTAAACTCTCTCTGGGAAATTCTATAGTGGATAGCTCTCCGTGGACGTAGGCAATTGCCGAACCACGTAAATACTCTTGTGTCACTGTGTGTGATTGATTTCTGGTGTCTCACAGTCCCAACAAGTGGTATCAAAGCCGAATTGGTTACATTTCGAAAAAATAGAGTGCGTTTTTTCGAAATTGCCAAAAATCAAGTTGCTCAAAATCAGGTTTTGAGCATACCAGGAGCAAGGTCTTGATGAGAGGAGTCCAGAACTGCAAAGCAGAGCCTCAGAAGTGGCTGGACGCGCTCTCACGTGCCTTATCAAGAAAGCACGTGAGTCTCACGCGCCCCACGTGCCGATCAGCCTAGATGGTGCGTGCGTTCAGCCACGACACGCACTTCACGCGTGACTCCAGCAGAGAAGACGAGTGGGAAGAGCACATGCGTAGGTCTGACGTCACGCTGATGTCATCACGTCGAAGTCGAGCCGCTAAGTTGCTGACGCCACTGACCGCGTCGTTGACCAGACTGCGCCGCTGAGCCAAGCTGCGCCGTTGACTAGAGCCGCGTCACTACCAAGCCGCGTTGACCAGCCATTGACCAGCCGCTGACTAAGCCAATCCAGAGGAATTATTCGGTGCTTCTCAAGCGCACTAGATTTCACCAATCTGAACCGTCCAACCTGTTTTGGCTTGATCTGAGCCATTTTGAGTCCTTTTTTTATGATCCAATAGTGCTTTTCAACTATTTGGAATATTTCGGGCACTTCTGTACTATCAAATTTTACAAATCAGATTTCAAAAATTTGCAATTATTATTTGGACAATCCGAAGTGCATTTCCGGCTAATTTAACCAATCCGAACTCAACGGCGACATCTGTTTTTCAGAAAGAGATCACTTTCTGTAGAGACACTTATTAATGGAGGAATCTACTTCAACTTCAGGATCCATAATCAAGTTAAATCCTTCAAATTATGCAATTTGGAAGTTGCGGATGGAAGACATCCTATATTACAAGCACCTGTTTGACTTATTTTTGTAAAAGGAATTAAACCAGAAGCAGTAAAGGATGATGACTGGATAAAGATGAACCCCAAGACTATCAGTTGTATCAGACAATGGATAGACCACGGTGTGTATCAACATGTCGCCTAGGAGACAGATGCCTATGTTCTTTGGACAATGTTAGACGACATATACCAGTCGAAGACCGCTGGGAACAAAGCCTTAGTGATGAGAAGGCTTGTAAATCTGAAGTTGAAGAATGGTGTGCCTGTCGCCGAGCACATTAGTGAATTTAAAATTTTGGTGAATCAGCTTGCAACCTTCAAGATGCACTTGGGCGATGAAATGCAAGCCGTACTACTGCTTAGTTCTTTATCGGACAGCTGGGAGACATTGGTGGTTTCTTCTAGCAACTCTGCACCAGAAGGGAAGCTAACCATGAGCATGGTCACAGACGCCATGTACAACGAAGAGACAAGAAGGAAATACATGGGTGGAGATCAATCCCACGCCCTCGTCATAGAAAATAAAGGTAGAGGTAGAGATAGAAGAAGAAGCAAAAACAGAGGACGCAGCAAAGGAAGATCTCAAGATAGAGAGAAATCCAGAAAAGGTACGAGCCAGCCGAAGTTCAAGTGTTACCACTGTGGCCAAGAGGGTTACATAAAGAAGTATTGCTATGTCTTGAAGTGAGAACAAAAACAAGGCAATAAATAGCCAAATATCGAAGATGGGAGCACTACAGCTACTATCTCAGAGGATATTGCATTATTCTTTGTTGGAGAAGAACAATGTCTCCATATATCAGATAATGACATTGAGTGGGCGGTAGATACAACAGCTTCCTACCACGCCACACCCTGGAAGGAGTTCTTTAGTATGTACCAAGCTGGAGATTTTGGTACAATGAAGATGGGCAACTCCAGTTTTTCAAAGATTGTGGGAATCAGTGAAGTCCGCATCCAAACCAAAGTTGAGTGCATGATGGTGTTGAAAGATGTCAGGCATGTTCCCGATTTACGCCTGAATCTTATCTCAGGAATAGCCTTAGATCGACAAGGCTATGAGAACTACTTCGGCAAAGGCATGGGGAAGTTGAAAAAGGGATCTCTGGTGGTAGCCAGAGGATAGGCAAGTGGCATGTTGTACAATACTCATGCGGAGGTGCATTTCGATAGCCTCAATGCAACAAAAGATGAGGCGTCACCAAATTTATAGCACAAAAGGTAGGGTCATATGAGTGAGAAAGGGTTGTAGATTCTGGCAAAGAAGTTGCTTATTCCCTTTGCGAAAAATGCAAAATTGAACCCTTGTGACAACTGCTTGGTTAGAAAGCATTATATAGTCGTTTTCCACTCATCATCCAGAAGACAATCAGAGTTGTTGAGCAGAGTATACTCTGATGTATGCAGTCCCATAGAAGTGGAATCTTTAGGTGGCAGAAAATACTTCCTGACATTTATTGATGATGCATCATGGAAGGCATGGGTTTATGTCCTAAAAACCAAAGTTGAGATGTTCTAGCATTTTCAGATATTCCATGCTATGGTGAAAAGAGAGACCGGAAAGAAGCTGAAGTGTCTCCGAACAAACAATGGAGGCAACTACACGTCAAAGGAGTTTGAAGCCTACTATGCTATTTGCGGCATCCAACATGAGAAGACTGTTCCTAGAACCCCACAATACAATGGTGTAGCCGAAAGAATGAACCAGACCATTGTGGAGAAGGTCAGATGTATGCTCAAAATAGCAAAGCTGCCAAAGCCATTTTGGGGAGAAGTTGTTCATGTTGTCTACTATTTGATTAATAGATCGCCATCCGTTCCACTGAATTTTGAAATTCCAGAGCAAGTATGGTCTGGAAAGGAGATTTCTTACTCTCACTTGAGAGTGTTTGGGTGCAAAGCATTTGCATATGTATCCAAGGAGCACAGATAGAAGCTGGATGATAAAACTACTCCATGAATCTTTATTGGCTATGGAGATGAAGAATTTGGATACAGATTCTGGGATCCAAAAAACAAGAAGGTCATTTGAAGTCGAGATGTGGTATTTCAAGAAGGCTAGACCTTAGAAGACTTTGGGTAACTAGCCAAACCCAAAGTTAATGATGTTTTAGAAATTATTCCCAATCCTGCATCATCACAGCATGCCACTGATGAAGAAGAGCCACCGCAACATACAGCCAATGATGTAGGGTTACATGATGGATTGCCAGAAGAAGAAGATCTAGAAGAAGAGGGTGTGGAGCAGGGGGAGCCACAACCCCCTTTCACCAGAGACTATTGGTCCACAGTTGCAAAGATTAACAAGAGAGTCATTTTTGACCATCCTCAAGACTTGGACGTCACCGCTTGAACACTCGGTGATTATCCGTGTTCATGTTCGTTTGGAGTTCCCGGAGTTCTCGGCTACGCGCCTTGCCTCAGGACCTCCGAACTCGATCGTTTTGTGTCCGGTTTTGCACCAAACACCTGTGTTTTGCCCTAGAGGGGCAGGGAATGCTTTGTGAGGCATCCCCACACACCACCGGCTGGCTGTTGTTGCCATCGGCACTATATTGTGCCGGTCGGCACTATTTTTGGCAAAATGACCATTTTGCCCTGCCGACCATTTTACAGCTGTGTTTGGAGATATTTTCAGACAGCTTTCTGGCGCTTGTTTCCCCTCCATACACGTGTATGGAGGGATGAGCCACTTTGATGCCTTAACTTGTAAGTTTTGGTTGCCTATAAGGAGAGGCTTCTTCTCTTGGCTCAAGGGTGAGAAGATTGGAGAGTTAGACATTTTAGGAGAGGGAAAAGCTCTGGTTTTAGGTTAGGTTTTGTGTATCTATCCTATCTCTCTCTTTCTCTCTTGTTTTGTACACTAGGTGTTTGTGACTTACTATTGCTCACCAACACCTAGTGTTTCACCTTCCTCTTGGAACTGAGGTGCTAAGGGCTTGTTCTTGGTGTTCTTGGCTGGTTTGAAGCTTAAAGAGGCATCAAGGTCACCATTGTTGAAGTTGATCATTAAGGGTAAGAAACTACCCTTTTTTCCCCTATTCTTGCATTCCATTTTTGCCTAGTTTAAAACAGTTTTTGTGCTTAGTCTATAACACATAAAAGTTCTGTTTTTTAAGCCTCTTTATTGTTTATTAAGAGTACTTGGTGGTTTGGGTAGGTTTGACCACCCTTAGGCCTTGAAAAAGCCTCATTTTGTGCTATTTTGTGAGGGATCCGAGACTTTGGTGTTAGGATCTCTTCACCACTGAAATCTTGAGGGATTTTAGTGGTGAGGAGGATGCCTTAGAGTCTCAAGAAGGAGAGGGCCACCCCCTCTCCTTGATGTCCTTGAAAAGGGCAAGATTTGGCCTCTTAAGGGAGCATAGTTTTGATTGTTTGTTGAGCATGTCTTGGCTGCATTTTATGTTTATTATGCCCTAATATGACACTGCTAAGTGTTGGTTTTAGCACTCCTTGCATGCTTTGCATAGTTGCTTTGTAATGCCTTAATAGTCCCTTAACATGCCTAGGTTGTATGTCTTTATTTCTAGCATGTTTTAGGCTTAGATTCATGAAGCTTGTATGCTTATTTTGCCATGTATGAGGTCTGTCCATGCTTGTTTTGGTTGGCCATGACTTGTATCTCATAGCCTCTTTGTATTTGGCTTGTTGGCCTTAAGAGCATGAGAGTGTAGCATGCCTTGCTTGCTTTATTTTTGATGGTTTGGAACCATTTAACATGCTATTTTAGTGCCTTTGGTATGTTTGTATGCTTGCCTTAGTGGCCTCTTTAATGCTTTAAAAGCATGTGTTGAATGCTCCATGTTTTGGTCATGTTGCATGCCGTTGGTTTCAAGCCTCTTAGATGCCATCTAAGTAGTCTTTTGGGCTTAGTTTTATGTGATAAAACTCTATTTTAGGTTGTTCAATGCATGCCATATTTGTTTTGTATAAGTGTAGTTCAATGCTTCCATGACTTGCCTCAAGTGTTGAACCTATGTTGCATGCATTTGTTTATCTTGCTTAACATGATTTGGCATCACTTCACAGCATGATTTTCAGAGCTTTATATGCATGCTAGTAGTCCATGTTTAACTCATTTCAAGTGTGCTTGAATGTTGTTTGTTATGCTCAAGTGTTGGTGCCTTAACTTGTGCATGTGTGCATGTGTGTTGGGCCCTCTTGACTTAACATCTTGGCCTTGTTTTGAGCCTTTTAGAGTTGCCCAACTCATGTCTAAGTCCATCCTCCATTTGATTTGCATGCTTACCTTGTATGCTTACTTGCATGTTTGCATTGTATTGCCATATTGCATGCTAGTTGACATGCTTAGGACTTCATTGCATTGACATACATGCTAAGCCTCTTGAAGTGATGTATGATGGAGGTTTGGCACTCTTGTGTGCTTGTTTGCATTGCATGCATTTGAAATCAAATTTGCACACTTGGTTCTTTGGGCCATCATGCATGGAAATGCGCGATTGGTGGTCCGAGAACCGAGGCACATCTTCCTTTGAGTTCAAAACATGATAGGGAGTGTGTTTGGTGCATACATGCTTTGAATTACATTGCCATGCAAGTTGTGTCCTCTGCTGCTGTGAGTTGCAGGTTCTGCAAGCATTTTGTGCCGACCAAGCCTTTGTTTAGTGCCGACCGGCGATCTCGGCAACCGATGGATGAATTGATGCGGTGGTGTTCTACCCCACGGTGGTGATCTCGATTCCCAAGGAAGTATTCTGAAGTTTTGGCGATCTTGAGGAGGAAGCGAGGAAAACAGAGGCAATCATGCATGGCAGTGCGATTCCGAGCGAGTTCCGGGCGCGTGATGCATCTTGCCCTCTTCCCGAGGCATTTACTGCTTTAATTAACTTAGTTAATTCGTTAATTAATTTAGTGAATTTGTAATATTTAATTAGCTTGCGTAGTTAATTAATCTGTAATATTTATTCGGTCCCTCCGTGTGAGGGCATATTTGTAATAAGTGTGGGTGAGTGGTGTGTATGTCTTCCAACCCCCATTTCTTTCTCCCTTTTATTTACCTGCTTATGATGGTAGATTAGGGCACGTTTATATTAGCATACCTTATGCAATGCATGCGTGCATTCATGCATTTGTTTACATGCACCGGGCTCGGTACATCATACAAACTACATCGTGTTTTCAATTCCAATTTGAATACGTGCATTGAATAAAGTGCATTTCACATGCCATTTCTAGGGTTAGCCGAGCCTACTCGAGATCACATCCTTGCTTGTGTTGCATTAGCCACTCTAACATGGACTAGGTCATGCATGTTTGCTAACTAGTTTCTTGTTTTGGCACGGAGTACAATGTAAGTATTTACGCTTTAGCATACCACATGCGTGTGAATGTTGCCATGACAGTATGATTACCATGCGGCTAAGTGCTTATGTGAGATAAACTGTTTGAATGCCTGTGGGTGGAGGTTGGATTGCTTGAGTTGGGAAAACTCATTGAAATTCGTGTTTTAGCCTACTTGCGAGTAGCAAATCCCGAAACATTTTCAAAACGAATGGATATGCAATGTTTGTTTCCAAATTAGGCGATCTAGTCTATACTTGTTTGCTGTGCGCATAACATAGTAATTCTAGGCTAATAATTGGAATAAGAGCATGTAGTGTTTTCAAAAACGGATATCACGGTTAGTAGAGGCCGGTCTTCGGACCGGGCAAAAGGGGGTGCTCATAGATGACCTTCCCCGATCGTACCTAAGCTCCCGAGCCAAGACCACTTTGGTGATGACGGACACGTGGCCTTCGGCACCGAGTCAGGGTTTCCTAAATTTCCCATTTTAAAATATTTAGGTGGCGACTCAGAATCCGGCAAAGCAGTCCATGTTTGGCACTACTTTTTCAAAATCTTTTTCTTCAAAACGATTTGCGAGTTGGATTCTTTGGTTGATTTAGAACCATAACACAAGAAGGAGTCCGAATCAGTAGCATAGAGGCTCACGGTGTCTTTATTCTGATTTCTGGCGACTTCGCTGGGGAGTTTAGAGAGCTTGACTCGAACTCGTGATATCCTGTTTTGACTATGCTTATGTGTTTCTTTGCATTGCATGTGCATAGGTGCGCCTAGAACACCGTGTTTGCCATCTGCCATTCCTGAACGGTTTGCCGGAGGCTTGTCTTGTCAAGGCATGACCATAAGGCTAACCGGTTATGGGCTCTGACAGCATGGGAACACAAACCCCGGTTTTACTGGGGCTCCCCTTTTCGACCATTCGACCTGGTGCATATTCGGATCCATAGTGACCATTCCAAACCAGGGCAGGTTGCTTACTCGATGTTAGGTTGTTTGAAACCACTGTGTGCATAGTGAAACCCTAGCTCCTGACAAAATAGGACAGGGAAACCCTCCCCCAACATAGGGGTGTATTGGCTCTCATTTACCTGCTATGTGCTTTTAGAGTGTATCTCTGCAGGGGAACGCATATATCAGTTTGCAAAGTTTGAGCATCAGGCCTGAGGGCACTAGTATCGGTATTGTTGAGAATCAGTTGTATCTGTGGGTATCAGATTCAGTATTTTGAACAGTGGTTCTGGGGAACAGTGTTGATAATAGATCTGATTGTCCGGCTACACCGTGTTTGATCTGTTTAAATTGAAATCGCTTGTTTTCCGTTTCAGTTCAGAAATTCAGAGAGTTGAGCCAGAATAGCTAGTGTTCTTCTCTCGCTGAGGCAGAACTGAACATGACGCAGAACTCAGAAGAGATTGTGGTCATGACGGCCGCGTTAGTCGGAATCACCCCACAAGATGAAACTCATCGCTGACATGCCGCATCCACCTAGGTCGCTGCCGCACATCCAATTTGGACTCTCGGCTATATCGGGCTCGTGAGCCTACTACTTTGAACTAATGGGAATGATAGGTGATCTCCAAAGATGCGTGGCGGATCTTGCATATGGAATGTCTGTTTACCGCCACCAGATCCATATGTCGAACTTTGTACCCCAAGAACCCCATTGTTGGGCCGAATTGTTATTGAACTCAGCCAACCGGAGATGGCCTCCAGTTATAACAATGATATGTCAGCATCCACCCAAACCCTAAATCAGGCTGAGGCCGGAGACAAAGGCAAGATGAAGACAGATGCCGACCCTATTGAACAACTGCTGTGGGCAGTAGAGGCTTTGAAAGCCGGGGGAATGAATAAGCAACAAATATCCGCAGTTATGTCAAAAGCTGTGGAGGATGCTTTCCCCACTTCGCCTGAGGGCAGTTCTAGTCAATCAGAGAATCGGGACAGGCCCCGTCATGCCAAAACAGTTCTTCTCACTCCCAGCCTCGCATCTGGAAAGGATCAGAAATCCAAGGTCGCACACGCCGATCCGTTCGCTAGCGCATCTAGCAAGAGTGCTCCAAAGTACCAGCCCCGAGGGCGCAGGGTCATTCATGCTCTCTATATGCCGTTGTCTAAGGCATTGCAAATCCTTGCTGAGAGGGGACATCTTAAAACCCTGGAGCCTCGGCCTCTCCCGAAGAATCTCCCTGATACTCATGACTCTCAAGATCGTATGCGTACCATCAGCAGACTGGCCATGCCACTGATAATTGCTTCCGCCTCCGTCATGAGGTACAAGACTTGATTAACAACGAGGTTATCCTCCCACCTACCTCAGCGAAGTCCGTCACCACTCAGTTATTGGATTTCGAGGACACAGATATCGCGAGTATGTAATTAGAAGGTGAACCACCTGCGGGCAGTGTCTGGTACATTTTTGGACATGGCGTTTGGTACGCATTTTTGAGCACCTGCCTGCGCTAGTTTTGTAAATCCTGACTTGGGTGTCGAGTCAATCTGTTGTTTTGTTTTGAGTCTGTCTCATTGTCTTGAGTCAGTCCTTTTGCTTAAGGGTCTGTCTAATTGTAATAAGTCAGTCCCTCTTATGTAGAATACAAGGTGATTTCGGGGTTGTTGCCTCAAACACCGTTTTGTTTTATAAATAGTTGTTTTGCTTTTTAAGTTTGTTTCTCCCGAGGAGCCAGTTATGCCAACAAATCTAAATAAAACAGCTGTGGCTACCACGATCCCGTCTTTGTTACTGTTCGAATCAGGCATACCAGAGAATGTGAATGGAATGATGATGCATACCACCTACTCCCTTGTGCCTTAAACATCGTTGTGATGACCTAAGTTTTTCAAAACTCTTTTGAACAACATGGTGATATAAAAAAAAAAACGAAGAGGAAGGAATTCCTCGGCTTTTGCAAAATTTTGATCATTTTGAGAGAAAGAAAGGCGTACTAAACTTTTAACGAAATCATGCTTGTCAGCGTGAGTACTAAGAAGGACCTGGCACGATCGGTGGTTCCACACTATCTCCAACACGGGCGATTTGTCACTTTCTTAAAAACTTTCAAAAACAAAATATTTTGCGTAGTCTTGCGAAGACCAGTGTGGAACCGCTCTTGAGATTGTGCAGCCCAGGATCGCTCTCGGCCTTGAGATTCAACCTATCTATTTCAAACCTGGAATCCATTCAAAACAGTTAATTGCCGTGTAAAGCCTGTGTGGCCCAATTCGAAGCAGCCCTTGAGCAAGAGGCATCAAAGTCAGATCAAGAAGATCAAATCCCACCAAGCAAGGCTTGTGAAGCAGCCGTGATGGACTTTTCTACAAATCAACCCGGCAGTCGCTCTCTAGGATACAGGGAGGTTTCAATCTCAAAACCATTTTGGCATGGGCTTGCTACACTTTTACCCTTTGAGAGGCTCGCTGGGCCGAAAACCCGGAAGGGCGACCCAGGCAAAAGTTAGAGCAAGAGAAAAATACAAAAAAAGAAAACAAAAAAAGAAAACAGAGAAAAAAGAAAAACACAAGAAGAAAAGAAAAGAATGCAAAAAAAGAAAAAAAAAAAAAAGAAAAAAAGAGAAAAATGAAAAAGAAAAGAAAAGAATTGAAAAGAAAAGAAGAATATAGCTCGCAAGGTCGAAAACCTGCATTGGGCACCTTGGCAAAAGTTAGAGCCTAAACAGTGAAGGTTAAAATACCCGAGTGTACCTTAACCGGAACTATGTAAGGCTTGATTCCCATGTTTGGGATACGTAGGCAACTTCATCCTGAGGTCCAGCCCCCAACGCTTCCATAGCGTCTCAGTCCATGTCATGGTTTTGATCACTTATACCTCTCCCGAATCCAAGGTCTCAGTATGCAGCAACCCGGAACTACGTGATTAACTTCCTCTTGAAGTCCAAACCACTAACACCTTCCAGGTGACTGTGTCCATATATTGATTCAAACCGTCTTCGACTCCTCCGTGTCCGAGGATCCGTTAGTCATCAACAAGGACTGGCTTGCGATATGCCGCGGCATCATCCAAACAAGGGGCAACTTTCCGTTGCCGTCCATTGCTATAAGTTGCCCTAAGTTACCGTCTAAACTAGGGGCAACTTTCCGTTGCCTTCCCTCCTTAAGCCGGGGGCAATTTTCCATCGTCCCCGATCCGAGGTTGCGTATCTCGAGGGTAAGTTCCGCGCTCGTTGAGCGTTGATTATTTGCAAAAATAGTTTTTGAAAATTTTCACTGAGGTTGACTTATTTTCTCGAAAACTGTTTCATTTTCAAAATTGGACCATGTTTGGACCCAAAAAGGAGAACTTTCAGTGCCCACAGCCTGATTCGCATGATTTTCAAATCAAAATTGAATAAGTGTGCTCATCCAACTCTCATCTTTGATCAAAACTATTTTAGAAAAACAACCAAAAAATGGTCAAAATGACGAACTAGGGGCACGTGGGAGTCAGGTCTTCTGTCTTCCCCCCGTTAATATGCTGGCTAACAAGGCACCCTATCCGCTAGAAAGAATAGCCGTGAGCTAACAGTGTTGGGCGTGAACCCGCGACTTCCTATTCATCTGTCATTCACCCCGGGGAGGGATGAAAAATAAGAGAATAAAGAATAGAGAGGTGTAAGCTGAGAGAAAAGGGAAGAAAAGGGTTTTTGAGAGAAAAACCGAGCCTGAGGGCCGAGCGATGCGAGTATCACAAACCAGAAAGGGTGGGAATAATACCCGCAGAAATTGGCTCCTCGAGATTTGAGGTCTTTTTACAAACATGTCCGTGTGTCATGTCTTTTGATTTATCACTCTCAATCTTGGCTTTGAGTATTTTCCGAGTGTGTGTCATTAGGTCAGGTCGTGTGCCTTTTGTTTCTTTGTTTGAGTCTGTCCCGTCGTGTTCTATGGTAGGCTCGATAACCCGGTTGAAAACCCATCCTCTTCCAAAAAGTAATCGCTTGTGCTCAGAATGCTGTGCCATTCTCTACATCCGTGCAAAGCAAGAGAAGGAAAGGGAAAATTTGGGACATCCGAGTGTGTTCCAACTGCAACCGCGTCAGCTTTGTGATCCGGCTTGTCAGAATTGGGGTTATTTGTTCAGGGTTTGCTGTGTGCAGAATGAACCGAATGCTGTGTTATGGGTCATATGCAGATCAATCCCCAGTAGATTAGTCCCCAGCAGAGTAGGGGCTTTGTATCCAGTTTTGAGCAGCGGTTTGTATGGGCTGTTTTGCTGTTTAGTTGGTTGGTTATCTGATTAGTACAGTACGAGTGCTTAGTTTTCAAACAACAAGTCATTTTCATTTACATTTGAGGTGTAACATGACGCAATGCGGTGCAAAGTATGAAATGTGCAGAAATAATATTCTTTTTCAGATAAAAGTCTATTCCATTTCATAATCTTTTCAGGTACATAAGTTTCAAGGAAAGCAAAATCTGCCTGCGGCAGTACATAGTACTCTATCTACCAAAAAGAGAAAAGTACAAGAAAAGAAAATGAAAGAAAAACGGTAGAAGTCTGTAATCGTCATCAATGGCCTCGCGCCGGGATCCGTCTCGCCTCTTCTGGCGAAGCCTGAAGCATCGTCAGAAGTATCGCTGCCGGAGCCCGAGCCCGAGCTACCCCCGGCCTCCTCCTCAGAGGCCTCCGCCTCCGACTCACCATCCTCGTGAATCGAGCTCATGAGCTGCTCCCCACATGGCCACGCCCCCCTCTGGTGCGGGGGAATATCCTGCCATCCCGAGTAGAAATGGGAGGTCCAGATGGAGTGCCGCCACCCACGAGAGGAATCGGGAAAGGAGGCTGAAAAGTACAAAAGGCAAATGCATCAGTATACATGAAGCAGTTTATCAATACAGAGAATACAGAGTGTGAATGCCGTGAGCAGTTTATCAGTGCAGAATGCAGTGTATGAATACAGTGTTTGAATGCCGTGAGCAGTTTATCAGTGCAGAGTGTAGTATATGAATACAGTATATCAAGCGCCGTGAGGGCTGGGAATCAGGTGTTGTGTTATGCATTAGATTATGCGAGGCAGTTTGTATAGGGTTTGAAGCTATGCCAGAGAGAACATACCGGAAGGCCATAAAAGGCTAGGAACTCAAAGGTCCGCTGCAACATCCCCGCCATGGAGGCATTCAGCTCCAATGACTGCCGGGTGTACTCAGAGGAAGCCTGCAAAAATATATCAGATGCATCAATATTCTGTGGAATATCAAATAAACTAAAATGAAATGACTGTACAGAAATGCAGTAATACATACCGGAGGCAAGTCGGGGATACCGACAAACTCATGACCAGCCGGGTGAGGATCAAAAGGGATCTGGTAGGTCTCCCCACTCTGCCCCAGATGTCAAGATGGTAGGCAGAGCGGCCAGCCTGCCCTCGCCCCTCTCGTGACTCTCCCGCCATGAGCTCGAGCTCTGTGACGATCCCACTCGCTCCCACCTTCGCCTAGCCGCGGGCGCCGCAGTCTCTCTGGCTCACCGGAGCCCGCTCGTGACCGCATGATGAAGGTCCGGACGTACTCTGAGTAATCGCCCTCGCCTCTGAAGCCGTCCTCCTCCCAGCCAAGGGTGTAGTCCGCTATCTGCTCAGCGGTGAAACGCTCGGTGTCCCTCATATGCTCAGGAGGATGCACCGGGACTATCTGCTCAGGCAAACCTAAGGTCTGACGCAAGAAGCGCTCGTCCAGGTACCAAGCCCAACAGACCGGGCCCTCCAGCAAAATCCGGTAACGCGAGGTCTCGATCGCGCCGGCAAACCGATCTCGCACCATCGCTGGCAGAAGAGCCCACGGCTGCCAGGTGATCTGAAATTGAAATACAGTTTATTGCCTACTGGTATTGCAAATATACAGTGGAAAAGTGAAGCTTAAATGAACTGCAAGTAAAACATACCTCAGCAGGGGTGGTGGTGTCGAAATAGCGGTGGAAAAAGCTAAAAGTCTCCCGTGGCCGCCGTGCGCACCTCCCGTCATAGCGGCGTGAAAAGGGGATGACCAGAGGAGTCTCTGTCTCCGGCACTGGCTCCAGCCTGGGAAAGTAGGCGTAAACCCACAACTGCAAGACAGATGTCAGAGCATTTATCAGAAAAAGCAGAATACAGAGTAAAGCAGAAATAGCAGAGCCATGTGTTGTGCAGTGTATCGAGCAGAGTGTACAGTGTGAAAAGTGTACAGTCAGTGTAAAGCAGGAGTATATGCGTGCCGTGTGTACAGTATACAGCAAGTGTAAAGCAGACTACAGTGTGTGCAGTGTGCAGAGTCTGTAGTACGAAAGCAATGTAAATGTAAGGCAGAGGAGAAGACATACCTCCCAAGCTCGCCAGTAACCCCCAAGCAACTGTCCGCTGCCACGGGAGACGGAGCTCATGTAGCCATAGAGAGTGGCCAAGGCGGCGCCACCCCAGTCATAATGCAAAATGTCCCGGACGTCCACCAGTGCGCTGAGTAGGCAGAGAGGCACGGTGTTCGCCCGGTCGGCGAAGAGGGTCGTCCCTAGCAAGAACATCAAAAAGCCGCGCGCATACTGCTCTACGGCCGCCTCGGTCATCGGAGCTGCGTCAACAAGAAGAGGCTGCACCCGGAACTGCACCTCGAACCAGGAGTAGCGGACGAAACCTGGACGTGCAAGAGGTGGAGCCGCGCCAAGCAAATGGATCTGAGCGGTGGTCCACTCATCCATGTCGGTGTCGAAGGGGATCGGATCACCCCCTACCCCGATGCCGGTGAGCACCGAGAAGTCATAGGGAGTCATCGTCATGTCCCCCGCCGCGGATAGGTGAAATGAATCGGTGGTGTCCCACCACCTCTCTGCTAGGGCAGCTAAAAGAGGCCTGCAGGCAGTAAGTTGGGTCAAACCCCTGCAAAAGGAACCGAAGCCCGCCTCATCCACGATGCGTCGAACCGCCTCGGGAAGCTCCAAGTACCAATCTCGGGCCGCGACATTCCCATACTCGCGGATGGTATGGGAATCTCCCTGTTTACAAACAAATTGTTGCAAAGCAATATGAAATGTACAGTTCTGAGGAAACATGTTAAAGACAATGCAAATCTAGCATGCGTGCAAGTTTTTTTAGATCCGAACAGATACCGGGTTTCAGTGTACTGTGGTGCACTACGGCCTGTGATGTGTCAGTGTGTTTGTGAGGGTCAGCATACAGATATGGTACATGTTTGCACATTTTTCAGATTCAAGCAGATATCGGGTTATAGTGTGCCAGTAGGTGAACTACAGCGTGTGATGCGTCAGCGTGTTCGAGTGGTTCAATTCAGTATAAATCTAGCATGTGTGCAGGTTTTCAGATTCAAATAAGTACCGGGTATCGGTGAGTTTGCAGTGAAATACGGTGTGCCGTGTATATGGGGGATTAAGGATAGTGCAGTGTGTGTGCACGTGGCGGTCCTAAAATAGATATCAGTTGTAAGTTTGTCTACGATCAACTACAGTATAGTATATCAGAGCTAAGCAATTAAAGGTTGTAATCAGCTATGGCAGTTGACAGTTTACAGTTCTACATTGCAGAAAGTAAAACAGAGAAAAGGGTTACCTCGGAAGCGCCGAATGAGAGGTGAGAGGTAGGCTCGCGTAGAAGAAGCTCCGGGTCCAGCGCTCGGTCGAAGCCACAGAAATGGCGAAGACCATCCGGAGGTAGAACATGGATCGCCGGGCGGTAGGTCGCTGGATCGAAGGGACGCTCGCTCAATGGGAGGAGCTCGACCCCGGGATCCATCTTGTGATCCGGGGGAGTCCCGACATGTGGAACATTGTCAGCCATGGCAATGGTGGTGAAAAATGACTAGAAGATGAAAATCGGGTCGGAATACGAAAAGTCAACCGAGAAGGTCAACCCCGAGAGGGCCGAAAATGGCCGGAAAAGCCGGAAGGTGAAAAGGCACGGAAAGGAAGATGAAATCAAGGGGAACAAGTCCCGGAAAAGTGGAAATAGCAAAAGAGGCGCCGAAACAAAGTTTTGTTTGGTTCAAAATGTCTGAAACGCGGTGAACTTCGCGAATCGGACGACGAAAATGGCGCGAAAGCTCGAGGAAATGAGCGAATGAGGAGGAAAAGAGGCGCTAGAAAGAAAGGGAAAAAGTTTTCGGCGGTATGGAAGTGAAGAAATAGGGTTTCAAGCCCTATTTTATAAAACCCGAAGCAAAATGGCAAACCGCCCCGATCGTATTTTTGGCCGGTCGGCACTATTTTGTGCCGGTCGGCACAATATTGTGCCGGTGAACATTTTCTGAAGCCGGTGGCCTTCTAATCCAGCCGGTGGTGTTCCGAAGGCCTTGTTTAGGCAAAATGAGTAGTTGTTGGTCTTCATAGCTCAAGAAAGTACAAGAAAATGCACCCTCGATTCTCAACCCGCCTCCATTTTGGCTTCGGACCGTGTCTACTGTGCGTAACACTCAAATTCAAGCAAAGATTGTATCCTTTTGTATCCTTTTGTCTTGTACATGGTTCAAAAGTTTCCCCCTGTGCGTTGCACGCATCTATCACATTGGTCGGTGCGTCGCGTCGCGCCGTCTTGCCCGTCCCTTGTGACTCGCACTGTTTTGCGTATTCAATGAGGTATGCGTGCCTCATTTTACATTTCATTGCATCTCGAGGTACGCGTGCCTCGTTTTGCATTTCATTTTCCATTCAATGAGGTATGCGTGCCTCATTTTGCATTTCATTGCATCTCGAGGTACGCGTGCCTCGTTTTGCATTTCATTTTCCATTCAATGAGGTATGCGTGCCTCATTTTGCATTTCATTTTCCATTCAATGAGGTATGCGTGCCTCATTTTGCATTTCATTGCATCTCGAGGTACGCGTGCCTCGTTTTGCATTTCATTTTCCATTCAATGAGGTATGCGTGCCTCATTTTGCATTTCATTGCATCTCGAGGTACGCGTGCCTCGTTTTGCATTTCATTTTCCATTCAATGAGGTATGCGTGCCTCATTTTGCATTTCACATTTGCATTTCATTTTCCATTCAATGAGGTATGCGTGTCTCATTTTGCATTTCATTGCACCTCGAGGTACGTGTGCCTCGTTTTGCGTTTCATTTTCCATTCAATGAGGTATGCGTGCCTCATTTTGCATTTCATTGCACCTCGAGGTACGTGTGCCTCATTTTGCGTTCCTTTTTCCATTCAATGAGGTATGCGTGCCTCATTTTGCATTTCATTGCACCTCGAGGTACGTGTGCCTCGTTTTGCATTCCATTTTTCATCCTATGAGGTATGCGTGCCTCATTTTGCATTTCATTGCATCTCGAGGTACGTGTGCCTCGTTTTGCATTCCATTTTTCATCCTATGAGGTATGCGTGCCTCATTTTGCATTTCATTGCATCTCGAGGTACGTGTGCCTCGTTTTGCATTCCTTTTTTCATCCTATGAGGTATGCGTGCCTCATTTTGTATTTCATTGCATCTCGAGGTACGTGTGCCTCGTTTTGCATTTCATTTTTCATTTCATTACATCTCGAGGCACGTGTGCCTCATTTTGCATCCCATTTTCCATTCAATGAGGTATGCGTGCCTCATTCTGCGCTTCGTTGCGTCTCGAGGTACGTGTGCCTCGTTTTGCATTCCATTTCTCATTTGTATTGGCATACGCATCCCATGTGCGTTACCTCATGCATTGCCCCCCGGGTCTGGCGAGACCTTAAACACGCGCGGTCTAGGAGACCTTAAATCCTCGGGAGGTGCAAGGCCTTCGGTGCATTAAGGTGTTCACCTCATTGCATTTGGCATGCATTCCATCGCACTATTTTGCACACCTCATTGCATTTGGCATGCATCGCATCGCGTTATCTTGCGCACCTCAATCGCGTTGTTTTGCGCACCTCATTGCATTTGGCATGCATTCCATCGCGTTGTTTCGCTCATCTCATCAGTTGCTCCCCGGGTCTGGCGAGACCTTAAACACGCACGGTCTAGGAGACCTTAAATCCTTGGAGGGTGTGAAACCTTCACCATATTTGCATCCCGGTCTAGGAGACCTTAAATCCTCTGAAGGTGCAATTCCTTCGGTGTTTGTCGTGCCCAAACGACTTTCGGTGGTCTGGTAAAGCCACCAGTCTGTGTTTGTGGTGAGTTCCTAGGAGACCAATGGGGACAGTGAAAACTAGAGTTTGAACGGCTTATGCCTAGAACGCAAAGGTTCGGGATTTCCGAGACTAAGGTCTGGTTTAAATACCCAGGGGGTGTACCCTCGGCTTGAAATCTGTATGGAAGCCCCATAGGTTGAGGCGGCGTGTCTACGCCTCAATCCTGGATACTGAACCAACCTAGTATATCGCCCTGTTGGTAAGATAGGGAAAGCTGCAATCATAGTCATTGCATCATAGTGCATTGTCATGCATCATTTGTAAATACTATATATCATACATTTCAAAAAAAATCCAAAAACAAAACGCATACATATGTCATGCATCATTTGTAAACACTCCACATGTCATGCATTTCAAAAAATTCAAAACCGAAAACAAAAAAAAACATGCATACGTCATGCATCATCATTGTAGTATAGTGCATATGTCATGCATTTTCTGTAAATATCCATTTCTATTGCATTGTAGTTGCATGCATCCACTGCATCATCTTCCATCTATGGCTTGTGCCTTTCCTTGTTGAGCTTGGTCTGGTATGTGCCCTTACTTTTCACGTTAAAGCACGGTTCATGTGCATCGCGCCTATTCCTTGATGAACTTGGTTTGAGGTTGCGGCACCTTTTCTGTGTTAGACATGGCTTGTATGTGTGCATGCCTTTCCTAAGCGAGATACGGTTTGGCTACACGCCATATCCATTGTAGATATTATATTGTGGTGTAGTTATTGCGTCCGGCATTAGGATCATTATTCTCTCCCCAGCGGGTCGTTTCCCCACTTATGTCATTCCACCCAATACTTGTTCTTGTGTCCGTGCGAAGTACTCATAGATCAGACATCGTTCTATGGGAGACGGACTTGCTACCTCCATCAATCTATTTGACATATGTGTGGTTTTGAACCGCTTACGAGTGAATCATGATTCAATTGCCCTGCATGTAGTTTGCATTTGCATTAGTTTCAATTACATTGCATTTCCATTCGCATTATTCATACATAGTTTTGTATATATTGCATATCATTTAGCATTCGCATTGCATGTGTCATGCATATGACTAACAACATTGTACATGTTAAGTTTGTTTTCTTTGCAGGCACGATATTGTATGTACGGCTCATTTGAGGCCGGTGAAACCGGACGAGCCGCACAGGTATTGTATCCTCCGCGTGAGACGTTTTGAGAATTACATAATTCTCTTACATCCTTTCTGCATCGTGGTGTAGTTTGGTGCATGCTAGCTTATAACTGTCGCATGTGTGCTTCATTACAGCTTTCTTTGCATGATCATAAGTTATGCTCGGCTTCTTGCATCGTCTTGCATTTTGCCCCTGCCTTCGGGCGCATACCTTGTTTTGTCTTGCATGTTTGTCCAAGTCTTCGGCCTTGTCAAAATGGGTCGTCTCTGGGCTTTGACATTCACTCCCGTCATTGTTATGACTTCCGAGTTCTGTCAAAGAGGGGCAACTGTAGACACCCCATTTTTGACCGTCCTCAAGACTTGGACGTCACCGCTTGAACACTCGGTGATTATCCGTGTTCGTGTTCGTTTGGAGTTCCCGGAGTTCTCGGCTACGCGCCTTGCCTCAGGACCTCCGAACTCGATCGTTTTGTGTCTGGTTTTGCACCAAACACCTGTGTTTTGCCCTAGAGGGGCAGGGAATGCTTTGTGAGGCATCCCCACACACCACCGGCTGTGGCTAGAGGCCACCGGCTGGCTGTTGTTGCCATCGGCACTATATTGTGCCGGTCGGCACTATTTTGTGCCGGTCGGCACTATTTTTGGCAAAATGACCATTTTGCCCTGCCGACCATTTTACAGCTGTGTTTGGAGATATTTTCAGACAGCTTTCTGGCACTTGTTTCCCCTCCATACACGTGTATGGTGGGATGAGCCCCTTTGATGCCTTAACTTGTAAGTTTTGGTTGCCTATAAGGAGAGGCTTCTTCTCTTGGCTCAAGGGTGAGAAGATTGGAGAGTTAGACATTTTAGGAGAGGAAGAAGCTCTGGTTTTAGGTTAGGTTTTGTGTATCTATCCTATCTCTCTCTTTCTCTCTTGTTTTGTACACTAGGTGTTTGTGACTTACTATTGCTCACCAACACCTAGTGTTTCACCTTCCTCTTGGAACTGAGGTGCTAAGGGCTTGTTCTTGGTGTTCTTGGCTAGTTTGAAGCTTAAAGAGGCATCAAGGTCACCATTGTTGAAGTTGATCATCAAGGGTAAGAAACTACCCCTTTTTCCCCTATTCTTGCATTCCATTTTTGCCTAGTTTAAAACAGTTTTTGTGCTTAGTCTATAACACATAAAAGTTCTATTTTTTAAGCCTCTTTATTGTTTATTAAGAGTACTTGGTGGTTTGGGTAGGTTTGACCACCCTTAGGCCTTGAAAAAGCCTCATTTTGTGCTATTTTGTGAGGGATCCGAGACTTTGGTGTTAGGATCTCTTCACTACTGAAATCTTGAGGGATTTCAGTGGTGAGGAGGATGCCTTAGAGTCTCAAGAAGGAGAGGGCCACCCCCTTTCCTTGATGTCCTTGAAAAGGGCAAGATTTGGCCTCTTAAGGGAGCATAGTTTTGATTGTTTGTTGAGCATGTCTTGGCTGCATTTTATGTTTATTATGCCCTAATATGACACTGCTAAGTGTTGGTTTTAGCACTCCTTGCATGCTTTGCATAGTTGCTTTGTAATGCCTTAATAGTCCCTTAACATGCCTAGGTTGTATGTCTTTATTTCTAGCATGTTTTAGGCTTAGATTCATGAAGCTTGTATGCTTATTTTGCCATGTATGAGGTCTGTCCATGCTTGTTTTGGTCGGCCATGACTTGTATCTCATAGCCTCTTTGTATTTGGCTTGTTGGCCTTAAGAGCATGAGAGTGTAGCATGCCTTGCTTGCTTTATTTTTGATGGTTTGGAACCATTTAACATGCTATTTCAGTCCCTTTGGTATGTTTGTATGCTTGCCTTAGTGGCCTCTTTAATGCTTTAAAAGCATGTGTTGAATGCTCTATGTTTTGGTCATGTTGCATGCCTTTGGTTTCAAGCCTCTTAGATGCCATCTAAGTAGTCTTTTGGGCTTAGTTTTATGTGATAAAACTCTGTTTTAGGTTGTTCAATGCATGCCATATTTGTTTTGTATAAATGTAGTTCAATGCTTCCATGACTTGCCTCAAGTGTTGAACCTATGTTGCATGCATTTGTTTATCTTGCTTAACATGATTTGGCATCACTTCACAGCATGATTTTCAGAGCTTTATATGCATGCTAGTAGTCCATGTTTAACTCATTTCAAGTGTGCTTGAATGTTGTTTGTTATGCTCAAGTGTTGGTGCCTTAACTTGTGCATGTGTGCATGTGTGTTTGGCCCTCATGACTTAACATCTTGGCCACTGTTTTGAGCCTTTTTAGAGTTGCCCAACTCATGTCTAAGTCCATCCTCCATTTGATTTGCATGCTTACCTTGTATGCTTACTTGCATGTTTGCATTGTATTGCCATATTGCATGCTAGTTGACATGCTTAGGACTTCATTGCATTGACATGCATGCTAAGCCTCTTGAAGTGATGTATGATGGAGGTTTGGCACTCTTGTGTGCTTGTTTGCATTGCATGCATTTGAAATCAAATTTGCACACTTGGTTCTTTGGGCCATCATGCATGGAAATGCGCGATTGGTGGTCCGAGAACCGAGGCACGTCTTCCTTTGAGTTCAAAACATGATAGGGAGTGTGTTTGGTGCATACATGCTTTGAATTACATTGCCATGCAAGTTGTGTCCTCTGCTGCGGTGAGTTGCAGGTTCTGCAAGCATTTTGTGCCGACCGGCACTGTTTAGTGCCGACCGGCAGTCTACTGGCAGCCGATGGATGAATTCAGTGCCGGTGGCCACATCATTCAGCCGGTGGTGTTCTACCCCAGCCGGTGGTGATCTCCAGTTCCCAAGGAAGTATTCCTGAAGTTTTGGCAGTCTTCAGAGGAGAAAAGCAGGGAAAACAGAGGCAATCATGCATGGCAGTGCGATTCCGAGCGAGTTCCGGGCGCGTGATGCATCTTGCCCTCTTCCCGAGGCATTTACTGCTTTAATTAACTTAGTTAATTCGTTAATTAACTTAGTGAATTTGTAATATTTAATTACCTTGCGTAGTTAATTAATCTGTAATATTTATTCGGTCCCTCCGTGTGAGGGCATATTTGTAATAAGTGTGGGTGAGTGGTGTGTATGTCTTCCAACCCTCATTTCTTTCTCCCTTTTATTTACCTGCTTATGATGGTAGATTAGGGCACGTTTATATTAGCATACCTTATGCAATGCATGCGTGCATTCATGCATTTGTTTACATGCACCGGGCTCGGTACATCATACAAACTACATCGTGTTTTCAATTCCAATTTGAATACGTGCATTGAATAAAGTGCATTTCACATGCCATTTCTAGGGTTAGCCGAGCCTACTCGAGATCACATCCTTGCCTGTGTTGCATTAGCCACTCTAACATGGACTAGGTCATGCATGTTTGCTAACTAGTTTCTTGTTTTGGCACGGAGTACAATATAAGTATTTACGCTTTAGCATACCACATGCGTGTGAATGTTTCCATGACAGTATGATTACCATGCGGCTAAGTGCTTATGTGAGATAAACTATTTGAATGCCTGTGGGTGGAGGTTGGATTGCTTGAGTTGGGAAAACTCATTGAAATCCGTGTTTTAGCCTACTTGCGAGTAGCAAATCCCGAAACATTTTCAAAACGAACGGATATGCAATGTTTGTTTCCAAATTAGGCGATCTAGTCTATACTTGTTTGTTGTGCACATAACATAGTAATTCTAGGCTAATAATTGGAATAAGAGCATGTAGTGTTTTCAAAAACGGATATCACGGTTAATAGAGGCCGGTCTTCGGACCGGGCAAAAGGGGGTGCTCATAGCTGACCTTCCCCGATCGTACCTAAGCTCCCGAGCCAAGACCACTTTGGTGATGACGGACACGTGGCCTTGACGAGTCGTGGTTTCTAAATTTCCCATTTTAAAATATTTAGGTGGCGACTCTGTAATCTGGCAAAGCAGTCCATGTTTGGCACTACTTTTTCAAAATCTGTTTTTCTTCAAAACGATTTGCCAGAGTTGGACTCTTTGGTTCAGATTTAGAACCGCAACACAAGAAGGGAGTCCGAACTGTAGCATAGAGGCCCACGCGGGTGCTGTTATAGTTTCTGGCGACTCCGCTGGGGAGTTTAGAGAGCTTGACTCGAACTCGTGATATCCTGTTTTGACTATGCTTATGTGTTTCGTTGCATTGCATGTGCATAGGTGCGCCTAGAACACCGTGTTTGCCATCTGCCATTCCTGAACGGTTTGCCGGAGGCTTGTCTTGTCAAGGCATGACCATAAGGCTAACCGGTTATGGGCTCTGACAACATGGGAACACAAACCCCGGTTTTACTGGGGCACCCCTTTTCGACCATTCGACCTAGTGCATATTCGGATCCATAGTGACCATTCCAAACCAGGACAGGTTGCTTACCCGATGTTAGGTTGTTTGAAACCATTGTGTGCATAGTGAAACCCTAGCTCCTGACAAAATAGGACAGGGAAACCCTCCCCCAACATAGGGGTGTATTGGCTCTCATTTACCTGCTATGTGTTTTTAGAGTGTATCTCTGCAGGGGAACGCATATATCAGTTTGCAAAGTTTGAGCATCAGGCCGGAGGGCACTAGTATCGGTATTGTTGAGAATCAGTTGTATCTGTGGGTATCAAATTCAGTATCTTGAACAGTGGTTACGGGAGCAGTGTTGTTCAAGAATAGAGCATGATTGTCCTGCTACACCGTGTTTGATCTGTTTGAAATGAAATCGCTTGTTTTCCGTTTCAGTTCAGAAATTCAGAGAGTTGAGCCAGAATAGCTAGTGTCCTTTTCTCGCTGAGGCAGAACTGAACATGACGCAGAACTCAGAAGAGATTGTGGTCATGACGGCCGCGTTGAGTCAGGGAATCACCCCACAAGATGAAACTACTGTTGACATGCCGCATCCACCTAGGTCGCCTGCCGCACATCCAATTTGGACTCCTCAGCTATATCAGGCTCGTGAGCCTACTACTTTTGAACTAATGGGGATGATAGGCGATCTCCAAAGATCTGTGGCGGATCTTGCATATGGAATGTCTGTTTCACCGCCAGCTGCATCGTATGCCGGGAACTTTGTACCCCAAGAACCCCCGCTGTTGGGCCGAATTGTTATTGAACTCAGCCAACCGGAGATGGCCTCCAGTTATAACAATGATATGTTAGCATCCACCCAAACCCTAAATCAAGCTGAGGCCGGAGACAAAGGCAAGATGAAGACAGATGCTGACCCTATTGAACAACTACTGTGGGCAGCAGAGGCTTTGAAAGCCGGGGGAATGAATAAGCAACAAATATCCGCAGTTATGTCAAAAGCTGTGGAGGATGCTTTCCCCACTTCGCCTGAGGGCAGTTCTTGTCAATCAGAGAATCGGGATAGGCCCCGTCATGCCAAAACAGTTCTTCTCACTCCCAGCCTCGCATCCGGAAAGGATCAGAAATCCAAGGTCGCACCCGCTGATCCGTTCGCTAGCGCATTTAGCAAGAGTGCTCCAAAGTACCAGCCCCGAGGGCGCAGGGTCTTTCATGCTCTCTATATGCCGTTGTCTAAGGCATTGCAAATCCTTGCTGGGAGGGGACATCTTAAACCCCTGGAGCCTCGGCCTCTCCCGAAGAATCTCCCTGATACTTATGACTCTACTCAGTACTGTGCGTACCATCAGCAGACTGGCCATGCCACTGATAATTGCTTCCGCCTCCGTCATGAGGTACAAGACTTGATTGACAACGAGGTTATCCTCCCGCCTACCTCAGTGAAGTCCGTCACCACTCAGTTATTGGATTTCGAGGACACAGATACCGCGAGTATGTAATTAGAAGGTGAACCGCCTGCGGGCAGTGTCTGGTACATTTTTGGACATGGCGTTTGGTACGCATTTTTGAGCACCTGCCAGCGCTAGTTTTGTAAATCCTGACTTGGGTGTCGAGTCAATCTTTTGTTTTGTTTTGAGTCTGTCTCATTGTCTTGAGTCAGTCCTTTTGCTTAAGGGTCTGTCTAATTGTAATAAGTCAGTCCCTCTTATGTAGAATACAAGGTGATTTCGGGGTTGTTGCCTCAAACACCGTTTTGTTTTATAAATAGTTGTTTTGCTTTTTAAGTTTGTTTCTCCCGAGGAGCCAGTTATGCCAACAAATCTAAATAAAACAGCTGTGGCTACCACGATCCCGTCTTTGTTACTGTTCGAATCAGGCGTACCAGAGAATGTGAATGGAATGATGATGCATACCACCTACTCCCTTGTGCCTTAAACATCGTTGTGATGACCTAAGTTTTTCAAAACTCTTTTGAACACTGCGGTGATATAAAAAAAAAAACGAAGAGGAAGGAATTCCTCGGCTTTTGCAAAATTTTGATCATTTTGAGAGAAAGAAAGGCGTACTAAACTTTTAACGAAATCATGCTTGTCAGCGTGAGTACTAAGAAGGACCCTGGCCTGATCCAGACTGGTTCCACACTATCTCCAACACGGGCGATTTGTCACTTTCTTAAAAACTTTCAAAAACAAAATATTTTGCGCAGTCTTGCGAAGACCTATGTGGAACCGCTCTTGAGATTGTGCAGCCCAGGATCGCTCTCGGCCTTGAGATTCAACCTATCTATTTCAAACCTGGAATCCATTCAAAACAGTTAATTGCCGTGTAAAGCCTGTGTGGCCCAATTCGAAGCAGCCCTTGAGCAAGAGGCATCAAAGTCAGATCAAGAAGATCAAATCCCACCAAGCAAGGCTTGTGAAGCAGCCGTGATGGACTTTTCTGCAAATCAACCCGGCAGTCGCTCTCTAGGATACAGGGAGGTTTCAATCTCAAAACCATTTTGGCATGGGCTTGCTACACTTTTACCCTTTGAGAGGCTCGCTGGGCCGAAAACCCAGAAGGGCGACCCAGGCAAAAGTTAGAGCAAGAGAAAAATACAAAAAAAGAAAACAAAAAAAGAAAACAGAGAAAAAAGAAAAATACAAGAAGAAAAGAAAAGAATGCAAAAAAAAAAAAAAAAAAGAAAAAAAGAGAAAAATGAAAAAGAAAAGAAAAGAATTGAAAAGAAAAGAAGAATATAGCTCACAAGGTCGAAAACCTGCATTGGGCACCTTGGCAAAAGTTAGAGCCTAAACAGTGAAGGTTAAAATACCCGAGTGTACCTTAACCGGAACTACGTAAGGCTTGATTCCCATGTTTGGGATACGTAGGCAACTTCATCCTGAGATCCAGCCCCCAACGCTTCCATAGCGTCTCAATCCATGTCATGGTTTTGATCACTTATACCTCTCCCGAATCCAAGGTCTCAGTATGCAGCAACCCGGAACTACATGATTAACTTCCTCTTGAAGTCCAAACCACTAACACCTTCCAGGTGACTGTGTCCATATATTGATTCAAACCGTCTTCGACTCCTCCGTGTCCGAGGATCCGTTAGTCATCAACAAGGACTGGCTTGCGATATGCCGCGGCATCATCCAAACAAGGGGCAACTTTCCGTTGCCGTCCATTGCTATAAGTTGCCCTAAGTTACCGTCTAAACTAGGGGTAACTTTCCGTTGCCTTCCCCCCTTAAGCCGGGGGCAATTTTCCATCGTCCCCGATCCGAGGTTGCGTATCTCGAGGGTAAGTTCCGCGCTCGTTGAGCGTTGATTATTTGCAAAAATAGTTTTTGAAAATTTTCACTAAGGTTGACTTATTTTCTCGAAAACTGTTTCATTTTCAAAATTGGACCATGTTTGGACCCAAAAAGGAGAATTTTCAGTGCTCACAGCCTGATTCGCATGATTTTCAAATCAAAATTGAATAAGTGTGCTCATCCAACTCTCATCTTTGATCAAAACTATTTTAGAAAAACAACCAAAAGATGGTCAACATGACGAACTAGGGGCACGTGGTCTGTCTTCCCCCCGTTGATATGCTTGCTAGCAAGGCACCCTATCTGCTAGAAAGAATAGCCGTGAGCTAACAATGTTGGGCGTGAACCCGCGACTTCCTATTCATCTGTCATTCACCCCGGGGAGGGATGAAAAATGAGAGAATAAAAAATAGAGAGGCGTAAGCTGAGAGAAAAGTGAAGAAAAGGGTTTTTGAGAGAAAAACCGAGCCTGAGGGCCGAGCGATGCGAGTATCACAAACCAGAAAGGGTGGGAATAATACCCGCAGAAATTGGCTCCTCGAGATTTGAGGTCTTTTTGCAAACATGTCCGTGTGTCGTGTCTTTTGATTTATCACTCTCAATCTTGGCTTTGAGTATTTTCCGAGTGTGTCTCATTAGGTCAGGTCGTGTGCCTTTTGTTTCTTTGTTTGAGTCTGTCCCGTCGTGTTCTATGGTAGGCTCGATACCCTGGTTGAAAACCCATCCTCTTCCAAAAAGTAATCGCTTGTGCTCAGAATGCTGTGCCATTCTCTACATCCGTGCAAAGCAAGAGAAGGAAAGGGAAAATTTGGGACATCCGAGTGTGTTCCAACTGCAACCACGTCAGCTTTGTGATCCGGCTTGTCAGAATTGGGGTTATTTGTTCAGGGTTTGCTATGTGCAGAATGAACCGAATGCTGTGTTATGGGTCATATGCAGATCAATCCCCAGTAGATTAGTCCCCAGCAGAGTAGGGGCTTTGTATCGATTTTGAGCGGGGTTTGTATGGGGCATTTCTTTGTTTAGTTGGTTGGTTATCTGATTAGTACAGTACGAGTGCTTAGTTTTCAAACAACAAGTCATTTTCATTTACATTTGAGGTGTAACATGACGCAATGCGGTGCAAAGTATGAAATGTGCAGAAATAATATTCTTTTTCAGATAAAAGTCTGTTCCATTTCATAATCTTTTCAGGTACATAAGTTTCAAGGAAAGCAAAATCTGCCTGCGGCAGTACATAGTACTCTATCTACCAAAAAGAGAAAAGTACAAGAAAAGAAAATGAAAGAAAAACGGTAGAAGTCTGTAATCGTCATCAATGGCCTCGCGCCGGGGGATCCGTCCTCGCCCTCTTCCTGGGCAGAAGCACAGAAGCATCGTCAGAAGTATCGCTGTCGGAGCCCGAGCCCGAGCTACCCCCGGCCTCCTCCTCAGAGGCCTCCGCCTCCGACTCGCCATCCTCGCTGGAACTGCCGCTTGCTCCCCACATACACGCCCCCTGCAGTGGGGAATATCCTGCCATCCCGAGTAGAAATGGGAGGTCCAGATGGAGTGCCGCCACCCACGGGAGGAATCGGGAAGGGAGGCTGAAAAGTACAAAAGGCAAATGCATCAGTATATATGAAGCAGTTTATCAATACAGAGAATACAGAGTGTGAATGCCGTGGCGGTTATCGGTCGCGAGAATCACGATGTATGAATCTGATGTTTGAATGCCGTGAGCGGTTTATCAGTGCAGAGTGCAGTATATGAATCTGATATATCAAGCGCCGTGAAATTTGGGAATCAGTGTTGTGTTATGCATCGATTATGCGAGGCGGTTTGTATAGGGTTTGAAGCTATGCGGAGAGAACATACCGGAAGGCCATAAAAGGCTAGGAACTCAAAGGTCATTGCAACATCCCGCCATGGAGGCATTCACTCAATGACCGGGTGTACTCGGAAGGAAGCTCGCAAAATATATCGATGCATCAATATTCGTGGAATATCAAATAAACTAAAATGAAATGATCAGATGCAAATGCAAGAATACATACCGGAGGCAAGTCGGGGATACCGACAAACTCATGACCAGCCGGGTGAGGATCAAAAGGGATCTGGTAGGTCTCCCCACTCTGCCCCCTGTATGTCAGCATGGTAGGCAGAGCGGGCCAGCCCGTCCCTCGTCTCCTCTGCACTCCCCTCCTACCGCGAGCTCGAGCTCTCTGTGACGATCCCACTCCTGCTCCCACCTCTGCCCTAGCCGCCGGCGCCGCAGGTCTCTCTGGCTCAGCTCGGGAGCCCCCGCTCAGCGGCCGCATGATGAAGGTCCGGACGTACTCTGAGTAATCGCCCTCGCCTCTGAAGCCGTCCTCCTCCCAGCCAAGGGTGTAGTCCGCCATCTGCTCAGCGGTGAAACGCTCGGTGTCCCTCATATGCTCAGGAGGATGCACCGGGACTATCTGCTCAGGTAAACCTAAGGTCTGACGCAAGAAGCGCTCGCCCAGGTACCAAGCCCGACAGACCGGGCCCTCCAGCAAAATCCGGTAACGCGAGGTCTCGATCGCGCCGGCAAACCGATCTCGCACCATCGCTGGCAGAGGAGCCCACGGCTGCCAGGTGATCTGAAATTGAAATACAGTTTATTGCCTACTGGTATTGCAAATATACAGTGGAAAAGTGAAGCTTAAATGAACTGCAAGTAAAACATACCTCGGCGGGGGTGGTGGTGTCGAAATAGCGGCGGAAAAAGCTAAAAGTCTCCCGTGGCCGCCGCGCGCACCTCCCGTCATAGCGGCGTGAAAAGGGGATGACCAGAGGAGTCTCTGTCTCCGGCACTGGCTCTAGCCTGGAAAAGTAAGCGTAAACCCACAACTGCAAGACAGATGCCAGAGCATTTATCAGAAAAAGTAGAATACAGAGTAAAGCAGAAATAGCAGAGCCGTGTGTTGTGCAAAGGTAGAAGCAGTGTACAATCAGTGTAAAGCAGAATATGTGTGTGCCGTGTGTACAGTATACAGTAAGTGTAAAGCAGACTACAGTGTGTGCAGTGTGCAGAGTACAGAAAGTACAGAACAGAAATGTAAAGCAGAGGAGAAGACATACCTCCCAAGCTCGCCAGTAACCCCCAAGCAACTGTCCGCTGCCACGGGAGACGGAGCTCATGTAGCCATAGAGAGTGGCCAAGGCGGCGCCACCCCAGTCATAATGCAAATTGTCCCGGACGTCTACCAGTGTACTGAGTAGGCAGAGAGGCACGGTGTTCGCCCGGTCGGCGAAGAGGGTCGTCCCTAGCAAGAACATCAAAAAGCCGCGCGCATATTGCTCTACGGCCGCCTCGGTCATCTGAGTCATAACAAGAAGAGGTCAGACCCGAATCGCACCTTGAACCAGGAGTAGCGGACGAAACCTGGACGTGCAAGAGGTGGAGCCGCGCCAAGCAAATGGATCTGAGCGGCGGTCCACTCATCAATGTCGGTGTCGAAGGGGATCGGATCACCCCCTACCCCGATGCCGGTGAGCACCGAGAAGTCGTAGGGAGTCATCGTCATGTCCCCCGCCGCGGATAGGTGAAATGAATCGGTGGTGTCCCACCACCTCTCTGCTAGGGCAGCTAAAAGAGGCCTGTAGGCAGTAAGTCGGGTCAAACCCCTGCAAAAGGAACCGAAGCCCGCCTCATCCACGATGCGTTGAACTGCCTCGGGAAGCTCCAAGTACCAATCTTGGGCCGCGACATTCCCATACTCGCGGATGGTATGGGAATCTCCTTGTTTACAAACAAATTGTTGCAAAGCAATATGAAATGTACAGTTCTGAGGAAACATGTTAAAGACAATGCAAATCTAGCATGCGTGCAAGTTTTTTTTAGATCCGAACAGATACCGGGTTTCAGTGTACTGTGGTGGACTACGGCCTGTGATGTGTCAGTGTGTTTGTGAGGGTCAGCATACAGATATGGTACATGTGTGCACATTTTTCAGATTCAAGCAGATATCGGGTTATAGTGTGCCAGTAGGTGAACTACAGCGTGTGATGCGTCAGCGTGTTCGAGTGGTTCAATTCAGTATAAATCTAGCATGTGTGCAGGTTTTCAGATTCAAATAAGTACCGGGTATCGGTGAGTTTGCAGTGAAATACTTGCAGTGCGTGTATATGGGAGATTAAGGATAGTGCAGTGTGTGTGCACGTGTGGGTCGTAAAATAGATATCAGTTGTAAGTTTGTCTACGATCAACTACAGTATAGTATATCAGAGCTAAGCAATTAAAGGTTGTAATCACTATATAGCTGAGTTACGATTCTACATTGCGTAAAGTAAACAGAGAAAAGGGTTACCTCGAAGCGCCCGAATGAGAGGTGAGAGGTAGGCTCGCAGAGAAGAAGCTCCGTCCAGGCCGGGCCGAAGCATGAAATGGCGAAGACCATCCGGAGGTAGAACATGGATCGCCGGGCGGTAGGTCGCTGGATCGAAGGGACGCTCGCTCAATGGGAGGAGCTCGACCCCGGGATCCGTCTCGTGATCCGGGGGAGTCCCGACATGTGGAACATCGTCAGCCATGGCAATGGTGGTGAAAAATGACCGGAAGATGAAAACCGGGTCGGAATACGAAAAGTCAACCGAGAAGGTCAACCCCGATAGGGCCGGAAATGGATAGAAAAGCCGGAAGGTGAAAAGGCACGGAAAGGAAGATGAAATCGAGGGGAACAAGTCCCGAAAAAGTGGAAATAGCAAAAGAGGCGCCGAAACAAAGTTTTGTTTGGTTCAAAATGTCCGGAACGCGGTGAACTTCGCGAATCGGACGACGAAAATGGCGCGAAAGCTCAAGGAAATGAGTGAATAAGGAGGAAAAGAGGCTCTAGAAAGAAAGGGCAAAAGTTTTCGGCAGTATGGAAGTGAAGAAATAGGGTTTCAAGCCCTATTTTATAAAACCCGAAGCAAAATGGCAAAACTGCCCCCGATCAGACATTTTTGGCCGGTCGGCACAATATTGTGCCGGTGAACATTTTTCTGAAGCCGGTGGCCAACCGGTGGCCTTCTAATCCAGCCAGTGGTGCTCCGAAGGCCTTGTTTAGGCAAAATGAGTAGTTGTTGGTCTTCATAGCTCAAGAAAGTGCAAGAAAATGCACCCCCGATGCTCCACCCACCTCCGTTTTGGCTTCGGACTGTGTCTACTGTGCGTAACACTCAAATTCAAGCAAAGATTGTATCCTTTTGTATCCTTTTGTCTTGTACAAGGTTCAAAAGTTGCCCCCTGTGCGTTGCACGCATCTATCACATTGGTCGGTGCGTCGCGTCGCGCCGTCTTGCCCGTCCCTTGTGACTCACACTGTTTTGCGTATTCAATGAGGTATGCGTGCCTCATTTTACATTTCATTGCATCTCGAGGTACGCGTGCCTCGTTTTGCATTTCATTTTCCATTCAATGAGGTATGCGTGCCTCATTTTGCATTTCATTGCATCTCGAGGTACGCGTGCCTCGTTTTGCATTTCATTTTCCATTCAATGAGGTATGCGTGCCTCATTTTGCATTTCATTTTCCATTCAATGAGGTATGCGTGCCTCATTTTGCATTTCATTGCATCTCGAGGTACGCGTGCCTCGTTTTGCATTTCATTTTCCATTCAATGAGGTATGCGTGCCTCATTTTGCATTTCATTGCACCTCGAGGTACGTGTGCCTCGTTTTGCGTTTCATTTTCCATTCAATGAGATATGCATGCCTCATTTTGCATTTCATTGCACCTCGAGGTACGTGTGCCTCGTTTTGCATTCCTTTTTCCATTCAATGAGGTATGCGTGCCTCATTTTGCATTTCATTGCACCTCGAGGTACGTGTGCCTCGTTTTGCATTCCATTTTTCATCCTATGAGGTATGCGTGCTTCATTTTGCATTTCATTGCATCTCGAGGTACGTGTGCCTCATTTTGCATTTCATTTTTCATCCTATGAGGTATGCGTGCCTCATTTTGCATTTCATTGCATCTCGAGGTACGTGTGCCTCGTTTTGCATTCCTTTTTTCATCCTATGAGGTATGCATGCCTCATTTTGTATTTCATTGCATCTCGAGGTACGTGTGCCTCGTTTTGCATTTCATTTTTCATTTCATTACATCTCGAGGCACGTGTGCCTCGTTTTGCATCCCATTTTCCATTCAATGAGGTATGCGTGCCTCATTCTGCGCTTCGTTGCATCTCGAGGTACGTGTGCCTCGTTTTGCATTCCATTTCTCATTTGTATTGGCATACGCATCCCATGTGCGTTACCTCATGCATTGCCCCCCGGGTCTGGCGAGACCTTAAACACGCGCGGTCTAGGAGACCTTAAATCCTCGGGAGGTGCAAGGCCTTCAGTGCATTAAGGTGTGCACCTCATTGCATTTGGCATGCATTCCATCGCACTATTTTGCACACCTCATTGCATTTGGCATGCATCGCATCGCGCTATCTTGCGCACCTCAATCGCGTTGTTTTGCACACCTCATTGCATTTGGCATGCATTCCATCGCGTTGTTTCGCGCACCTCATCAGTTGCTCCCCGGGTCTGGCGAGACCTTAAATCCTTGGAGTGTGTGAAACCTTCACCATATTTGCATCCCAGTTTAGGAGACCTTAAATCCTCTGAAGGTGCAATTCCTTCGGTGTTTGTCGTGCTCGAACGACTTTCGGTGGTCTGGTAAAGCCACCAGTCTGTGTTTGTGGTGAGTTCCTAGGAGACCAATGGGGATAGTGAAAACTAGAGTTTGAATGGCTTATGCCTAGAATGCAAAGGTTCGGGATTTCCGAGACTAAGGTCTGGTTTAAACACCCAGAGGGTGTACCCTCGGCTTGAAATCTGTATGGAAGCCCCATAGGTTGAGGCGGCGTGTCTACGCCTCAATCCTGGATACTGAACCAACCTAGTATATCGCCCTGTTGGTAAGATAGGGAAAGCTGCAATCATAGTCGTTGCATCATAGTGCATTGTCATGCATCATTTGTAAATACTGCATATATCATACATTTCAAAACAAATCCAAAAACAAAACGCATACATATGTCATGCATCATTTGTAAACACTCCACATGTCATGCATTTCAAAAAATTAAAAACCGAAAACAAAAAAAAAACATGCATACGTCATGCATCATCATTGTAGTATAGTGCATATGTCATGCATTTTCTATAAATATCCATTTCTATTGCATTGTAGTTGCATGCATTCACTGCATCATCTTCCATCTATGGCTTGCGCCTTTCCTTGTTGAGCTTGGTCTGGTATGTGCCCTTACTTTTCACGTTAAAGCACGGTTCATGTGCATCGCGCCTATTCCTTGATGAACTTGGTTTGAGGTTGCGGCACCTTTTCTGTGTTAGACATGGCTTGTATGTGTGCATGCCTTTCCTAAGCGAGATACGGTTTGGCTACACGCCATATCCATTGTAGATGTTATATTGTGGTGTAGTTATTGCGTCCGGCATTAGGATCATTATTCTCTCCCCAGCGGGTCGTTTCCCCACTTATGTCATTCCACCCAATACTTGTTCTCGTGTCCGTGCGAAGTACTCATAGATCAGACATCGTTCTATGGGAGACGGACTTGCTACCTCCATCAATCTATTTGACATATGTGTGGTTTTGAACCGCTTACGAGTGAATCATGATTCAATTGCCCTGCATGTAGTTTGCCTTTGCATTAGTTTCAATTACATTGCATTTCCATTCGCATTATTCATACATAGTTTTGTATATATTGCATATCATTTAGCATTCGCATTGCATGTGTCATGCATATGACTAACAACATTGTACCTGTTAAGTTTGTTTTCTTTGCAGGCACGATATTGTATGTACGGCTCATTTGAGGCCGGTGAAACCGGACGAGCCGCAGTATTGTATCCTCCGCGTGAGACGCTTTTGAGAATTACATAATTCTCTTACATCCTTTCGCATCGTGGTGTAGTTTGGTGCATGCTAGCTTATAAGCCGATGTGTGTGCTTTACGCCTTTCTTTGCATGATCATAAGTTATGCTCGGCTTCTTGCGTCTTGCATTTTGCCCCCGCCGGGCGCATACCTTGTTTTGTCTTGCATGTTTGTCCAAGTCTTCGCCTTGTCAAAATGGGTCGTCTCGGCTTTGACATTCACTCGCCATTGTTATGACTTCCGAAGTTCACAAAGAGGGCAATCAGAGACACCCCATTTTTGACCGTCCTCAAGACTTGACGCCACCGCTGAACACTCGGTGATTATCCGTGTTCGTGTTCGCTTGGAGTTCGGAGTTCTCGCCACGCGCTTTGCCTCAGACCTCCGAACTCGATCGTTTTGTGTCTGGTTTTGCACCAAACACCTGTGTTTTGCCCTAGAGGGGCAGGGAATGCTTTGTGAGGCATCCCTACACACCACCGGCTGTGGCTAGAGGCCACCGGCTGGCTGTTGTTGCCATCGGCACTATATTGTGCCAGTCGGCACTATTTTGTGCCGGTCGGCACTATTTTTGGCGAAATGACCATTTTGCCCTGCCGACCATTTTACAGCTGTGTTTGGAGATATTTTCAGACAGCTTTCTGGCACTTGTTTCCCCTCCATACACGTGTATGGCGGGATGAGCCCCTTTGATGCCTTAACTTGTAAGTTTTGGTTGCCTATAAGGAGAGGCTTCTTCTCTTGGCTCAAGGGTGAGAAGATTGGAGAGTTAGACATTTTAGGAGAGGAAGAAGCTCTGGTTTTAGGTTAGGTTTTGTGTATCTATCCTATCTCTCTCTTTCTCTCTTGTTTTGTACACTAGGTGTTTGTGACTTACTATTGCTCACCAACACCTAGTGTTTCACCTTCCTCTTGGAACTGAGGTGCTAAGGGCTTGTTCTTGGTGTTCTTGGCTGGTTTGAAGCTTAAAGAAGCATCAAGGTCACCATTGTTGAAGTTGATCATCAAGGGTAAGAAACTACCCCTTTTTCCCCTATTCTTGCATTCCATTTTTGCCTAGTTTAAAATAGTTTTTGTGCTTAGTCTATAACACATAAAAGTTCTGTCTTTTAAGCCTCTTTATTGTTTATTAAGAGTACTTGGTGGTTTGGGTAGGTTTGACCACCCTTAGGCCTTGAAAAAGCCTCATTTTGTGCTATTTTGTGAGGGATCCGAGACTTTGGTGTTAGGATCTCTTCACCACTGAAATCTTGAGGGATTTCAGTGGTGAGGAGGATGCCTTAGAGTCTCAAGAAGGAGAGGGCCACCCCCTTTCCTTGATGTCCTTGAAAAGGGCAAGATTTGGCCTCTTAAGGGAGCATAGTTTTGATTGTTTGTTGAGCATGTCTTGGCTGCATTTTATGTTTATTATGCCCTAATATGACACTGCTAAGTGTTGGTTTTAGCACTCCTTGCATGCTTTGCATAGTTGCTTTGTAATGCCTTAATAGTCCCTTAACATGCCTAGGTTGTATGTCTTTATTTCTAGCATGTTTTAGGCTGAGATTCATGAAGCTTGTATGCTTATTTTGCCATGTATGAGGTCTGTCCATGCTTGTTTTGGTCGGCCATGACTTGTATCTCATAGCCTCTTTGTATTTGGCTTGTTGGCCTTAAGAGCATGAGAGTGTAGCATGCCTTGCTTGCTTTATTTTTGATGGTTTGGAACCATTTAACATGCTATTTCAGTCCCTTTGGTATGTTTGTATGCTTGCCTTAGTGGCCTCTTTAATGCTTTAAAAGCATGTGTTGAATGCTCCATGTTTTGGTCATGTTGCATGCCTTTGGTTTCAAGCCTCTTAGATGCCATCTAAGTAGTCTTTTGGGCTTAGTTTTATGTGATAAAACTCTGTTTTAGGTTGTTCAATGCATGCCATATTTGTTTTGTATAAGTGTAGTTCAATGCTTCCATGACTTGCCTCAAGTGTTGAACCTATGTTGCATGCATTTGTTTATCTTGCTTAACATGATTTGGCATCACTTCACAGCATGATTTTCAGAGCTTTATATGCATGCTAGTAGTCCATGTTTAACTCATTTCAAGTGTGCTTGAATGTTGTTTGTTATGCTCAAGTGTTGGTGCCTTAACTTGTGCATGTGTGCATGTGTGTTTGGCCCTCATGACTTAACATCTTGGCCACTGTTTTGAGCCTTTTTAGAGTTGCCCAACTCATGTCTAAGTCCATCCTACCTTATATGCTTACTTGCATGTTTGCATTGTATTGCCATATTGCATGCTAGTTGACATGCTTAGGACTTCATTGCATTGACATGCATGCTAAGCCTCTTGAAGTGAAGTATGATGGAGGTTTGGCACTCTTGTGTGCTTGTTTGCATTGCATGCATTTGAAATCAAATTTGCACACTTGGTTCTTTGGGCCATCATGCATGGAAATGCGCGATTGGTGGTCCGAGAACCGAGACACATCTTCCTTTGAGTTCAAAACATGATAGGGAGTGTGTTTGGTGCATACATGCTTTGAATTACATTGCCATGCAAGTTGTGTCCTTTGTTGCTGTGAGTTGCAGGTTCTGCAAGCATTTTGTGCCGACTGGCACTGTTTAGTGCCGACCGGCAGTCTACTGGCAGCCGATGGATGAATTCAGTGCCGGTGGCCACATCATTTAGCCGGTGGTGTTCTACCCCAGACGGTGGTGATCTCCAGTTCCCAAGGAAGTATTCCTGAAGTTTTGGCAGTCTTCAGAGGAGGAAAGCAGGGAAAACAGAGGCAATCATGCATGGCAAGCGATTAAGCGAGTTAGTTCCGGCGTGATGCATCTTGCCCTCTTCGAGGCATTCTTCGCTTTAATTAACTTAGTTAATTCGTTAATTAATTTAGTGAATTTGTAATATTTAATTAGCTTGCGAAGTTAATTAACTGTAATATTTATTCGGTCCCTCCGTGTGAGGGCATATTTGTAATAAGTGTGGGTGAGTGGTGTGTATGTCTTCCAACCCTCATTTCTTTCTCCCTTTTATTTACCTGCTTATGATGGTAGATTAGGGCACGTTTATATTAGCATACCTTATGCAATGCATGCGTGCATTCATGCATTTGTTTACATGCACCGGGCTCGGTACATCATACAAACTACATCGTGTTTTCAATTCCAATTTGAATACGTGCATTGAATAAAGTGCATTTCACATGCCATTTCTAGGGTTAGCCGAGCCTACGCGAGATCACATCCTTGCCTGTGTTGCATTAGCCACTCTAACATGGACTAGGTCATGCATGTTTGCTAACTAGTTTCTTGTTTTGGCATGGAATACAATGTAAGTATTTACGCTTTAGCATACCACATGCGTGTGAATGTTGCCATGACAGCATGATTACCATGCAGCTAAGTGCTTATGTAAGATAAACTATTTGAATGCCTGTGGGTGGAGGTTGGATTGCTTGAGTTGGGAAAACTCATTGAAATCCGTGTTTTAGCCTACTTGTGAGTAGCAAATCCGGAAACATTTTCAAAACGAACGGATATGCAATGTTTGTTTCCAAATTAGGCGATCTAGTCTATACTTGTTTGCTGTGCGCATAACACAGTAATTCTAAGCTAATAATTGGAATAAGAGCATGTAGTGTTTTCAAAAACGGATATCACGGTTAGTAGAGGCCGGTCTTGGATGAAGGCGAAAGTGCTCATAGTGACCTTCCCGATCGTACCTAAGCTCGAGCCAAGACCACTTTGGTGATGACGGACACGTGGCCTTGACCGAGTCGGGGTTTCTAAATTTCCCATTTTAAAATATTTAGGTGGCGACTCATGTCGCAAAGCAGCGATCCATGTTTGGCATTACTTTTTCAAAATCTGTTTTCTTCAAAACAATTTGCGAGTTGGACTCTTTGGTTGATTTAGAACATAACACAAGAAGGAGTCCGAATCGTAGCATAGAGGCCCACGGCGTCATATGAATACCAATGAAGCCTAAGACCGGGGACATCACAAAATCACTTTACGTCTTTGTGGGTAGATTTGGAGTAGTCAATTAGTAGTTGTTTGGGATCACCTAAAAAATACAAAAAGTCACTACAAAAGCAAAAAAGTTTATGCTATTCACAATTTTTGGGCGGGAAATTGGGGCTGATTAGTCAGAGGGCAAAAAGACAGAATTGCCCTTGTTTGTCCCTTTCCAACAATGTAGCTCACGTGTGGGGGAAAAAAAAAAAAAAAAGTCCAGCATAGTGCACTGACTAAGTACCTTCATTGACATGCACGGAAAGCATGTCAGTGCACAAAGGGTGGTTCGGTAATTTTGGTATTTTATACAATATCTTACTATACATTTTTTCATAAAAAGTCAAAAAGTTATTCCGAACAACCATTTTTTTCCTCTACTTTTTCAGACAAAAAGTCAAAAAGTACACTTATATAGTTTATCCTAAACAATTCTCAATGTTAGTGGTAAAAAAGGTAGTGATACCTTTTTATCTTCTTCGTTAGTGAAGCAAAAAAATTAAAAAATTAAAAATCAAAAAATGAATCATCAATTAAGAAATAATGTTTTTCTAATTTTTAACCAATTTCTAACTTTTTAATTTCATTTCTAATTTAATCACATTAAATTTATATATATAAGTAGGGGTCATGCTGTGATACATAACATTTATGAGGCTGATTACCCAAATGTCATAATCAAATCATTTTTAATTATTATTTAATGACTTCCATTAATAAAGTTTAACCAACAAGAGCATCTCCAACATTTAACCTCCCCTTTCCCTCCCTCCCAAAATCAAATTTGAGTAAAACTTTCATCTGATATTGCGCATTCTAACGGAAGAATATGGAATTTCATCAAACCACTGGTTGACTGGGAGGACGATCGGGGGGTTGTCCGACTGGTCGGCTAGCCAGTACAATTTTTTCACAGATTTTTGCAAGAAGGTAGTCGACCGAGGGGACAACTGACCGGACATTCGGTCGGTCATCCGGTGCTCATACATACCTGCATCTCTAACGGCAATCAACAGTGAATTGATGAAAACCCCAAGCCATACTCGATTTGGTGAAAGATTTAAGATATTCTTGATTTAATACTTATTTGGTAAAAGGATTGGAGGAGCAAACGAGGCATTTTTTTCATCAAATTTAAATTTGATGATGCAATAAATGCAATGTTGGAGATAATCCAACGTAACAAAGAATGCCATTAAAATAAGTAAATATTCAATGACAAAAATAACATCCCTTGACATCCACCAAAAAAGCATCCCTTGACTTTCCATCGAACCTAATAAAATAAAATAAAAATTAGCTCCATTTGTATAACTTGACTTTTCATCTACCTGGCTTTTTTCCACCAAAACTTTTTTAAAATTTTTTTGGAAAACTATTAGCTACCGGAGTATCACGTCTCCATATTCTTTCATTAGTTATCATTCATCATGCCCTCTTATATTTCTTAATTATCCAATACAAAATTATAATACCTCACATTCTCCACCAATCATAATATCATAGAGTACCAAGTGATCGTACTCCAAAAGTACCCAATAACTACTAGAATTTTCTCACCAAAATTGTGTTCTCGATTACAATTTAAAGAGATGATTTTAGGTCTCGTTTGGGAATAAACTATTTCAATAATTTTTTGATTTTTTACAAAAAGATGTGCAGAAAAATAAAGAGAGTGATGTGACAACTTATAGTGACTTTTTAATTTTTTGGCTAAAATATATAGTTGTCAAACGAGACTAATTTTCTTTTGGCATCAACGAGAGTTCAAGAATTTTTTTGTTTTAATGTAATAAGTTTATAATGTCACCATATCATTTTATACAAGTTTTTTTTGTATGTCTTTTTATGGTTTATAGCATTACTCATTAAAGAAACATTGGCAATTTAAAATTTTAATTATAGGTAAATTGCACTGGTAGTTCTTATATTTCAATTGACTCGATTTTGTTCTTAAATTTATGATTTCATCTCAATTTCATTCAATAGATTACCATTGTTAGATATTGATGTATTTATTATTATTATTTTTTTTATCATTAATAAAGGACTCTCTTGTTGATTTAAAAAAAAAAAATTTCAACCAACTCAGTAGCCATTTTCATTCAAAAGTTCCAATCAATGTTATTAATTAGACTAAATTAATACAAAATTTTAAATTAAAAGTTAAAATCAAACTAATTAAAATTACATGAACTAAAACGATATAAGCAACAAAATATAATAATGGTATTGTTAAGCCACATGTTAAAAAAAATAAGAAATAACTCTAACTACTCCCACTAGTATGGGCAATGTTGAACAAAACTATAAATGAATTTAATATTTTTTAGATAATTAATATGGCTCTTATCTTATTTTCTGTGGATGAAAATACCCCGGTCTTGGAGAGCAAATTGCATTTATCAAACAGTTTGAAACATTGCGCCGAAATAGTGAAAGCTAATTTGTTTGACGAAAAAAAAGAAGTTAAAGCTAATAAAACAGTAGACAATAAAGTGCAAATCAATAGGACGAAGCCATATGCAATGTAGTAGAATAAAAATCCAAACAAACATTTGCTTAAACTTCCACACAGAAATCTACAAAACCTTCAAGACCAAAAATAGAAAAAAAAAAAAAAAAAAAAAAAAAAAAATGAAGGCGAGATATGCCCTAAAAGCCAAAGAAAAATAAATAAATAACAACACCACCACACACCAAACCTCCCAAAAGCATCTTATTCTTTAGGCTAATAGAGATAAACAAAACAAAAGTAGAAGCATAATATATATAAATATATATAGAAAGTTTTGAGCCCATTGTTCTGCATCATGACCTTCCTAACAAATGGAGCAGCATCTGAAGGTGTTTCTTCTGATGTCCTACCACCAAAATCAATGGAAAAACTGTCACCAAGTTACCACCAATTGCGATAATTAATGGCGCCATGAAATAAAGCAAAGCAATAAAAACACATGATAAAAGGAAAACTAGTATAGTATATGAGGACGATGGTGATATGACGAAAAATGATGCCCCATAGCTCAGCATCAGCAAGAATAGGGGACTGTACATGAAACCACTAAAATATTGGTACGGGAGGAGAAATAAAATCCCCTTGACTGAAGTAAGAGAGCATAGTGTGTTTAGAGAATAAAAAATTTTGAAGAAGGATCCATATGTAATAGGTCCATTGAACTTGGTTTGAATAAAACTCGCTTGGAAGGATCCACGGTGGCGGCGGTGTTGGTGAATATGGTGGCGTTAATATAACTGACGTTATTAGTAGGAATAAGGTTGTTGGTGGTGGTGGACATGATAGTAGCGTTAATATGGTTTTCGTTGGTAGTAAGCTGATTGTTGTTGTCGCCAGTTCCTCCGACTACTCCACCAGGAGGGCTAAGTATAGCTTGGAAAGTAGCCGTTGCAAAATTAAAACAGCTACAACCAGTATTGCATTCCGCGTCTCCATTGTCAATTCTCTTCCTTGATAAAACCATCTTTCCGTAAAAGATTCAATAATCCGTTGTGGCGACATAAAAAATTCAGCAAAACTATAATCCTCAGGAAGTGATCTACTTTTTGAAGCTCCTGCATGGTCTAAAGCTTCCTTAATTTCTCTTTCGGCCTCACCAGGATTAACAATTGCAATGTCAAGTGCTGTTTGGTTATCCAAATTCTTTGCATTTTTGTCCAAGTTGTTCATCTTAAGTAAAGATTTCACAATCTGCATAAGAGAAATATATACAAAATCATTAATTAATATAAAATTACAATACGCAAACAAAATCATTAATTAATATAAAATTATAATATGCAATGCAAAGATCACTGCATAACACATTTTTTATGACTAGACATGACATGGAAATAAGTGGCTCTAATGTTACGTTTTTGTTTAATGATATAAAAATTAATTATATATATATATTTATTCATGTATGTATGTATGTATAACATTGTTCATAATTATGTAGCATGTTATAATTGAAAACAGAGCATATTGCTTTACTGGTACGTATACATTTAAAAAAAAAAAAAAAACAAAATAAGAAGGAAAAAAATACGTTATAGTAATTTCATAATGTGGAAATTTGTCATACCTGGTCCACTTCACCATCTACAGGTCACAAATTTTAATTGTTCCCAAAAAACTTATTTTGGAGTTTTGTTCAACTTTTTTGAACAGCCAAAAAAAAAAAAAACTTTATTATTGAAACAAAAAAATATTACATCAATAAAGGAAAAAATGGATGAGTGGAAAATGCATCATAGTGAATCAAATCAATCCCAATTAAGTTGGTATCAATAAAATCGCCCAATCATATACTAGTACAGCATCAAGAATTGGTAAGAAACTAACCACAAATACCAAAATCAACCTCACCGAACTAAAAGCAACCCAAACTAATACATACCAAACAATCCAAAACTACCAAACAACAATAAAACAGGACAACAACAAACCAGTAGCAAACACGTGCACCACAAGGGTAGTATGTGGCACCCATATAATATATTAATTTTGATTATATATAAAAAAATCTTATTTTAAACAAAGTTATATTGAATAAATTACATGGATGTACATCGATGTGTACTACATATTTACAAATATTCAATATCAATAAAACATTAACTAATAAAATAAAAACTATGAAGATAATAAATTAGTACTGTAACTTAAATTTATTATATTTCCATCTTAATCTCCCCACTCAATTACACAATTTCACCAACTACACTACGAAAGCAATCACATAAAAAATTTCTGATCAAATATTTTACATGATGAGATTTATCATAAAAGATAAATTTTAGAGACAATTACAATGACATTGTGTCAGTGTAAATTAATTATAAACCAATAAAAAATTATAATTATAATTATTAATTTTTATAATATATTTCACCTTTTTGTAAATATTTTTCCCTTACTCCACTATCACGTTATTTCCCTTAAACTTTAAAAGATTTTATTATTGTTTAGTATCTAAATACATTAATTGATCTATCGTGTATTGTACGGATTTTATACTAATCATGTAACTATAATATAAAATATAATAGTATAGATAGATAATATAGATGTAAAAATGTAGCGGAAAAAATCTATTTATGTATAAAATATTGTAAAATATATAGAAAGAGTTCGTACCAATTGCTACCAATAAATATGAAGAAACACTGATAGAGCTAAACACATTATCAACTGAGCCCCCTTTGATTGTTCGGATCATATATGTGGGTTCGACAAGAAGGGCACTAGTGGAGATTAGAGAAATAGCAGGTTTAAAACAGGGTAAAGAATTTACTCGTTCAAACAAATACAACCATGCATACAAGGCGTTCAGAATTGGTAGATGTTGGTGTTAAGTCTTATGCTGATGCGGTCCAAGGTGAGCGGCGTTTTGAGGTGGTGAAGCATGAGATTATTGCCACTGAAGCGGGGAATGGTTGGCTATTTGACAGCCTCATTGTGAAGTTGAGAAGTTATCATGTCTTTTTAGAGTTTCGGATGGCAGTACTGGCTAAGGGGTCAGGCGAGGTGATAGTAAGGAAAGGGGGAGGGGGAAGACAAGCCATTCTATCATTTTCTTCTCGAGCCCACCTAGAGGAAAATCAATTACTGCTTCAGGATTGTTGGCAGGAATGGTATGAATCAGTAGTAGAATGGAAGAAAGGTGATTATGTTGAGCAGGAAAGGAAAGTATGGATATGCTGTTATGGTGTACCTTTTAACCTATGGAGTGCGGATAATTTTATTAAGATTGGTAGAATTTGGGGGGAGGTTATTAAGGTAGATGATGAAACAATTCAACTATCATCCTTCTCATGTGGAAGAGTTAAAATCGCCACTAAATTTATGGATTCTATTAATTCAAGTATTTAGGTTCTAAGTGGGATAGGAGATACCCTGTAAGGGTGTGTAAGGAGCAAGTCATCATGTCCAAAATAGTGCAGGTGGACTGCAAGTGTGCCATACATGCTTGTCATAGCTCAAATAAACTTGAGCAGTTGGATGGTGATCATGGTAACAGTGATGAGGAAGATGATGCTGAGGTGGCTGGTGATGAGTCTCATGATGTGGCTGTTGAGGAAGAGGTGGCAGATGTTCAACGGAATGAGGTGTCTCTTAGTGGGGCCAATGCAAATGACGGTGCGAGAGTCGGTTCGTATCCATCCATTGTGGTGGAATCAGTAAGTAAATGTGGAGGAAACACAAAGGAGGCTGAGGTTCATAAAAGTTGTGCAGAGGTCGATGGACTGCGTGTGACTCAAAGAGTTAAGGGCAGTGATAAGGAAGACGAGGTTGAGAAGATTATCACGCCTGGGTATATGAACAGCTTGAGTGGGGATGCTGTTAATAGGCCTGGAATAAATATGGAGGTTGTATTGGATAAAGCCCAATTAAATATTGGTGTAAGTAAGTCCAATAATAACCAAGTGAATATTGGTTTAAGTAAGCCCAATAATAATTCTGTGGCTTTGGATCAGACCCATAATAGTTGTTCAGTGGACTAGGCCTAAGGCAGAAACTCCACACCGTTGTCTGGGGCTCAACCTGGTGGGCTGTTGTCAAATAGGGGATCAAAATCTAATCGAGCTCAATCCCAAATTAGGGCTCTGGGTGTTGTTGGTTCCGGAAAAGAAAGAAGGGGAGGAATTACTCGTCAAGAGCAAAGAACTGTGCTAAGAGGTGGAGGATCATCATCCATGGCGAATTGGCATAAGGGCCCAGCTTTCCGTGTAGCAGCTTCTATTCTGTCACGGTCGAAATTAGTCGGCCAGGGTTCATCCAAGAACAATGACCTCATTGCTGAGGCGGTGAAGACCGTCAATCTGGGTAAAGCTTTGGGGATTATTTTTTAGGCAAGGAAGAAGAGGCGGTGCGAAGAATTGTTGAGCTTGAAGTGGAAGATGCAAGTAAAGTAGCACAGGTGGCTAGGGGTGTTTGATCATGAACACCCATTAGGTAGAGGTAAGGTGTTCAAATGTTTTTAATGAAGCTGTTGTCTTGGAATATCAGGGGTCTTGGGCGATCTGAGAAGCGACGGAAAATTAGGAACATAGCTCAGGAGAGGATGATTGATGTCCTGTTTTTGCAGGAAACAAAAAAGGTTGGAGTGTCCGAAGAATTGGTTAAGTTTATTTGGCCATATGATGATGTGGAGTATATGTCTGTTGATGCTGATGGTTTTTCCGGTGGTATTTTTTATGTTTGGAAGGCTAGTGTGTTTTCACATGTTAAATGTTGTAGCTCAAGGAATTTCATAATTCTCTTAGGTACGATCCTTCCCTATTTCAACTGTGCTTTCATCAATGTTTATGCTCCAAATGACATAACCAGAAGGGGAGCTGTCTGGAACGCACTACGGAATTTAAAGTCACAGTTTGTAGAACCTTGGTGTTTAGGGGGGGACTTTAATGAGGTTAGAAGTATAGGGGAAAGGAAGGGGTGTACAAGAAGAGACAAAGGGATGAGGGAGTTTAATGAATTTATTGAGGGTGTCGAATTATATGATGTACCCATGCAGGGTAGACAATTTACATGGAGTAACTCAAGTGTGAGGGGTAGTTGGAGTAGAATAGATAGAATTTTACTTTCATCAGAGTGGCTGGAAAAGTTCAACTTTACACTATGGGGTCTTCCAAGAGGGCTCTCCGATCATTGTCCTCTTCTTCTTATGGAGGATAGCAGGGACTGGGGTCCTAGGCCATTTCGGTTTATTAATGCTTGGATTTTGCATCCCCAGTTTTTGTTAGTCATGAAGTCTTCTTGGGTAGAATCAAAAGTTGGAGGTTGGGCTGGTTATGTTATTGTAGAAAAGTTTAAAAATCTTCGTCAGGTTTTAAAGAGATGGAATAATGAAGTGTATGGGAATGTGGCACACTCAGTGAAGGTAGCTAAATCTGACCTACATAATCTCGACTTATTGGCTAAATCAAGGGAGTTATCCAATGCTGAAGTAGATCGAAGGAGACAACTCAGAAAAGAAGTCTGGTCATTGAACAAGAAACAAGAATCCAGGATGAATTAGAGCATGTTGGGGTACAGGAACACGAGATTTTTCCATATTGTGGCATCTAGGAGACAAAACAGGAATTTGCTAAATTCTGTATCTGTGGGTGGGGTGTTGTATGAGGACCCGCATAGAGTGAAGACTGAGGTTTTTAATCACTTTAAGCATGTGTTCTCTGAACATTGGAAGATTAGGCCTAAGCTTGTTGGTCAGTTTAAATCTGTTGGTAATGATTGTGTTATTGATGGTCTTGAAGCAAGATTCACAAAAGAGGAGGTGTCGGTTGTTGTCAAGAGCTGTGATGGGAACAAAGCTCCCGGTCCTAACGGTTTTAACCTTCTGTGTTTTCAAAAGTGCTGGAAGGTCATCAAGACTGATGTGTTAAAGTTTTTCATGAGTTTCATGAAAATGGAAAATTGGTAGGTGGTGTTGATAGCTCCTTCATCACTCTTATTCCAAAAGTTGAGGGTCCTATTAGCATTTCGGAGTATAGGCCAATTAGCCTCATTGGATCTGTGTATAAAATTCTTGCTAAAGTCCTTACTAACAGATTGAGGCAAGTGATCTCGAGGGTAATTGGGAAGGCTCAATCCGATTTCCTAGGGTAGAGGAACATTTTGGATGGGGTCTTGATCGGAAATGAAGTAGTTGACTAGTGGAAGAGAAGTGGTCAGTCAGGTTTGATCCTAAAACTGGATTTCGAAAAAGCCTATGACTCTGTGAGTTGGGACTACATTCTATTCATGATGAGTAGGTTTGGGTTTGGAACAAGATGGAGAAAATGGATCCAGGAGTGTGTATGTCCTCCTAGAGTTTCTGTACTAGTTAATGGGTCTCCTACAACGGAGTTTAGTCCTGGAAAAGGTCTCGGGCAGGGAGATCCCTTGTCACCTTTCCTCTTTAATCTGGTTGCAGAGGGTTTAAACATGTTGATTCAAAGGGCAGGTGAATCTGGGTTTATCACAGGAGCGGTTATTGGTCAGGATGGATCTAGCACAACTGTCTCACATTTTCAGTTTCCCGATGACACTATAATATTTTGCAAGGCTGATGTGGGAGAGGTTATAGCAATAAAACAAATTTTGAGATGTTTCCAGTTAGTGTCAGGGTTGAAAATTAATTTCCATAAAAGCTATGTATGTGGAATTGGTGTGTTTGAGCAGATGGTGAAGGACTGTGCTGGTGTGCTCAACTGTCAAAATCAAAGTCTTCATTTAGCTTATCTTCGTTTGCCTTTAGGTGCCAGCCCTAGATTGAAGAAAACTTGGAGACCAGTAATCGATAAAATTAGGGGCAAATTAGCATCTTGGAAAAGGAAACTTCTCTCTTTTGGGGGTTGTCTAACTCTCATCAGGTCTGTTTTGTCTAGTTTACCTGTGTACTATTTATCCATTTTTAAAATGCCTCAATCTGTGGTCATGACAATTGATAGTTTGAGGGCGGCTTTCTTATGGGGAGGGTCCGAATTAAGGAGGAAGATTCATCTAGTTAAATGGGAGGAGATTACTAAAAGAAGGGATCAAGGTGGGTTGGGAATCAAAAGGCTGAAGGATGTGAATGAATGTCTTATAACTAAATGGTGGTGGAGATTTGGTGTTGAAGATAAATCCTTGTGGAAAAGGGTTCTGTGTAGTAGATACCAGTATAATGGTGGGAGATGGTTGCCTTTTCCTTGTTCTGTTGAATATCTATCTAAGGTATGGGGTGGGATATTATGTGTTGGCCAATCAAACTCTCAATTGAAGAGTATCTTTCTTGACAACGTTAAGTTGGTTGTAGGAAATTGGGGCAGGACTCAGGTTTGGATAGATCATTGGTGTGGGCATTAGTGCCTTATGGAGAAATTCCCTAGGTTGTACAGTTTATCAACAGAAAAAGATATAACTTTAAGTACACTACTGGAGATAAAAAGATTATCAGGGGTCTGGGAATTTAATTTTTGAAGAGTGTTGTTTGCTTGGGAGGCCGAGGAGTTGGATAGGTTAGTCATCTTAATTAATCAGGAAGAGTTGGGGGCAGTGGACAGTGAAGATTGTTTGAAGTGGCTGGCAAGTTCATCAGAACAATTTTCTATATCATCCATTTCAAATACCATTGTGGATAGTCCTTCTATACTGAGCACTAGTCTGTTATGGCATAATCTGGCTCCTCCGAAAGTTCAATTCCTTGGTTGGCTGGCATGGAAAGGTAGATTGAAAACAGTTGTTTTCCTGCAAAAGATTAGTGTGTTAAATCAAGGTGCTTCCGTGGATTGTGTCCTTTGCAGGAGTGATGCTGAAACAGTTAACCATGTTCTTCTTCAGTGTCCTTTTGTATGGCAAGTATGGTCTGCAGTGTTGAACTGGTGGGGGTTACAGTGGGTTCTGCCTGGTAATGTTGAAGGGTTGCTACATTGGTGGATGGGATTTAAGTGGAGAAAGTTTGAAGCTAGAATTTGGAAAGTTATTCCATTGGCAGTCATGTGGTCTACTTGGAAGCTCAGAAATGAAGTGGTCTTTTCTGGGAAACAGCTCTGCCTTGCAGAATTCTGTGAGTTGATTATGGCTAGAGTGGCTTTTTGGGTCAAAGCTCATTCAAAGGGGTGTGCCTATTCAGTCTAGGACATCATTCGGAAATTGCAACAAATCAGGTATGTGCCTTTGTCTTGACGTTTGCTATGTTGTTCTACTTGGAGGGCGTTGGTGGTGTTTGGGATGCTTCTATTCTCTTCTAAGTTGGTGGAATTGGGGTTGTAGGACTAGATTGTTGGTGCTGCTAGTTTTTTTTATTCTTTTTTGATTGTTTGGAGTTTGGTTGTTTTAGTTTTTTTTTTTTTTTTTTTTTTTTTTTTTTTTGGGTGTTGTTCTTCTAGCTTTGTTTGTTTTTCTTGTTGGGTGGTATCTCACCATCCTCCGGAGTGTTTTTTGGGAGTCTTTTCCCTGCTTTGTTGATGTGTTTCATCTGTTTTGTTGAATTTCATCAATAAAGTGTTCTTTTTTGCTGATAAAAAAAAAAAAAAAAAGATTTGTAATACCTAAAGATAAGGGTGTGACACAATATATATTATAGGGTACGGGATGGATTGTATATACTGTGGGTTCACTCATATTATAGTTTGTTAAAATATGATATAGGATGAGATGGGCCCTTTATGGTGTAGCTGTTAAAACAGATTATAGATTATAACTTAACAGATTATAAATTATGACTTTAATTAGAAGCTGTTAATCTGTTTGGTGTAACAGTTAGATTATAGATTTAAATTGCTGAGTAGTGTTTGTTAAATAAACTGTGAAGTAGCTTTTTCAATTAACTTTTATTTTTTTTGTTATTCACTACTTGTCTACATTTCTCATATAATAATAATAATAATAATAATAATAATAATAATAATAATAATAATCTAAATTCCATTTGGGTCTTTTTATTTAAAAAATATATATATATATATATATATATATAAGAATATAACCGTAAATTAACATGTCTACAGCAGAAGCTGATAATCAGAAGTAAGAGATGAACAGCTTTTCAAAATCAGTTTTTTTGAGTTAAAATAAGTTGTTAGAATCAGAAGCCGTTTGAAATAAGTTTAATCAAATTGTCCAAAATAACTTTTCTAAAGTTGGCTCAAAAAAGCCTAAACAAACACTCCCATAAGAGGAGATATTATTTTTTACCTTTAGATGAAAAATTAGTTATATTCGATGGTGGGAGATATATAATACCACGAGGGGTGGTATTTCATGTGCCCTTTTTGTATTATATGCTATATGGAGATCTATATTCGGAACAACCAAACACGCGATATAGGAAGATAAAAAATTATGTGAAACTCACCTCATATTATATCCAGCCTTTATAAGGTAAACAAATAGGCCTAAGTACTATCATGAAAACCAAAGAATAGATAGATAGCATGCCTGAGTTTGTGAAGTGGACATCGCAATATGCAACAGGGTGTTGCCTTTATTATCTTTCCATCCTAGCACACGATGATGTTTTCGGATCCTGCGAAGCCATCCCAACAGCACTTTAAAAGCTTGTAGCTTTGAGTTTTTCATGGCAATGTGCAGTGCAATCTCATCTCGAATTGTTCGGTCCATTATTGATTCCGGACAAGCCAATAGAAATTCAGCCAAAAGATCATGTCGCCTTTTTCAGCTATATAGTGCAAAGGAGTGATGCTTCCCCTTCCTTTGACTCGTATGAGCTCCTTGTCAAAATTTATGAGCCGACTTATAGTCAAAGTGATCCTATTTCACAAATCTCGGTCCTCCGAGCTTAGCTTTTCCATTTTTTTGCAAATCTGGGTCCGAGGGCCTTAGGCCTTCCCTACTTTGCAAAGCCAAGTCCAAGGGGCTTAGCTCTTGTGGGTTCAGCTTCTTACCAAATGATGGCATTAATCTCATCATTTCTAAAGCGAATTGGGCATGTCCAGCTGAGGTAGCTATGTGTAAAGGAGTATTAACAAAATGGATCTCATCTATGCTATCCAAAATTTTTGGGTAGTCATGTATACACCCGTACAGGAGATTGATATCCCCTACTTTTGCAGCCTCCACCAACCTTTGTTGAACCTGTTGGTTCTCCATGACACTTGTGACTAAGAATATAGCACTTGAACAAGGATTGCTTTGTGATTCTAACTTCTAAGACTAAGACACTGGAAATTATACTTAAAGTAGTGTAGTGTAGTGTAGTGCTGAGAAGGAGGAAAATGATCACCTTTTATAATTTGGGAAATAACAAGTCAATGTATGTTTGGAAAAAAAATTAATGATAAAAATCAATCCAATGAAAAATATAGGGACAAAAATAATAATAATAATAATAATAATAATAATAATAATAATAATAATAATAATAATAATAAAGGCAAAGTATAAAAATTACTGGTGTAATTGGTCCAAACTTTTTTATATAATGTAAATATCTTCTATCTTTCACTAATTCTTTTATCAAATTTGAAAAATAAAATTAATGTTTGGGATGACTTTTTTATTTTTTACAAAAAAATAAATAAAAAGTAGAGTGAATGAAAATGAATCTTTAATTTAATATATATATATATATTTGGTTGTATTTTTTTAACTTTTTTTAATAATTTCTTAAATTTTAAACTAAAATGTGATGTTGTCAAAAGGAGCCATTAGTGTTGGGTGATGAGATAATTACAAGAGCATATGTATTTAATAATTGGAGGGAGCATTTTGTTGGGAGAAAACCAAACAAAGGTCCAATTCGAAATATCTGAATCCGGCACAAAAATAGCGGAAGTATTTTATTCTCCCTCTTTGTGTGAACCTATTAGGAAACAATTTAATAGAGTACAATATATTCTGAAAATAATCTGAAAATGATGATCCAACAATCACACAACAAGGCGACAACAATTTTTAACGTGGAAAGGAAAAACCACGGGACTGTAGTCCACCAAATATCTCCACTATCAACAAATAATGGGTATACAAGAGTTCTCTCTAGATAGAACTAAAGGCAAACAATCAAGAACAACTTACAAATAAGCTTTCTTGGCAACCAAAGATCAAAATACAAAGTTTAGGAAAGATCTCACCGAAACGAGTATTGCTCACGGGCCAAAAACCAGCAGTAGAATACTCCAAATATGATCTCCATGGTCTAGAATTTAGAGTCTTGAGTTGTGAACTCGACTACCAAATTTCAGCTCAATCGGACCAGAAATGCATGTCGATCGGATAGCTTGATCAAAGCTGGACAGAATTTCTCCAAAACCTTGGCCTCTCATTTCCTCTCTGTTTTGGTGGCTGCTGCATCTCCTTCTCTAAGTTATAGAGAAAGGGTTTGTAATACTACACTCATGGGCCAGATCATTTCAAAAACATAACCTCTTCATGTGGGCTTTGGAACTTACAAGGGTTTTACTAAATATTTTGGGCCATCCTCCACATAGGAGGGAAACCCAACCCAACAAATCTCCTCCTTTCCGACTAGGTGGAGGGATTCTCCATCCCGGAAATCGAGCAACACTTCTCAAGCTTCTCCTTTACCAGAGCTTTTGTCAACATATCAGCACCATTATCATCAGTATGAATTTTTTCAAGTTCCAACAACTTATGATTAAGAAGTTCTTTTATCCAATGGTACCTCACGTCGATGTGCTTCGACCTCGAATGGAATGCAGAGCTCTTAGCCAAGTGAATAGCACTTTGGTTATCACAAAACAACACATATTGTTGTTGTTTGAAACCAAGCTCCATCAAGAACTTTTTCATCCATAGCAACTCTTTACAAGCTTCCGTTGCCGCAATAAACTCTGCCTCTGTTGTAGAGACTGCAACACATTTTTGCAACCTTGATTGCCAAGAAACAGCTCCACCTGAGAAGGTGATCAAATAACCCGAAGTAGACTTACGGGTATCCACATCTCTTGCCATATCTGCATCAGTGTAGCCAACTAAAATTGGTTTTTCATTTCCAAAACTGAGTGTCAACCTGGAAGTGCCTCTAAGATATCTCATTATCCACTTTACTAAATTCCAATGCTCTCTTCCTGGATTTGAAAAAAATCGGCTAACTACACCAACTGAATGAGCTATATCTGGCCTTGTGCAGACCATTTCATACATTAAGCTTCCTATAGCTGAGGCAGATGGAACTCTTTCCATATCTTCCTTCTCTTTATTTGTAGAAGGGTTTTGATTAGTGCTTAACTTAAAATGAGTAGCAAGAGGTGAGCTAACCACTTTAGCATTGTTCATATTAAATCTTTCAAGCACTTTTTCAATGTATTGCTCTTGTGACATGTACAACTTCTCCTCTTTTCTGTCTCGATAGATTCGAATACCAAGAATTTGCTTTGTTGGCCCCAAGTCTTTCATGGCAAAAGAACTTGCTTAGTTGCTTCTTCAATTTGTCAATTCTTGAAGGATTCCTGCCAACAATCAACATGTCATCAACATAGAGCAGTAAAATAATAAAATCATCATCAGAGAATTTCTGCACAAATACACAATGGTCAGAAGTAGTTTTCATGTAGCCTTGCTCCCCCATGACTGACTCAAACTTCTTATACCCTTTGCGGGTGCTCGCTTGGACCATAAAGACTTTTCTTTAGCTGACACACATAATCCTCTTTTCCTTTCACCCTGAAACCCTTTGGTTGTTCCATGTAAATCTCTTCCTCCAAGTCACCATGAAGGAAGGCAGTTTTCACATCCATTTGCTCAATCTCTAAGTCTAGACTAGCGGCTAAGCCAAGAACCACACGAATAGAAGACATTTTTACAAGTGGTGAGAAGATCTCATCAAAGTTAATGCCTTTTCTTTGACTGAACCCTTTAACAACTAGTCTAGCTTTGTATCGTGGTTATGAAGTGACTTCATCATGTTTCACCCTGTACACCCACTTGTTCTTTAAAGCTCTTTTGCCCTGAGGAAACTTCACAAACTCAAAAGTGTGATTGTCATGCAATGATTGCATCTCATCTTGCATCGCATCAGCCCACTCCAACTTATGGTCATCTTCCATGGCTTTTGCATAACACTCGGGCTCTCCCCCATCAGTCATTAACACATAGTCATCTGCAGAATACCAAGTGTAAGGATGTCGGTCTCTAGTTGACCTCCTAGTTAGAACATCTGGTGGTATCTCTGGTGTTGCCAACTGCTCCAAAGTCTCATCACCTGTCTTAGCCTGTAAGGGATCATCTGTATCACCTAGACCTTGTTGGTCATCCTGAAAATCATGTTCAACCTGTGCAGGCAAATCTGTCAGAGGAATCGGATCCAAGTCAACTAGACCATCACTATGCCAGGACATTGTATTCTCTGCTTTCTCAATATCTTGTATAGTTTGATCTTCAATAAACACAACATCTCGGCTTCTCACTAGTTTCTTGTCAATTGGATCATATAACCTGTAGCCAAACTCATCTAGGCCATAGCCTAGAAAATGCACTGTCGGGTCTTCTTATCGAGCTTAGACCTCTCATCTTTGGAAATATAAACAAATGCTTTACATCCAAAGACACGCAGGTGATCATAGGAAACATCCTTGCCAGTCCAAACTCTATCTGGTACATTGAACTGAAGAGGAACACATGGTGTGAGATTAAGAACATGTACAACTGTGCTCAAAGCCTCACCCCATAAGGATCTTGGCAACCATGTTTGTGAAAGCAAGCATCTAACTCTTTCAACCAGTGTCCTGTTCATCCTCTCAGCTAAACTATTCAACTGAGGAGTCTTCGGGGGTGTCTTTTGATGTCGAATACCCTATTGTCTACAATAATCATTAAAAGGACCGCAATACTCTCCCCCATTATCTGTTCTGATGCATCTGAGCTTCTTCCCAGTCTGTCTCTCAACTAAGGCTTGGAACTGTTTAAAAGTCTCCAACACTTGATCTTTGCTTTTTAAAGTGCAGACCCACAACTTCCTTGAATGATCATCTATGAAGGTCACAAAGTAACGAGAGCCACCAAGTGTTCTTGTCTTCATAGGACCACAAACATCTGAATATACCAAATCAAGTATATTTGGCTTTCTTGAATGAGGGAAACTCTTGAAGGAAACTCTATTCTACTTTCTTGCCAAACAGTGAGTACACCTTTTCAAAAGTGCATTCTTCATTCCAGACAGAAGATTCTTTTTATCCAATGTTGCCAGGCCTTTCTCACCCATGTGGGCAAGCCTTTTATGCCACAATTCCACTGTAGACTCATCATCCACTGCATTAATAACTTCTTTGGGGAGCCTTGCCTGCATTACGTACAAAGTAGAATGCTTCTTGCCTCGAGCCACAACCATAACACCCCTAGTGAGCTTCCATTAACCATTGCTGAAAGTGTTGCAATACCCCTTATCATCAAGTTTACCTACAGAAATCAAATTCATATGGATATCAGGAATATGCTTTACATTTCTAAGAACCAACCTCGTGCCATTATTCATCTCCAAGTGCATGTCTCCAACACCAATGATTTTGGCCAAGCCATCATTGCCCATCTTTACCGAACCAAAGTCGCCAGGTATATATGATGTGAAGAAATCTTTTCGAGATGTAGCATGAATAGAGGCACCACTATCAATCACCCAGTTGGTCTCATGGCATGCTATGTTAATAACATCTTCATCATAAACAATGAGAAAGTCTTCAGAAGTAGCGGTGGCAACTCGATCATTATCCTTTCCATCATGCTCAATCCTTTTCTCCTTGTTCTCTCTCTTTAATTTTCTGTAGTGTTTCTTGATGTGCCCTTTCATCCCACAATGATAACACTCAGCATTGGCAAACTTGTTGGACTTGCTTCTACCTCTATCTCTGTTCGTCGGACCTCTACTCTTGCTTCTCCCCCTCCTTTCTGTAACCAAAACCTCTGACTGTAAAGAAGATCCCTGTGATTTTGCTCCTCATCTCTTCATTTAAAATACTGCTCTTAGCCATATCCATATTGATTACACCGTCTGGGGCCGAGTTGGAAAATGACATTCTAAATGTCTCCCAAGAGTTCGACAATGTACCAAGCAAGCACAACCCCTGTACCTCATCATCGAACTTGATACCCATTCCAGCCAACTGATTAATCACTCCTTGAAAAGTGTTCAAGTGATCTGTCAATGGGGTTTCATCTTGGTACCTCATGGTCATCAATTGCTTTATTGGAAACATTTTATTGTTTCTAGTTTTCCGAGCATACAATTGTTCAAGTTTGTTCCAGAGTGTATGGGCATGTGTCTCCCTACTAATATGATTCAAAACATTATCATACACCCATTGCCTAATGTACCCACACACTTGTCGATGTAGTAATGTCCATTCTTCATCAGATTTATTTTCTAGTTTTTCAGTAGCAAATACCGGTAAATGAAATTGCTTCACATAAAGGAGGTCTTCCATTTTTCCTTTCCATGTGTGATAATTAGAACCATTCAAGGTAACCATTCAACTCAAATTTTCTTCCATTATTCAACACAAGATACACAAAAATATGAACCAAGCTCTGATACCACTATGTTGGGAGAAAAACAAACAAAAGTCCAATTCGAAATATCCGAATCCGGCACAAAAATAGCGGAAGTAGTTTATTCTCCCTCTTTGTGTGAACCTATTGGGAAACAATTTAATAGAGCACAATATATTATGAAGATAATCTGAAAATGATGATCCAACAATCACACAACAAGGCGACAACAATTTTTAACGTGGAAAACCTTCCTGATGTGGAAAGGAAAAACCATGGGACCATAGTCCACCAAATATCTCCACTATCAACAAATAATGGGTATATAGGAGTTCTCTCTAGATAGAACTAGAGGCAAACAATCAAGAACAACTTACAAATAAGCTTTCTTGGCAACCAAAGATCAAAATACAAAGTTTAAGAAAGATCTCACCAAAACGGGTACTGTTCACGGGCCAAAAACCAGTAGTAGAATACTCCAAATCTGATCTCCATGGTCCAAAACTTAGAGTCTTGAGTTGTGAACTCGCCTACCAAATTTCAGCTCAATCGGACCACAAATGTGTAGACACCCCATTTTTGACCGACCTTAAGACTCAGACGTCACCGATTGAGCGCTCGGTGATGTTGCATACTGTGCTCGTTCAGAAGTCTCAGAGTCGCGTCGCGCCTGCCTCGGACTAGAACTCTCTTATGCCTTGTCTCGGTTTGCGAACCAGGCTCGGTTTTCTCTGTTTTCTTTCCTGAGGGGAGGGAGTGGTCCCGTAGACTATCTCTCAGTGGCCGTGGGCTACTTTTCGTGGCCGTAGGCCATTTTTCCCATTTCGGAGCCCGGTTCCCGGTTTTCGGAGCCGTTAGGCCGTGTGCCTCGGTTCGGGACCGCCCAACCATCTCCGATTTCTCCGGTTTTTGGCATGCATCTCATTTACTCCCATTTAAGGGACACTGGGGGCTCAGAAACCCACTTCGCAGCCGAACACCACTTCCGGTGCCCGGCAGCCCATTTTCGGATCGAACCGCGGTTTTGGCCCCGAGCATTCATTTTACATAGATGTCTGTTCATTTTTGGCAGACACCTCTGTTTGGTCCTTCCGAGGGACACTGGGGGCTCAAAAACCCACTTCGCAGCCGAACACCACTTGGTGCGTGACCCATTTTCGGATTCCGAACCGCGCGGTTTTGGCCCCGAGCATTCATGTTGCATCGATGTCTGCTCATTTTGGCGACACCTCGCTTGGTCCTTCCGAGGGACACTGGGGTCTCTAAGACCCACTTCCAACGAACACCACTAGGTGCGGCGGACCCATTTTCGGGATCCCGAACCACGTGGTTTTGGCCCCGAGCATTCATTTTGCATCGATGTCTGTTCATTTTTGGAAGACACCTCTGTTTGGTCCTTCCGAGGGACACTGGGGTCTCTGAGACCCACTTCGCAGCCGAACACCACTTCCGGTGCCCGGCAGCCCATTTTCGGGATCCCGAACCGCGCGGTTTTGGCCCCGAGCATTCATTTTGCATCGATGTCTGTTCATTTTTGGAAGACACCTCGCTTGGTCCTTCCGAGGGACACTGGGTCTCCGAGACCCACTGCACCGAACACCACTAGGTGCCCGACCCATTTTCAGACCCCGCGGTTTTGGTCCCGAGCTGCTTTTGCATTAGTTTTTGTTCAATTTTGGCAGGTACCTCTGTTTCATCATTCCGAGGAACACTGCGGTCTCAGATGCCCACTTCGTGGCCGAACAAAATCTTTTTTTGTTTGCCCTCAAAATATCTAGATATTTTGCCCTCAAAATATCTAGATATTTGGGGAAAGATATTTCCACCCTTTTGGCCATAAAAACCAGCAGCTTCCAGCTGGTGGGAAAGGGAGAAAAACCCTTTGAGAGCTCCATATACACGGCTCCTCTCCCTCTCCATTTTCCAAGCTTCAAACATCCAAGTTTGCTTCCATTCCTTCATCAACTCCAAGCTCTACCTCCACCATCTCCATTTCAGCAACAAAGGGAGCTTCTTCAAGGCCTAAGGATCAGCAAATTGAGGCTACAAGGCAGCAAAAGAATTGTCTTCAAGGGTAAGCATTCAAATCCCTTTTTCTTGCATAATCTTGAGTCAAATATTTACTTTATTTCCTTTTAGTTTTTGGCTTTGACACCTACTGCTTTTGTGCTAATTTTGAGCCCCTCTACAACATTGTAGAAGGGCTCAACTTCATTTGGTGTCTCCATGATAGACCTCTTTCAATATCCCTCCTTAGGCCATTAATTTGCATGCTTTGCTAGACTCATTTGGCTCCGGATTTTGGCCTTCATCAGGCCTAGAAAAAGTCTTATTTTTGTCTCCTTGTCATGTTTTGTTTAGGGTCTTAAGACATTTGGTGTATATTTTTGGTACTTCCTTTGAAATTCTTTCATTTTACCGTAAATTTGCATGCTTTGTTAGACTTGTTTAGCTACTGTTTTGAGCCTCCATCATGCTTAGAGAGTGTCTTGTTTTGGTCTATTCTACACTTTTTGTCAAGGGTCTTAAGTGGTTTGGTCATTGGTCATGATACCTCTCTTTATAGCCCCTTTTTGCATGCTATGTTTAGCATATATACATACTGATTTAGAGGTTGTCATCTCTTGCATTTGTGCATATTTTTGTTCCATATTCAATGTTGTAGAACTGATTTTTTGGGTTTGAGCATTGTACATATCACTTGCTTTGTAATTCCCCTCTTTTACCGTATTTTTGCAAGCTTTTGTTTCCATACTTGTGAGCATTATTTGGCCATGTTTTGTACTGGAAAGATGCTTTTTTTGGGGCTGCCTTGCTACTGTTTTTGCTTTCATGTGCCAATTTTGCATGTTTAGCATAGCCGTAGGCCATTTCGGGCACTTAAACGGCATTTCGGGATGATTTCGTGCATTGTCTGTCATTTCGTGTCATTTTGAGGTTGTTTTCCCTTCATTTAGTTGCTGGAATTTAGTTTTCATGCTTGCATATCATTTCCATACCATTTTGTGCCTTTTTAGCATCGCCTCGGTTTGCGTGCCCGTGTGCACGCATCTCGAGGCACCTCATTTTCATCCGTTGGCTTCCTATGTGAGTAGGCTGAGGCTCTCTCATGTTGGTATAAGCCCATCATTGCATTTCTGTACCATTTTCATGCTTGTTTATCATCGCCTCGGTTTGCGTGCCCGTGTGCACGCATTTCGAGGCACTTCTCTTTTTGTCTCACGGCAGCTTATGTGAGTGCGGCTGAGGTCCTCTCATGTTAGTGTAAGCCCAATCTGTGATTTTCCGTGTCATGGCATTGCGTATGCCGCCTCGTTTCGCTTTCGTGTGCACGCATTTCGAGACAGCTTCTTTTTTATCCGCCGGCAGCTCATGTGAGTGTGGCTGAGGCCCTCTCAAGTTGGCGTAAGCCCAATTTGCATTCCGTATGCCATTTTATGCATTTCTCGGTTTGCGTGCCCGTGTGCACGCATTTCGAGGCACTTCTTTTTTTTATCCGACGGCAGCTTATGTGAGTGCGGCTGAGGTCCTCTCATGTTGGCGTAAGCCCAATTTGCATTCCGTATGTCATTTCATTCCGTGGATCATCGCCTCGGTTTGCGTGCCCGTGGACACGCATTTCGAGGCACTCAGTTTTATCCAGTTTGCATTTCATCATCGCCTCGGTTTGCGTGCCCGTGTGCACGCATTTCGAGGCACTTCGGTTTTATCCGATTTGCATTTCATCATCGCCTCGGTTTGCGTGCCCGTGGGTACGCATTTCGAGGCACTCAGTTTTATCCAGTTTGCATTTCATCATCGCCTCGGTTTGCGTGCCCGTGTGCACGCATTTCGAGACACTTCGGTTTTATTCGATTTGCATTTCATCATCGCCTCGGTTTGCGTGCCCGTGAGCACGCATTTTGAGGCACTCAGTTTTATCCAGTTTGCATTTCACATCATCGGGGCTTATGTCTGCAGCACGCATTTCGAGGCACTTCGGTCTTATCCGATTTGCGTTTCATCATTGTCTCGATTTGCGTGCCCGTGGGCACGTATTTCGAGGCATCTCATTTTCATCTCATTTTCACAGCATTGTGCGTACTAGGTTGTATCTTAGATTGCATTCATGCATTACCTCGGTTTGCGTGCCCGTGTGCACGCATTTCGAGGTTACTCATTTTCATGGCATTGTGCATGCTATATCACATGTTAGGCGCATTTCATGCATACCATGCATATTGCATCGTGTCGATAGGCGTTAGTCGGACACGGAAACGAGGCACGCTTTCAGACCGAGTGAGCGAACGGGTCCCAATTCCCAAGTCACCGACACTCCGGATTACCCATGATGGAGTTAGGTTTTGTTGTAGCATTCATCTGCATTCATCCCTATATTGAGTTGTGCAATCCGGTTCCTCGGCCATTATGCATCGGTATGCGTGATTGGTGGCACGAGGATCGAGGCATGCATATATTTGTGAAATACATTGCTATGCCCTTTTCTTGCTCTCTGTTACAGCAAAACCGAGGATCAAACTTTTCCGAGTCCGCGCAAGATTTCGAGAAATCTCGCAAATGAGGCTAATTGGGGCATCCCAGTGGATTTCCGCCCGAGGCAGCCCAACAGGCACTGTTCATCATAGCAAGGCACCCCCTGGCTTGCATGCCAGTTTTTACCGCTTTCCTAGTTTAATTTGTTAATCTGTATTATTCTTTTATTCGGACTGCATATTTATTCGGACCCTCTGTGCGAGGGCAATGTTGTAATAAGGGTGTGTGAGTGTGATGTATGTCTTCCAACCCCCATTTCTTTCTCCCTTTTATTTATCCGCTTACGATGGTTAGATATAGGGCATATTTCAATTAGCATAACAGTATGACAGCATGTTTGCATCATTCATCTGTTTTGCACGCACCGGGCTCGGCGCATCATACAAACTGCATCTGTATTTCAATTCCAAGTTGAGTACTTGATAGCTGTTGCATCTCATATGCCATATTTAGAATAGCCGAGCCTGCTATAATTGCATCTTTGCATGTGTTGCATTAGGCATCTCTGCATTCTTAGGATCATGCATGGATTTCTAATTAGTTTTCTGTTTTGGCTTGGAGTACTCGGTGAGTTTTTATGCTTTAGCATTCTTGCATGCGTGTGAGTGTTGCCATGATAGCATGCTTGCCATGAGGCTATGTGCTTATATGATACAACTGCCTTGAATGCCTGTGGGTGGAGGTTGAGTTATTTGAATTGGGACAATGCATTGACTGTTTGTTTTAAGCCCACTAGATAGTGGCAACATCATGTTTTTCTAAGCCCACCTGAGGGTGGCAAATCCGCATTTTAGCCTACCTGCGGGTAGCACCTTCACACCATTTTCAAACAAACAAACATGAAATGTTTTGTTCCAATTCAGACGGCCCAGTCTATACTTGTTTGCTGCGAGCATCACATAGTAACCTAGGCTAATAATCGGAATAAGGACTCACAATGTTTTCAAAAACAGATATCATGGTTAGTAGAGGCCGGTCTTTGACCGGGCGAGCGGGGGTGCTCACGATGTGACCTTCCCCAATCGTACCCAAGTTCCCGAGCCAACTTTGGTGATGACGGACACGTGGCCTTTGGCACCGAGTTAGGGTTTCCTAAATTTCCCATTTTAAAAATATTTAGGTGGCGACTCATATCCGCAAAGCAGTCCATGTTTGGCACTTCTTTCAAAAAATCTGTTTTTCTTCAAAACGATTTGCCGGATTTGGACTCTTTGGTTCAGATTTAGAACCGTAACAAAATCGAGTCCGAACTGTAGCGAGGTCCCTCGCGGGCATTGTTACAAAATGCATGTTGATCGGATACTCCAAAACCTTGGCCTCTCATTTCCTCTCTGTTTTGGTGGCTGCTGCATCTCATTCTCTAAGTTGCAGAGAAAGGGTTTGTAATACTACACTCATGGACCAGATCATTTCAAAAACATAACCTCTCCATGTGGGCTTTGGAACTCACATGGGTTTTACTAAATATTTTGGGCCATCCTCCACATAGGAGGGAAACCCAACCTAACACATTTCAAGTGGTACCCAACCTACCTAATAAATTTTCCAATATCTGGCCCGTGGTGAAATGATGCCCAATGATTGATTATAGATCACAAATTGGCAAAACTAATAAGAGCAGAGCTTGTCTTGGGTATGTGAAGTTAATCACGGATTCTCTTATGATATGATCCAAACAATTTATATTTTAGACTATAACCTACAAATTATTCATAAAGAAAATCAAGTCGATCTGATAACTCTATGGTCAGGAGTTCTTGTAGGCTAGCATTGACAAAAAGCATAGTATCATCGAAAAAATGGAGATGCGAGATTACAAGACCTTCGGAGCCAATTGTGATACCCTGAATAAGGTTGTTGGCCCTAGCTCTTTGGAGAAGACAGTTCATGCCCTCTGTTGCAATTAGAAAAAAGGAATGGGGAGAGGGAGTCGCTTTGCCTAATGGATCTTTCGGATGACTATGTTTTGAAAGTGCATTTGCAATTTATGATTTGGTGGCTTCTGGTTAAAATGGTCTCCATAAGGGCTTTGGTTTTTCACAAGTGCTTGGTTAGTATTGTTCTATGTTAGTGTTGGGTTTATTATGCTTTATTCCTTCTCCTTTTTGTTGGTTTTTTACCAATCTTTTTTATTTGAGCTAGCACATGATTGAAGTTTGCTATGATGCTTTTTGATTTCGCCTCCCCCCCCCCTCCCCTTTATTTTTATTTTTATTGATGTTAGCTCATATGTTGTATATTTTTTTTCATCAATAAAATTCCCTTTTTGCCGATAATAATAATAATAAAAAAGTTTATTGCATTTGTTCCCAAAAAAAAAAAAAAAGATAGTTTATTTTTTAAGGGAGATTTATTTATAAATCCCTTTTAGTAGATTTATAGCCCAATGAACCCACAAGATTTTCTTGTGTTCCATCAAGTCCTATATATTTAGACTTGTATCTTAGGAGGTTCTTTTTTTCCTGATTTATACTTTTTTAAGGACTATTATACCCTTTGTTTTATTTTCATAGTACGTATTATACACAATATGATATATACGTTTTTCATATTTTGTTATTTGTAACGATCCCAAAATAATACAATAAAGATAACTCATATGCGGAATAAATATGAGAAACAACATACTTTCATATATCAGAGTTCACTATTTAACAACTAGTTAAATGGCATGTAAGCTTACATCTTTCCAAGTCATTGCTTGGTTACACAAATTGAGTCTCACTCATTACATCTTAAGCCCTTGGCTTTACAAATAACTAACATACACACGTAAAGCATAAATAAGAAGCTCTTGCTTCCCGAAAGTCCATCCACCTCATGGCCTTAGAGGAAACACCTCACCTGCACCTGAAAATGATATTCCCGTATAGGGTGAGCCAACAGCCCAATAGAGATAATCTAACACAATATATGAAGTTTAGCAAAGGTATAAATACCACGTGCATAAACAATACCGATACTAAGACATTCACAAAGCTTGCATATTCATATGCCACTAAGAGCTAACCTCATTTCATTTTCCTTCAATTCATTTCCAGTTCATATATGCTACCCAATTTATGAGTTAAATTCATAATCTTTCAACAACCAAAATGAGACTACAACTCAATGGTTTTCCAACTATGCAAAATACATATAAACACTTCAAACCTGCCATTTTACGGATATTTCGTCCGAAGGAATCAGCACCCATTTATATATGAAATTTCGAGCCTTTCACCCAGGACACTCTGGCCAACTTGCTTTAAATGGAGTCCATCCCCTCTCTCCTCCCAAATAAATATACATATGCAATGTATTTATAAACATAATCACGTATGGAGTACATCTCCTTTCTCCTCCTAATAAACATACATATACAATATATTTATAGCATGGTCATGTTCAATGACACCAATAATGGATTAACATTAAAACGCCCAATCCTCATGCAATTCTACAACAATCATAGCTATCCTCCACCGATAGCCCAATACAATTATTTTCTAAAAAGATGTTCAACCTCAAATAAATATTTTATTCAAAACTTACGTAGGTGAGATAATACATATCCAATATCACCATTTATAACCGCAACCTTCCAATTTCACATTTTCAATGTTAATTTCAAATTATTTACACAAAATAATGATTTAATCAAAATTAAGGCAAAATCCCCCTCTTTCCAAATATCAACCCAAACACCAAAATCAACTATTTTGGCACAATACAACCTTGTATCCAAACCTCAAACCCACTTATGCCAATTTCATCAAAAACCCTCCTTTTCATTTCATACCCAAATCGTAAATTTGTCTAAACCACAACCAAATCTCATCATCTCTACACAATAGAAAATAACTAAGCTAAAAACCATATTAGAGTGTAGAAATTCCCTACCTTAAGAAGAGAAGACGAGCAAAGCAAGGTTGAACTCCAAAAATGAAGAAACCAATTTCTTCTTGGGTCAAAACGAATCCCTCGAAGCCAGACCTTATTCTCAAAGACACTAGGGTCAAGAACACAACAGATCTAGATGAAATCTTAGAGAGAAGGTGTATTCTAGAGAGAGAGTATGAAGACCTGCTGTAGACACCCATTTTTGACCGTCCTCAAGACTTGGACGTCATCGTTTAAACACTCGGTGATCATTCATGTTTGTGTTCGTCTTGAGTTCCCGGAGGTCTCGACCACGCGTCTTGCCTCAGGATCTCTCGACTCGACTGTTTTGTGTTTGGTTTTGCACCAAACACTTGTGTTTTGTTTTTGAGGGGCAGGGAATGGCTTGTTGGCCATCCCCACACCTCACCGGCCATGGCTTGAGGCCACCGGCCACTGTGTTGTTGCCATCGGCCAAATGTTTGGCCGGTCGTCACTCTTTGTGGCCGGCCGACCATTGTTTTGGCCATTTTGACATTTTTTGGCTGGCTGACCACTGTGCATCTGCTTTTACAGATATTTTTATGCCAGCTGTGCTAGCTGGCATACACTTTGCCCCCCTCCATACACGTGTATGAAGGGATTTCACTCTTGCTTAGCTTGTTTTGTAAGCTTTGCAAGAGTGATCCTTTATAAAGGGAGGGCCTCTCCTCCCTCCTCCAACGTTACAAAATTTTTCCAGAGGGTCTTGAGATTAGGGTTTGAGTCTTGTATCTATCTATCTCTATATCTCCCTCTCCCTTTGTATTTGAGTGTGTTTAGGTGTGTTTAGCCTTACTTTTGTGCATAAACACCTACCATTACACCTTCCCTTGGTTGCTGAGGCATTAGAGGTTTGTTCTTGGACTTCTTGAGTTGATCTAAGCTTGGAGAGGCTGCTGGAGCATTGTTCTTGAAGGAGGTCTTCATGGGTAAGAACTTTACCTTTAAATACCCCATTTTTGCATAGTCCTTTTTCCTACCTTGCATCTGTTTTTGAGCTTAGTTTATAACATATAAAAGTCTTGTTTTTACTTTCTTAAAATATTTGTTTAAGGTTGTTTCGGTGTTTGGGGTTGTTTGACCCCTCTTAGGCCTTGTTTGGCCCCATTTTTGTGTTATTTTGGTGAGCTCCGGGACCACCTTGTTTGGGCCTTCTCACAACTGAAATCTTGAGGGATTTCAGTGGTGAGGATGGTGTCTTGAGGTCCTAAGAAGGAGAGGGCCATCCCCTCTCCTTGTTGTCTTCAAAATGTGTCATTTTTGCCTCATGTGTGAGCACCTTTTTTAAGTTCATGTTGGCCATGTCTTAAGTGTTATTTGTGCTTATTTTGTCATGATATAGCACTATGTTTACTTGGTTTAGACACACCATGCATGCCTTGCATACTTGTCTTGTAATGCCATATTTTGCCTTAACATGCTTTAGGCTTTGACCCTTGTTCTAGCATGATTTTGGCCAAGCTTTGTGAAGCTTTTGTGTATGTTTTAGTGTGCTTTAGCTCTTTTTTTAGTTGCTTTGGCCATGCTTGACATGCTTTGTATAGCCACCTTGCATTTTGGCTTGCTAGTCTCGGGTGTGTGAGTGTTGAGCATGCATTGTTTGGCTTGTTTTAGTGGTTTGGCACCACTTATAGCATCATTTCAGTCCATTTAGCATGCTCGTATGCTTGCAGTTGATGCTCCTTTAATGCTTTAAAAGGGTGTTGTCCTATGCTCCATGTTTGGACATTTGTGTATGCTTCCATGTGTAAGTCATTTAGATGCCATCTAAGTGGGTTTTGAGGTTCATTTTGACATGCTAAAACTCTGCTTTTAGTTGCTTAAATCATGCCATGTTTGGTCTTGCTAAGTGTAGTTCAATGCCTCTTTGGTGAGCCTTAGGCTTTAGGCTTGGTTGAATGATATGCTTACTTTGCTTAGTTGGTTTGGAACCTCTTATAGCATGATTTTCAGAGCTTAATTTGCATGCCATTTGTAGCACGTCCGGCGGAGGGACCTCGCTACAGTTCGAACTCCCTTTGTGTCACGGTTCTAAATCTGAACCAAAGAGTCCAAATCCGGCAAACCGTTTTGAAGAAAAACAGATTTTTTGAAAAAGTAGTGCCGAACATGGACTGCTTTGCCAGATTACAGAGTCGCCACCTAAATATTTTATTTTTGGGAAATTTAGGAAACCCTGACTCGGTGCCGAAGGCCACATGTCCGTCATCACCAAAGTGGTCTTGGCTCGGGAACTTGGGTACGATCGGGGAAGGTCAACTATGAGCACCCCCTTTCGCCCGGTTCGAAGACCGGCCTCTACTAACCGTGATATCTAATTTTGAAAACTTTATGCGTTCTTATTCCGGTTATTAGCCTAGAATTACTATGTTGTGTGCACAGCAAACAAGTATAGACTAGATCGCCTAATTTGGGAATAAACATTGCATATCCGTTTTGTCTCGAAAAACGTGTTAGACTTTGCTACTCGTAAGTAGGCTAAAATACGGATTTCAACGAGTTGTCCCAACTCAAGCAATCCAACCTCCACCCACAGGCATTCAAACAGTAATAACACATAAGCATTTAGCCGCATGGTAAGCATACTGTCATGTTAACATTCACACGCATGCGATATGCTAAAGCATAAATACTTACATCGTACTCCGCGCCAATCAATGAGGTGGACTTAGGCATGATCTAGGCAGCTCCAAAAGGTCCAAAATCAGTGGCCAAAATGCTAAGTTATGAGGGCCAAACAAAAAAATGCACACATGCACAAATCAAGGCACCAATACTTAGGCATAAGCAAGACAACATTCAAGCACACTTGAAATGAGTCAAACATGGACTATTAGCATGCATTGAAAGCTCTGAAAATCATGCCGAAACATGATGCCAAATCATGCAATAAAGCATGCCAAACAAAGCATGCAAATGGCCTAAGGCTTAAGACAAGTCAATGAGAGTTTTGAACCATGTTTATGCAAGGCAATTATGGCATGCACTTAACAACTCAAAACAGATTTTAAGCATGTCAAAAAAAGGCCTAAAGGACCACTTAGATGGCATCTAAGAAGCTTGGAATCAAAGGCATGCATCATGACCCAACATGGAGCATTTAACACAAGCTTAAGAAGTCACAAAGAAGCATGCAATGTAAACATTACAAGCACCTCTAGGGGACTGAAATAGCATGCTAGGTGGTTCCAAACCATCAAAACAATGCAAACAAAAGCGTGCTACACATGCATATTCTTAAGGCCAACAAGCCAAATGCAAAGGGACTATATTAAACATGCCAAAATTGACCAAAGCGCTTATGGACAGACCTAAAGCATGGTAAAATAAGCGTACAAGCTTCATAAACACAAGTCTAAAACATGCTAGAAATAGGGGCACACTTCCTAGACATGTTAAGGCAATAAGAGGCATTACAAGGCGACTATACTAAGCATGCATAGGAGACCAAAACCAACTTGAAAACATGTTATATCATGGTAATACAAGCATGGAAAACAAGCCAAACATGCTCAACACCCACTCAAGCATGGAGCTCCATAAGGAAGCAAAACTTGCCCTTTTCAAGGACATCAAGGAGAGGGGGTGGCCCTCTCCTTCTTGAGACTCTAAGGCATGCTCTTCACCACTGAAATCCCTCAAGATTTCAGTGGTGAAGAGATCCTAGGACCAAAGTCTCGGATCTCTCCCAAAATAGCACAAAAGGTGCCCTTTTCAAGGCTTAAGGGTAGTCAAACTTACCCAAACCACAAAACACTCTTAATGAACAATGAAGAGGGCCTAAAAACAGAACTTTTATGTGTTATATACTAAGCACAAAAACAGTTCAAAGATAGGTAAAAACAAGGTGCAAGAATGGGGTAAAAAGAGCTAGTTTTGCTACCTTTGAAGACCTCTTCAACAATGGTGACCTTGATGCCCCCTTAAGCTTCAAACCAGCCAAGAACACCAAGAACAAGCCCTTAGCACCTCAGTTCCAAGAGGAAGGTGAAACACTAGGTGTTGGTGAGCAATAGTAAGTCACAAACACCTAGTGTACAAAATAAGAGAGAAAGAGAGAGATAGGATAGATATAGAATTTCTAACCTAAAACCAGAGCTCAACCCTCTCCTAAAATGTCTAACTCTCTGATTTTTGCTAACCCTTGAGCCAAGAGAAGAGCCTTCTCTTTATAGGCAACAAAGACTTACAAACTAAGTCATTCAAGGGTTCATCCCTCCATACACGTGTATGGAGGGGAAACAAGAGCTAAACAGCTGTCTAAAAATATCTCGAAGCATTGTAAGAAGTGGTCCGGGCAAAATGGTCATTTTGCCAAAAAGGGTGCCGACCGGCACAAAATAGTGCTGACCGGCACAATATAGTGCCGGTGGCCTCTAGCCACAGCCGGTGGTATGTGGGGATACCTCAGAAGGCATTCCCTGCCCCTCAAAGGCAAAACACAAGCGTTTGGTGCAAAACCAGACACAAAACGGTCAAGCTCGGAGGTCCTGAGGCAGGGCGCGCGAGCCGAGAACTCCGGGAACTCCAAACGAACACACACATGGATGATCACCGAGTGTTCAAACGGTGACGTCCAAGTCTTGAGGACGGTCAAAAATGGGGTGTCTACACCATTAGTCCATGTTTGTCCCTTTTAAGTGCGCTTAAAAGATGCTTCATTATGCTTAAGTCTTGAACCATGTACCTATGAATGCATGTTTGTATGCACATCAGCCTTCATTCTTGAGCATGTTGGCCACTATTTTGGGCTTGTTTAAGAGCTGTCCAAATTAGTTTAAGTCCCTCCTTTGCATATTGTTGCATGCTCACCTTGTGTGTTGTTGCATACTTGGACTATCGCACGTGTTGCATGCTTGAATCATGTTGCATTTGGCATGCAATCTCCCTTGATTAAGTTGCTTAAGATGTTGCATGCCTTACATGCTTGCTTGTTTAGATTACATCTTGCATGATTGGTCATTAGCATAGTGGTCCATGCCTTGCATGTTTGTTTGCTTAGGTTGAGTGCCTGGTGCACGTTGCTTGCTTGCATGCCCACGTTGCATACTTAGCTAACATATTTAGGTTGCATTTGGCATGCATGTCTTGCCTCTTAATCAAGTGATAGAGGTTGGGCCTTATATGTTTATTTGATTTGCATTACATTTGAAATCAAAATGCACAACTTGGCCTCTTTGGCCATTACGCATTGAAATGCGCGATTGGTGGCCCGAGGGTCGAGTCCCAAACTCCTTTGAGTCATAAACATGATAAGGAGAGTGGTTGGTGCAAACATTGCTTGAAATGCATTGCCATACCTTGTTTGTCCTCTGCTACTGTCAAAGCAGGATTCTGCAGGCATAGATGGCCGATCGACCTCATTCAGTGCCGACCGGCCATCCATTTATAGCCGATGGCTTCATTTGTGGTCGATGGCCACTTACCTTTGGCCGGTGGTGTTCCACAGTGTTCAGAGAGTGTTCTTTGGGAATTGTGCCATTTTCAGAGGAGCAGAGCAGGGAAAACAGAGGCAGCTTGTGCATGGCATTAGATTTCCGAGCGAAGCCAATCTGAGCACGCATGCATCCCTCTTCCCGAGGCCTTTTAATGCTTTCCTTAGCTTAATTGATTTGTTAATTAATTAGATGGTTTGTAAATTATTTAATTAGCTTGTAGGTTAATTAAATTGTATTATTCTTTTGGTCCCTCCGAGAGAGGGCGAATTTGTAATAAGTATGGGTGCGTGTGTGCATGTCTTCCAACCCCCACTTCTTTCTCCCTTTTACTTACCTTCTTTGATGGTTAGTATTAGGGCATGTTTAATTTAGCATACCTTATGCTATGCATGCGTGCATCTTTCATTAGTCTTGCATGCACCGGGCTCGGCGCATCATGCTAACCGCATAGCATTTCAATTCTAAACTTGAATACGTGCATCGAGTTGTCGCATTTCACATGTCATCCTTAGATTAGCCGAGCCTATCCTAATGACATTCTGTATGCGATGCATTAGCCATTTGTTAACTTGAACTAGGATCATGCATGATTACTAACTAGTTCATTGCTTTGGCACGGAGTACAATGTAAGTATTTATGCTTTAGCATCTCGCATGAGTGTGAATGTTAACATGACAGCATGCTTACCATGTGGCTATGTGCTTATGTGATATTACTACCTGAATGCCTGTGGGTGAAGGTTGGATTGTTTGAGTTGGAACAACTCATTGAAATCCTTGTTTTAGCCTACTCGCGAGTAGCAAATTCCAAACCATTTCCCAAACGAACGGATATGCAATGCTTTGTTCCAAATTAGGCGATCTAGTCTATACTTTTGTGCTGTGTACATCACATAGTAAGATTAGCTAATTAACCGGAATAAGAACACATAACGTTTTCAAAACAAGATATCATGGTTAGTAGAGGCCGATCTGTGATCAGGCGAGCGGGGGTGCTCATAGCTGACCTTCCCCAATCGTACCCAAGTTCCCGAGCTGAGGCAGCTTTGGTGATGACGGATACATGGCCTTAGGCAAACGAGTCAGGGTTTCCTAAATTCCCCCATAAAAAATATTTAGGTGGCGACTTTGTATCTGGCAAAGCAGTCCATGTTTGGCACTTCTTTCAAAAAAATCTGCTTTCCAAAACAATTTGCCGGATTTGGACTCTTTGGTTCAGATTAAGAACCGTGACAATTTGAGTCCGAACTGTAGCATTGAGGCCCACGCGGGCGCGTCTACACCTGTGTTTTTGGAGAGTTTTTGAGAGAGAGTGAGCTACAAAAGTGACCTAAAATGTCTCATTCACGATCTGATATGAACTGGCTCGCTCGAGTGAAGGAGTTCTCGCTCGAGCGACTACACACAAATATGTTGCCTCGCTCGAGCACAAGAGTCGTCGCTCGAGCGTAGAATGCAAAGCTTCAGGTTTGCCACCCAACGCAGACGCACGCTCGAGCGAAGGAAGCCTTGCTCGAGTGAAGAAACAATTTCACAATGGTTGCTCGAGCGCAAGAAGCCTCGCTCGAGCGAAGAATAGATTACACAAAGCTCGCTCGAGCGCAAGAAGCCTCGCTTGAGTGAAGAAGCCAAAATCTGGGCAACAACATTCTTGACCAATTAACAACCAACCTGTTCCAAACACGCCCAACATAATCCAAAACTCAAATACAAAGAGTTAAAGGAAGGAAACAAGACATAGACAACAGTAAACAATCACATAACCCAAGTCCGGAACACAATAAAGGTCGGTGTAAAACCGGGATCGCTATAACCTCCCCACCTTAGGAAATTTCATTCCCGAAATTACAAATCAGGCTCTAAAACATAATTGAACTATTCACAGCCATGTTATTCCTACAAGTTCAACACCATGACCCATTCTCCGGTCATCTATTCACACCGACTCGATTCACAAGTCCCAAATTAAAATGAAATTTTCAATTTTCCCTAAACATTTACAATGTTTAACCAAAGTCCAAATTTTCAAAAGAATCGTACATAGCATATACAATGCTTCCAAAAATGATACAACATCATCAATATTCCAAGTTCTCAAAACATAAGCAATGTTTATATTGAATCCATGTTCTTCCCAAACAACCATAACATATATCATGTTTTCATAAGTTAAAACATATACAATGCTTAGATTTTTCATTAATACAATAAATTCTCAATACATGCTCATGCATCAATAAACAAATCCGGATATTTCTCTCAGACTTCTAATTCACGTTTCCAAGTCGTTTCCTCGACTCCATGATATTTCCACAATACTTTTACCAAGGGAATTGTCTTGTCTCGCAAAACTTGATCCCCTTTATCCAAGACTTCCACCGATCTCTTCTTATACGAGGCATCCTCATCTACCTCTAAGTCGGTCCAATCCAACACGTGCGATGGATCTGGCTCATATTTCTGAAGCATACAAATATGAAACACGTCATGAACCCTGAAAATTTGTGGCGGTAACGCCAAACGGTAAGCAACCTCCCTAATCCGCTCAAGGATCTCAAAAGGGCCAATAAACCGAGGGGATAACTTCCCACTCTTTCCAAACCTCATCAAACCCCGTCTAGGTGATACTTTCACAAAGACATGATCACCCACCTCAAATGACAAAGGTCTCCTCCTACGGTCGACATAACTTTTCTGGCGACTCTGAGCAATAGCTAACCTCTTACGGATAAGTTCCACTTTCTCCGTCGTTTCCCGAACCAACTCTGGACCTAACAAAGATGCATCACCCACCTTGGCCCAACACACTAGAGATCTACATGGTCGGCCATACAAGGCCTCAAATGGTTCCATGCCAATACTCGATTGGAAACTGTTATTGTAAGCAAACTCCACTAAGGGTAGGTGTCTCTTCCACGACCCCTTAAAATCAAGGACACAGCCTCTAAGCATATCCTCAAGGATCTGAATAGTATGCTCGGACTGACCGTCAGTCTGAGGATGATACACAGTACTAAAAGTCAATCTAGTGCCCAAGGCACTCTACAAACTCTGCCACAACCGAGTAGTGAAGCGCGGATCTCTATCCGAAACAATCGTCACAGGGACCCCGTGCAACCTCACTATGTCTCTAATGTACAAGTCGGCCAGATAATCTACCGAGTCACTTACGCGCATGGGAATAAAATGCGCCGATTTAGTTAATTGGTCAACGACCACCCAAATGGCATCACTACCTCATTGAGTCCTCAAAAGGCCCACAACGAAGTCCATCGTAACATGCTCCCACTTCCACTCAGCTATAGGCAAGGGTTGCAACAAACCCGCTGGCCTCTGATGCTCAGCCTTCACTTGTTGACAAGTAAGGCACTTTGATACAAACACAGCCACATCCTTTTTCATACCTCTGCACCAAAACTAGCGACTAAGGTCATGATACATCTTTGTGCCTCCCGGATGCACTACAAGGCACGAATGATAAAACTCTTAGAGTACTTCCTCTCGGCAAGACTCAGGTACAACCAAACGATCACGGTATCTCACACTCAGGTCGGGATACACAATCAAACCTCTTTCTACCTTTCCATTGGAAATCTTCTCTCGGAATGATTTCACCGCAAGGTCACCCTTCTGCGCTTCCAACATTCGGTTCACAAGTGTCGGTTGTGCAACTACTGAAAACAAAGCTGCGAATTCAACAGACTCGCCCAGTTGCAAGTCAAACTCATTAAGAGTACCCAACATTTCCCATTCTCGGATGGCGATAGAAGCTACAACGCTAATTGGCTTTCTACTCAAAGTATCGGCCACAACATTGGCCTTCCCGGGATGATAATTCAACTCAAAATCATAATCCTCTATGAATTCCATCCACCTCATCTGTCTCAAATTCAAGTCTTTTTGTGTAAACAGATACTTCAGACTCTTATGATTAGAGAACACTTCAAATTTCTCACCATATAGATAGTGCCTCCAAATCTTCAAGACAAATATCACTGCTGCTAACTCTAGGTTGTGAGTAGGGTAATTCCTTTCATGTGTTTTCAACTACCGTGAGCCATAGGCTACCACTTTACCTTCTTGCATCAATTTCACAACCTAAACCTTCCCGTGAAGCATCATAATAAACTGAATAACTCAAACCCCTCTCCGGTATAATCAATACTAGAGCAATGGTGAGTCTAATCTTGAGCTCTTGGAACGACCTTTCACAAGCCTCACTCCACACAAACTTGATTTCCTTTTTAGTCAACTCAGTCAAAGGTGAAGCTAGTCTAGAGAAATCCTTCACAAACCGACGGTAATACCCGACCAACCCCAAGAAACTACGAATCTCGAAAGCATTCTTAGGTTGTGTCCAATCTTGCATTGCCTCTATCTTGGATGAATCTACAGTCACCTCTTCCACATGCCCTAGGAATTTAATCTCTTCCAGCCAAAAGTCACATTTCCCAAACTTAGTGTTACCCAAAAAACAACCTAATAAGAGGGGAGGGGGTGAATTCGGTTTTTACAATTAAAATTAATAATACCCTAATAAAAATTATGACTAGCACAATAGATAAATATAATTAATGAAATAAAAATAATTAAAACAAATGTCTTAATAACTATGTCAGTTAATGATTTTAGTACAGTAAAAATGTGAAATATAGTTATGGCAATTTAAAATAAAATAAAGAGATAAGGGAGAGAGAGGCAAACAAATTTATAGTAGTTCGGCTTCAACTCAGCCTACATCCACTCCTCAAGCTTCACTTGAGATTTTTCACTATCTTCTAGCTTCACAGGGGTGCTAGCAACCTCTTTAGAAATGAAGCAATCCTCCACGGATTTTACACAGACTTCACAAGTCCAAACCCTTGCAAATCTTAGGTGATTCACAATCACTCTCAAGATTTCAAGAACACAGTGTTTGCAACACTTTTACAAGATGAAATGGTATTTTTGCTTTCAAAGAAAGCTTACAATAAATATCTCTCAAAGATAGATATATAAAATGAAGCTTTGATTTTTCTATAAATCTTACACAGGAAAGATGAGCTTAATGCTATAAGGCTCAGTGTATAATTTCTGATAATAGATGTGAGTGATTATAGATCAAAGAATATTTTTAAGTTTTTTTTTTTTTGTAACTTGTTTACATTAGAGGCTTTGGTATATATAATGAAAATTATAGCCGTTTATAGCCGTTGTATTCATTTGAATTTATAGCCGTTGTAGTCATTTGAAGTTATAGCTATTTATAGCCGTTGTACTTCCATCATTATCAATTTGAATATCTTCCACTCCATCATTACAAATTTGAATATCTTCCACTTGAACCTTTAGAACCTTTTGGCCTTTTGAACCTTTATAGCCATTTATAGCCGTTCTATTTTCATTATTACTAATTTGAATATCTTCCACTTGAACCTTTTGAACCTTTTGGCCTGCTGCTGTGCTAGGCTGTTTGAACCTTTGTTTTGGACTGTTTGAACTCTTGATTTAATCAAATATTAAATACATTCTAACAACATTTAGGATAAAGGTTTAGGTGAGAAATAATGGGACAAAATAAATTTTGATTCTATTTTTCTCTTTCAAATAAATCATCAAAATAAATTTTGATTAAAATATAATTAAATAAATCATCAAAATAAAATTTAGATTCTATTTTTCTCTTTCAAATAAATTAAAACATAAATAAATAAATCATCAAAATAAATAAGTCTAATAATCTCCCCCTTTTTGATGATGACATACAATGATGTTTTGATTTGATTTAGGAGTAAAAAAGGCTCCCTCTCAAGTCACACTCCCTGAATTCATTTCTAAATACATAGGGTAGCACACATGTAATAAATATGCTTTAATCAACGACATGATATAAGATTTAAGATATTAAGATATCAAACTATAAATAAATAACATCATATAATTTTTTCCCCTGTGACATTATCAAAAGGAAATCTTGGGTTATAATTTGGAGGAGGAGGAGGAAAATGATAGTGATAAATGGCATAAAAAATATATATTTCAAAAATATATATATCAATCAACGGTCAATCAACAAATATATATATATATATAACATATACAACTCTCCCGCGTCGCTCTCGTTTTTTGTAAAACGCGCTTGCCACGCTGCTTGGCTTTTGCTTCATTGGTCGACAAAAGTAGCTCCCCTTGATTGCCCCCCGCCTCGGCTATCTCGCCCTCCTTGTCTTCTTCTCTTCAGCCTTCTTCTCTTCAGCCTTCTTCTATCGAGAGACAAAAAAATTGAATGGAGGAGGCCAAACCTCAGTCTGTTCTCTTCTATTTCTCTGCAGCTCATTTCGTTTATAGCTCTCACCTCTAAACCATGGCTTCCTCATCCCGTCCCCTCACTCTATTTCCGGACCTGAACGATCCCATAAGCTCTGCTGGACCGAGTGCCTCTACTCCTACTCTTCATGTCATTCCTCTTCCTAACCTTTCTATAATGTCGATTGAGCAAATCATGACAGCTCAATCTGACATAGAAGCCAATCATTTCACACTGACGTCTTGTATGGAGACGGTGACGGCAGTTACAAAATTGGCTCACCGATTACAGAACAGGACGAGTGAGCTCCATCAGGTCAACGCCCAACTCTCTCTGCTCCAGCTCATGTACAAGGATGCGCGAGCAGAAATAGGTGCACTGAAGGCCGAAAATAAAGAGCTTAAACGGAAGACCACCTCTATGGCCTGATTTGGAGCAATGTCGTTCTTGGCCTTTGATAGTCAACGGGGAGTCGTCGCTCTCGATGAAAGCACGAGGGCAGGGGCGTCAAGGGTCGCCCAAGGTGATAAAAAGAAGAAGAAAACAATGGAAAAGGCGAGTAAGTAAGATCGGCGTATGGTCGGAAAAAAAAATGAAGGTTTTTTTTTTTTTTTGTATGTTTATTTTGATCGGTGTGTGGCCATAAAATAATGAAGGGTGTTTTTTTTTATGTAAATATTTATATTTATATTTTGATTTGTTTTTGTTTTTATGTTTAAGTACTGAAAAATGAAATTAAAAAGCAGAATGAGAAAAAAAAAATAAAAATAAAAGAAATTAAGCCTAATAGAAAAATGAAATAAATTAAAATAAAATAATATAATACCAGCAGAAATTAAATTTAATGAGATATTGGTGTTGCTGGAATGGTAATGCAAATAAAATACCATGAGGGTTTAAAAAAAAAATCAATGTATGTAAAGTTAATTTTACCTCAAGATGCAGAACGAAAAAAAAAAAAAAAAAATTACACAATTTAAAACTAATCAAGTTTAAATTCTTCCCCTTGTTTCATTTGGCAAAATCAATAGGAGATATGAACAATGAAAGCTCATAACTAAAATATTCTCCTCAATACTATCAAATAGGATGCCAAATGTTATCAATAAAGATGCCAAAATGATACCAACATGCAATCTACCAAGGATACCAATATGCAATCTAGAAGATTTAACAATCATAGCTAAAGTAGTATGTAGAATACCAAATATTGCTCATAATAGGTTAAACGCAATATAATCTCATGGAGCTAATGTAAGTCCAAAAAATGAAGCATGTTCAAGGTATATCAATCCATATGCCAAGAAAAATCATGAATTTCAATATATAGCATATATTTTAAGCATAGGCATGATTTTTTGGCAAGAGCATCATCAATGAGTATACATTGCAAATCATATGAAGTATAATCAATCTTTTTCATATCAAAGTAATAACAGTATTAGTTCAAAGGAAATAAGATAGAATTTTTACCTCAAAAGTTTAAGAGAGTATATGAGGCATACGTTAGGTTAAAGAGATGGAAGCTTTTCAATTTTCAATTTTCTTTCACGAGGAGTTCATCTCAAAAGGGTTTAACAAGTATGTTAGCAAAATGATTTCTCCCCCTAAGTTGGTGCTACCCTTTTCTAATGTGATTTGTGTAAATATAGCATTCATAGAACAAACACCATTACTCAATAAAAATACAATACAAATCACTTCTTATCACAAACTCAAAAAGTGAAAAATAATTCAATGATCAAACAAAAGTTTGGAATGCTATTTTTCAGAATTTTCAAGTTGTAGCACATAGCATAATATGCATAAGAAAATAGTGTTATGTTCTTTGTTTTATTAAAAAATGATGCAACAATCTCATTTAATCACATAACATTATCAAGAGGCATTTTCATCAATTCAATCCACATACTCAAGTGTGATAAAACATTTTACTTAATGTGGAACACAACATGAATGTTATAAACAATTAATTCAACAATTTATCAATCAAAAGCATTTCATGAGATGTATGTCAATATAATCCATATTCAAAAGATATTCAATAGGATAGATGCAATGTCTCTACAAACATATGATACTTCTTTTTATTCAGACATTGTTAATGGATCATAATCAACGAATTTCATAACTCATTCAAATATTCCAATATAAAGCATATAAGCATGAAATTTTCATATTGAGCATATTCTTGAGATCATAAATGCACAATTCAAAATATAGATAGTATACATCTAAAAAACATGCTATGATATCAAAATTGATTCTACAAAGATATGACTCAAAAATGAATTAATATATTAGTAATAAGAAAGCCTTTTTCATTTTGAATTCTACGACAGAGTTTTGTAAAAGAAGAAAATGTTTCATCTTTGTGTGCTAAAAACATAACCCACGTAAATCTTGAATAATCATCAACAATAATAAGACAATAACGTTTACCACCTAGACTAGATGTCCTTGAGGGACTAAATAAATCCATATGTAATAGTTGTAAAGGTCTAGTTGTGGAAATATGAGATTTTGATTTAAATGATGTTTTAGTTTGTTTTCCTTGTTGACAAGCACTACAAATATGATCTTTTTCAAATTTAATTTTTGGAAGTCCAATGACCAAATCATTTCTCAAAAGTTTAGCAATTAAATCTATATGAACATGACCAAGTCTTCTATGCCATAACCAACTATTTTTATTATTAACATATAAACATTTAACATCACTGGCATAGAGATCATTAAGATGGAAAACATAAACATTATCATGGCGATTACCAATGAATAAAGTTTTATGATCATTTGTGCTTTCAATTGTGCAATGTGATTTATCAAAAATAACTCGATTACCTTTATCATATAATTGACTAATACTAAGTAGGCTATGCTTAAGTCCATTAACAAGTAAAACATTTTCAATAGAAGGGTTAGGAGAAATACTGATGCTACCAATATCGATGATTTTTTCTTTCTTGTTGTCTCCAAAAGTAACAAATCCTCCATCTTTCGATGATAGTTTAGTAAAGAATGATTTATCTTCGGTCATGTGTCTGGAACATCCACTATCAAGGTACCACTTCTCTTCTTTAGCTTTGGACTTAAAGCAAACCTAGAAGATGGCAATCAAGTGTTGGTTTTTGGTACCCCTAGTTTGGTTAGTTTTGTTAGATCCCTTAATAATCCAAATCTTTTTAATTCTCATGTTCATATTCTTTTTGAATGGACAATAAGATATATAATGGCATTTTTTTTCCACAATAATGACAAGTAATATGAGGGTGTGTCATGAGAGGTGCTTTTTCAAAAATTGTATTGAGATTCTTTTGTTTCTTAATAGGGTCATATCCAATACCCGCTTTATCAAAAACACATCATTGATTTCCAAGAAGCATGTTGAGATTATCTCTACTTTTTACAAAATTTTAAAGTGTTTTTGTTAAATCATCAACATTGTTTTTTAAAGTAGTTTTCTCATTAGAGATAGTATCAAAATCATTTTTCAAAATAATTTTTTCTTTCTTTAATTCTTCTACATTAATAGATAAAGATGCAACAGATTTCTTCAACACATTATTCTTGGCACAAACTTTTCTAAATTCATTTGATAGTTCATGGAATGCACTTTCAGGTTCTTCATAAGAGTAGTTACCTCATCTTGAGTAGAGTCTTCATCTTCAAGAGCCATGAGACATAAGTTGGTGTAGACGTGCCCGGAGAACTCCTGAGAAAATCTCGTTTTGTTCTCTAGCTACTACAGTTCGGACTCAATGTCACGGTTCTGAATCTAATCTCGCAAAGTGCGATGCAAGACCGATAAATCACCAAAGACTCCAAATCCGGCAAATCGTTTTGGAAAACTGATTTTTAAGAAAGAAGTGCCAAACATGGACTGCTTTGCTAGATACAGAGTTGCCACCTAAATATTTTATTTTGGGGGATTTAGGAAACCCTGACTCGTGCCTAAGGCCACGTGTCCGTCATCACCAAAGTTACCTTGGCTCGGGAACTTGGGTACGAGAGGGGAAGGTCATGCAATGAGCACCCTCTGCTCGCCCGATCAAAGATTGGCTTGTACTAAGCATGATATCTTGTTTTTGAAAACACATGCGTTCTTATTCCGGTTATTTAGCTAGAATTACTATGTGATGTGCACAACACACAAGTATAGACTAGATTGCCTAATTTGGAACAAAGCATCACATATCCGTTTGTTTGGAAATGGTTTGAAGTTTGCTACTCGCAAGTAGGCTAAAACATGGATTTCAATGAATCTTTCCAATTCAAGTAATCCAACCTTCACCCACAGGCATTCAGGTAGTTATATCACATAAGAAATTAGCCTCATGGTAAGCATGCTGTCATGTTAACACTCACACACATGCAAGATGCTAAAGCGTAAACACTCACAGTGTACTCCGAGTCAAAATAAAGAACTAGTCAGTAATCAATGCATGATCCAAGTCCATGTTAAGATGGCTAATGCAACACATGCAAAATGCAACTAGAAATAGGCTTGGCTATTCTAAGATGGCATATGAGATGCGATAACTCAATACATGTATTCAAGTAGGAATTGAAATACAATGCAGTTAGTATGATGCGCCGAGCCCGGTGCATGCAATACAGATGAATGATGCACACATGCATAGCATAAGGATGCTAAATGAAATATGCCCTAAAACTAACCATTGTAAGCGGTTAAGTAAAAGGGAGAAAGAAATGGGGGTTGGAAGACATGCATCACACATATACACGCTTATTACAACAATTGGCCTTCTCGACGGAGGGTCCGAAAGAATAATACAAACCATCTAATTAATTAACTAACAAGCTAATTAATTATTACACAATATGAATAACTAGCTACAACTAATTATTACAACACTTAAATAATTAACAAATTAATTAAGCTACGAAAAACAGTAAAAAGGCCTCAGGAAGAGGGATAAATGCATGCACGGGCGGCTTTGCTTGGCTTTGCTCGAAAATCCACTGCCATGCCTCATGTTGCCTCTGTTTGCACTGCTCTATACCTCTGCAAAGTGTGAAAATTTCCAACACACTTCTGATTCACCCCATGGGCACTATGGGCGGCCATCGGCCAAAAATCATGGTCATCGGCCAAGAAACAGGGGTCATCGACCAAATATGAAGCCATCGACCAAACACTTGTAGTCGATCGGCACACTAGATAGCCGATCAGCCATCTTTTCCTGCAAAAAGCTGTTTTGCTGCAATAGAGGACAAACAGAGTATGGCAATGCATTTACAAGACAATGTTTGCAGCTACACCCCTTATCATGTTTGAGACTCAAAGGTGTGTAGCTCTCGACCCTTGGACCAGCAATCACGCATTTTAATGCATGATGGCCAAAGGAGCCAAGTGTGCAATTCAATATCAAATGAAGTGCACAAAACACATAAGGGACCTTAACCTCTATCATGTGTGATCAAGAGGCAATGCAATGCACACACAATGCGATGCAACCTAAGCATGCAAGCAAACATGCAAACAACTCAAGCATGCAACAACATGCAACAATATCATGCAATGCAACTAATATGCTATAGGCATATAACCTAAACATATAAAGATGCATGGCATAGGTATGTAACAACAATACCAACAACAAGCATTTGACAACATGTAATCCAATAAGTATGCAAGATAGATGAGCATGCAACAACATGTCAATTAGCAAGCATGTGACAACATGCAATATGACAAGCATGCAACAAGCATGTAAGCATGATGTAAAGTAGCAACTTTGAACAACATGGTAAATGGACTTAAACTAAAGATGGATAGACCTTAGCCATGCCCAAAATCAGTGGCCAAAGTTATGAATTGGAAGCATGAAAATGCCAAGCAAACATGCACATGTAAATGGTCCAACACCTAGGCATAGGAGGGAAAATTTCAAGAGCACTTAAAAGGGGACAAATATGGACATGTAACAAACATTGTAAGCTCTGAAATCATGCATGGAAAGGTGCAAAGCCAACCAAACAAAGCAAGCAAAGCATACAAGAAAGCCCAAAGCTTAAGGCTAGCCAAAGGACTCAAACCATTGCCATGCAAGGCAAGTCCCAAAGGGCCAAGGGCACTCAAAACAGTCCCAAGGCAGGTCAAGACAAGACCAAAAACATGCTCGAAACTAGCCAACACAAGCTAGAATACAACTCCAAAATGCATGAGGCATGCAAGGCTACAAAAGGGTGTTACACTACACCTATCAAAACTAAGCATGGCATGAATTATCCAATGAAAAATAGAGTTATGGCATATCAAAATAAGCCCAAAAACCCACTTAGATGGCATCCCAAAGACCTAAGCATGGAGGCATACACAATGGTCCATTCATGAGGCATAAAACATCAACTCTTTAAAGCATTAAAGGAGTAATAAGTGCAAGTATATGAGCATGAAACATGGACTAAAATAACATTTCAAATGATGCCAAATCATGATAATAGTCCAAGTAATGCATGCTAGAAGACTCAATACTCAAAGCTAACAAGCTACATTGAACCAAGGCTATACAAAGCAAATCAATCATGACCAAAAAAACACTAAACAGACTTTAATCATGGTAAAACAAGGCTAAAAGCTTCTTTAGGTCAAGCCAAAAGCATGCTAGAATGACATGTTAAGGCAAATGAGAGGATTGCAGGACAAGTACATGAAGGATGTAAGAGCCAACTAAACCCACCCAAAATAGAGTCATGGCATGCTAAAACAACACCAAAGACCCACTGAAATGGAGTCAAGAGAAACTAGAAAGGCATGCTCAAACATGAAGCATATAAGACTAGTTTGTGTGACTTACACTACAAGCGTATTAGGCATGCATGGAGTGACAAAACCAAGCAAAAACAGTGTTGTATCATGGCAAAACAAAGCCTAATACATATTGAAATGAAGCTAAAACAAACTAAGCAAACATGCTACCAATATAAGCCATTTATACTAGCATACAAGACAACAAGGAGAGGGGATGACCCTCTTCTATTTAGGACTCCAAAACCACCTTTCCACCACTGAAAATCCTCTGGATTTTAGTGGTAGAAAGGTCATGCAAAACCTAAAACAAGGGCCAAAAGGGATGGCCTAAAACAAGGCCTAACAAGGCCTAAGAGGGGGTAGATGATCCTCAACCAAAAAATGACCTTAAACAAAGATCTAAAGCATCAAAAATCAGAACTTATTGTAGTTTAGAGTCAAGCTTAAAACAATAAGCAAAAGGGGCTAAAAGCTTAAGCAAGAATGGGGGTTTAAAAGCAAGTTTGCTCACTCTTGAAGAACACCTTCAAGAACAAAGCTCCAGCAGGTTTTCCAGGCTTAAACCACCTCAAGAACTCCAACACCAACTCCCTAGCACCTCAGCAACCAAGGATGGTGTTCTACTAGGTGCTCTAGTGCAAAAGTGAACAAAAATACACTTTAGAGCACAAACACACACACAAATATAGAGAGAGGGAGATATAGAAAAAGAGATATATATCACTTCTATATCAGATTTTCAGAACCTCTGAGAAGGGAGGAGGAGCTCCCTTCTTATAGAATTCCAATTCCAAAGCTTCCTAAGCAAGCTAAAACAAGGTTCAAATCCCTCTATACACGTGTATAGAGGATGTGAATTGTTCATGCCAGCTGTGATAGCTAGCATAAAATATCTGCATAAAGCAGATGAACAGGGTTCGGCCAGAAAACATGGCTGATCTACCAACACAAGGGGCGATCGACTAAAAAGTGTGCCGATCGGCCAACACTTTTGGCCGATGGCAAGAAAACAAGGCCGATGGCTTCATGCCTTGGCCAATGGGTTGAGGGGATGGCCAACAAGCCACCCTCTTCCCTTAGAAGCAAAAACACAAGTGTTTGGTCCACAACCAAGCACAAAACAGATAAGTTGAGAGATCCTAAGGCAAGGAGCGCGGCCGAGACCTTCGGGAACTCAAAACGAACACGGACATGGATGATCCAGTGTTCAAACAATGACGTCCAAGTCTTGAGGACGGTTAAAAATGGGGTGTCTACAGTTGGCTACTTTATTTTCAATTTCATCACTTGAGCTTTTATCTTCACTTTCTCCCCAAGCTGCTACCATGGCCTTTTTGTTTATTTTGTAGTCTTTTCCATGATTCTTCAATTTTGGACAATCCATCTTCATATGTCCAGGATTTTTACACTCATAGCAAATAATAGGCTCTTTCTTGTACTCTTTCTTGAAAGGTCTTCTTCCTCCATAATTATTTTTCTTGAAGTGCTTTTTGAGATTTCTACTAAACATGGCATAGCTTTCATCCTCACTGGAGTTTTCATGTTCTTCTTCGTTTGATGAGGCTTTGAATGCAATTCCACTTTTCTTTTTGCTTTCAACATCTTTATGTCCTTTCATGGTGATCTCATGAGTCATAAGGGAACCCATAAGCTCATCCAATCCAAGTGTGGAGAGATCTTTGGCTTCTATAATGGCGATGACCTTTGCTTTCCAATTCTTTGGTAAACACCTAAGAATTTTTCTTACCAACTCAATGTTAGTATAAGTTTTGCCAAGAGATTTCAAAGAGTTTACAATTTCAGTAAATCTAGTAAACATACTTGAAATAGATTCATCAGAGTTCATTTTAAACAATTCATAACTATGAACAAGCATATCAATACAAGATTCCTCTACTTGGTTTGTACCTTCATAAGTTACTTCAAGTTTGTCCCAAATTTCTTTTTCCGAATCATAACTTGAAATTCTATTATACTCCTTAGACTCTAATCCACAGTTTGGCTTTAGCATTGGCTTGCAATAATTTGTGATCCCTCTCATCACATTCATCTTCAATTTTAGGTACACTAATATTGTCTACTAATTTGGTAGGAATTTTTGGACCTTTGGTGACAATAATCCACATAGCATAATCAGTGGCTTGTAGGTATAGGGTCATCTTTTCTTTCCAATGACTATAGTTGTTTCCGTCAAATAACGGTGGCCTATTGGTGGCTTGTCCTTCAGTAGTGCTAGTGCTAGCTAAGGTTGCCATGGATCGAAACTCTTAGATGGTTAAATCTAAAATAAGAGTCTAAGCTCTGATACCAATTGTTACCCAAAAGACAACCTAAGAGAGGGAGGTGAATTAGGTTTTTACAATTAAAATTAATAATACCCTAACAAAAATTATGACTAGCACAATAGATAAATATAATTAATGAAATAAAAATAATTAAAACAAGTGTCTTAACAACTATGTCAGTTAATGATTTTAGTACAGTAAAAATGTGAAATATAGCTATGACAATTTAAAATAAAATAAAGAAATAAGGGAGAGAGAGGCAAACAAATTTATAGTGGTTCGGCTTCAACTCGGCCTACGTCCACTCCTCAAGCTTCACTTCAGATTTTCCACTATCTTATAGCTTCACAGGGGTGCTAGCAACCTCTTTACAAATGGAGCAATCCTCTATGGATTTTACACAAACTTCACAAGTCCAAACCCTTGCAAATCTTAGGTGATTCACAATCACTCTCAAGATTTCAAGAACACAGTGTTTGCAACACTTTTACAAGATGAAATGGTATTTTTTTCTTTCAAAGAAAGCTTACAATAAATATCTCTCAAAGATAGATATATAAAATGAAGCTTTGATTTTTCTGTAAATCTCACACAGGAAAGATGAGCTTAATGCTATAAGGCGTAGTATATAATTTTCGAGAATAGATGTGAGTGATTATAGATCAAAAAATATTTTCAATTTTTTTTTTTTGGAATGATATTTCAGAGCTTATATCTTTGCCATATTCTCATGTTTATCACTCCTTCAATGTGTTTGAGAGTTGCACCTTTATGCCTTGTTTGTGAGCCATTGCATGAGCCTCATTTTCTTGCCTTTCAAGCCATCATCTCAGTCCATTTTGGCTACTGTTTTGGCCTGCATAAGGTCTGTTTGGGGCTGGTTTGGCCATTTGAGCATTGTCTTGCATGCCTCTAGTGTAATACACTTCACTAGCTTCGATGCTTGAGCCTTTCAATATGCATTACATGGATTGTTTGCGTGATTCTAAATCATTTTGCATGCCATTTCAGTGCTGGAACATATGCCATTGTACTCCATGCTTCATCCTTTCAATGCCTTTGGAGAGTTGTATTTTGTGCCTTAAGCTTGGGCCAATATGCATGCATGTTTGTATAACATTTTGAGTTTCAATCTTAGCATGTATGGCCGCGGATTTGGGCATGGCCGAGGCCTATCCATTTTGGTATAAGTCCATTGCACATTGAGTATGCCATGTGGTTGCATGATCAAACATTGCATTTGTGCATGCCATATTCATTGTATTGGGTATGTTAGTTGCCACGTGCATTGTGTATACTAGTATCATGAGCATTGTGTATGCCATGGAATTCATAGCATTGTGTATGCTAGTTGCATGTTCACATGTTTACCCCTTTGCACGTTTGCATGTCTAAGTTGTATTGCATTAAGTTGCATGATTGAGTCGTATTGTGCATGCCATGTTTGTTGCATTGTGTTTGGAATAAGCGTTAGTCCAAACACGGGAAACGAGGGACGTTTCATACTCGAAGTGATGAAACATGCCTCGATTCCCGGTCACCGACACTCTTGACTATACATGATGGAGTTTCGGGCTTTATGTGTTCGTGTGTGCATTCATCTCACATTGAGTCGTGCAATTTGGCTCCTCGGCCATCATGCATCGAGATGAGTGATAGGTGGGCCGAGGGTCGAGAGCTATACTCTCTTGAGCTTATGTAATGATAGGGAGGATGGTTGCGCATACATGTTTTGCAAATACTTTGACATGCCCCTTTCTTGCTCTCTGCGCAAAGAAACCGTAAACCAAAGAAGAAAACCGGTCAACCGACCAAATAGTAGGTGTCGACCACTTTTTCTGGTTTTCACCTTAAAAAGTGGTCGGCAGGTGGTCTCCAAAGCCAACAACTGGTCGGCAGCCTTCCCACAGGTTCCCTTGGTGGAGTTTCAGCCTTCTGGAGCTTTGTGTAGTGTTCTATGATCAATTGCAAACAGAGGCAAGTCGGGGCATCGTGATGGATTTCCGAGCAAGGCAATTCAAGCATGCATGCATCCTTCATCATCCAAGGTAGAGCTGAGGCAGCCCACTTTACATAGTTTGCATGCTTATTTAATTGCTAATTTAGTTGATTTGTTAACTAGTTAGTGTTGTGTAATAATTAGTTGTAGCTTGTTATTCATTTTGTTGTGTAATAACTAGTTTAATTAGAATAATTGGTTAATTAGTTGGTTCTCAGATTATTTATTCGATTCTCCGTCGAGAGAGGGCACAACTGTTGTAAATAAGTGTGCGTGTGTGATGCATGTCTTCCAACCCCCATTTCTTTCTCCCTTTTATTTACCAGCTTACGATGGTTAGTTTTAGGGCATGTTTCAATTAGCATCCTTATGCTTGCATGTTTGTATCCATTCATCTGTCTTGCATGCACCGGGTTCGGCGTATCATGCTAACTGCATTGTATTTCAATTCCTGTTTGAATACATGTATCAAATTGCATTTCACATAACATTTTAGAATAACCGAGCCTATCTTAGTTGCATTTTGTATGTGTTGCATTAGGCATTCTTGACATAGCTAGGATCATGCATTGATTTCTAACATAGCTTTTGTTTTGGCTCAAAGTACTCGGTAAGTGTTTATGCTTTAGCATCCTTGCATGCATGTGAGTGACTGCTATGATAGCATGCTTGCCATGAGGCTAACTGGTTATATGATATAACTGCCTGAATGTCTGTGGGTGAAGGTTAGATTACTTGAATTGGGATGATTCCTTGAAATTCGTGTTTTAGCCTACTTGCGAGTACCAAACTTCAAGCCATTTCCAAACAAACGGATATGCGATGTTTTGTTCCAAATTAGGCGATCTAGTCTATACTTGTGTGTTGTGCGCATCACATAGTAATTCTAGCTAATTAACTAGAATAAGAACACATGTATTTTCAAAAACAAGATATCATGTTTAGTAGTGGCCGATCTTTGATCGGGCGAGTGGGGGTGCTCATTGCATAACCTTTCCCTCTTGTACCCAAGTTCTCGAGCCGAGGCAACTTTAGTGATGACAGACATGTGGCCTTAGGAACGAGTCAGGGTTTCCTAAATTCCCTCAAAATAAAATATTTAGGTGGCAACTCTGTATCTGGTAAAGCAGTCCATATTTGGCACTTCTTTCTAAAAATTAGTTTTTCAAAATGATTTGCTGGATTTGGACTCTTTGGTGATTTATCAATCTTGCATTGCACTTTGTGAGATTAGATTCAGAACCGTGACATTGAGTCCAAACTGTAGTGAGCCCAATGAACAAAACGGGAGTTTCCCAGGACGTTCGGTCGCGTCTACAGTTTCTGGGGACTCTGTTGGGGAGTTAGAGAACTTGACTCAAACTCATGATATCTTGTTTCGATTACACTTATGTATTTCTTTGCATTGCATTTGCATTGGTGCGCCTAGGACACTGTGTTTGCCATCTGCTATTCCTGAACGGTTTGTCGGAGGCTCTCTTTGAGAAGTATACCATAAGGCTGACCGGTTACGGGCTCTGCCATGATGGGAACACAAACCTCGGTTTTTACTGGGGCACCATTTTTGACCATTTGGCCTACTGCATGTCGAAATCCATAGTGACCATTCCAAACTAGGATAGGTTGCTTATCCGGTTATAAATTGTTTGAAACCGCTGCGTGCATAGTGAAACCCTAGCTCCTGACAAAATATGATAGAGAAATCCTATCCCACCATAGGGGTGTTTTGGCTCTCATTTGCCTGCTATATGCTATTAGAGTGTGCCTCTACAGGTTGCATATATCAGTTTGCAAGTCGGGGTATCAGGCCTGCGGACATCAGTATGTGAAGAATCAGTTTTACCTGAGGGTATCAGTTTACAGGCAGAATTTGGAGCAGAATTCAGTAAAGAGCACGGTCATGCAACTATGCTTATATCTGTTCTGGTGAAATTGGGCTGAGATGCTGCCTGTTTTCTCTTTTGCTAGGGGGTAGTCTTGGAACCGTAGCTTCAGAAGGCTCCAATATCCCCCGAATACATTGGACTTATGCGGATAGACTTTGTCAGGTCAAAGATTCAGTTCAGAGCAGCCAGTGTTTTCCTTCACTGAGGCAAGTTAAAGAAAGGCCAGTCAAGGCTTACTAGTTCATCATATCCGTCAGTCACCAGTCGCATCACCTTCGTCCAAACTTAGTAGACCGTGATGGCACAGAGTTCGGAAGAAGTTGTGGCCATGGTAGCAGCGTTAAACCAGGGAATCGCCATGCAAGGTGAGACCGATGTTGAAATGCAACACCCATCTGGGGCACCTACCACACATCCAGTCTCGGAATCCCAATCATCTCAAACCCGTGAACCCACCACTTCTGAGCTGATGAGGATGATTGAAGATCTTCAAAGAACAGTGGCGGATTTAGCCTATGGAGTTTTGGCTCCGTCATCAACCACATTGCCTACCAGGGATTTCACACGAAAAGGGCTCCCCAATCTTGGGACTAGCTGCATTGGAAGAAGGCCAGTCTCCTGTCAAAGTGGAGGCCAGTGGTAAGAACAAGGTTGGGGTGGACATTGGTCCCCATGAACACCTTCGGTGGGCTATTGAGGCTTTGAAAGCCGAGGGGCTGAACAAACAGCTAGCGATCGCAGTTATTGCATAGATTGTGGATGGCACTTTTGCCACTCAGAATGAGAGCAGTCTGAGTCAAGGGGCAAACTAGGAGAAGGGCCGTTGTACCAAAAACGATCCTTTGAGCTCTAATCCTGCACTCAGAAGAGATCGGCAAACCAAGCCAGCACCTGCTGACCCTTTGCTAGTGCGCCCAGCAAAAATCCACAAACCTCGAAGTACCAACCCCGAGGTCGCAGAGTCTTCTATGCCCTCTATATCCCCTTGTCCAAGGCTCTTCAAATCCGTGTTGAAAAAGGCCATCCCAAACCCTTTGAGCCTCGACCTCTCCCTGGTCGTCTTTCACCCGGTCATGATATACCCAGTATTGTGCGTACCATCAACAAACCGGTCACAGCACCGACAATTGCTTTCATCTTCACCACGAAGTACAGGATTTGTTTGTCAATGAGGTCATCATCCCACCAAGCTTAGCAAAGTCGATCGTCTTTGGATTAGTGAACTTGGGGGATAGTACGAGTATGTGATCAGGGAATGAACCACCTGCGGGCGATGTTTAGTTTACTTCAAATGTGGCGTATGGCACGCACTGTTTTGAGCATTGTGCAAATGCTAGCTTTTGTACTTTTTGACTTGGGTATTGCGTCAATTTTGTTTTATTGTTTAGAGTCAATCTCGTTGTTTTGAGTCACTCTTTTTATACTGAGTCAGTCGGGTCTGTCTTATTGTATCGAGTCAGTCTAGTTTTGTTAGAGTCAGGTGATTTTTGGGGTGTTACCTCGGACATCACTTGCTTGTTTTGTGTTTGGCGTTTACACCCTTTTGAGTCTGTTTCTGCCATGGAGCCAGTTGTACCAACAGATTTGAATAAAACAACAGTGATTTTCACACTCTTGTGTTTGCTTCTGCCTTGTGCCAGTTGTGCCATAAGTTCTGAATCAGATGGCAGTATTTGACTAAAAAAAATTGTGTCTTTTCTGTGCCTTGAAAATTATTGCATTGACCTAAGTTTTTCAAAACTTTTTGAACGTTGTGATGAAAACAAAGAGGAAGGAATTCCTCGGGATTTGCAAAAATCTAATCAATTGAGAGAAAGAGAGGCGTGCTAAGCCCTTAATGAATGAGATCATGTTTGTTAATGTGAGTACTGAGAAGGATCCTGGATTGATCTAGATTGGTTTCGCACTGTCTTCAACGCGAGCGACTAGTCACTTTCTTAAAAAATTCCAAAAAATGTTTTGCACGGTCCTGTGAAGACCTATGTGGAATCGCTCGTGAGATTGTGCAGCTTAGGATCGCTCTCAGCCCCGAGACTTGACCTCTCAATTTTCAAACCTTGAACTTGAATTTAGAATGTTCAATGGTCAACTACAATGTGAGGCCTGTGTGGCCAGATTCGAAGCAGCCCTTGAGCTAGGGGCAGGGAAGTTAGATCAAGAAGATCAGATGTCGTCAAAAGAAGCTTGCAAAGCTAGATCAGAAGCACCCCTCGAACTAGGGGCAAAAATGTCAAAGGTGCTCGAAGAGTCAAAAAATTGGGATGTTTCTCAAGCTAACAAAGATCAGCAAGAATGCCAAATCCCAGAAGGGAGGAAAGAAGAAAGCATTGCTGAAGGATAATTGAGTTCCTATCCACAACACTAGGGGCAAATTCAGCCCCCCATTGGATGGATTCCTGCATCGTCAGCGAACATCAGCCATTCTCCTGGATTCAGATGACTTTAGGATCTCAAAACCATTTGACATGAACAAAGCTACACTTTTACCCTTGAGAGGCTCATTGGCCGAAAACCCGTAAGGCGACCTGTGCAAAAGTTAGAGCAAGAAAAAGAACAAAAAGAACAAAAAAAAGAAAAATGCAAAGAATGAAAAAAAAAAGAAAAAGAAGAAAAATGAAGAAAATGACAGGAAAAGATGAAAAAGAAAAAAGTAGAAAAGAAATGAAAAGAATTAAAAAGAAAAGAAGAACATAGCTCGCAAGGTTGAAAACCCGGAAGGGCGGCCTTGGCAAAAGCTAGAGTGCAAAAGGAGAGGTTAATACCCGAGTGTACCTTGATCCCGAACTACGTAAGGCTTGATTCCCATGTTTGGGATACGTAGGCAACTTCATTTTGAAGTCCAGCCACAAACACTTCCAAATCGACTATGTCCCTGTAATGGTTCTGATCATCGTTGTCTTCTTTGTATCCGAGAGTTCAGTTGTGATCGTCACCTTGAAAACTGGTTACAGTGTGCGGCGGTGCTATTCAAACAAGGGGCAACTTTCCGTTGCCATACAGCGCGCTGCGGTGTTATTCAAACAAGGGGCAACTTTCCGTTGTCGGGCAGTGCCGTTCGGGCAAGGGGCAATTTTCCATTGTTTTGGATATGAGGTTGTGCACCTCAAGAGTAAGTTCCGTGTTGGTCGAGCAGTGGCCATTTGCAAAAATAGTTTTTGAGAATTTTTAATGAATTTGACTAATTTTCTCGAAAATTATTCCATTTTTCCAAAAACTGGACCATATCTTGGACCTAAAAAGGAAAATTTTCAGTGCTCATAGCCTGACTTGCATAATTTTAAATCGGAAAATTGAACAAGCATGTTAATCTAACTCTCATGTTAGTCAAAATTGTTTTAGTAGAAAACCAAAACAAAAAATTGGTTAAAATGATGAACTAGGGGCACAGTTGAGTCAGGCTTCCTGTCTTTCCCCCGTTGTCAATGCATTTGCCAGAAAGGGCACCCTATTTGCCAAGAAGGGCATAACGGAAGCTAATAGAAAAGGACTAAAAGCTCTCATATGCTCTGAGCAGCGAGGTATCAAGCCAAGTGCGAAGCACGAACTGGAATGGAACAAGGTATTCCACTCCCTCATCCGGACAGATCTAATCATGTCCAAACTCCCCAGCAGAGCATCATTAACCGATGTCAATTCCAGATCTGTTGCGTGTCTGGTTGCATTGCAACCCCTCTATGAGAGAAATTCACTGTTGTGAACAAGAATGAGAATCTGGTAGAATACCAGGGGCAAGAACCCACAACTTCCTGCTTATCCATTAACCACCCAGGGGAGGGATAAAAAAGTGAGAGATTGAAGAATAGAGAGATGTGCGCTGAGAGAAAAAAGTGAAAGAAAAGGGCTTTTTCAGAAAAATAGAGCCTGAGGGCCAAGTGATGTGAGAATCACAAATGAGAAAGGGAGGGAAAAAATACCTGGGAAAACTGGCTCCTCGTGCACTGAGAGGTCTCTTGCCCTTGGAACACGTCTGTGTGTCATGTCAGTCATTTTGTTTGTCTCTATTCTTGTTTTGATTCGTTTCGGGTGTCTATAGATGTGTTTAGGTTGTCTTACCTTGTCTTTCTCTTTGTTGTTGAGTTGTGGTGTGCTGTGTTCAGTCGTAGGCTCAATACCCAATTGAGAACTTAATCTCACTCTGAATTTCAAAAAATCGTTTGTGCTCAGAGTGTCGTGCCGTTCTCCACATTTGTGCAAAACAAGATTTTGTTCTTTCAAAAACCGCAGGGTTCAACCCGGGTCATGTGGGAATAGTAAAACCAGGACCTATCTGAAGCTATATAGGTTCCTGACTTTGAAGCAAAAGAAAAAAGGGAAAGTGTCAGGCACCTGAGTTTGTTTCAACTTCTACAAGTTCCGTCATCGCATCCTGTATGTTCAAAATGAGCTGTGTGTTCAAAATTAAAAGAATACTGTGTTATGAGCAGTGTGTTCAAATCGAGCATTGTTGTGTTATGAGCTGCGTGCAAATGAAAATGTATGAGCTGCGTGTTCAGAATTGAAATGTGTGAGCTGCGTGTTCAAAATGAAGTGAATGAGCAGTGTGTTCAGAAATGAAAATTTATGAGCTGCGTGCTTAGAATTAAGAATGAGTTGCATGCAAATAAAAATGTATGAGCTGCGTGTTTAGAATTGAAATGTGTGAGCTGCGTGTTCAAAAAGAAGTGAATGAGCTGTGTGTTCAGAAATGAAAATTAATGAGCTGCGTGTTCAGAATTAAGAATGAGCTGCGTGCAAATGAAAATGTATGCATGTTCAGAATTGAAATGTGTGAGCTGTATGTTCAAGGTGAAGAAAATGAGCTGTGTGCCCGAAGAATGAGTTGCGTGCTCGAAAATGAGCTATGTGCCCGAAGAATGAGCCGGGTGCTCGAAGAATGAGCTGCATGCCCGAAAATGAGCTGCGTACCCGAAAATGAGCTAGGTGCCTGAAGAATGAGCTGGGTGCTCGAAAATGAGCTGTGTGCCCGAAGAATAAGCTGTGTGCCCAAAAATGAGTTGTGTGCTCAGAAAATGAGCTGCGTGCCCAAAGAATGAGCCGCGTGCCTAAAGAATGAGTTGCGTGCCCGAAAATGAGTTGTATGCCAGAAGAATGAGCTGCGTGCCCGAAGAATGAGCCGTGTGCCCGAAAATGAGCCGTCTACCCAAGGAATGAGCGGTGTGCCCGAAAATGAGCTGCGTGCCTGAAGAATGAGCTGCGTGCTCGAAAATGAGCCGTGTGCCCAAAGAATGAGCTGTGTGCCCGAAAACGAGCTGTGTGCCCAAAATGAGCTGTGTGCTCGAAAATGAGTTGTGTGCCCGAAATGAGCTGTGTGCCCAAATGTCCTGTGTGCCCCACATGTGCTGTGTGCCCCAAATGTGCTGTGTGCCCAAATGTGTTGTGTGCCCAAGTGAGCTGTGTGCCAAATTAACGGAATATTGTGCTGTGAGCTGTGTGCCAAGTCAGCATCATATTCTAAATAAGCTGCGTGCCAAATCAGTATTGTGCAATGTGCGAGCCGTATGCCAAAATGAGCAGAAGTACTGTGCATATGAATGTGTTCAGAATGAGCAGATATAATACATAGCAAAAGCGTGAAATGTGCAAGAAATGCAAAATGCATCGTTATGCACACCCTTCTCACATTGTTATGCGTTACACTTAGGTTGCATTGTTATGCACCCCTTCCTGCATTGTTATGCGTCACACTTAGGTTGCATTGTTATGCACCCCTTCTTGCATTGTTATGCATCACACTTAGGTTGCATTGTTATGCATCACACTTAGGTTGCATTGTTATGCACCCCTTCTCACATTGTTATGCGTCACACTTAGGTTGCATTGTTATGCACCCCTTCTCGCATTGTTATGTGTCACACTTAGGTTGCGTTGTCATGCATCTCTCCCGTATTGTTATGCGTCACACTTAGGTTGCATTGTCATGCACCCACACTTTACTTGCGTCGTCACGCACTTTTCATTTGCATTGCCACGCATATCTCTAATGATATTGTACTTGTTGAGTTTATTTATTTTGCATGCACGATATTGTATGTACGGTTCATTTGAAGCTGGTGCGACTAGACGATCGAGACGGTATTGTATTCTCCGTGTGAGACGTAGCGAGAATTGCGTAATTCTCTTACATTCTTTTTGCATGTAATGTAGTTCGATTTGTTTTTGTTCGCTTAAACTGTCGCATTTATTGTGTATAATTGCTTCATTACAGCTCTCTTTGCATGCTCATAAGTTATGTTCGGCCTAGTGCATGTCTTTTGCCCCTACCTGTGGGCACGTCTCTTTGTTATCTCTCCTGTTTGTCTAAGTCTTTGGCCTTGTAAAAAATAGGTCATCTCTGGGCTTTGACATTCACTCCCGTCATTTATGACTTTCGAGTTCTGTCAAAGAGGGGCAACTGTAGACACCCCATTTTTGACAGCTTTAAGAATCAGACGTCATCGATTGAGCGCTCGGTGATAGTGCATGTTATGCTCGTTTCGAGTTTTGGAGTTTTGGCTGAGAGCCTTGCCTCCGGGTCTTCGAACTCATTGTGCTTTGGCTCAGTTTGTGGACTAAACCTTGTTTCTCTTCTTGGAGGGAGGGAGAGGTCTTGTAAACCATCTCTTTGTGGTCGTAGACCACTCTTCGCCGTCGTAGACCACTTTTCCTGTTTGGAGATCAGTTTCTGGTTTTCAGAGCCTTCGGCCGTGTGCCTTGTCTCGGGACCTTTTAATATTCTCCGTTTGGCTTGGTATTTTGGACCACACCTTGTTTCCTCTGTCTAGAGGGACACCGTGGTCCGGGAAACCACTTTTGTGGTTGCATGCCACTTTTGGTGCTCAATAGCCAGTTTTCGAGGCTCCCGACTGCGTGCTTTACCTCCCGAACTCTCGTTTTGCATCCATGATTGGTTTATTTTTGGCACAAACCTTGTTTCCCTTGTTTGGAAGGTAGTACAAGGGTGGAAGACCAGTTTTTCTCCTTGGAGACCACTTTTCTTCCTGTCAGCCAGTTTTCTGGTCAGGAAACTGGTTTTCTTGGTCTTTGGGCCACATTTGCTGGTCTCCCATCACACCATTGGCTTGCTTTCAGTGTGGAGACCACCAATTCCCCCTGCCGACCACTTTTTTCCTTGGGAGACCACTTGAAGTGGTCGGCCGACCACTTTAAGTGGTCGGCAGCTTTTTTCCTGTTTTGTCAGATTGAATGGATGCCAGCTGTGCCAACTGGAGGGCACAGACTGTATCCTCCATACACGTGTATGGAGGGATTGCATCCAAGTTTTAGCTTCTCCAAGAAGCTTGAACCCTTTGTTTTTCTATAAGAGAGAGCCTCCCTCTCCATTCCAGAGGTTCTGAAATTTGCTAAGAGTGATAGATACATCTCCCTCTCTATATTCTTCTCTCCCTCTATATTTTGTGCCTTAAAGAGTGTTATTCCTTCACTTTTGCACTACAACTCCTAGCCACACACCACCACATTTGAGCTGAGATCATTGGAGGTGGTTTTTGGGTCATAAGAGTTGGTTTTGGACTCGAGGAATTGTTGTTGTTGCAGTGCTTCAAGGGTAACCCCTTTTCTCCTCTTTAAGCTTTGTTTTTTTGGTTACTCTCCTAGCCATATTTGCATGCTGATTTGAGCTTAACTTTCTACTAGAAAACGTTCTATTTTTCAGTCCTTATGATGTTTGTTTAAGGTCATTTTTGCATTGGGGGTGGTCCACCCCCTCTTAGGCCTCGTTAGGCCTTGTTTTGAGCCATCCCTTTTGGCCTCTGAGCTAGTCCTTTCTTGGCCTCCTAGCCTCTGAAATCTAGTGGATTTTCAGTGGTAGGTATGTGGTTTTGAAGCCTTAAATTAGAGGGGGGTGACCCTCTCTCTTTTTGTTTTTTTTTGCTTGAGTTATTGGCCTATCAAATGAGCATGCATCTTCATACTTTCCAGGCTTGGTTCAGGCACTTTTTTGTGACTTTTAGGGCCTGCCTTAGCTCTGTCTATGGCTGGTTTGGTCACCTTGTGTTTGCTTCTTGTATGTGTAGTGTAATCCCATTTGTGGCTCATCAAAGTAGCATGTCTTTCTAGCATGTATTGGCTCCATTTCAGTAGGTTTTTGGTCATCATTTAACATGTTGTGACTCTATTTTTGCTAGTTTGGTAGCCTCTTGCATGCTTCATGTACTTGTAGTATAAATCTTGCTTACTAGTTTTGTATACATGTTGTTTTGGCTCATCATTCTAGCATATTTTGGCCATGCTCCAGCGTGATTTTATTCATATTTTGGGCCGTTCTAGGACTATTTTGGGCTTCCATGGTCATATCACTCATGTTTTGTATAGTTATAGTGCAAATGCTTTGGCTAGTCTTGAGTTTTGAGGTCCCTACCATGCCATACTTGTGATGTTTGCATGCTTTAGCATTAATTGGGATGATATTTTAGAGCTTATATCTTTGCCATATTCTCATGTTTATCACTCCTTCAATGTGTTTGAGGGTTGCACCTTTATGCCTTGTTTGTGAGCCATTGCATGAGCCTCATTTTCTTGCCTTTCAAGCCATCATCTCAATTCATTTTGGCTACTGTTTTGGCCTGCATAAGGTCTGTTTGGGGCTGGTTTGGCCATTTGAGCATTGTCTTGCATGCCTCTAGTGTAATACATTTCACTAGCTTCGATGCTTGAGCCTTTCAACATGCATTACATGGGTTGTTTGCATGATTCTAAGTCATTTTGCATGCCATTTCAGTGCTGGAACATATGCCATTGTACTCCATGTTTCATCCTTTCAATGCCTTTGGAGAGTTGTATTTTGTGCCTTGGGCTTGGGCTAATATGCATGCATGTTTGTATAGCATTTTGAGTTTCTATCTTAGCATGTATGGCCACTGATTTCGACATGGCCGAGGCTTATCCATTTTGGTATAAGTCCATTACGCATTGAGTATGCCATGTGGTTGCATGATCAAACATTGCATTTGTGCATGCCATATTCATTGCATTGGGTATGTTAGTTGCCACGTGCATTGTGTATGCCATGGAATTCATAGCATTGTGTATGCTAGTTTCATGTTCACATGTTTACCCCTTTGCACGTTTGCATGTCTAAGTTGTATTGCATTAAGTTGCATGATTGAGTCGCATTGTGCATGCCATGTTTGTTGCATTGTGTTTGGAATAGGCGTTAGTCTAAACACGGGAAACGAGGGATGTTTCATACTCGAAGTGATGAAACATGCCTTGATTCCCGGTCACCGACACTCTTGACTATACATGATGGAGTTTCGGGCTTTATGTGTTTGTGCGTGCATTCATGTCACATTGAGGTGTGCAATTTGGCTCCTTGGCCATCACGCATCGAGATGCATGATTGGTGGCCCGAGGGTCGAGAACTATACTCCCCTGAGTTTACGTAATGATAGGGAGGATGGTTGTGCATACATGTTTTGCAAATACTTTGCCATGCCACTTTCTTGCTCTCATTGGCAAAGAAACCGTAAACCAAGAAGAAAAGCGGTCGACCGACCAGATAAAGTGGCAGGCCGACCAAATTTTCTAGTTTTCACCTCAAAAAGTGGTCGGCAGGTGGTCTCTAAAGCCAACAACTGGTCGGCTGCCTTTCCACAGGTTCCCTTGGTGGAGTTTCAGCCTTGTGGAGCTTTGTGTAGTGTTCTGAGATCAATTGCAAATAGAGGCAAGTCGGGGCATCGTGATGGATTTCCGAGCAAGGCAATTCGAGCGTACATGCGTCCTTCATCATCCAAGGCAGAGCTGAGGCAGCCCACTTCACATAGTTTGCATACTTATTTAATTGCTAATTTAGTTGATTTGTTAACTAGTTAGTGTTGTGTAATAATTAGTTGTAGCTTATTATTCATTTTGTTGGGTAATAACTAGTTTAATTAGAATAGTTGGTTAATTAGTTGGTTCTGTATTATTTATTCGAACCCTCCGTCGAGAGGGCACAACTGTTGTAAATAAGTGTGCGTGTGTGTGATGCATGTCTTCCAACTCCCATTTCTTTCTCCCTTTTATTTACCAGCTTACGATGGTTAGTTTTAGGGCATGTTTCAATTAGCATCCTTATGCTCGCATGTTTGCATCCATTCATCTGTTTTGCATGCACCGGGTTCGGCGCATCATGCTAACTGCATTGTATTTCAATTCCTGTTTGAATACATGTATCAAATTGCATTTCATATAACATTTTAGATTAGTCGAGCCTATCTTAGTTGCATTTTGTATGTGTTGCATTAGGCATTCTTGACATAGCTAAGATCATGCATTGATTTCTAACATAGCTTTTGTTTTGGCTCGGAGTACTCGGTAAGTGTTTATGCTTTAGCATCCTTGCATGCGTGTGAGTGACTGCCATGATAGCATGCTTGCCATGAGGCTAACTGCTTATGTGATATAACTACCTGAATGCCTGTGGGTGTAGGTTGGATTACTTGAATTGGGACGATTCATTGAAATCTGTGTTTTAGCCTACTTGCGAGTAGCAAACTTCAAGCCATTTCCAAACAAACGGATATGTGATGTTTTGTTCCAAATTAGGCGATCTAGTCTATACTTGTGTGTTGTGCGCATCACATAGTAATTCTAGCTAATTAACCGGAATAAGAACACATGTGTTTTCAAAAACAAGATATCATGTTTAGTAGTGGCCGATCTTTGATTGGGCGAGCGGGGGTGCTCATTGCATGACCTTCCCCTCTCGTACCCGAGTTCCCGAGCCCAGGCAACTTTGGTGATAACGGACATGTGGCCTTAGGCAAGAGTCAGGGTTTCCTAAATTCTCTCAAAATAAAATATTTAGGTGGCAACTCTGTATCTGGTAAAGCAGTCCATGTTTGGCACTTCTTTCTAAAAATCAGTTTTTCAAAATGATTTGCCGGATTTGAACTCTTTGGTAATTTATCGATCTTGCATTGCACTTTGTAAGATTAGATTCAGAACCGTGACATTGAGTTCGAACTGTAGTGAGCCCAATGAATAAAACGGGATTTTCCCATGACGTTCGGGCGCGTCTACACACTCAGCCAATACCCGTAATTACGGAACCTCAACTTCGATAGACAGAACAGCCTCCATCTCATAAACCAATGAATACGGAGTTGCCCTAGTAGAAGTTCGAATTGAAGTCCGGTAGCCCCAAAGAGCAAATGGCAACATATCCGGCCAGTCCTTGTAGGTTTCCACCATCTTCTGCAGAATGTGCTTGATGTTCTTGTTGGTAGCCTCAACTGCTCCGTTGGTTTGCGGCCGATAGGTAGATGACTTATGAAAAGCCACGTTGTATTTTTCCAACAAGTCGATCACCTCCTTTTGAAGTGGGAACCATTATCTGAAATAATCTCGTTCGGGACCTCGTAGCGACAGATGATGTTGTTCCTGATAAACTTTGCGACATGCGATGCCTTCAACACCGCGTAAGATTGGGCCTCAACCCACTTCGTGAAGTAGTCTATCGCTACCAGAATATACTCATGCCTGTTGGACCCCTTCGGAGTGATAGCCCCAATCACATCAATCCCCCAGAATGAAAACGGCCATGGCGAAGTCATGTTGTACAGCTTCAACGGCGGAATGTTCATACGGTTTGCATTGATCTGACATTTGTGACATCGCCGAACAAAACCAATACAATCCTCCTCCATGGTAGACCAGTAATAACCCTGTCTAAGGATCTTCCAAGCTAGCATCACCCTGCTTATGTGCGCTCCACATTCTCCTCCAAGGATGGCCTCCATCAGGTGCTTGGATTCTTCAGCATCAACACACAGTTTATGCATCCCGAGATGACCCCTCTTGTACAGTTTACCCCCGCAGACGATGAACTGAGCAGCCATTCTTCAAATTGCCCTCTTATCTTTGGCATTTGCCCCTGGTGGAAATGCTTCCTTTTCCAAGAAGTTTCAGACATCGTAATACCAAGGATTCTCATCTTGTACCTCATCTATGGCAGCAATCAGCTCGTAGGCCAGCACGAATTTCAGTTCAATGATAATCGGACGCATCTGGACTCCGAAAGGGATGTCTATCATAGAAGATAGAGTTACTAGTGAATCAGCGAACCTGTTGTTCTTTCTTAATAGATGAGCGAAATTCAGTTTCTCAAACAGAGGAATTAGCACGTCCAAGGTCTGGCGATAGATTCTCATCTTTTCTTCTTTTACTTTCCAATCTCCTTTAGCTTGAGATACAACAAGGTTCCAGTCCCCGATGACATCCAACTGTTTTGCCCTTAGTTCCAGGGCGGCTTCTAGTCCAGCAATACATGCCTCATATTCTGCCTCATTGTTCGATACCTTGAACCGAAGTTTGAATGCTAGAGGTATACGGGAATTGTCGGGTGCTATCAGCAACACCCTTATCCCATACCCGTATTGGTTTAACGCTCCATCAAAGTACATTGTCCAAGTCTCTTCTTCGACATACAGAATGGCCTCGTCTGGGAACAAATACTCAACTGCTTCATCCCCTTCAACTGGGTGATCGGCTAGGAACTCCCTTACTGCTCTCCCTTTCACTGACTTGCGCGTCATGTACCTCAAATCGAATTCGGAAAGCAGAAGCAACCAATGGGCTAGCCTACCTGTAAGTGCTGGTTTCTCGAAGAGATATTTGATGGGATCTAATCTCGAAACCAGTATTACTGAGTGAGCTAACAGGTAGTGCCGCAGCTTCTTGGTAGCCCATACTAAGGCCAGACAAGCCTTCTCCAGCGGAGTGTAGCGAGTCTCGTAATCCAGCATTTTCTTGCTCAGGTAGTAGATAGCCTTCTCCACTTTGTCCTCAGGCTCCTGTGCAAGCATGCAGCCCATTGTAGTTTCAGTCACTGAAAGATACAGAATCAATGGTTTTCATGGCTCAGGCGGTGACAACACAGGTGGGTTTTGTAAATATTACTTGATTTGCTCGAACGCAACTTGGCATCGGTCGTCCCATTAGAACTTCTTTCCTTTCTTCAGAAGACCAAAGAGTGGTTCACAAGTTAAGGTTAATTTTGCAATAAACCGTCTTATGAATTGCACTTTACCCAGAAAGTGTCACACCTCCTTTTCAGTCCTCGGTGGTGGCATTTCTAAGATGGCCTTGATTTTGGAAGGATTGACCTTGATACCTCTCTTTGTGATCAAGAACCCCAACATTTTTCCTACTGTAACACCAAACGTGCATTTCTGAGGATTCAGCTGCAACCGATACTCTCTGATCCATTGGAAGAATTTCTGCAAGGCGGTGTAGTGGCCCTCTCTTTCCTTGGACTTGACAGTCATGCCGTCCGCGTACACCTCAACCTCTTTATGGATCATGTCATGCAAAATTGTGGTCGCAGCCCATTGATACGTAGCCCCAGCGTTCTTCAGCCGAAACGGCATCGCCCTATAACAATAGGTCCCCCACGGGGTGGTAAAAGTAGTCTTCTCCCAGTCTTCGGGTGCCATCAAAATCTGATTGTAGCCTAAAAACCCATCCATGAATGAGAGCAGCGCATGCCCCGCAGTAAAATCCATTAATTCGTCGATATGCGGCAGAGGAAAGTCGTCCTTCGGATTGGCTTTGTTCAAATCCCTAAAGTCCACACATACCCGAATTCTGCTGTCCTTCTTCGGCACCGGAACTATATTGGCCAACCAAGTTGGGTATTCAGATACCAGCACGAACCCTGTGTCTATTTACTTGGTGACCTCTTCTTTGATCTTCAGAGCCTAGTCTGGACGGATCCTTCGGAGCTTCTGCTTAACAGGCCAGGCCTCTGGGTCAAGAGGGATCCGGTGCAGTACAATCTCAGGATTGATTCCAGGCATATCTTCGTAGGACCACGCGAAAACATCTTTGAAATCTTTTAATAAAGCGACTAAGCGCTCGCGCTCCTCCGAAGACAATATGGACCCGATCTGGACCAGCCGCAGGTCCTTCTCAGTACCAACATTAATTGTGGTGATTTCATCAACCAAGGGTTTAACAAACCTCTCCTGCTCTTGATCAAGCAAATATTGCAAAACCGGAGGAATTTCTTCCTCGTTATTTTCATCAAAATTTTGAAAGTCCTGATTAATGCAATAAATTAAAGGCACAGAAAAGTACTCGGAAGCCACAGTCATACCATTCTCATTAATCACTTCCAAATCGCCTGATTCCTCTGTTACAACAGACTTAAAGGAAAAAGAAAAAGACGACCTTGACAGGACAGTGGCATCTGGGTTGTCACCCCCAAGAATACCAAACTCAGACTCAGACGAGCTGGAACCTGATTCCGACTCCACAGACTCAGTGGAATCAGATTCTGGCTCACTACTTGACCCGGTGCTGCTCGATAAAAAGCCCTCCTCATATTGCCAGACGAGAGAGGGTGCGATGGATGCATCCAAAATGTTTGAAGATGGGCTCACAGCTGCTTCATTCCCTATCATGGACACTGAGAAGTCATCCCCGAAGCACTCCTGTATGATCTGAGGATCTGAGAGTAGACAAGCCAGTGCTACCTCCATTTCAATCTCTGTGCTCTCAGAAACCTTCTCCTTGCACTCCTCAGCCTCAGCTGGTGGGTCTGTCTGCTCTACGGCAACATCATCCCCGGACAATTGTAAGTCAAAGAAAATTTCAAGCCCCGGCAAGCGCCGCCTCTCTGCATTTAGCCATGGCTCTGGGAAGCTGCAGAACGGAAAATCCTCCCCCTCCCAAACAAAGCGTCCGTTTAGGGTACCCTAGATAGGTCGGTGCACCAACTCATAAGGCTTCTCGGTTTACTTTGCTCTGGCCCTTCTGGCCATCTCCTTTCCTTTCCTTTCCTCACCCAGTCCTCCTTGGTAGGTAGATAACCTAGACCAAAGATATATGTGTTGTGCGGCACTTCGGCCGACGTTGCAACACCTTTCCGGCCACTTCGCCCTAATCCCATCCCAGGGATATATTGTAGCTTGTTCATAAGGTAGACTGATTGTGCGTTGACGTATAGCCCCTCATCAACAGCTAGAATGTTCTGTACAACCCGGGCCTCAGCTAGGGTGAACCCTGACAAAAACACATCATCCGCGCCATGCTCAATCTCCAGAATTGGCGTAGAAACCTCTGGCGGTGGATGGATTGAAGAATTCCCAAAAACTATAGCCACCCCCTTCCCGTGGGGGTACTTCAACATCTGGTGTAGGGTGGAAGAGACTACCTTTACCTGGTGTAGCCACGGCCGCCCTAGGAGTAGATTGAAGGTTGCGGGAACGTCCAAGACATGAAAGTCAATATCCTGTTGTCCTGGACCAACCTGAGTCCGAATCTGCACAGTCCCTATCACCTCTCTACTGGTATTGTCATACGCCTGTATCATTTGGGCGTTAGGCACAAAATCCGCGGGCTTTAACCCGATAGCATATGCTATCCTCGACGGACACACGTTGATAGTAGATCCTGTGTCAACAAGGACCACCGGTATCCATTTTTCTCTAGACTAAGCAGAGATATAGAGCGGTTTGTTATGATTTGAGCCCTCAAGAGGCAGTTCCTTGTCGATGAAGGTCAACGTCGAGGAAGCTTCTCCAGGAAAAACCAGCACTACCAGCTGTTCGGGTGTGATGTCGATGGAAAGTTTGGGCTTTGACATTCACTCCCGTCATTGTTATGACTTTTAAGTTCTGTCAAAGAGGGGCAACTGTAGACACCCCATTTTTGACCGTCCTCAAGACTTGGACGTCACTGTTTGAACACCCGGTGAGTTTGGTCGGCTAAGTATAGTGCCAGCCGGCCATCAATTTTTGGCCGATAGACAAAAAGGTGGCCGGTGATCATTCCCTTTGGCCGGTGGTGTTCCTACTTGGCTGGTGATGCTCCCCAGTGTCCAGAGAAGCATTCTTGGGACTTGTGCAAGTTTTCAGGGGGCAAGGCAGTGTAAACAGAGGCAGTCTATGCATGGCCGTGCACTTCCGAGCAAGACCGAGCATGCATTGCATTGGACCCGCTTCCCGAGGACTTTACTACTTTCCTTAGCTTAGTTAATTTGTAAATTAATTAAGTGGTCTGTAATAATTAATTAGCTTGTAGGTTAATTAATTCGTATATCTATTTGGTCCCTCCGGGTGAAGGCGAATCTGTAATAAGTGTGGGTGCGTGTGTGTGCATGTCATCCAATCCCCACTTCTTCCTTCCCTTTTATTTACCCGCTTATGATGGTAGATTAGGGCATGTTTAAATTAGCATACCTTATGCTATGCATGCGTGCATCCATACATTTGTCTTGCATGCACCGGGCTCGGCGCATCATGGTAACTGCATTTGTACTTCAATTCCAAATTGAATACGTGCATCAATTGATTGCATTTCACATGACATGTTTAGGTTAGCCGAGCCTACCCTAATTGCATCCTGTATGTGTTGCAGTAGTCAATTTGACATGAACTAGGACCATGCATATCTGCTAACTAGTTTATTGTTTTGGCACGGAGTACGATGTAAGTGTTTTCATGCTTTAGCATACCGCATGCGTGTGAGTGCTATCATGACAGCATGCTTACCATGTGGCTAGATGCTTATGTGAGATAAATTGCCTGAATGCCTGTGGGTGAAGGCTGAATTGCTTGAGTTGGAACAGCTCATTGAAATCCGTCTCTTAGCCTACTTGTGAGTAGCAAATCCCAAAGCATTTTCTAAAACAAACGGATATGCAATATTGTTCCAAATTAGGCGATCTAGTCTATACTTGTTTGCTGTGCACATAACATAGTAATTCTAGGCTAATAACTAGAATAAGAACACATAACGTTTTCAAAAATGGATATCATGGTTAGTAGAGGCTGGTCTTCGGACCGGGCGAGAGGGGGTGCTCATAGCTGACCTTCCCCAATCGTACCCAAGCTCCGGAGCCGAGGCAACTTTGGTGATGACGGGCACATGGCCTTTGGCACCGAGTCAGGGTTTCCTAAATTTCCCAAAATAAAATATTTAGGTGGCGACTCTGTATCTGGCAAGCAGTCCATGTTTGGCACTTCTTTCAAAATCTATTTTTCTCAAAACGATTTGCCGGATTTGGACTCTTTGGTTCACATTTAGAACCGTGACAAATTGAGTCCGAACTGTAGTAAGCCCACAGATGAACAGAACGAGACTCACCCTCCCGGGGCGTTCGGGGACATCTACAGTATCGTCTGGTTGGTTTTGTCCCCAATCTTCATCGGTGTGGACAAGACACAAGTCGTCGACTTCCCACCACAAACCGTCGGCAACCGACAAACACTTGTCCACTTCCGTTATTATTGTTTCTGTGCGCACAGCACATTTTGTCCCCGCAGGGGCTTTAGCCTTTCTAGCCCTTTCTAGATCTTCGATCTTTTCCTGCTCAAACTGCTTCAGTACAATCTGCTGTTCAGTATCTTCCGTACTTAAACTGCCCATATTTTGAGCAAAATTCTTAACACCGGTTTCCTCCCAAGTTGTCTCGATTCTGCCATTCCGCCATCACCGGGTTCTCATTTCGCAATCCTCGCTCGTCGCGGTGCCTCAACAACATCTGGCTCGTCGCGGAGCCACCTAGTAGCTTCTGCTGACCTTTCCAAGTTGAACCAGTTGATAGTCACATCCCCCTGATCCTGTTCGTTAAAGAGCTGAAGGTTGGCAATATCCTCTTCCAGCTCTACCAGGTCATCCAACCTCTGATTAGGTCCATCCTCTCGAACCACACAAATCTCTGCCCCTACTGGCAATTCCACCTTCGACGTAGCCTGGCCTGCTGATGTGATGTAACCTTTTGAGTTATACATGAAGCTCGCAGACCCCTCAGGCTCTGACTGATCATTCCCATCTGCCCCCACAATCGACCCAATTCTATCTTTGATAGTCACCACCACCGGTTCTGGTCGGGTTTGGGAGATGTCCAACATGCACAAGTCAGTGCTGTCAAGAATGAACACCTCTGGCTTGGGTAGGTGGGAAGAGGTGATGTATATGCTCGTGTCATATGGAATGACCGAGGTTTGGATCAGGTTGATGCGTTTCGGTGGTGGAGCTTGGTTATGTGGTGGGAGTGGGTTGGTGGTGACATTCGGCTTCTCCGGAGGCATAATCACCCTGTTGTCAATGAGATCCTGAATCTCATGACGCAATCTATAGCACTAGTCAGTGTCATGACCATGCTGTTGGTGAAAGGCACAGTACTTTGCCGGGTTATGGTTGGTGGGAGATTATTTGGTAAGGGCCGCGACTCTAGGGGTTTCAAGTGCCCTTTCTTGATCAAAACCCTAAAAGCTTTGGATAGCGACATATACGGTGGGGTAAAGGTTCTATGGCCTCGGGTGGAAATTTGGCTGTTTGCGAGCTACTTCCAGATGCACCAGTGAATGGTGTAGCTGTAAGGGTTTTTGGAGTGGTGGTGGTGACCATGCCCACATCTGAAGTCCTGGCAGCTGTAGCACTACTCGTGCCTGCATTCGTACTGTGGTTGAATGCCCTCTTGGGCTGCTCTCTATAATGGTCAATCAGACCCTGCTTCATGGCGTCCTTGATCTGCAACCCAATCCCATGTAGATCCGCAAAGGTAGGAGGGAGGAGGACGATCATCTTTTGCATAAGCTTGGGCTGGAGGTTGCGCACAAACCATCCGTATCTGATCTTTGTCAACCGGCCTGATGGTCATCATCGAGGCCTTGGCCCTCCAACGGGTTACGAAGTCAGAGAAGCTCTCCTTTGGCTCCTGTCTAGTTGTCTCGAGATCACGAGTTGTGACCTCAACCTGTGTGTTATAGGAGTATTGAGCTATAAAGGCCTCAGCCATCTCCTCCCAGTTTCTCTTGACAGAGTCCTCCAGCTTTGCATACCAAATAGCCACAACACTCAACAGGGTCCGACCGAAAAAGGAAAGCTTCTACAATCTGGAGAGGCCCATTGGCCTTAGGATATCCGAGAACAGCCGCAAGTGTACCATAGGATCCCAAGACCCGTCAAAGCAGTCTATGTGCGGCATTTTAAACCGGTCTGGCAGAGTCACGGCCGAGTCAGTGTATCCATCCTCTATATCCATAATGGATTTCACGCCTTGAACCTTCTTGAATAGCTTTTCTAGCTTGCTCACTTTTAGCGCTATTGGATCCACCTCGAACTCAAACAGTGTATCCATTAGGTTGGTGGGCGCTTTGGACAGATGGGGTAGAATTTGGGGCAGAGCCGGTCCCGTTAGAACATCCGTATTTTTCTAGACATTTGCAGTCTCCCTGAGTGTTAAAACTCTTGGTGGGAGAGGAGGTGGGTGCGAAGCAGATGCTCCGGCTTGTTGTGGTTGTTGCTGTTACTGAAGTCTGGCAATCAGCTCTTCCTGTTGGGCCATAACCTAGGCCTGGTGTGCAGCAAACTCTGCTTGGCGGGCAACATCCTGCTACATGGCTTGCATACTGTCCTAGAGCTGACGCATCATGTCCTCCATAGATGCCATATTGTGCTGATTTAACTGAACAACCGGTATATCTGTCTCTGTAGTAGGAGCGGAAACCTCGACCCGATTATTCACTGGTGGGGTGGATAAGGACTACTGATCCGGTAACCGTTGTATTGAAGAACTGCGCCTAACTGACCTCCGTCTAGTAACCGGGGGTAATGAATGGAACACGGGTTGTCCGTCTATCAGATCCTCAGATTGATGAAGTCTTCGACCTCTAACCCAGAGTGCTTAGGGAATATCTGCCTGGTAGAAAGCAATGGTGCTAAATTACCTTGCAAAAAGATAAATAAAGCATAATAAGGAAACAAACAACCAGAAAAACGGACAACATAACGGCTTAAATAAAGACAACACACAGTTGGCATTTGTAAGCTAAACACACTGTTCTCAAACACTAATCACTGTTCCCAAATCACTGCCCCAGATTTGATACCCTCAGGTAAAACTGATTCCCCAAATACTGATGCCCGCAGGGTTGATACCCAGACTCGCAAACTGATACATACATTCCTATAGAGGTGCACTCTAAAAGCACATAACAAGCAAGTAAGAGCCAAAACACCCCTATGGAGGGGTAGGGTTTCCTTGTCCTATTTCGTCAGGAGCTAGGGTTTCACTACGCATATAGCGGTTTCAAATAACCTACAATCGGGTAAGCAACCTATCCTAGCTTGGAATGGTTACTATGGATTCCGATATGCACTAGGTCGAATGGTCGAAAAAGGTGCCTCGGTAAAAATCGAGGTTTGTGTTCCCATCGTAGCAAAGCCCGTAACCGATCTTCCTTATGGCACGCTTTTCCAAGCAAGCCTCCGACAAACCGTTTAGGAATAGCAGACGGCAAACACGGTGTCCTAGGCGCACCAATGCAAATGCAATGCAAAGAAACACATAAGTGTAAACAAAACAACATATCATGAGTTCGAATCAAGTTCTCTAAATCCCCAGCAGAGTCACCAGAAATTGTAGATCGCCTGAGCTCGCTCCGCGCGCCCCCTTTTTCGGAGAGGGCGCGGATTTGGGTTCTAGCTACTATAGTTCGGACTCCTATCACGATTCTGAATCTAATCTCACAAAGTGCAATGTAAGACTGATAAATCACCAAAGAGTCCAAATCTGACAAATTGTTTTGAAAAATCGATTTTAATCAAAAAAACGCCAAACATGGACTGTTTTGCCAAATTTCAGAGTCGCCACCTAAATATTTTATTTTGAAAAAATTTAGGAAACCGTGACTCGTGCCTAAGGCCACGTGTCCATCATCACCAAAGTTGCCTCGGCTCGGGAACTTGGGTACGAGAGGGGAAGGTCCTAAAATGAGTACCCCCACTCGCCCGATCAAAGATCGGTCTCTACTAACATGATATGTTATTTTTGAAAACACATGCATTCTTATTCCGATTAGTAATCTAATTTACTATGTGATGCGCGCAACATACAAGTATAGACTCAATTGCTCAAGTTGGAACAAAATATCTCATGTTTGTTTGTTTGAAAATGGTCTGAAAGTACTACTCACAAGTAGGCTAAAACGCAGATTTGCCACCCTCAAGTGGGTTTAAAACAACATGATTTTGCTACCTTCAAGTGGGCTTAAAACACACATTTTGATGAATTGTTCCAATTCAAGCAATCAAGCCTTCATCCACAAGCATTCATGCAGTTAATCATTTAAGCACATAGCTTCATGGCAAGCATGCTGTCATGAAAATCACTTACATGCATGCAAGGATGCTAAAGCATAAACACTCACAGTCTGCTCCAAGCCAAAACAGAAGCTAGTTAATAATCAATGCACGATCCTAACTATGTCAACAATGCCTAATGCAACACATGCAAAATGCAACTAAGTAAGCTCGGCTATCTAAGATGGCATATGAATGCAACACTTGATAACATGCTTTGAAACACGTATTCAAGTAAGTATTGAAATTCAATGCAGTTTGAATGATGCGCCGAGCCCGGTGCATGCAATATGAATGAATGATGCATGCATGCAAAGCATAAGTATGCTAATTGAAACATGCCCTAATCTAACCACTGAAAGTGGGTAAATAAAAGGGAGAAAGACGTGGGGTTGGAAGATATTCACACACACACACACAAACACACACGCACACTTATTACAATATTTGCCCTCTCGACGGAGGCTCCAAAAGAATAAGCTAAGCTAATTAAGTACAAACCAAATTAAAACTAGCTATACCTAGCTAATTATAATATTACAAAGATGGAATTAATTAGCAAATACATTAACTAATTAATTTACAAATTAACTAACTACACAAAGCAGTTAAAACAGCCTCAAGGAGAGGGGTGTATGCATGCTCGATTGACTTCGCTCGGAAATCCACTACCGTGACTCGTGTTGCCTCTGTTTGCACTATTCTGTATCTTTGAAAATTGTGCCAACTTCTAAAATACTTCTGATCCACCTTGTGGATATGCTGAGAGGTCATCGGCCAAGAGGGGTGGCCATCGGCCAAAGGAAATGGCTATCGGCTAATTTTTATAGCTAATCAGCAGACTAAGTGGTCGATCGGCCACTGCTTCCTGCAAATTCTCCTTTTGCTACAACAAAGCCCTAACAGAGGCATGTCAGTGTATTTATAAGAAAATGTGTGTGCAACTACACTCCTTATCATGTTTAAAGCTCAAAAGAGTGTAGTGCTCGACTCTCAAGCCATCAATCACGCATCTCAATGCATGATGGCCAAAGAATCCGAGTTGCATAAATCAATGTCAAATGAATGCATAAAAACACATAAATGCCTTAACCTCTATCATGCATGATCAAGAGGGTCGACGACTGAGAAACGAGGCACATTTCATCACTTCAAGTATGAAACGTCTCTCATTTCCTGTGTTTGGACTAACACCCTATCCAAACACAATGCAACACAAGTATGCCAAATACAATGCAATGCAACATGAGCAACTTATCAAAGCTAATGGCATGCAAATTCTATTGAATGCAACCTAAGCATGCAAACAACAATTCCATGCAACAACATGCAATGCCACAAGCATGCGACAACACGTTTATCTAATCAACATTCTAAACATCATGAACATGCAACAACATGCAAATAACAATGCGATGGTAAGGGCCATGTAATGCAATATTCAATGGACCAAACCAACCCCAAACAAGCCTTATGCATGCCAATACAATGGCCAAAACATGCTTAAACAAAGCCAACACAAGCTAGAATTAAAGGCATGAAGCATGGAGCATACAAGGCCAATGAGGAAGGTTACACTACACCTACCAAAACCAAGCATGAGATGACTTCACCCACTAAAATCAGAGTTATAGAATGTCAAAATAACACCAAAAATGCACTGATATGGCAGCCCAAAAGCCTAGGCAAGATGGCATACACAATGATTCATTTTTAAGGCATAAAGCACCAACCCTCTAAAGCATCAAAAGAGTGAAAGATGTGAGTGTATAACCACACTACATGCACTGAAATCACATAACATATGATGCCAAATCATGAAAATAGTCCAAGCAATGCATGTTAGTAGACTCAATACACAAAGCTAACAAGCTAGAATGCACTATGGCTACACAAAGCAAATCATGCATGACCAAAACAACATGAAACAGAGCTAAAGCATGATAAAACATGAGCAAAAGCTTCTTATAGTTGAGCCAAAAGCATGCTAGAATGATGGTCTAAAACATGATGCATGTTAGGCCAATGAATGGAATTGCACTACAAGTGCAAGGAGCATGCAAGAGGCTATCAAACCAACCAAAAATAGAGTCATGGCATGCTAAATAATGACCAAAAACATGCTGAAATGGAACCAATACATGCTAGACAAACATGCTACCTTGATGAGCCATCTATACAAGCATGCAAGATACAAGGAGAGGGGATGACCCTCTCCTATTTGGGACCTCAAACACAAGTTTTACCACTGAAAATCCATTGGATTTCAGTGGTTAAAAGGCCAAGAGAAAGTGATCTCAAAGGCCTAAAGTGATGGTGCAAAACAAAGCCAAACAAGGCATGCAAGGGAGTAGATCACCCCCAACACCAAAGAAGCCTTAAGCAGACATCTTAAGCACTAAAAAAAAAAATTTTTTTAGTAGAAAGTTAGGCCTAAAACAACATGCAAATATGGCCAAAAGCTTAATAAAAAACAAGGTTTTAAGAAGTTAGAATCTCACCCTTGTAGAACAACTTTAGAACAACAACTCCAGCAGCCTTTTTTGATTAAAACCAGTCCAAAAACACCAAAACCAACTTCAAAGTGCCTCAGCAACAAGAGTGTGGTGTTTCACTAGGTGTTTGTGTGCAAAAGTGTGAAGAAAATGCACTTTTGAGCACAAACAAGCACAAATATAGAGAGAGAAGAAGAAATATAGAGAGATATATGTTTTGTATATCAACTTTTCAGAACCTTTGGAAAGGGAGAGGGGTTTCCCTTCTTATAGAAAATCAATTCCTAAGCTTGTTGGATAAGCTAAGGACTTGGTTCAATCCCTCCATACACGTGTATGAAGGATGAAATCTTTGCTCACCAGCTGTCACAGCTGGAAAAAAAATATTTGCAAAAGAAAATAAAAAGGCCTCGGCCAACAGATATGGCCAATCGTCCAAAAAGAGTGAAGATCGACCAAAAAGAGTGCCGATCGGCCACCACTGATGGCCGATGACAAGAAAACATGGCCAATAAGCACAAGGCTTGGCCGATGGGTTGTATGGCTAGCCAACAAGCCACCCTCTTCCCTCAGGAACAAAACCACAAGCCCTTGGTCCAAAACTAAGCACAAAATAGACAAGTTGAGAGGTTCTAAGGCAAGGCGTGCAGCCGAGACCTTTAGGAACTCAAAACGAACACGAGCATGGATGATCATCGAATGTTCAAACGATGACGTCCAAGTCTTGAGGATGGTTAAAAATGGGGTGTCTACACGGGGTTCCGGAGTGGTTATCTCAGCTAAAGACTGCCTTTGGTTTTGTCTGGCATGGGGCAAGGCCTTCCTAGCTCAGTTGAGCTGCTATTGAGCCAAGGTAATGAGGTTTGGGCCATCTCATTTGGGTTGATAGTGAGAAGGGTGTCATCAGGATATGTATTATCTTGATGAGTGTGATTCCTAGGAGGACTCTACTAAGGAGAGTTGGAGTCTTACTAGGATTGTGCCAAGTGGAATCTATAAAAGCTCATGACATGACTTATGTAAGGGCATCACAATTTTTACTCTCAAATACACAGAGCTTTTGTGTCTATTGTCTATTTGCTGACTTAGGCATCGGAGAAGTTTCCAGCACACATCTGCCGACTAGCTCACGTTTGTGTTTTCAAGTAACAAAGCGACGATGTTTGGCGGAGTGCAAACTTGATCAACAGGATTATACGAGAAGATTATTTCGTGCTCGTACATTTGGCTAGATAGTTGTTTAGAATTTCTGCCATAAGAGTGTAAAGGGAAGTAGTTCATGACCATACGCAAGAAATCATATGACTAATTTCATATAAAATTGGCAAAACCATTATATGTACTTAAAGTGTCAACAAATTATTGATTCCACAATATTGTCATGGGATAAAATGTTAATATATTGAATCTGCTTCTTGGTGACAAAAGCATTAAGTCAAACATACATGTACATGAAGAAATTTGTACCAAAAGAGATGAAAGGAGAGTAATTACATAAGCTACCAAACTTTTAATAAAAAGCCAAAATACAAGTACTTGATTTTATAAAAATCATTAATATTTTGTTTCTAACAAAGGAAACCATGCATAGATTTTTTATTAGTGAATATTATTTTAGGACAATAAAACTATGAAGAAAAAAAAAAGAATTTTGAACCCAGATTAGTCCCAAAATGAAAATAAACAACGAAGTACTGTCTATGAGCCTTTGATAATGAACAACAACAACAACAAACAAACAACGAAGTGCTGTCCTGTGTTCCAAAATCAGTCCCAAAATCAAAATATCAGCCCCAAAATCAGTCCCAAAATTATAATATTAGTCCCTAAAAAATTCAAAATCAAAATATTAGTCCCAAAATCCAAAAATTAGTTCTAAAATCAGTCCGAAAACCAGAATATATCAGTCTCGAAAATTAGTTCCAAAATCAGTCTGAAAATCAGAATATATCAGCCTCGAAAATCACAATATCAATCTGAAAGATCAGAATATCAGTCTGAAAAATTAGATTGATGACAAAGAAGAAAAAGAGAAAGATGAGACAGTGTGAGAGAGTAAGAGGGAGAGAGAGAGGGAAAAATCAGTCCCAATATCAATGTTGTGCTGTGTTCTGCCATGCTGAACAAGAGAATCAAATTGATGACAAAGAAGAAAAAGAGGAAGAAGAGGCAGTGTGAGAGAGTGAGAGTGAGAGTGAGAGGGAGAGGGAGAGGGAGGGAAAGAGAGATGAAGAAAAAGGAGAGAAGACATATATCTTTGTTTTTTGCTGTGCCGCTTCAGGTTGTAGAAAGAGATGAATATTAGGTCATTGTTTATTCACCTAATAATAATAATAATAATAAAGAAGACAGATTCAAAACGATGTCGTTTTGACCCCTAATTTATTGGCGCCGAAAATCATTAGGTTGCCATAAATATTATTCACTTTTCCGCGACTATTTTAATTCTGTCGCCAAAAAGTTCCAATTGATGACCAAAATTTTGTCGCCATATATTAATTTGGTAGCCAAAACATTTTTAGCGCTCCCGTGCAAAAAAATTAAATTGGTGCCAAACATTTTTGGCGACCAATTGAGATATTTGTCGCTAATAGTTTATTTTTTGGCGACCAAAAAGTATATTGTTGCCAAAAACATACAATTGGCAACTAAATTCAATTTGGTTGCTAAAAAACGTCGCAAAAAATGCTTTTTGTTATAGTGACCCCACGTATGAAATAATTTTTATATGTGAATAGGATATATATCAGGTAATACTTTTTAATATTGTGATTGAATTTGATAACAAAATTTATTACTTTTATATTGAGTATTTGAAAAATAATTAATGACATATGATGCTCTATTAATATACAAAATCTTTTTCCACGTATGGCTTGAACTTTCAACATCTACTATGGCACAAAGTCCTGAATAAATGGTCAATCTTATTAATATAATTGTTCAGCCACATTTATCACAAGCATTCTCTTGAACAAGTCCTCGCAGTCACCTGAACAAACAAATCTTCATAGAAAAATCATACATACACTATCTCTTCCTTCTACTTCCTCGTGAAAGAGAAAAGAATAAGAAACTTATTACCCAACAACTTGTTTCTTAAATATTTAATGTTGTTTAAAACCCAAAAAAATAAATAAATAAATAAATAAAACCAAAACCAAATAAAAAAAAAACACAATTGATTCTAAAAATATTAGTTCACCATCCTGCAGTTTGATCTAATCTGGCCATTTTCCCCAGTCAATGGCTCTATATTACCCAACTTGATCATAGACTTAGCAAAATCTTTCCAGAAGGCCCAAATATCAGTGCTATAGCTCTTCACTAACCCATCTGTCTCACCACCATTATACAGTGCTTGATCAGAATGCAAAAGCCCCTTCTTCTTCTCCAAGTTGGAGAAATACTTTGTGTCAAAAATGGCGGTTGTTGGGTCTAGAGGAGCTAGGTTTGAGTTCCCACTGCTTTTTGGGCATGTAGATTGGCGATCGCGTGCAAAGGTAGGGTCGATGTTGGATTCATTGTAAATACGGTTTCTGAAGACAAAACACTGTGCAAACCCAAGGGAGTGGCCACCAGAGAGGGCTACAAGGTCCTTGGTGTCGAGGCCTTTATTTTTGAAGTTTTCGATGAGTTGAGGGAGGTCCATCAATGGTGAGGGAATGTCAGTGTTGGCTTCAGATTGGCTGGCCGTGGTTGAGTCTCTCCTCCCTAGTTGCACCATCCATGTTGGTCCTCCAAGCTGTTTATAAGCAAAAAACCATAACCAAAACACAAGTTTCAGTACACAATATCTTCATAAAGATGTCTTTGAAATTGCAAAATATGTTTTTGTGACTAATTTTTCTATGCACATAAAATCTAATCACTCAATCGGACACAATTTCCTTTATTTAGAGTGGGCCTGGTGAGCTCACTTCATGTGAGAGTGCTATGTCAAATTTTATGAGAATCATTTGATATTGAAAATTTGGTCACATAACATTATTGTTAGCATGTTGTTAAAAAAAATTTATTGCAAGCATATGATAACATACCGCAACCACAGAGTCACGAGCTGCAACTGCTAAAATATCAGCACATGATACCACAGGACGCCCACAAGCCTTGTCAACCTCCAACTTGATTTTGTCAATCACTTCAAATCCTCTAGCAGAATTATTGTTAGGACGTGCAGTCTTCTCACTATCAATGGTGGAAGTTTGGTCTAGAAGAATTGAAGCATCGCAGCCCTGCATTAGAATCATACCAAGCCTTTGTTAGAATAGATATCACAACTGATTATCAAGTACTATGCCATTAAAAGTAACTAAACAAAATTTTGAAAAGAAAGGAGATGAATAGTCTAATAGTCATACTTGAACGAAGCAGTCATGGAAATGAAGACGGAGCAAGGAAGCGCCCATGCGACGCTCTTGCCTTATAGCATCCTCCACGACTCTTTTGATGGTTGGCAAAGCTTGGGGACATGTTTGGTAGTAGTAATAAGGTGAAAGTGTTGAAGAGAAAGCTGTTGCCGGTGTGTTTGCAAGAGCAAGCATGACAAAGCTAACAAGGAGAGAGAAGCTGTGAGAACCCATAACTTTTTTGGTAGTAACGAAAGTAGTGAATATGATTTATTGTACGCTTTTTGGTGCCATTTGGTAAGGTGATGATACCTGTATTTATAGGTGAGAGATATCTTTGACTCGGGCAACAAGAAAAAGGCTTAGACATGGCTAGCAAGACTATTTCTATGAAACTTACATTTATTTAAAATCTTGAGGTAACCTATGCATGCAAGAAAGAGACTAAGTATTGTGATTAATTGTAAATGAAATTATTGAAGTGGTCATGCAAAACTGTTGCCTGGAGGCTTCTTAATCACAAAAAATTAGCACAATATCCTTCTCTTTCATATCTCTCTCTCTCTCTCTCTCCCCCCCCCCCCCCCCCTCATTTATTACATTCTTCAAAAATATTGATGTTGTTTGATGCACTTTAAAAGAGCTATTTATGGCCCTTTTTTTATTTTTTTATTTTTTCTATTTTGTAATTTTGTGTCAGACTGTTCAATGTAATTCTGCATAGAGCTTAAATAGTACAAATACCTTATATAAAATGAAAAGAAAATAATTATTGAAGTTGATGAAATTATAAATTATCAACTTTTAACTTAGCATAATCGGTAGCCAACCACCCATGTAGATATTATTGTAATATTTAGATAGCTAGTTACTTTTTAATATTTGTTTTCTTTTGGTAAAAAATAATTATAAAAAAAAAATGCTTATATTTCATATGATTCTCATTTTGGAGCTAAAATAATTTTTAAAAATAAGAAAATATATTTTTGGATTTTGTTTTTATTAAACTAGTTTATATTTTGAAAAACAAAAATAATAAATACTGAAAATTCAACCAGACAATGATTTTTAATTTTGTTATCAAATATATATATATATATATATTTTTTCCCTACGGGTGTGGGAGGCAGCATCCCTGTCTACGTAATTGAGATAGAATTCTATGTAATGGATATGTCACGTAATGAAGTTGAAGTGGTGTTCATTGATTGATTATCAAGTGGTAGAAGTGAAATACAAAAGGTCATTTTGTGCTTGGCTCAAAGTGCTAAGCGTTTAGTATATTTGTTACATAAAATACTTTTTCTTATCTAATCACCCAAAGACGAAGGAATGAATTTTGAGAATATTTGAGTCAAGATAAAAAAGAGAAGAAATTTTCAAAAAAAATCTCCTAATTTTCATATTCGTCCATAAAGATTTAGGCAATGCAATTCACTAGCAAGTAACAAATTTATTTATTTATTGTTTACCAAAATATATATATATATATATTTATTTATTTAATTATTATTATTATTATTAGGTAACAAAGAACAACCTAACTTTGTACTTTTGTTACATCTAACTTATAAAAAACGATTATTTGGAGCAAATAGTCAATCATATATTAATATATATAGATACTGGGACAACCCGTGCTTGAAGGCACTATAAACAATTTTTGTTTGATACGTGCTATGAAATTTAATTATAATAAATCAATTTAAAATGATAATATCACTTCAATTTAAAATTTCACATAAAACAGGAACAAAAGATATAAAGAAAATTGAAATAAATAACTAATAAATTTCAAATTTTTTATTTCCTAATGAATGTATCATGAATGTAGGCTTCCCACCTCATTCACATAATTGGGGTGATGCCTTCAAGACTTCCCACCTCATTCTCTAACATATTTTCAAAATCAGCCCTGCTTAAGAAATAATTCAAATCAATCAAATAAAACATCAAATCAATAGGAATACTTCAAATCCTTCAAACTTTTCATACTTTCAACTAACTACTTATAAATAAATGAAATAAAACTAACACAAGTTACTTTAAAGACTAACCCACTACAACAAAATTAACTATTTACGGCATCATGTTTACGACATGCATTAAATGCATGCCGTAGTTAGTACATTCTACGACATTTTTTTTTTGCAAGCCGTTAATGTTTTGTCAATAGCAGCATACATACTATGTAAGTCGTTGATTCATATATTTATAGCGTGCAAAAGTATGCCGTAAAAAATGTAGGTTTTTACGACTTACAAAATATGTCGTAAAATATTTGCATTTAAGACGACATGCATTTCATGTTGTAAAATATTATAACTTTACACGACATACATTAACATGTCGTGAAAACTTCTAAAAAAAAATCAATCATAATTTTTTTTATGGCATGCAAAGTATGTCATTAATGTTTAATTTATTACTTTTTACAACTTTACCTGCATGCCGTAAATGGCGCTCAACTTTCCACGGCATGTCATATAACAGCATTTGTGTGCATGCCGTGAAAGAGTTTTTACGGCATGCATTGCAAGCCGTAAAAAGTCAATTTTGTTGTAGTGACCTTATTGTTAATACCAGAATATCATGGATGATACAACAAATCTAAGCTAATTTCACAACCAACTGTGTTAGAAAGTCAGAGGTCTTAAAAAGAAAAATGAATTCGGAAACAAACCATGAAAATTCATAACCATGATTGGGGGGGGGGACTAAAGTATATAAAAATTAAGAGGCAATAATACTATAACATCCTCCTTTAACCCACTAATAGATTATTCCTGCATAATAGACACTAAATTTTCACAAAAAATCCATGTCAAGCATATGTGACTTCCACCAAAATATGCAAAGATACTAAATTTAGTGAATTTTCGAGGGCACTTTACTGTTCACACTCAATAACCATCCATAAGATCCAATCTTTTACATTGATAAGAGACTTTACAAAAATATTAGAAATTCAATGAAGTACATATTAGTAGGAAGCTTTACAAAAGTGGTTAACATCAAGGATATACTTTACAAAATGTATGCCATATAATGTCTTCAAACTTGTTATTTTACAAAAAATACTTGGCCGCCTCTAAAGCGCTTGGACACCTTCAAACTTGTTCTCCATCACATTCTGAAATGTCCATGTATCAACTTCTGTGTACTTTTTCCAATGAGGAGTATGCATAACAATCTAATATTTAAAAAACAATAACATTAGCATATTGAAACAATACGAAAAATAGATATTGAAACAATATGGACCAAGGATATCTTATTACAATTCCATCGGAGCAATGTAGTCTTATTTATCCTCTTGAGCTCAAGCTTTTTCAACCCAATCTTACAAAAGTTTGACTTGATCATAATTTAGACACAATTTTAATTAAAATACACTTTCACTTTATTTCCTTCTTTCATCATTTGTGTTCTTTTTTAAATTTTAGTTACTTCCCTCTTCTATTTGCCAAATTTTATATATCTTTGTAAAATATCCTTTATAATTTTTTAAGGATGCATAATTTAGTTTGAACATCATTAAAAGCACCATGTCTATCTTCACAAACTTTACAGTAAAAAAGAAAATTACATAGAGATTATGCATCCTCCAAAATATCACATTCCCTTCATGATTTTCTTTACACATGTTCCAAAACAAACTTGAAAACAACCATACCATTTGTGTATTTTTTATTCCCTTGAGTAGTTTTCCTTTCCTTTTCCTTTAAACTTCTCATTTTCCTTCGCCTTTTCCTTTGCCTTGGCCTTTAAGAAAATAAGCAAAAATTATTAAGAAAAAAAATATGAGAAGCAAATAAATTTGATTAGTGGGCTTACCCCACGAACACAAAGGATATTAAAGTCCTATTCATTATGGATCACAACACTGACATTTCTATTTTGAAGAAACTGAACCTGTATATATATAGAAATGCATTTGAGAGGTCAAAGAAAAATTATATTAAGGAATGAAGATTAAATAAAAAATGAGTATAGAGATCTAATATTACTGTTTCCTCTAACATATCATCCACCTGTAAAAAATAATACAAAAGCATTTGATTATGAGAAAAAATCTATAAAATAAGTAAGAAATTAAGCCTCGATTCATAAACTATAAAGTAAACATACATAACCAAAAATATAAATGTTGTCTATGATATGAATTAAAATGAACTCCAAGGTTGTTGAAAAGGTTGAAACACCAAAGACATGTAGTGAAAAAATAACTCATTTAATAGTGCTATAAATAGATTTGGTTTAAATACCAATGTGTTGTACAATGACTATTTGATTACTTAATTGTGCCATAATTTAAGTATAATGGGCTATTTCTTACTATAATTTTAATTTTTAACAATCAAATAACATTACTTTGCAAAATAACGCAAATCATATATTAGAACACTAATCATATTTGAAATACTTTGTAGACCGCCCAGAACTCTCTCCGGGCACCCCTCTTTCGAAGAGGGCGCGAATTGGGTTCCTGCTTCCACAGTTCGAACTCCTGTCACGGTTCTGAATCTAATCTCACAAAGTGCAATGTAAGACTGATAAATCACCAAAGAGTCCAAATCCGGCAAATTATTTTAGAAAATTGATTTTAATCAAAAAGTGCCAAACATGGACTACTTTGCCAGATTTCAGAGTTGCCACCTAAATATTTTATTTTGGGAAATTTAGGAAACCCTGACTCGTGCCTAAGGCCACGTGTCCCTCTTCACCAAAGTTGCCTCGGCTTAGGAACTTGGGTACGAGAGGGGAAGGTCTTGAAATGAGCACTCCCGCTCGCCTGATCAAAAGATCGGCCTCTACTAAACATGATATGTTATTTTGAAAACACATGTGTTCTTATTCCGGTTTATTAGCTAACCTTACTATGTGATGTGCACAGCATACAAGTATAGACTAAATCACTCGATTTGGAACAAAGCATCTCATGTTCATTTTTCGAAAATGGTTTGGAAGTTCTACTTGCAAGTAGGCTAAAGCACGGATTTGCCACCCTCAAGTGGGCTTTAAAACATGATTTTGCCATTTCGCAAAGTGGGCTTAGAACTCACATTTGATGAATTGTTCCAATTCAAGCAATAAAGCCTTCACCCACAGGCATTCATCCAGTTAAACAATTAAGAAAATAGCCTCATAGCAAACATGCTAAACATGACAACACCCACACTCATGCAAGGATACTAAAGCATAAACACTTATAGTGTACTCTGAGCCAAAACAGAAACTAGTTAGAAATCATACATGATCCTAACTATGTTAAGATGCATAATGTAACACATGCAAAATGCAACTAAATAGGCTTGGCTATCTAAGATGGCATATGAATGCAACAAAATTTGATACACGTATTCAAATAGGATTTGAGATACAATGCAGTTTGAATGATGCACCGAGCCCGGTGCATGCAAGACAAATGAATGATGCATGCATGCAAGCATAAGGTATGCTAATCGAAATATGCCCTAATCTAACCACTGAAAGCGGTTAAGTAAAAGAGAGAAAGAAATGGGGTTGGAAGACATGCACACACACGCACACTTATTACAACAATACGCTCTCTCGCAGGAGGGTCCGAATGAATAAAAGCTAAGCTAATGTACTAACTAATTAACTAACTTAGCTAATTAATTACAAACCGAACTAATTAATTAAACGCTTAACCAATTGATTACAAAATGACTAAGCTAATAAACTAATCAGCTGAGCAAATGGAATGAACGGCCTTGGGAAGCGAGGGAGATATGCATGCTCGGTTGGCTTCGCCCCAAAAATCCACCGCCTTGCCTCAAGATGCCTCTGTTTATACTCTTTTGGACCTCTGAAAATTGTGCCATCTTCCAGACTACTTCTGTTTGATCCCAAGAACATGCTGAGGGATGATCGGCTAGAAGTGATGGCCATCGACAAGTATTGATGGCCAGTCGGCTAGCTTGGGTGGCCGGTCGGCCACTGATTCCTGAAATTTCTCCTTTTGTTACAACAGAGCACAAACAAAGGCATGGCAGTGTATTTGCAACGAAATGTGTGTGCAACTACTCTCCTTATCATTTCTCAAGCTCAAAGGAGCGTAGTAATCGGCTCTCAAGCCACCAACCACGCATCTCGATGCATGATGGCCGAAGAGTCAAGCTTGCACAATGTTAGTGAATGCACAAACAATACATAAGAGCCTTCACCTCTATCATGCATGGTCAAGAGGGTCGGTGACCAAGAAATGTGACACGTTTCATCACTTGGAGTATGAAATGTCTCACATTTCTTGTGTTTCGATTAACATCCGATCCAAACACAATGTAATGCAAACAACATGTTGATCTTTCAATACTAAAGTGGCATGCACAAGACTCAATCATGCAAGCAATGCATGCAAGATATGTTAAAGGGGGCCAAGAGCACTAAAGCAAGTGAAGAATATTACACATGAGGCATGCACTATCAATCTCAAATGGTCAAACTAGCTATGGACAGACCTAAGATACTCCAAAATAGTGGCCAAAACACACTAAAACTTAGGCATAAAAAACAAGAAATTCATGCTCATTCATTCGCTCGCAAGCAAGGCACAAAGCTTAACTTTCAAACACATTGAGAGAGTGATATATATGAGAGCATGACAGAGGTACAAGCACTGAAATTATATGCCAAATGATGACATATCATGAAAACATCACAAGTAAAGCATGCTAGGGGCCTCAAACATAAAGCTAGTGAAACCTAACTACACTATAGCTATACAAAGCTAAGCATATATGACCAAGACCACTTAAAACATATCTCAAGCATTTTAAATCAGTGGCAAAAATGTGCTGGAGCAAAGCTACCACATACTAGGATGATGAGCTAAAACCTTAGGCATGCAAGACTAGTAAGCAAAATTACATTACAAGTATAAGATGCAAGCAACAAGTGACCAAGTTGGCCCAAAACAGAGCTTAAGGATGTTAAAATATAGGCTAAAACATGCTTGAACCAAGCCTACATTAACCACAAAAACAAGCTACTTTGGAATGCTAACAAGGCATAGCAAAGAGATACAAGGAAGGGAGGCCACCCCCTCTTACTTTGGACTTCAAAATAGATTTTCTACCACTGAAAATCTCCTGGAGTTCAGTGGTTTTAAGGCCAAAAAAGAGTTGTTTCAAAGGCCTCAAGAGATAGCACAAAGCATAGCAAACAAGCCACAAAGAAGGGGGACACCTAACTAACAAGGCCTTAAACCACTATTTTTAACACTTAAAAATAGAGGTTTTTACAGTTGAAACTTAGGCCAAAAATAGCACGCAAAGGTGGCCAAATACTTAAGCAAAACAAAGCTTAAAGAGGGTAACTACTCACCCTTGAAGAACCACAGCAAAACAGGCACTTCTGAGCAAAAAGCCAAGCTTTGAGAGCTCAAATAAAACCTCCAAGAGCCTCAGCAACAAGATAGAGGTGTTTGATTAAGAGCCCCTTTGCAAAAGTGTAGAAAAAAAAACACTTTCAAGCACTTTTAAGCACTAAAATATATATATATAGAGAGAGAGAGAGAGAGAGAGAGAATTTTCAGCTCCAAAATTTTTGAACCTCTGGAAAGGGGGAGGCACCTCCCCTTATATAGAACAAGCAAGCCAAAGCTTCCTTGGCAAGTTAGAAGCTTGTTTGAATCCATCCATACACGTGTATGGAGGATACACTCAGTGTGCAACAGCTGGCACAGCTGGCACACAAAATATTTGAAAAAGCAGGAAAAATGCCCTCGACCAACACATATGGCCGACCGGCCATTAATAAGGTCGACCAGCCATTAGTGTGGCTGACCGGCCACAATTGATGGCTGACAAGAACAAGGCCTGGCCGATAGGCATAGGGCCTGGCCGATGGGTTGTAGGGCTGGCCAAAAGGCTACCCTTTTCCCTCAGAAACAAAGCCACAAGCTCTTGGTACACAACCAAGCACAAAACAGACATGTTAAGAGGTCCAAAGGCAAGGCACTCCACCAAGAATTTCAGGTATTCAAAATGAACACGAATTTGGATGATCATCAGGTGTTCAAACGATGACGTCCAAGTCTTGAGAACGGTAAAAAATAGGGTGTCTTCAGTTGCCCTTCTTTGACAGAACTCGGAAGTCATAAAATGACGGGAGTGAATGTCAAAGCCCAGAGACAACCCATTTTTGACAAGGCCGAAGACTTAGACAAACATACAAGATAACAAAACAAATGTGCCTGCAGGCAGGGGCAAAATGCAAGTGACATGCAAGATGCAAGAGCATAACCTATGATTATGCAAAGAGGGCTGTAATGAAACACTTATGCAAAATAAATGCAACATTTTAAACAAATCGACAAGTCATAGCGATCTCACATATTTTAACAGACAGGATGTAAGAAAATTATGCCATCTTCACTGCACTTCGTGCGGGAAGGGTCAAAAGCGACTGTCGGGCATACCCGATGTGATGCCCCTGTTCCGTAATTAGCTAATTGGACCTTAATATGAAGTTGATTATGTGTTTTGATATGATTTTGTGTTTCATTATGTGAAAATAGGGGGCTTTGAAGCTCTATCTGTTCACCGTAGGATTTGTTGAATAATCTGCTTTGGGAATTAAATTGAGGGCCCTATCGGCCACAGAACCCAAAATTTATTGCGCCTTTGTGATTAGCGTAATTTTTAGAGCCTACGGTGAAATTTAATTAGAAATTGATTTTGGTCAGATTAAATTGATTAATTTAATGGCATTGTGCTCAAATTGTTTAATATTATTAAATTGGGACTTAGTGGGATTTGTTGGATAGGAGCATTACACCCCAATTCCCTCCTTTCTTGTATTTTGACTGACCTTGGACTCAAAACCAGAGGAAGGGCCGGTTAGAGAGAGAGAAAGGGAGAGACTTGTGTAATTTGGGCTCAAGACTTGGGAATTTGAAGATTAAGCTCAAGATTTGGCTAGAACTTGGGTGTTTAAGGCTCCTAGGTGAGTAATCACCCCTTAAATCATGGGTTCTTGTTTACTATTTGCAAATTTAGAGTTGAACAAGGAGAAAGAGCATGAGTTGGGTTAATTTTGTTGAATTGAAGCTTAATATGTACATGCATGTAAGAAATTATCTTGAAATTGCATGTTTGAGCACAAATATGTATAATCCATGTGAAATGTTAAAGGAAACTCATGTTTTGACCACCTCTTCACCAAACGAGTTGAGAATGGTGAGCATCTCCCACATGCATGTACAAATTATGGGAGAGTGAGTCTTGAATGTTTGAATTGAGCATGTTGGTGATGAGTTTGACATATTTTGGGGCATGCATGTGACTTATTTGTGAAATTGAGCCTCATTGGGTTGTGATTTGGGGTCTATACCATGTTAGCATGATTATATTGGAGATTTGAACCATTGCATGCAAGTAATGTAGCTGGAAAATCGATTTGGAGCTCAAGAACACCACCTGGAATTCCCAGATTTTTGATGTCCGCTCGAGCGGGGGAAGTGCTCGGCGAAATCGAGCTCCAAAGATTTTTGTCGACACGGTGGCGCTCGGCGGGAAGTTGGCCTTCGGCGGGAGCTATGTAGTTAGGAAGTCCGCTCGAGCGGTCGAGTTCACGCTCGAGCGGGAATTTGAGACAACCAGCACTTTTGCAGGCTTAAGGGTCCGCTCGAGCGGGGACCTTGTTTTCTGAAATTCTGGAAATGCATTCTGTGTTATATTTTCCCGTTCTCTTTCACTTGTAAGCACTCTTAGGCATATGTTAAGCATTGTAAATGAGTTAAGAATAAAGCCTAAAGAGGAATATGTGAATTAAAGAACGGATTGAGTTATTTGTGACCCGTATATGTTATGTGATGTGTAGGGTCAAGCTCCAGGGCAAATCTGCAAGCCGATCACTGTGAGTAATATCGATATTTGAATGCTTGTGAATGTCCAATTGTCTATTCCCTTATAAGCTTTATGAATTGCTAATTGGGATTGTGGACGTAAGTTTGACATGAATAAATAAATGGACCCAAGGTCGTTTTGATAAACATAAATGGACCCAAGGTCGTTTTGATGAACATGAATGGACCAAAGGTCGTTTTGATAACCATAAATGGACCCAAAGGTCGTTTTGATAAACATAAATGAACCCAAGGTCGTTTTGACATGAATGAGTGGGCCGAAGGTCGTTTTGAAATGAATGAGTGGGCCGAAGGCCGTTCTGACATAAATGAATGGGCCAAAGGCCGTTTTGACACGAATGTATGGGCCGAAGGCCGTTTTGACATACATGATTGGGCCAAAGGCCGTTTTGACACGAATGTATGGGCCGAAGGCCGTTTTGACATACATGATTGGGCCAAAGGCCGTTTTGACACGAATGTATGGGCCGAAGGCCGTTTTGACATAAATGATTGGGCTGAAAGCCGTTTTGTCATAATCGAATGGGCCGAAGGCCGTTTTGACGTACATAATTGGGCCAAAGGCCGTTCTGACATAAATGATTGGGCCAAAGGCCGTTTTGACATAATCGAATGGGCCGAAGGCCGCTTTGACAAGAATGGAGATCTGATGGGGCCAAAGGCCAGAATATTTGGGAATTGCAGTCACTTGAATTGTATTTAGTTGTATATCTGTTAAATAGAAATATGAACTGGGCCCAAGGCCGTTGGGAATATGTTGTTCTACAATAATATGTAAACTCTGTGTTTGATATTATTCACTGGGCTATCGCTCACACTCATTCATGTGTTTGTAGGTGAGCCAAGAGAAGTCCAAACCCAGCCCCAGTGAAGTCTGCCAGGAACAACTAAGGTTTTGAGAGAGTCAGCCCTTGCGTCTCACGCACGAGACCCGTCTTCGCCCTTTTGTTATGTATTTACGTTTTGACAGGTCGGCGAAGTTTTGAACGTCTGTATATACTTTTGGTTTGGTTTGAGGCCGTAGGTAATCTCATGATTACTGGCCGGTTACGTCCTTAACCCATGGGGGCGGGTTCGGGTCGTGACAGAGTGGTATCAGAGCACGAGTTAATAACTCACACACTTGTCCAAAAGAGCAATAAATGTCTAGATAAGATCTAGGATGCATTCATGTGATAAATATGAATTTGGAAACATCAAGAATATGCTTAAGTGTTTCGATATGAACAGTTATGTGTTATAAATACGTGAATTGCTTGCATTATAAACCATTGGAATATGTATGCTTCCTGGTATATGTATGCTTGTGAATCTTTTGTATAAATGCAAGTCTAATCAGATGGGGAATAAGAACGCTATAAGGTTATGTTTAGCCTTAATTATTTTATGATAATATGAAATGACAAGTTCCCTGAAATGCTATGTTTGGTATAAATGAATGATTGCCTAAATTCTCCCTGAACATAATTGTGGTATCCTTAGCGGAGGCCCTCGCCCAGGGGACATAATACTGCGGCTTATGGTCATGAGGCCCTAGCAGGAAATATCTTGTGTACAGGCCCTCGCCCAGGGGAAATAATACCGTGGCCCATGTATGAGATATGTTGATATGCTTGACCAACATGATATGTCACGCTAAAGGAAGTACCACACATGATTTGAATATGAGACATGAATTGTTACACTAATATGTACAACAAGTTTGTTTTGTTAAAATGCACGTACATGAATATATGAACCATGAAAAGTTGTTTATGTGCATTCAATTTTGCCTACGGGTGTCTATGTGATATATGAACATGATTTGAGTATATAATTACTTAGTAAATGTTCAGCATGCGATATTTGATAAGTATGCAATTATCTGTTACGTAAGTGATTAATTGCGTACGATATGCGAAAGGAGAATATAACAATGTGCCTATGTGCGAATGTACCCACGTGTATTTGTGTTTAACTTTGTAGTGGGCGTCCCAGTATTTGGTAAAGTTTGATAAGAATTTGTGTAGAGTATGGGCAAGTTAAGGGCATATGGGTTGGAAGGTCCTTCCACAGCCCGAATTGATAGTCCGGAAAGAGTAGTACAAGAATTGGCAAAGATCTTGAGACAATAGCATCAGTTGCCGCTACGGCAAGAACCTTTGCCACCACCAGTGTAAGAAACACCGAGGAGTTTATTATCAGATTTCTGGGGCTCGTTATGGATGTGGTAAAATGGACCATACGGTAAGGAACTGTCCCCGGATTGAACGAAATGTGAATGAATCCTCTGCCTCGGCTAAATCCGTACTAGTGGTAGGAATTGCTACTCAGGATGGAGTAATTGCACTCATCTCAGGAAGCACTCAGAATACTGTGATTGCTATCCCAGGTATCTATATTGTTTACAAACGAATGCTTATGTGTTGATTGATTTTGAATTAGTACATGTGTACACCTTTGCTTGGGATAGTAAGTGACTTGAATCGGCACATCCTTTCGTGTCTGCTACATGTGTATTTAGATTGGTTGGACCACAAGATCGAGACCGTATTCATTGAATGTATATGTTTCATTTGGGGAAATTTGCGAAATATGTATTGGGGTATCGATTAACTCTGCACATGCACATGTACATCTGAACCTATGCTTAGGGTGATTTGTTACATTACTGTTTCAATGACTAAACCACTGGAATTATGACTCTATGATCATGTGACCGAATTGAGCACCCTAAATGACGAACTCTATAATTGTGAGACCATGTATTTTGATTGGTAGAAAATTGATTGGGCTATGTGGCTATATTGGGTCAACTCATAAACCTTTGCCGTTGTGACTAATTTGGAACTTTTGCGTAACAATCCTATACTATGTGTACCTGAGGAACTCTGGTTAATGTGTTACTGTGCGCCATGTTCTTGCATATAAGACTTATTTGGGAATTGTCATACTGATTATGAGACGTACCTCCTGATGTGAACACTTGCATGTTTATGTAACTATACCTGAACTTATGTGGACAATACCGTATTGCACATGATTTGAGACACTTTGATATAAACAGTTGTGATGAATGATTCTGATATGACCTTGAGAACTGATAAACGTAGGGCAGTTATAAAACTATCAGCCATGTGCCTAAACAAACGAAGTGAGCCTTACAGAACCAAATGTACCATATTTGAGAAAACCTCTATCTGACTTGATCCAATTGAACCTTTGTCTGATTTGACCCGATAGAACCCTCATTGGATATAATTTGAGGGGACCTTTGTTTGATTTAATCTGGCAAGACCTTTGCTTGGATTGATTGATAAGAACCTCTATCTGAGTTGATCTTGAAAAAGGGGGTTAAGAAATTGTCTGTAAATAAATAGCCATATTATTCTTGGCAGAAAAACTGATAGACCAAAAACTTGAATCCGTATAGAGTACTTAACCTATTTGAAAGACCTTTTGTGGGCTATAACAGATTGATCTAACCATGAACACCGTTGAGAACCAACCCCCAACTATCGAGGACATATGTGTTGAAAACGAGCCGAATTGTACAAATCCCGTGATTGGGTGTCTTAAGGAACGATACTTGTGTATTGTCCCATCCTTGTTAGTTTGACGCTATGGGGATTGATGATGGCAGATTGATTTGATAATGAGCAGTACTGAACATTTGTCTTTGACTGATCAGAATATGTTTTGTAAAGGAGAGTAGTTGCTGCAATGTTGTCAGATTTTGGGGAATCAGGTTGTAGTGAGTGGTATTATGTTGTTTTGATGACATTCTTGGGGCGTCCTTTCGTGCTAGGGGACGTTAAGCCTATGTAGCGCCTTTGTTGGGACATCTTTTGCCACCGACAGGCTTGTACGGGTGGGTTTGGCTAATCGATCTCGAGTCGGCCACCGACGGTCGTGAACGGGTGTGCTTCGATTCCGAGACGATTATTCTTTTGTTGTGACCGGAATGTCGTCCGTTGGTAATGTGTAGATTTTTAAACATCCAAGAAACTCTGAAAAAACCCTGATTGCCCGTAAGTGCGTGAATTCAGTACGCTTTGTGAATAACTGCTGAGTGTCATCATATTCTGTGGTTGGGGCTCTGAGAATGTATGAATTGTGTTTGACATGTGATTGACTATTTTGATATTATCTTTGACATCATGGGGATTAATATATGAATTGCCTTCTGCTTCGGGCGACTATGAAATAGTGTGGAAAGACTCTTTGGAACCGGGAATTGAATGTTGAACCGAATTGTGAACTGTTGAATGAATTAAGAACACGCGTAGTCTATTAGAAGTCGACTGCCTCAGTGTTATTGTACTTTACAATTAGTATTATGGAGATATTGGCCTATGTGCATTGTATGGGTAATTACTTCAATACTATCCTTGTTGACTCGGGGATCACTGTCGGGGTCCACTTTAAATTCCTGTGGACTTTTGGTTGACCTTGAATAGCTGTGATGAGTCACTGAACTAAATACCACATCGGATTGTGCATTGTGAAATTATTGAAGAATGAATTGAACTTTTGTGACCAAGGAATAGACCGAACTTCTGTGATAAAGTTAGCTGGCATCTGAAGTGAGTAAGTTGGCGACCTACCTCGAAGAGGGCAATTGGTGAATTTGTGTCTAAGTATTTTTCGGGGCCAACGGGTCAAAGACGAATATCAGATAGTGGCGGAACTACTTTGATCTCCCTTTTGGAATGAAAATGGGAACATGCAACTACGAATTTCGTGTGGGGCTACCTTGAGCACTCGAGGTATAAGTCCGTTTGAGTTTTGTATGTAGGATCACTAAGTTGCTCGTTTCCTCCCTGTGACATTTTCATATGATGCTTGTAAACTGGCCACTGTTTACATTAATAAGGTTGCTTGTTTGTATGGGGTCCTAGTGTCTGTTGCTTAGACAGAAATCCTGAAATGTGTTTGAATTCTAAAAAGCCTTAAAGAGGCAATGGGGGCTCAGCTTCTGTTCTGTTATGTTACCCGGACCTGGAGGTTCCTTTATGGAACTGGTTATTCGTAACCTCACATGTAATGTTTTGTTTTGTTCCGTTCTGTTCTGTTCTGTTAATGCTAACGGATGTATCACGTAAACTTAATCATGACTTATGATTTCTGCATGTGATCGTGACAAATTATGAATTGATGTGGAACTGAATTACGATTCGGCACTGTTTTCCCATCCGCAGTTGATGTATGACCAAAAAGAACTTTTAGGTTTTTGGAAAAGTGCTCCGAAGATATGCATTAGATTTTTCAAGAGAGTTGGAAAGATCTATCCATCGTTGACAAACTTTTCTTGCAACAACAGCTCACACTCTAGTTTTGGCATGGCACCATGCAAGCCTTGTATGGCGGAAGAAGGTAAGTCTCTGACTGATTGAGAGTAGAGCGTTGCTTGATTTTGAAACTAAGTGAATGACTAGTAAGAAGAATTGGAACCGTTGAACGAAAAGTATTCCGAATTATTTTCGGCTACAGGTAAATTAAGTTTGGAGGACCAAACTTCCTAAAGGGGGGAAGACTGTGATGCCCCTGTTCCGTAATTAGCTAATTGGACCTTAATATGAAGTTGATTATGTGTTTTGATATGATTTTGTGTTTCATTATGTGAAAATAGGGGGCTTTGAAGTTCTATCTGTTCACCGTAGGATTTGTTGAATAATCTGCTTTGGGAATTAAATTGAGGGCCCTATCGGCCACAGAACCCAAAATTGATTGCGCCTTTGTGATTAGCGTAATTTTTAGAGCCTACGGTGAAATTTAATTAGAAATTGATTTTGGTCAGATTAAATTGATTAATTTAATGGCATTGTGCTCAAATTGTTTAATATTATTAAATTGGGACTTAGTGGGATTTGTTGGATAGGAGCATTACACCCCAATTCCCTCCTTTCTTGTATTTTGACTGACCTTGGACTCAAAACCAGAGGAAGGGCCGGTTAGGGAGAGGGAAAGGGAGAGACTTGTGTAATTTGGGCTCAAGACTTGGGAATTTGAAGATTAAGCTCAAGATTTGGCTAGAACTTGGGTGTTTAAGGCTCCTAGGTGAGTAATCACCCCTTGAATCATGGGTTCTTGTTTACTATTTGCAAATTTAGAGTTGAACAAGGAGAAAGAGCATGAGTTGGGTTAATTTTGTTGAATTGAAGCTTAATATGTACATGCATGTAAGAAATTATCTTGAAATTGCATGTTTGAGCACAAATATGTATAATCCATGTGAAATGTTAAAGGAAACTCATGTTTTGACCACCTCTTCACCAAACGAGTTGAGAATGGTGAGCATCTCCTATATGCATGTACAAATTATGGGACAGTGAGTCTTGAATGTTTGAATTGAGCATGTTGGTGATGAGTTTGACATATTTTGGGGCATGCATGTGACTTATTTGTGAAATTGAGCCTCATTGGGTTGTGATTTGGGGTCTATACCATGTTAGCATGATTATATTGGAGATTTGAACCATTGCATGCAAGTAATGTAGCTGGAAAATCGATTTGGAGCTCAAGAACACCACCTGGAATTCCCAGATTTTTGATGTCCGCTCGAGCGGGGGAAGTGCCGCTCGAGCGGGGAAATCGAGCTCCCAGCATTTTTGTCAGACACGGTGGCCGCTCGAGCGGGGAAGTTGACGCTCGAGCGGGGAGCTATGTAGTCAGGAAGTCCGCTCGAGCGGCCGAGTTCACGCTCGAGCGGGAATTTGAGACAACCAGCACTTTTGCAGGCTTAAGGGTCTGCTCGAGTGGGGAAGTCCACGCTCGAGCGGGGACCTTGTTTTCTGAAATTCTGGAAATGCATTCTGTGTTATATTTTCCCGTTCTCTTTCACTTGTAAGCACTCTTAGGCATATGTTAAGCATTGTAAATGAGTTAAGAATAAAGCCTAAAGAGGAATATGTGAATTAAAGAACGGATTGAGTTATTTGTGACCCGTATATGTTATGTGATGTGTAGGGTCAAGCTCCAGGGCAAATCTGCAAGCCGATCACTGTGAGTAATATCGATATTTGAATGCTTGTGAATGTCCAATTGTCTATTCCCTTATAAGCTTTATGAATTGCTAATTGGGATTGTGGACGTAAGTTTGACATGAATAAATAAATGGACCCAAGGTTGTTTTGATAAACATAAATGGACCCAAGGTCGTTTTGATAAACATAAATGGACCCAAGGTCGTTTTGATGAACATGAATGGACCAAAGGTCGTTTTGATAACCATAAATGGACCCAAAGGTCGTTTTGATAAACATAAATGGACCCAAGGTCGTTTTGACATGAATGAGTGGGCCGAAGGTCGTTTTGAAATGAATGAGTGGGCCGAAGGCCGTTCTGACATAAATGAATGGGCCAAAGGCCGTTTTGACACGAATGTATGGGCCGAAGGCCGTTTTGACATACATGATTGGGCCAAAGGCCGTTTTGACACGAATGTATGGGCCGAAGGCCGTTTTGACATACATGATTGGGCCAAAGGCCGTTTTGACACGAATGTATGGGCCGAAGGCCGTTTTGACACGAATGTATGGGCCGAAGGCCGTTTTGACATAAATGATTGGGCTGAAAGCCGTTTTGTCATAATCGAATGGGCAAGGTTTTAGCGTTGACATAATTGGGCCAAAGGCCGTTCTGACATAAATGATTGGGCCAAAGGCCGTTTTGACATAATCGAATGGGCCGAAGGCCGCTTTGACAAGAATGGAGATCTGATGGGGCCAAAGGCCAGAATATTTGGAATTGCAGTCACTTGAATTGTATTTAGTTGTATATCTGTTAAATAGAAATATGAACTGGGCCCAAGGCCGTTGGGAATATGTTGTTCTACAATAATATGTAAACTCTGTGTTTGATATTATTCACTGGGCTATCGCTCACACTCATTCATGTGTTTGTAGGTGAGCCAAGAGAAGTCCAAACCCAGCCCCAGTGAAGTCTGCCAGGAACAACTAAGGTTTTGAGAGAGTCAGCCCTTGCGTCTCACGTACGAGACCCGTCTTCGCCCTTTTGTTATGTATTTACGTTTTGTTTGGTTGACTCAGTTTTGAACGATCCTGTCTGTACATAAATTTATGTTGCTATGCTTTTTGTTGTGAGTTATTAACATATGTATGTCTGGAATGTTTTGAGGTGCATATAATCACGGCTCTATGGACAAAGTTTTAAATTGCTTCCGTTTGGCCCCCATTAACTCTGTTAAAATACTTTTGGTTTGGTTTGAGGCCGTAGGTAATCTCATGATTACTGGCCGGTTACGTCCTTAACCCATGGGGGCGGGTTCGGGTCGTGACACCCGAAATCTCAAACGAAACACCTCTCAGCGTATCACACACGAGAGGGGGAAATGAAACACCTCTCAGCGTACCACACGCGAGAGAGGGAAAGGCAAGCACCTCTTAGCGTATCACACGCGAAAGGTTAAAAGGACGCACCTCTTAGCGTATCACACACGAGAGGTGAAAAGGACGCACCTCATAGTGTATCACACACGAGAGGTGAAAAGGACGCACCTCGTAGTGTATCACACGCGAGAGGTGAAAAGGACGCACCTCCTAGCGTATCACACACGAGAGGTGAAAAAGGACGCACCTCGTAGCGTATCACACGCGAGAGGTGAAAAGGACGTACCTTGTATCGTATCACACGCGAGAGGTGAAAATGACGCACCTTGTATCGTATCACACACGAGAGGTGAAAAGGACACACCTCGTGGCGTATCACACGCGAGAGGTGAAAAAGACACACATCGTAGCGTATCACACGCGAGAGGTGAAAAGGACGCAAACATCGAGCATACAACCAAAACATTTTCAACAGGGTGTCAGTGTAAACACCAGGCGTACCTAGGTATCTCTAACCGACGGGGTAAGAGAGATGAATGGTTTTACCCGGACTTCCTCTGAATGAACTGTACATACAATATCCTGCCTGCATAAGAAAGAAACTTAACAGATACAGCAGGATAGGAATGCATGTTCCATGCAAATGCGAGAAGTGCATATTCTATGCAAGCGTGGCAAATGGATGTTCCATGCAATATTACCATGCAAATTCTAAGCAAGAGGGTGAAATGCATATTCTATGGGAATGTGAACGAGAGCAAATTCTATGAAAAACATCAATAATGCATGTGCGAAGCAACCTACAGATGCTATGCAATGTAATCATGGATACATATCTCAAACAGTATGCATGTACTATGCAAGCGGAACAACGCATATTCTAGGTGACGATGTGAAACGCATGTTCTATGCAATGGCATAGAGATGTCCATATTTAATGTAAGCAAGGTAAAGGCGTGTTCCCTGCAATGCTGAGATACAATTTCAAAACAAGACAAGGTATGCTCAATGCAAAAGGCATATAACAAATGCAAACCCTGCCAACATGGTAAAAACATCGTAACGCAACGTATTCAAAAGCAACTTTCGAGCCTTGTAATATACAAAAGGATACGAAAAGGATACATTTTGTGCATACTGAGCGCCACACACTGAGAACATAGTTCGGGGCTACCACGAAGGCCGTTTAAGTTTCGAAAAGTGTATTTTCTTGTGCTTCCTTGAGAGATGAGGGCATGTAAGAACATAACACCCTAGGGGAGTACCGGAGGCCCACCGGCCACTTTGAGAAGCCATCGACCTGCTATCGGCCTTGATACCAGTTCATCGGCCAACAAATTGGCCGGTCGGCCAACAATGTGGCCGGTTGGACAGAAGCAGCAGATCCGGGGCAATTCGGTCTTTCCGCACGGATGGCTTTTAAAAACACAACCCCATATCACAAATCCTCACACCTTCAAGTCCGAATGACTTCCCCCTTCCTTCCTAGACCCTTTTTCTCCTTAGATCCGGGCTTTACACGCGTTTTCCAACGCCTCCCGCAAAGTTGATTTGCTAAGATTTTTTGATTTCCTTCACTTTGAACTGAACAAAAGTTGTTTTCGAAGCCTTTTCTTCCATTTTTTCTATTTGAGGTATGTTTTCCACAAGTTTGCCTTGAGTTTGAGGCCCTTTTCTCGGGTTTTGACTTTTCCTCTTCCTGAGAGTTGACTTTTGTTGACTTTTGGCATTTTTCGCTCATTTTGCTCATTTTTCAACTTCTTTTCAGATGGCAGACGACGTTCCACCCGGCGGAGTTCCTCCAGTGATGGAGATGGATCCTGAGTTTGAGCCTTTACCGATAGGCATTTGGCCTTTTGACCCGGCGACGTATGAGCTAGAGGTACATGTATTACCCCCCGACGGCATCCGTCAGTTTAGGAGGTTTGCGTGAGGTGCACCAGAGGATCTCCTGCTACGCGAGCCGGAGTCACACTTATCCTATGGTGCTTCTAAGGTACACACTCCTTCTTTACTTTTCACAATGTAGATCACATACCCTGGATAGCCCACACTGCTCTTCATTTGATTATCCCAAACACACTTGTACACCACATGCCTTTGTTCATTTTGAGCATATATTCATACACTGTACTTTTGTCAATTTTGAACACATGTATGCACTATATTTCTGACACTGCTTTGCATCTGTTTATCTTGGACACAGGGAGATTCTCATGCCTTCTGGGGCTATGGAAACATCATCGCACGAGAGTGGTACATGGAGCTACCCGATACTTTTTGCCACATCGTCGATGAGGCTGGTTTTGGCGCATTCTGTATAGGACTCTCGCACCTCACTACGAGTCGGCCTCTTCTAGGTGCCTTAGTGGAGAGGTAGTGGGACACCACCAATTCCTTCCATCTCTCTACAGCAGGGGAGATGACGATGACTCCCTTCGACTTCTCTATGCTTACTGGCAGAGGAGTAGGGAGTGATCCGATCCCTTACGACACTGATATGAGCAAGTAAGATGCTGCTCAGATCTTTTTGCTAGGGACTCACCTACCTCTTTCTCGATCAGGGATGGTGTGATATTCGTGGTTTGCTGACCACTTCAGGGGGGAGATGCCAATGGCCCACGAGAAGATGGAGCACTACGCCAGGGGGTTCCTCATGTTCTTGCTTGGCACCACTCTTTTCGCCTACCGGGGCAAACACCGTTGGTCTTTACCTCTTGACTGCACTAGTGGACCTGTCTCGCGTCCGTCTTTACGACTGGGGAGCGCAGGCATGGCCACATTGTATGGATACATGAGTTCTTCATCTCGCCGAAGGGGGCACTTGCTGGGAGGATACTAGAGGGCTTGGGACGTATGTCTTTCCCTTTTGCTTTTACAATCCTATTTTACATTATCGGCGCACCGCACACATTGCACAACACATAATTCGTTGTACATCATTTGTACACTGCACAGGTTACACAAGACACTGCATATCACTCTCTAATTTTTGCTTTATCTGCATACTGCTTTACATCTGATAAACATACTCATCATTACCGCTTCACATTCTACAGCTGTTGGTATGTGCCTACTTCCCGAGGCTTGCCCCAGAGCCGAAGGTAGAGACATCTTCCATGGTCCCGGATTCACACAAATACGATGTGAGGTGCGAGCGGAGGCCATGAGAGTCTTTCTCATTCTTCCGCCGATATTTTGACACTGTAGCCACAGTAGAGGTATTTCAAACCTTACAGTTTATCTGAGCTTTGCTTCATATTGCACTTTCAACAGCAGATAACAACCTGTATATCCGTCATTTATAGATCACCTGGCAGCCCTGGGCAGCGCTTCCTGACGCGGTCAGAGATCAGTTTGTGGGTGTTCGGGAGGCTTTCCGATTCCGGCTTTTGCTTGAGGGTCCGGTCTGTCGGGCATTGTCATGACTCGAACCCGCCCCCGTGGGTTAAGGACATAACCGGCCAGTAATCATGAGATTACCTACGGCCTCAAACCAAACCAAACGTATTTTAACAGAATTAATGGGGGCCAAACGGAAGCAATTTAAAACTTTATCCATAGAGCTGTGCTTACATAGCACATCATAACAAACCATACATATGTACATTAATAACTTGCAATAGAAGTACAATACCATAAAGTTCTATACAGACAGGATCATCCAAAACTAAGTCAACCCATGAAAACCATATACAGACATGTTCAAAGACTTTGCCAACATGATAACATAAAACAAAATGACGAAAAGGCAAAGATGAGTCTCGTGCGTGAGACGCAAGGGCTGACTCTTCAAAACCTTTGTTGTTCCACACATACTTCACTGGGGCTGGGTTTGGACTTCTCTCGGCTCACCTACAAACACATGAATGAGCGTGAGCGATAGCCCAGTGAATAATATCAAATAAAGGAGTTATACAAACGGTACGTAGAACAACATGCTTCAAACGGCCTTGGGCCCAATTCATATTTCTATTTAACATATATCTATACACAATTTAAGTCAAGTGACTGTGGTTCCAAAAATACTAGCCTTTGGCTCATTCAGATTTTCATGTCAAGCTGGCCTCTGGCCCATTCAACTTTCACTCATGTCAAACTGGCCTCTGTCCCATTCATTCATGTCAAACTGGCCTCTGGCCCATTCATTCTATTATTCAGATCAGACTGGCCTCTGGCCCACTCATTTGGTACAGTAAACATTATCCACCAATCGAATCAATGAAAGTAAGCAATTGGATTACAACACATTTCACATATCTTTGTTAAAATATTACTCACAGTGATCTGCTGGTTGATTTGGCCTGGAGCTTGACCCTACACATCACATAACACATATAGGTCACAACCGATTCAATCCGTTCTTTAATTCACACATTCCTCTCTAGGCTTTATTCTTATCATTCTAACTCAATTACAATGCTCAATACATGCCTAAGAGTACTTAGAAGTGAAAGAGAACGGAAAACGAAACTTAGAATGTCTTTTAAAAATCTCAGAAAACAGGGTCCCCGCTCGAGCGTGGACTTCCCCGCTCGAGTGGACCCTTAAGGCCTGCAAAAGTACTGGATGCAACAAATTTATGCTTGATCTCGAACTCTGGTGCTCGAGCGGAAGGCCTCTCTACATGGCTCCCCGCTCGAGCGTGAACTTCCCCACTCGAGCGGACATCCATGTCTGCAAAAATACTGGGAGCACGAAATTCACGCTCGAGCGGTGGTTTCCCCGCTCGAGCGGACATCAAATTTTCTGGGTTTTCCAGAACATGTTCTTGAGCTTCAATTCGATGTTCAAAGGTTTTTAATGCATGATTTTGGCTCAAACTTCACATATACATATTCTAACATGGTATAAACACCAAATTACAACACAATGAAGCTCAATTTCACAATTTAATCACATGTATGTCTTAAATTAACTCGAACTCATCACCAACATACTAGATTCAAACATGCAAGACTCAAACTCCCATGATTTGCACTTGCATGTGAAATATACACAATATTCTCAACTTAATTGGTGAAGAGGTGATCAAATACATGGTCATTAATCAAAACTCAACATGGATCATACACATTGTGCTCAAGTATGGAAATTCATAGTAATTTCCTACATGCATGCATCTATTGACTTTAAATTCAACAAATACAACTCAATTTCCTCATAATCAAACTAATTCATGTTCTTGACCATTAATCAAACTTGAATTCACAATTCACAACATTAAACTCACGAATTCCCTTACCTAGGAGCTCAATCTTCCAAACTATAGCAAATTCTTGAGTTTAATCTTCAAATTCCCAAACCTTAAGCCAAGATTACATAATTCTCTCCCTCTCTCTCTCTCTATAGCCAGCCCTCTCCCTTCCTTGGGTTCAAAATCAGTTAAAATGAAGATAAAGAGGGAATTTGAGGGTGTAGTGCCTCATTACAACAAATCCCACTAATGCCAATATAATAATAAAGTAATTGGGCACTAATTCATTAATTTAATCAATTTAATCTGATCCGAATCAATTTCCATTTAAATTTCACCGTAGGCTCTAAAAATTATGCCAATCATAATGGCGCAATCAATTTCGGGTTCTGTGGCCGATAAGGCCTTCAATTTAATTTCCAAAGCAGATAATCAAACAGATATTCCTACAGTGAATAGATAGAAATTCAAAACCACATATATTCATATAAATGGCACTCAAAATCATATAAAAAACACAATCATATGCATAAGGAGGATCAATTAGCATAAAACGGAATAGGGGTATCACAGGCATGGTACTTGGGAGAGCGCTTCTTGTGATAGAGCCTCGGTTTGCCTGAACAGATAGTCCCGATGCCATATTCCACCTATATGAGGATCACAGAGAGGTACACTGAGCAGGAGATGATCGACTTCACTAGAGGCTGGGATGTCGACTTCTTCAGGCTCGATGGTGACTATAACGTTTTCATCCAGACATATCTCATGCAGCCTCTGGCTAATGTTTGCCGAGGTGAGAGAGACAGACCTGTAGCTGCAGCAGTAGGAGTGGGAGGATCCAGGGCGACTCAAGCCCATGGTACGAGAGGTTCCCAGAGGAGACAGAGGGCGAGGTGGCCAGACCTGCCCACTACTATGACATGCCGAGGACGTGTTAGAGAGACTTATTAGATTCCCATCGCTCCTGCCCCAGTTGATCACGAGCTTGTCGGAGTTCGAGGCCTGACCCCAGTATATACCATATTTTACGTTCTGCATATTCATTTCATTTTAGTTTATATTTCGCAAATTACTAATCACCTCAACACTTTTGCAGGCTTCGATAGAGTATACCGGGCAGGCTCTAGAGCTGTCGGCTTCTCTGATGGGGATGGTATAGACAAGCATGGACCTGCTCAGCATTTATGGTATTTCGGTAAGTTCTTTCAACCAACAACCCAAAACTCTCTGCAATCTGCTCCACACTGATTTGATGCATTTAATCGTATTGCATTAATACACTGCATTCATGTTCCGCTCACAGCATTCATACACTGTATTTAATACCATATTTAGCTTCACATAGCATAACTGATGCATTTGCCAAATTGTTCTTTTCAGGTCCCATTCCAGATGCCAACCACAGCGAGCGCCCCAACAGGACCTTCAGTGCCTCCTCGAGCAGCAGGGAGAGAAGGACGAGGGACGTCAGTGCACAGCCAAAGCAAAGTTAGGCGTACTCACGCCAGAAGTAATTTGCGGGAGCCTGCCCCAGATGATGATGAGTCTGACGAGGAGCCAGTGAGTCGGCAGTCAGAGTCGTCCCAAGATGGAGATGAGGCTGGAGATGGCTCGGGTTCAGATTTAGGCAGCGGTAGTTCTGGGCCCATGCTGAGGAAGAGGGCGAAGAGAGCTTCTCGTTCTTGAGGCGATCGGTGTTGATTTAGATGTTTTTTGTTTTCTTTTCTTTTTGCTAGTAGTATAGTACATTGTATTGCCCTCAGTAGTTTTATTTTCTTAAAACTTTGTACTTTTGTAAAGAGAAACCATGATGGAATGAAAACAACTTTTTGATGGAAAAAGTGTTACATTTTACATTCTAAGCATCGCATCGCATCACATAGCATGTAAATGAGATTGATCTTTGTTTGAAAACTGCACATTCAAATAGCCTTGCTCGTAATCGGGTAGTGAACCAACCAACAACTGAAAGAACAAAACAACTCGATAAACAAAACAAAGACTTGACATGCTAGTCAAATGTGAATACAACTCAATAAGCAAGACAAGAACTTAATAATCAATGCAAATACAACTCAATAAACAGAATTGCAACAACTCGATAAACAAATTGAAACAACACAAGTACAACTTCACAAAATCGTCACAAAAATGCATCCAAAGTGGAACAAGGCAGAAGTTCTCAACACTTCCAACACATGGACAACCCAGAGAGCAATAGGAGAGGCCATTGGCCAAAGTAGGAGGGGACCGACCACCATCACTAGCCGATCGGCCATAAAAATGGTCGGTCGGCCATAAAACTTGGCCGGTCGGCCATTAATGCAGAGAGTCTCTAGATTGTTGCCACTTGTCTTCCACTTAGCACCTTATCTTCTACAAAAGCTCCAGTTTCGTAGTTTCTCCATTTCAACACTGTTTTTACCCCAAATGGAAGCATTTCTTGCCCAAAACCTCACAAATTGGATTGTAAACTTGGATGGCTCAGAAAAGTTGAATTTTCGGAGTTTCGGAATAAATGCATTATTCACGCTGAGCCGCACCTCGCGACGTTTTTCGTTCATCCATGCCACAGCTAGGTGTTGGAATTCGGTAACTCACGTTTTTAGCTTTGGCAGACAAGAGATATGTCCCACTTTTGAAGATTTCCAAGCTTTGATGGAATCTTGGCGCGATAAAGAGATCTTGCCCCAATTCCGTTTTGGCCATATCCAAGCTTTAGGATGGATGTATGGGCTTACTTTGCATGACGCTCAGTCTTTGATTCGCAATGGAGAGCTGGATATTCCGAGCTTGATTCATCGGTTTTCTGACGCCGGTGACCGCGGCGACCATCTTTGGTAGGGTTTTCGACGACACGCCCTCTGCTTATGCATGCTATCTCATTTCTTGCTTGCCCTAAGCTCCGAAGGGTCTAGCGTCCGTTTGATTGAGGTTGCCCAAGGCTTAAAAGAGGGCAAGAGCTACATTGGCATGACACTACCTGAGACCTTAATGGGTTTGGATGCCTTCCATCGCCGAGAGACGACCAGATTCGCAGGGAGTCCACTACTCTTACAGGTAATGTTTCCTACCCTTCTCACATGTGTATTTCTTACATCACTCGGCCCTCAGGCTCTGTTTTTTCACTTAAAACCTTTTCTCACTTTTCTCTCCACATACAACTCTCTATTCTTTAATCTCTCTTATTTTTCATCCCTCTCCAGATATGGTTAATGGACAAGTTGAAAGTGGTGGACTCCTGCCCAGCATATTCAGCATGCAGTTATTTCTTCCGACAGCGACTAGTGGATGCCCTAGATGAGGGATGGTGGTGCGAATGGATGTGCAGTCCATCTGTTGTCGACATTGCTTGGCGCTGCCCCTGGCTCAATCTGTCGGCAATGAGCTACAACATGTCTCGCCAGCCGGGCATTCAATTGGTTGGCTTGACACACTATGTCTTTTACTTCTCATTTTGATTCCGGCGCCAATTTGGACATGATCAAACTTGCCTGGAAGATGGAGTAGAGTACCCTACTGCATTTCCAGTTCGAGGCTCATAGCTAGCTCGGTATGCCACAGCATGGAGGACGAGAGAGCTTTTGGCCCCTGCTCTCACTTTCAATTGTGCCCTTTCTAGTGAGTGCATAGCTTTGCTCGACGAAGTGGCACCGACTGGGCCTAATTTCACATCATAGGCTTCCACAAGCTCTAGGAGGGGGTGCAGGAACACCTAACTTGACTATGCCCCAAGTTCATTGCTTTAATCTGTACTTTCAAGTTTTCTTTATGAATGTAATAAAAAGAAACTTCAATTTGTATCAAGAGTAGAACTCTGTATTGAAATCAATGAAATTGAAGGTTGTGGGTACTGAAAATTTTCTGTTTGGTCCAAAAATGGTCTAAGTTGTAAAAAGATTAATTTGAAAAAAAATCAACTTTTATTAAAACTTTTCAAAACCATTTTCGATATAGATCACAATTGGACATGCCCGAGATCTATCACTGAGATGTACAACCCCGGATCCAGCAACTGGAAAGTTGCCCTTAGTTTGAACAGCACTGCACTGGAGATCACAATCGAGCTCTTGGATGCAGAAAAGACAAAGATGACCAACATGATCACATGGACAAAGTTGATTTGGAAGTGTTTATGGCTGGACTTCAGAATGAAGTTGCCTACATATCCCGAAGATGGGAATCAAGCCTTATGTAGTTTGGTTTAGGTTCACTCATGTATTAACACTCTTCTTTTGCGCTCTAACTTTTGCCAAGGCTGCCCTTTCTGGGTTTTCAACCTTGCGAGCTCAGTTTTTCTTATTTCAAATTTTTCATGCTCTCACTTTTGCCTAGATCGCCCTTTCGGGTTTTTGGCCTTGCGAGCCACTCAGGGATAGTATTTCTTCAACATGTTCATGTTGATCGGCTGGGAAAACTCAAGGCCATCTAGGTCCACAAGAACGGCAGCTCCACCCGACTAGATTGACTTGATGATGTAAGGACTAGTCCAATTAGGTCTGAACTTGCCCCTAGGGTCGTGGATGGGAGCTCGATTGTCTTTGAGCACTAGATCCCCCTCTTTCAAGTTCCTGGACTTAACTTTCTTGTTGAAATCCTTGGAAATTCTTCATTGATAACCCTGGACGTGATATAGTGCCTTCAGTCTTCTCTCATCAAACAACATGAGTTCTTCGAATCTGCTTTGCTGCCAATTTGCCTCAGCTATCTGGCACTCAGCCATAACCCATAATGACGGAACCTCAACTTTGATAGGCAGAACAGCCTCCATCCCATAGACCAAGGAATACGGAGTTGCCGCAGTAGAAGTTCGAATTGAAGTTTGGTAGCCCCAAAGAGCAAATGGCAACTTATCTAGCCAATCCCTGTAGATTTCCACCATCTTCTGCAAAATATGCTTGATGTTCTTGTTGGCGGCCTCAACAGCTCCGTTGGTTTGTGGCCAATATGTAGATGACTTATGGAAAGCCACGTTGTACTTCTCCAACAAGTCGACCACTTCCTTCTTGAAACAGGAACCATTATCTGAAATAATCTCATTCAGGACCCCATAGCGACAGATGATGTTGTTCTTGATAAACTTAGCAACATGAGACGCCTTCAACATCGCATAGGATTGGGCCTCGACCCACTTTGTAAAGTAGTCTATTGCTACTAGAATATACGCATGCCTGTTCGACCTCTTCGGAGTAACTGCCCCAATTACATCAATCCCCCAGACTAAAAATGGCCATGGCGAAGTCATGTTGTACAGCTTCGACGGCGGAATGTTTATGCAGTTTGCATGGATCTGGCATTTGTGGCATCACCGAACAAAGCCAATACAATCCTCCTCCATGATTGTCCAATAATAACCCTATCTAAGGATATTCCGGGCTAGCATCACCCTGCTCATGTGCGCTCCACACTCTCCTCCATGGATGGCATCCATCAGGTGCTTGGACTCTTCAGCATCAACACACAGTTTGTGTATCCCCAGATGACCCCGCTTGTACAGTTTACCCCCCGCAGACGATGAACTGAGCAGCCATTCTTTGAATTGCCCTCTTATCTTTGGCATTTGCCCCTGGTGGATAAGCTTCCTTTTCCAAGAAGTTCCAGATGTCATAAAACTAGGGATTCTGATCTTGTACCTTGTCTATAGTAGCAATCAGCTCGTATGCCGGCATGAATTTATGTTCAATGATAATCGGACGCATCCGGACTCCAAAGGGATGTCTAGAAGATAGAGTTGCTAATAAATCAATGAACCTATTGTTCTCTCTTAACAAATGAGCAAAGTTTAGTTTCTCAAACCGAGGAATTAGCTCGTCTAAGGTCTAGTGATAGATTTTCATCTTTTCTTCTTTAACTTTCTAATCCCCTTTAGCTTGAGATACAACCAAGTTCGAGTCCCCGATGACATCCAACCATTTTGCCCCTAGTTCCAGGGCGGCTTTCAGTCCAGCAATATATGCCTCATACTCTGCCTCATTGTTTGATACTTTGAACCAGAGTTTGAATGCTAAAGGTATATGAGAATTGTCGGGTGCTATCAGCAACACCCCTGACCCGTACCTGTATTGGTTTGACGCTCCGTCAAAGTACATAGTCCAAGTTTTTTCTTCAACATGCAGGATGGCTTCATCTGGGAACAGATATTCAACTCCTTTATCTCCTTCTATCGGGTGATCAGCTAGGAACTCCGCTACCGCTCTCCCTTTCACTAACTTGCGCATCATGTACTTTAGATCAAATTCGGAGAGAAGAAGCAACCAACAGCTAGCCTACCCGTAAGTGCCGGTTTGTCGAAGAGATATTTGATGGGATCTAATCTCGAAACCAGTATTACAGAGTGAGCTAACAAGTAGTGCCTCAACTTCCTGGTAGCCTATACCAAGGCTAGGCAATGCTTCTCCAGCGGAGTGTAGCGGGTATTGTAATCTAGCATTTTCTTGCTCAGGTAGTAGATAGCCTTCTCCACCTTATCCTCAGATTCCTGCGCAAGCATACAACCCATCGTCGTTTCGATCACTGATAGGTACAGAATCAATGGTTTTCCTAGCTCCAGCGGCGACAACATAGGTGGGTTCTGTAGATATTGTTTGATTTGCTCGAAAGCAACTTGGCAACGGTCATCCCATTGGAACTTCTTTCCTTTCTTTAGGAGACCAAACAGTGGTTCACAAATCAAGGTTAATTTTGCAATCAACCATCTTATGAATTGCACTTTACCCAAAAAGCCTCGCACCTCCTTTTCAATCCTTGGTGGTGGCATTTCTAAGATGGCCTTGATTTTGGAAGGATCGACCTCGATGCCCCTCTGTGTGATCAAGAGCCCTAGCATTTTTCCTGCTGTAACACCAAAATTACATTTCTGAGGATTCAGCCACAACCTATACTCTCTAATCCATTGGAAAAATTTCTTCAAGGCGGTGTAGTGGCCCTCTCTTTCCTTGGACTTGACAATCATGTCGTCCATGTATACCTCAACCACTTTGTGGATCATATCATGTAGGATCGTGGTCGCAGCCCGTTGATATGTAGCCCAGCATTCTTCAAATCGAACAACATCACCCTATAACAGTAAGTTCCCCACGGGGTGGTGAAAGCAGTCTTCTCCCTATCTTCAGGTGCCATCAAAATCTGGTTGTAGCCTGAAAACCCATCCATGAATGAGAGCATCGCATGCCCAGCAGTGAAGTCCACTAATTTGTCGATATGCGATAGAGAAAAGTCATCCTTCGGATTGGCTTTGTTCAAGTCTCTGAATTCCACACATACCTGAATTCTGCCATCCTTCTTCAGCACCAGAACTATATTAGCCAACCAAGTTGGATACTCAGATACTAACAGGAACCCTACGTCGATCTGTTTGGTGTCCTCTTATTTGATTTTCAGAGCCCAGTCCGGGCGGATCCTTCAGAGCTTCTGCTTAACAGCTCAGGCCTCTGGGTTAAGAGGGATTCGGTGCTGTACAATCTCAGGATCGATTCCAGGCATGTCTTCGTAGGACCATGTGAAAACATCTTTGAAATCTTTTAATAAAGCGACTAAGCGCTCACGTTCCTTCGAAGACAACGTGGACCCGATCTGGACCAGCCACAGGTCCTTCTCAGTACCAACATTAATTCAGGTGATTTCATCAACCAAAGGTTTTACAAACCTCTCCTGCTCTTGATCAAGCAAATGTTTCAAAACCGGAGGAATTTCTTCCTCGTCGTTTTCATCAAAATTTTGAAAGTCCTGATTAATGCAATAAACTAAAGGCACAAAAAAGTACTCAAAAGTCACAACAACACCATTCTCATTAACAACATCCAGTTCGTTTGATCCTTCGGTTACAACAGACTCAAAGGAAAATGAAAAAGAAAACCTGGATAGGATAGTGGCATCCGGGTTATCACCCCCAGGAATACTGGACTCAGACTCAGAAGAGCTTGAATCTGATTCTGACTCCACAAACTTTGTGGAATCAGATTTCAGCTCACTACCAGACCCGGAACTACTCGAAAAAAAGCCTTCCTCATGCTGCCAAATGAGGAAAGGTGCAATGGATGCATCGAGAATGCTAGAAGATGGGCCCACAACCGCTTGATCCCCAATCATGGAAACTGAGATGTTATCCCCCAAGCACTCTGGTACGATCTGAGAATCTGAAAGGAGACAAGCCAGTGTTACCCCCATCTCAATATATGTGCTCTCGCACTCATCCTCCTTGTGCTGCTCAACCTCAGCTGGTGGGTCTGTCGGCTATTCCGCAACTTTATCCCTTGACAACTGAAGGTCAAAAAAGATCTCAAAGCTGGGCAAACGCCGCTTCTCTAAATTCAGCCATGGCTTCGGAAAGCTGCAAAACGGAAAGTCTTCTCCCTCCCGGACAAAGCGTTCGTTCAGGGTCCCTTAGATAGGTCTGTGCACCAACTCGTAGTGCTTTTCGGCTTGCTTTGCCTTAGCTCTTCCGGCCATTTCCCATCCTTTCCTTGCCCAATCCTCTTTGGTAGGCAGATAACCTAAACCAAAGGTATATGGGTTGTGTGGCACTTCGGCCAATGTAGCGACGCCCTTCCAGCCACTTCGTCCTAGTCCCATTCTAAGCATGTGTTGAAGTTTGTTCATGAGGTAGACAGGCTACGCACTGACGTATAGTCCCTCATCAACGGCTAGCATATTTTGTACAACCCGAGCCTTAGCTAAGGTGAATCCTGAAAAAAAACACATCCTCCATGCCATGCTCAATCTCCAGAACTGGTGTAGAAACCTCTGGCGGCGAATGTATGGACGAGTTCCGAAAAACAATTGCCACCATCTTTCCGTGGGGGTACTTCAGCATCTGGTGTAAGGTGGAAGAGACAGCTCTTACCTGGTGCAACCAAGGTTGCCCAAGGAGTAAATTGAAGGTGGCTGGAACATCCAAGACATGGAACTCAATGTCATGCTGCCCCGGGCCAATCTTAGTCTTGATCCGTACGGTCCTCATCACCTCCCGACTGGTGTTATCATAGGCCCGAATTACCTGGGCTGTTGGCGCGAAATCTGCGGGCTTCAACCCGATAGCATACGCCATTCTCGATGGACATACATTGATTGCGGATCCCGTGTTGACCAGGACCACCGGTATCCACTTTTCCATACACTCCACAGAGATGTAGAGCGGCTTGTTATGATCAAAGCCCTCAGGTGGTAGTTCCTTGTCGCTGAAGGTCAAGGTCGGGGAAGCTCCACCCGGGAAAACCAATTCTACCAACTGCTCGGGTGTTGTATCAATTGAAAGCTTAGCCCTGCCCATGGCTGTAAGGACGGCTTGTCTGTGAACCCTCAAAGCCATAAGCAGTCCTCAGATGGAGATGTCTGCTTGAATTTTCTTTAGCTGTTTCAGCACAGCTTCCTTTTCTAGCAGTTTCTCTTTCTACCTTTCTGCCTTTCTGCCTCTTTGTCTTTCCCGGATGCCTCCGGCTGGTCCAAATGTGGGGGCTTGAAGTACCGCCCACTCCTGGTCATATGGTCAACCTCTTCAATATACCAGGTGTCATATGGTTGATTCTACCCCCAGTCCTTGTTGGTGTGGGCAAGACGCAAGTCATCGTCTTCCCACCACTTCCCATCGACAGCCGACAGGCAGTTGTCCGGTTCCGCTGCAGTTGTTTCTGTGTTCTTAACACATTCCGCGCCCTTAGATGCCTTGACTTTTCTGGCCTTCTCAAGATTTTTGATTTTCTCCTGCTCAAATCGCCTCAATGCAGCCTCATGTTCGGTATTTGCCGTACCCAAATTACCCAAATCCCAAGCAAAATTCTTCGCACCAGTGCTCTCCAGCGATTCTTCCTGATTCTCAGCCATTCTGGGCACTATAGATGTTCCCGTCTTGGACGGTCTCTGTTCTGGCTGAGGCACCTCAACAATATCCGGCTCGTCACTGAGCCACCCGGTGGTATCTGCTGATCCATTTAAACCAAACCAGTTGATGCTCACGTCCCTCGAGTCTTGCTCATCAAAGAATTGAAGGTTGCTGATATCCTCTTCTAGTTCGGCAAGGTCATCTAGCCCCTAACTCGGTCCATCCTCCCGAACTACACTGATCTCCGCCTTGGTTGGCAACTCTACCCTCGGCTTAGCTTGATCTGTTGACATAATATAACCACACGGGTTCTATGCTTCCTCGGTAAAGCTCCCAGATTCCTCAAGTTCTGAATCAATATCTTCATTCTCTTTCTCGGTCACCCTTGGGTTGGGTTAGGGAGGTGCTCAACATGTACAAGTCTATGCTGTCCGAGATGAACACCTCAGGCTTAGGTAGGTGGGAGGGTGTGATATATATGCTAAGGTCATACGGGATGGTCGCAGTTTGGATCAGGTTGATTTGCTTGGGTGGTGGAGCTCGGTTACGGGGTGTGAGTGGGTTAGTGGTGACGTTTGGCTTGTCAGGAGGCACAATCACCTTGTTGTCAATAAGATCTTGGATCTCATGACGCAGTCTGAAGCAGAGGTCGGTGTTGTGACCACGCTGCTGGTGAAAGGCATAGTATTTGGCCGGGTTATGTGTTGGAGGGAGGTTATTTGGTAGTGGGTGCGGTTCCAGGGGCTTCAGATGCCCCTTTCTGATTAAAACCCCCAGGGCCCTGGACAAAGGCATATATAGCGGGGTAAAAGTCCTCTGGCCCCGAGGTGGGTATTTTGCTAGTTGAGGGTGGCACTAGATGTGCCGGTAAAGGGCGTGGCTATTTTTAGTGTAGTGGTGGTGACCATGCCCACGTCAGAAGTCCTTGCGGTTGTAGCACTACTCGTACCTGTATTCGAACTGCAGGTAAACCCCCTCTTGGGCTGCTCTCTCTCGTGGTCAATCAGACCTTGTTTTATGGCATCCTCAATCTGTACTCCAATCTCGTGTAAGTCAGCAAAGGTGAGAAGGGGTAAGACGATCATTTTTTGCATGAGCTTGGGTTGAAGGTTGCGCACAACCATCATTATCTAATCTTTCTCAGGCGGCTGAGTCGTCATCATGGAGGCCTTGGCCCTCCATCGAGTGACGAAGTCAGAAAAGTCTTCCTTCGCCTCTTGCCTGGTCGTCTCAAGATCATGGGTCGTGACCTCGATCTGGGTGTTGTATGAATATTGTACGACAAAGGTCTCAGCCATCTCCTCCCAGCTTCTTTTCACTAAGTCCTTCAATTTGGCGTACCAGATGGCCGCGATACCCGATAGGGTCTGACCAAAAAGGGAGAGCTTCTGTAACCTTGTCAAGCCCATCGATTGCGAAACATCTGAAAACAACCTCAAGTGCACCATAGGATCTACTGACCTGTCAAAACGGTCGATGTAAGGCATCTTGAACCTGTCTGGGAATGTCACAGCCGAATCAGTGTATCCGTCTTCTATATCCGGGATCAAGTTAACTCCCTGGGCTCGCTTGAACAGCTTTTCGAGCTTACTCATTTTCAAAGCGGTTGGATCCACCTCGAATTCGAACGGCGTGTCCACAGGATTAGCCAGTGCTTTAAACATCTGAGGTGGGATTGGTAGTGGGACTAGTCCTGTCGAAACGTCCATATTTTCCTGCACGTGAGCCGCCTCCCCGGGTGTTGGAACCATAGGTGGAGGTGGGGTGGGGTGGGGGGTGGATGCAAAGTAGACTCTCCGGCTTGTTACGGTTGTTACTGCTACTAAAGTCTGGCAATTAGTTCTGCTTGTTGAGCCACAACTTCCGTTTGACGGGCGGTAACCTCTGCCTGGCGGGTAGCATCCCGCTACATGGCCTGCATAGTCTCTTGGAGTTAACGCATCATGTCCTCCATATTAACTGAAAACTGCTGATCTGACTAAACAAGTGTGTATTCCCTCTCTGAGGTGGAAGCAGATATCTTAGCCCAACTGCGCACATGTAAGGTGGATAATGACCGTTGATCTAACAACTGCTGTACTAATACTCTTTGCCTAACTGCCCTCCGTCTGGTAACCGGGGGTAATGAAAAGAACACTGCTTGTCCATCAACTAGATCCACAGATCGATGAAGCCTTCTACCTCTAACCCAGAGTGCTTTAGGGGAAACTGCCTCTTCGGAAGCAATGATGCAATACTACCTTGCAGAAAGGAAAATAAAGCAAAAATAAGGAAACAAGCAGAAAAACGGACAGTATTTCGACTTAAATAAAGACAACACACAGTTGACATTGTAAGCTGAACAAACTGTTCTCAAACACTGATTGCTGCCCCCCAAATCACTGCCTCAAATCTGATACCCAGACTTGCAACTGATACATACAACCTTGTAGAGACACACTCTGACAGCTCATATCAAGCAAGTAAGAGCCAAAACACCACTTTGGTGGGGTAGGGTTTCCTTGTCCTATTTTGTCAGGAGCTAGGGTTTCACTACGCACGCAGCGGCTTCAAACAACCTATATTCGGGTAAGCAACCTGTCCTAATTTGGAATGGTCTCTATGATTTCCGATATGACACTAGGTCGAATGGTCAAGAAGGGTGCCTCGGCAAAACTGAGGTTTGTGTTCCCATCGTGACAGAGCCTGTAATCGATCAGCCTTATGTCACCCTTTTCCAATCAAGCCTTCAGCAAACCGTTCAAGAATAGCAGATGGCAAACACTGTGACTTAGGTGCACCAATGCAAATGCAATGCAAAGAATCACATAAATGTAGATAAAACAATATATCATGAGTTTCGAGCCAAGTTCTCTAAATCTCCAGCAGAGTCGCCAGAAACTATAGATCACCCCGAACTCTCTCCGCTCGCCCCCTTTTCGAAGAGGGCGCGAATTGGGTTCCTGCTACTACAGTTTGGACGCCTGTCACGGTTCTGAATCTAATCTCACAAAGTGTAAGACTGATAAATCAACAAAGAGTCTAAATCCGGCAAATGATTTTAGAAAATCGATTTTAATCAAAAAGTGGCAAACATGGATTGTTTTGCCAGATTTCAGAGTTGCCACCTAAATATTTTATTTTGAGAAATTTAGGAAACCCTGACTCGTGCCTAAGGCCATGTGTCCCTCATCACCAAAGTTGCCTCGGCTCGGGAACTTGGGTACGAGAGGAGAAGGTCCTGAAATGAGCACCCCCGCTCGCCCGATCAAAGAATCGGCCTCTACTAAACATGATATGTTATTTTGAAAACACATATGTTCTTATTCCGATTTATTAGCTAACCTTACTATGTGATGCGCACAGCATACAAGTATAGACTAAATCACTCGATTTGGAACAAAACATCTCATGTTTGTTTTTCGAAAATGGTTTGGAAGTGCTACTCGCAAGTAGGCTAAAGCGCGAATTTGCCACCCTCAAGTGGGCTTTAAAACATGATATTGCCACTTCGCAAAGTGGGCTTAGAACTCACATTTGATAAATTGTTCCAATTCAAGCAATAAAGCCTTCACCCATAGGCATTCATCCAGTTAAACACTTAAGCAAATAGCCTCATGGCAAACATGCTAAACATGACACCCACACTCATGCAAGGATGCTAAAGCATAAACACTTACAGTGTACTCCGAGCCAAAACAGAAACTAGTTAGAACTCATGCATGATCCTAACTATGTTAAGATACCTAATGTAACACATGCAAAATGCAACTAAATAGGCTCAGCTATCTAAGATGGCATATGAATGCAACAAAATTTGATACACGTATTCAAATAGGATTTGAGGTACAATACAGTTTGAATAATGCACCAAACCCGGTGCATGCAAGACAAATGAATGATGCACGCATGCAAGCATAAGGTATGCTAATCGAAATATGCCCTAATCTAACCACTGAAAGCGGGTACATAAAAGGGAGAAAGAAATGGAGTTGGAAGACATGCACACACACACGCACGCTTATTACAACAATGCGCCCTCTCCCAGGAGGGTCCGAATGAATAAAAGCTAAGCTAATGTACTAACTAATTAACTAACTTAGCTAATTAATTACAAACCGAACTAATTAATTAAATGCTTAACCAATTAATTACAAAATGACTAAGCTAATAAACTAATTAGCTGAGCAAATGGAATGAACGGCCTTGGGAAGCGAGGGGGATATGCATGCTCGGTTGGCTTCACCTTGAAAATCCACCGCCTTGCCTCAAGATGCCTCTGTTTATACTCTTTTGGACCTCTGAAAATTGTGCCATCTTCCAGACTGCTTATGTTTGATCCCAGGAACATGATGAGGGATGATCGGCTAGAAGTGATGGCCATCGGCTAGTATTGATGGCCGGTCGGCTAGCTTGGGTGGCCGGTCGGCTAGAGCATGCGGCCGGTTGGCCACTGATTCCTGAAATTTCTCCTTTTGTTGTAACAGAGCACAAACAGAGACATGGCAGTGTATTTGCAAGGAAATGTGTGTGTAACGACTCTCCTTATCATTTCTCAAGCTCAAAAGAGCGTAGTACTCGGCTCTCAAGCCACCAACCACGCATCTCATGATGGCCGAAGAGTCAAGCTTGCACAATGTTAGTGAATGCACAAACAACACTTAAGAGCCTCCACCTCTATCATGCATGGTCAAGAGGGTCGGTGACCAAGAAATGTGACACGTTTTATCACTTGGAGTATGAAACATCTCACATTTCTTGTGTTTCAATTAACATCCGATTCGAACACAATGCAATGCAAACAACATGCTGATCTTTCAATGCTAAAGCGGCATGCACCAGACTCAATCATGTAAGCAATGCATGCAAGATATGTTAAAGGGGGCCAAGAGCACTAAAGCAAGTGAAGAATATTACACATGAGGCATGCACTATTAATCTCAAATGGTCAAACTAGCTATGGACAGACCTAAGATACTCCAAAACAGTGGCCAAAACACACTAAAACTTAGGCACAAAAGGCAAGAAATGCATGCTCATTCATTCTCGCTCGCAAGCAAGGCACAAAGCTTAACTTTCAAACACATTGAGAGAGTGATATATATGAGAGCATGACAGAGGTACAAGCACTGAAATTATATGCCAAATGATGACATATCATGAAAACATCACAAGTAAAGCATTCTAGGGGCCTCAAACACAAAGCTAGTGAAACCCAACTACACTATAGCTATACAAAGCTAAGCATATATGACAAAGACCACTTAAAATAGACCTCAAGCATGTTAAATTAGTGGCAAAAATGTGCTGGAGCAAAGCTACCACATACTAGGATGATGAGCTAAAACCTTAGGCATGCAAGACTAGTAAGCAAAATTACATTACATGTGTAAAATGCAAGCAACAAGTGACCAAGTTGGCCCAAAATAGAGCTTAAAGATGTTAAAATATAGGCTAAAACATGCTTGAGCCAAGCCTACATTAACCACAAAAACAAGCTACTTTGGAATGCTAACAAGGCATAGCAAAGAGATACAAGGAGGAAAGGCCACCCCCCCTACTTTGGACCTCAAAACAGGTTTTCTACCACTGAAAATCCCCTGGAGTTCAGTGGTTTTAAGGCCAAAAAAGAATTGTTTCAAAGGCCTCAAGAGATAGCACAAAACATAGCAAATAAGCCACAAAAGAGAGGGGGGGCACCCCTAACCCCAACAAGGCCTTAAACCATTATTTTTAACACTTAAAAATAGAGGTTTTTATAGTTGAAACTTAGGCCAAAAATAGCATGCAAAGGTGGCTAAATACTTAAGCAAAACAAAGCTTAAAGAGGGTAACTACTCACCCTTAAAAAACCACAGCAAAACAGGCACTTCTGAGCCAAGAACCAAGCTTTGAAAGCTCAAATAAAACCTCCAAGAGCCTCAGCAACAAGATAAAGGTGTTTGATTTAGAGCCCCTTTGCAAAAGTGTAGAAAAAAAAAAACACTTTCAAGCACTTTTAAGCACTAAAATATAGAGAGGGAGAGAATTTTAGAGAGGGAGAGAATTTTAGAGAGAGAGAAAATTTTCAGCTCCAAAATTTCTAAACCTCTGGAAAGGGAGAGGCACCTCCCCTTATATAGAACAAGCAAGTCAAAGCTTCCTTGACAAGCTAGAAGCTTGTTTGAATCCATCCATATACGTATATGGAGGACACACTCAGTGTGCAACAACTGGCACAGCTGGTACATAAAATATCTGAAAATGTATGAAAAATGCCCTCGGCCAACACATGTGGCCGACCGGCCATTAATAAGGTCGACTAGCCGTCAGTAAAGCCAACCAACCACCACTGATGGTTGACGGGAACAAGGCTTGGCCAATAGGCATAGGGCCTAGCCAATGGGTTGTAGGGCTGGCCAAATGGCCACCCTCTTCCCTCATAAACAAAGCCGCAGGCTCTTGGTACACAACCAAGCACAAAACAGACGAGTTAAAAGGTCTAAAGGTGAGGCATTCCACCAAGAATTTCAGGTACTCAAAATAAACATGAATTTGAATGATCATCGATTGTTCAAACGATGACGTCCAAGTCTTGAGAACGGTAAAAAATGGGGTGTCTACACACTTCAATCTCATCGATACTTTATTTGATTCATTGGAATGAGGTAAATGATGAATCCGATTACAATGAATTTTTCATTATTCTTTTAGTCAACCAAATATGAGAAGTGCAAGGAATCTTTACACTTTATTATAGTGAACCAAAGACTACTTTAGAGTTTCATGTGACATTTTATTCCAAAAGATTAAAACATAGGGGAAAGGAAAATAGGGGAACAAACTCAATCAAACTGCCAAATAAATAGTATGGAAGTAAACAACATTTTTCCTTCCCCTAATCAGTCATTAATTGAAGACACTACAAGTCCAAATTCCAAGCTAATCTAAATATACAAAATTCCTTTCAATCTAGTGATGTTGTACATACAGTTGGTTGTTGGATGAGTTTTGGTCCAAAGTCTGCCGCTTTTGGCACTAATTTTTTTAGCTAGGCACATCTTGTAGGAGAGAGGTTACATTGTAAGAAGAAAATGTTACATATGAAAAGGCTATATCCAATTGCAAGAATAAAATATAAAAGATGTAGAAAGAAGCAAATCTATTTAGGATTAAGTTCCAAGTTAGAGTTAAAGACCCAAAATTTATTTTTGAAGTGTTTTTTTTTTTTTTTTTTTTTTCATTTTTTGTTTTCAGGTAAGAAAGGTACTTTAGATTATAATTAACTCTATCATCAAGGCATTGCTTGAACATAGCTTGTCTAAATTGGCAATTAACTGAACTCTACGAAGAGTTAAACTCACCCAAGCGTGGCAAAACAACCAACAAGTCAAACTCTAAACAACCAACAAATTATTTATTCAAATCAAACTCAACCACTCCAATCTCACAATTTCAGAAGCTATGAAATTTTCCTCTATTTTTTTCTTCAACAATCAAACACCCAGAAAAGTCACACATAAAATATTAAAAAAAAAATGTAATGATAGGAAAAATCCAAAACGCAGCAATTTTGGCTATCCAAGCCTATAAACAACAATTCCTATTTAGCAAAGTTGAGAGCTCTATCCGCTAAACGACAATTTCCAGCAACATATAAAACATATGTTAAAAAACTTAAATCCCATCCCATATCCCAAAAATGTCTGATTTCCTGAGAAGAAAAAAAAAAAAACAACCCATTTCCATTATTCATTCACAATCAACAATGATTCAAGATACAACTATAACCTGCTTAATCCATTTCAAAAGCATAACAACAAACTAAGCATCACTGTAACAATATAATAAATATATTTAAAAAAAAAAAAAAAGAAGCTTGAATGTAACAATCAATCTTCAAAACAAATTAAAATAGATATATAACGATGTAAAATGAAATGAAATGAAATAATGGGTATTGAAGGTGGGGGTGGGGAGAGGGCTTCGAGCGAGGGAGTTACACATCAGAGCCGTTGGTTTTCCCCTTTGGCTTGACACACTTTCAACTTGGAGCACGAAACTCATCATTTTTGCAATATGCATTCATTGGACTGGACCAAACAGTTGCATATAGTTCTCTAGTTCTGTGTAAACTTGGTGTTCTATCCATTTCTTGAAGAACCAATGTTTTTTACTTAAGGTTATATTAATTGCTAAAATCAGAGTGCATCAATTTTCCTATTTTTGAATACATACTTGGGTTTTCTATAGCCAAATACAATTAAAAAATAATATATGAAAAAGCCACAATTATATAAGAAGCCAAAAAGTAAGACAATCCATTTCAATTATCATAATCTAATTTATCGAATAAATAAATGATACTGATCACTGAAAGTAGAAAAATGATAGAAAAAAATAGAAAAAAAAAACCCATCATTGCCAATTAAAATTTTATTCAAGTCTAAGCATATGCCCAAAAAAAACACAAAAACACAAAAACAAAAAAGGAATCTTAGTCAAGAGTTTAATTTTGTAATTTAGAAATTGTTGATCAGTCATGCACTCAGACACTTTGAATAAGGCAAGAAAGTGATGTCCTCAGTTTTGATTATGTTCACAAATTAAACTTGCAATTCAATTATTGTTCAATCACACTTCTTGGACACTGATGGATAAACAAAAATGATGAGAGGTTGTCTAACAAAGATATACATAACAAAGAAAAACGCAAAAATGGTGATTACAGATGTTATATACTCTATACACTCTAACTAATCATACCTTCAAGAAGATGGCAAACTGCCATATTATGATTGTCTATTTGCTTTAGTTTCCATTGGCCTTCTAGCCAAAGCAGAGGAGAACAAACCTACTTTGCCTTGTTCACCAACTAATAGATTGTAGTTTAAATCATGAAAAGAGACATGAAACCATATAAGTTCACCAACAGTTTTCTTTACTTCTTTTACACGGCGGGACATGACTTTTAGGGGAAAAGAGACCCAAAAGAGAGAGAGAGAGAGAGAGAGAGAGAGAGAGAGAGAGAGAGAGAGAGAGAGAGAGAGATGAGGTAATTGAAACCATATAAAGCATCTTCACCATGAACAACAACAAATAAACCCAATTCCCAAAGATAACTTAATGACACTTCCAAACACAATCAGACTCCAACCAAAATTGAGTGAATTCCTGTAAGAAAGCTAATCATTTCAAAAACTTGACACATCTTAATCCAAGAAATATTCATGAAACAAACACAAACACAAAAACAGCCCTTTATTGGCCAAGAAATTGAGTGAAGTACCTTTCTTTTTTTTTAATTTTTTGTAATTATTCATGAAACAAATCTGTATAAGAAAAAATGTAGTGAAGTCAAGCTACAACCAAACTGCAAATGATGTGTCAATAACATGTCTTAAAACATGTGTTTGTCCAAAAAGTTTTTGTATCAATTTGTATATATCTCCAATGAGGAACATGCACAACAATTTGGTAATTTGTGGAAACAAAAAAATATATATTAGTACATTTGTTGAAAATATACCTATCAAAACACTTTGAGATTGAAATTACTTTATTACCTTATCACCCATTATAATTATAGGTATTTTGATTTGATCATAGAAATATATAAACCCATCAATGTAGAGGGAGAAATATGTAAAAACAAAAAATATAAAGCCATCATATTTGCAACTATGGAAAACTTGTTTAGATGCCCCTAATTTCTTCGGTACCCTAATCTTTCCTTCCAAATAGCAAGTCTTGATGGTTAATTCATGACTCATAGTTTTGAAGTTTCCCAATTTGTATATTAATAGCACTAATTTTTTTTAATTTAAAAATAGCAATAAATATAGAAATTGGCTTAAGTTTTGCTATTTTTGAATACATACTTGGGTTTTCTATAGCCAAATACAATTAAAAAATAATATAAGCAAAAAGGCACAACTATTTAAGAAACCAAAACGCAAGACAACCCATTTCAATTATCATAATCCAATTTACCGAATTAATAAATGATATCGATCACTGAAAGTAGAAAGATGGAAGAAAAAAATAGGAAAAAACAACCCATCACTGCCAATTAAAATTTTATTCAAGTCTAAGCATATGCCAAAAAAAAAAAGAATCTGAGTCAAGAGTTTAATTTTTTAATTTAGAAATTGTTGATCAGTCAAGCACTCAGATACTTTGAACAAGGGAAGAAAGTGATTTCCTCAGTTTTGATTATGCTCACAAATTAAACTTGGAACTCAATTATTCTTCAATAACCCTTCTTGGACAATGATGGATAAACAAAAATGATGACAGGTTATCTAACAAAGATATACATAACAAAGAAAAATGCAAGAATGGTGATTACATAGGTTATATACTCTATGCACTCTAACTAATCATATCTTCAAGAAGATGGCAAATAGCCATATTATGATTGTCTATTCGCTTTATTTTCCATTGGCCTTCTAGCCAAAGCAGAGGAGAACAAACCCACTTTGCCTTGTTCACCAACTACTAGATTGTAGTTTAAATCATGAAAAATGACATGAAACCATATAAGTTCACCAACAGTTTTCTTTACTTCTTCTACGCGGTGGGACATGATTTTTAGGGGAAAAGAGACCCAAAAGAGAGAGAGAGAAAGAGATAGGGAAAGAAAGATGAGGTAATTGAAACCATATAAAGCGTCATAACCATGAACAACAACAAATAAGCCCAATTCCCAAAGATAACTTAATGGCACTTCCAAACACAATTAGACTTCAATCAAAATTGAGTGAATTGCTGCAACAAAGCTAATTATTTCAAAAATTTGCAACATCTTAATCCAAGAAATTATTCACGAAACAAACACAAGCACTACCTTTTATTGGCCAAGAAATTGAGTGAAGAATCTTATTTTATTTTATTTTTTTGTTGTAATTATTCATGAAACAAATCCGTATAAGAAAAAATGTAGTGAAATGAAGCTACAACCAAACTACAATATCATTTCACCAAATCCAAACAAATCAAATAAAAAAAATTAAATACCAAACAATACACACCAGCTAGTGCTACTATTGCCCCAATCAAATTATAACCACATAAGCAAAACAAACATTGTATTTCCATACACCTAGGATGATAACATATGTATGTTTTCACAAAAGACTAGGTTAAAGTTTTACAAAAGATGTGTATGCGTCACAAAAAGTGGATTAAAACTAAACAAAATATGTATGCTTTACAAAAGATGTTTCAATAACATGTCTTGAAACAAGTGTTTTCCCAAACTTCCTCCTCATTACTTTCTAAAAAGTTTTTGTATCAACTTCTATATATCTCCAATGAGGAATATGCACAACAATTTGGTAATTTGTGGAAACAAAAAAATATATATTAGTACATTTGTTGAAAATATACATATCAAAACACTTTGAGATTGAAATTACTTTATTACCTTATCACCCATTATAATTATAGGTATTTTGATTTGATCATAGAAATATATAAAACCATCAATGTAGAGGGAGAAATATGTAAAAAGAGAAAATATAAAGCCATCATATTTGCAACTCTGAAAAACTTGTTTAGACGCCCCTAATTTCTTTGGTAGCCTAATCTTTCCTTCCAAATAGCAAGTTTTGATGGTTAATTCATGACTCATAGTTTTGAAGATTCCCAATTTGTATATTAATAGAACTAATTTTTTCTATTTAAAAATAGCAATAAATATGAAAAATGGCATAAGGTTTGCTATTTTTGAATACATACTTGGGTTTTCTATAGCCAAATACAATTAAAAAATAATATACGCAAAAAGCCAGAACTATATTAGAAGCCAGAAAGCAAGACAATCCATTTCAATTATCATAATCCAATTTACCGAATTAATAAATGATACCAATCACTGAAGTAGAAAGATGAAAGAAAAAAATAGGAAAAAACAACCCATCATTGCCAATTAAAATTTTATTCAAGTCTATGCATATGCCCAAAAAAAAAAAAAAAACACACAAAAATAAAGAAGGAATCTCAGTCAAGAGTTTAATTTTTTAATTTAAAAATTGTTGATCAATCATGCACTCAGATACTTTGAACAAGGGAAGAAAGTGATGTCTTGAGTTTTGATTATGTTCACAAATTAAACTTGCAACTCAATTACTGTTCAATCACTTTTTTTGGACAATGATGGATAAACAAAAATGATGACAGGTTATCTAACAAAGATATACATAACAAAGAAAAACGCAAGAATGGTGATTACAGAGGTTATATACTCTATACACTCTAACTAATCATACTTTCAAGAAGATGGCAAACAGCCATATTATGATTGTCTATTTGCTTTAGTTTCCATTAGCCTTCTAGCCAAAGCAGAGGAGAACAATCCTAGTTTGCCTTGTTCACCAACTAATAGATTGTAGTTTAAATCATGAATAGAGACAAGAAACCATATAAGTTCACCAACAGTTTTATTTGCTTCTTTTACACGGCGGGACTTCATTTTTAGGGAAAAAGAGACCCAAAAGAGAGAGAGAGAGAGAGAGAGAGAGAGAGAGAGAGAGAGAGAGAGAGAGATAAGGTAATTGAAACCATATAAAGTGCCTTAACCATGAACAACAACAAATAAACCCAATTCCCAAAGATATCTTAATGGCACTTCCAAACACAATCAGACACCAATCAAAATTGAGTGAATTCTTGTAACAAAGCTAATCATTTCAAAAACTTGACACTGCTTAATCCAAGAAATTATTCATGAAACAAGCACAAACACAGCCCTTAATTGGCCAAGAAATTGAGTGAAGTAATTTTTTTTTTTTTTTTTAATTCACGAAACAAATCTATATAAGAAAAAATGTAGTGAAATCAAGCTACAATCAAACTGCAAAATCATTTCACCAAATCCAACCAAATCAAATAAAAAAAAAAAACTAAATACCAAACAATACACACCAGCTAGTGCTCTGCAATCTCAAAAAAATTAAAATTAAAATGCACACCAACTAGTGCTGCTGCTGCCGCCAATCAAATTATAACCACATAAGCAAAACAAACATTGTATTGCCATACACCTAGGTTGATAACATATGTATGTTTTTACAAAAGAGTGGGTTAAAGATTTACAAAATATGTGTATGCGTCACGAAAAGTGGATTAAAACTAAACAAATTATGTATGCTTTACAAAAGATTTGTCAATAACATGTCTTGAAACATGTGTTTGCCCAAACTTCCTCCTCATTACTTTCCGAAAAGTTTTTGTATCAACTTGTATATATCTCCAATGTGGACCATGCGCAACAATTTGGTAATTTGTGGAAACAAAAAAATATATATTATTACATTTGTTGAAAATATACATATCAAAACACTTCGAAATTGAAATTACTTTATTACCTTATCACCCATTAAAATTATAGGTATTTTGATTTGATCATAGAAATATATAAACCCATCAATGTAGAGGGAGAAATATGTAAAAAGAGAAAATATAAAGCCATCGTATTTGCAACTCCGGAAAACTTGTTTAGATGCCCCTAATTTCTTTGGTAGCGTAATATTTCCTTCCAAATAGCAAGTTTTGATGGTTAATTCATGACTCATAGTTTTGAAGTTTCCCAATTTGTATATTAATAGCACAAATTATTTCTATTTAAAAATAGCAATAAATATGTAAAATGGCTTAAGTTTTGCTATTTTTGAATACATACTTGGGTTTTCTATAACCAAATACAATTAAAAAATAATATAAGCAAAAACCCACAACTATATAAGAAACCAAAAAGCAAGGCAATCCATTTCAGTTATCATACTCCAATTTACTGAATCAATAAATGATACCGGTCACTAAAAGGAGAAAGATGAAAGAAAAAAATAGGAAAAAACAACCCATCATTGCCAATTAAAATTTAATTCAAGTCTAAGCATCTGCCCAAAAAAAAAAATAATAAGGAATCTCAGTCAAGTGCTTAATTTTTTAATTTAGAAATTGCTGATCAGTCATACACTCAGAGACTTTGAACAGGGGAAGAAAGTGATGTCCTCAGTTTTGATTATGTTCACAAATTAAACTTGCAACTCAATTATTGTTCAATCACTCTCCTTGGACAATGATGGATAAACAAAAATGATGACAGGTTATCTAACAAAGATAAATGCAAGAATGGTGATTACAGAGGTTATATACTCTATACACTCTAACTAATCATACCTTCAAGAAGATGGCAATAGCCATATTATGATTGTCTATTTGCTTTAGTTTCCATTGTCCTTCTAGCCAAAGCAGAGGAGAACAAACCTACGTTCCCTTGTTCACCAACCAATACATTGTAGTCTAAATCATGAAAAGAAACATGAAACCATATAAGTTCTCCAACAGTTTTCTTTACTTCTTTTACATGGCGGGACATGATTTTTAGGAGAAAAGAGACCCGAGAGAGAGAGAGAGAGAGAGAGAGAGAGAGAGAGAGAGAGAGATGAGCTAATTGAAACCATGTTAAGCGTCTTAACCATGAACAATAACCAATAAACCCAATTCCCAAAGATATCTTAGTGCCTCTTCGAAACACAATCAGAGTCCAATCAAAATTGAGTGAATTCCTGTAACAAAGCTGATCATTTCAAAAACTTGACACATCTTAATCGAAGAAATTATTCATGAAACAAACACAAACACAGCCCTTTATTGGCCAAGAAATTGAGTGTAGTATCTTATTTTTTTTTTTTAATTTTTTTGTATTTATTCATGAAAGAAATCTGTATAAGAAAAAATGTTGTGAAACCAAGCTACAACCAAACTGCAAAATCATTTTAGCAAATCCAAACAAATCAAATAAAAAAAAATTAAACACCAAACAATACACACCAGCTAGTGCTCTACAATCTTAAAAAAATTAAAATTAAAATGCATACCAGCTAATGCTACTGCTACCGCCAATCAAATTATAACCACATAAGCAAAACAAACATTGTATTTCCATACACCTAGGTTGATAACATATGTATGTTTTTACAAAAGAGTGGGTTAAAGTTTTACAAAAGATGTGTATGTGTCACAAAAAGTGGATTAAAACTAAACAAAACATGTATGCTTTACAAAAGATGTGTCAATAACATGTCTTGAAACATGTGTTTGCCCAAACTTCCTCCTCATTACTTTCTGTCACGCCCCAATCCCGCCCCTAAAAGATTTGGGCATGACCTATTCGAAGACAGACACTTAACCTGTTATATATATCATATGGGGCTTGAACGGAAGCATTAAATATTAAAATTTGACAATAGAAACAAACTCCATTGAGCTACCACTATCATGCCAGGATCATAAACTCTTAAGAGACAAATAAAATTTAAAACATATACCTAAACATTGGTTATATACAAACATATATACAGACCCAGCCCTGTAATTGGGCATATATCAAAAACATTAGAGAATGAAGTGTTGCACACATGTCAACTTTAAGCCAACAACTAGGGCGTAAAACCAAAGTTCGTCAAAACTTCATGAAAATAAGAGCAGCTTCTCTTAGGCTTGGACATGGAAAGGTTGACCCAAGAGGACAAGCGTCATGGCTTAGGACTGACCACTTGGTTGGTTACCTACGTAAATGCAGACATAATAGAGAGTGAGCTGCCGATGAATAGTAATACATAAATAAAATGATGCTTAACGTGAAACATAATACATGTCAATGCAATAGTCTGATTCTGTGCTAAGTACATAACGGCCTTAGGCCCAATCTTGCAACACAAACTTGATGGCTATAAGCCCTTGAAACTTGTTTGACCTTGTAGCATATTCAAACTTGTAACATGCACTTGAAACATACCTGAGCATACTTGAACTTGTAATATCCTAGAAACGTGCCTGAAACATACTTGAACATCATTCATTAATTCAAACGGAACATATTATAGCTAGAGCGTTTCTTGATGTATCATGTCATTATCGTACACTTAACAATGAGAGACTAATTCACATTCTCATGAGGGTCACATAATAATGTTAAACTTTGCACTTATATCATAGTTTCTGAATAACTTCCAATTCATAAGCAACATAGCAAAATAACTTCAAATTCATATGGATACATATAGCTACTCTTATATTTACTCAGAATCTATTCTTTAAGAATGAACAGAAATTCTTTTGGGTAAACGACTTAATTCACGTACTCTGTTAATCAATAGTATACACCATTGTTTAATCGTTCTTATATGTTAACATAGTTGCCTTGCCTTGTAATTAACAGAGTCCTATTGGTAACCGTTACAGCATTCCCATGAGTTGACAAAATAAGCACATTTTCATTAGATTACAGATGACTTTATCGGTTTCACATAGCCTTTAGGTTTCATAGATTCACAACTTATTACATCGGCCTTCGGCCCTTTGGATTCACAAGTTCACAATTTTGGCCCTTGGCCTCATAGCTTCATAATTTCACAAATGGCCCTTGGCCACATAGATTCATAGCTCACAAATGGCTCCTGGCCACATAAGTTCATAGTTCACAAATGGCTCCTAGCCACATAAGTTCATAGTTCACAAATGGCTCCTAGCCACATAAATTCATAGTTCACAAATGGCTCTAAGCCACATAAATTCATAAGTCGGCCCTCGGCCTCATAAATTCACACATGCCTAAATTAGCTTTTGGGTTTCATAGGTTCACAACTCGGCTCTTGGCTTCATAGTATCACAACTCACAATTCGGGAATTCATACGTCACAAATGGCCCTCGGCCACATCATTTCATATTTCACAAGTTGGTGATCCTTACTTCACAAATTCGAGATGCATATTTCACAAATCCTTTTTGATGTTTCCATAATTTCACAATGTTCTTCATATAGCTTATACCATAATTTCACAATGTTCTTCATATAGCCTACACCTTTGATATTTCCATAATTTCACAATATTTCTTACATAGCATACATAACATATATGTCAACATAATTCTTACGACGAAGATCATAACGTCAATAACAATAATCATTAACAGTTAAAGATATATCGAAGTACTACTACTCACAGTGCTGCAACGAAGTATTTGTCCCTCCTGAAGTGTGCCCTGTACACATATATAACTTGATCATTAGTTCTTTTTTCTTTCCTTCATTATTCTTCACAAGCCTACCATTAAGCATCCATCGATTATACCACAATTTCCTCCATCTCAATATATCTATTTATAGAAATAGAAGATTACCATTCTTGTAAACATAGTATGAAATTTATAATCAATCACTTTGATTTCAAGATAGGAAGGAATTATATGAACATCTTCCACATTTTTCCAAAAATAAATCATTCTCTTGATTTTAATAACTAAGCAAGCCCACAAGTACTTAGCAAAATAATTTGGGAGTAACCCATTTTGGAAAACTCCACATTTTAGGTCACCAAAATCAAAATCAACATAGTCAATACCATCCTACATAAGCACCACAATTCAACATAAATAACATGAATCAACTCAACATCATTAAATAATTCAACATAATGCAAGAGGAATCCTTAAATCCCATTTCCACATTCCAAAACCAAGTTCATATCATGCATATCATTATTAGATTATTTCCCCAATTTTTCCTTCACATTATATCATGAATTCCAATGTTCATATCAAAGTTCATTTGCAAATTTTAAACATAATTTTCAAACATTTCCAAATTCTAATTAAACTTGACCACATATACTTCAATATCTCAATTTCATTATTCTACTTCCAATTTGGGCCAAATCATTGGTTATCTTCATTAATCAACCTAGGGTTTCAAGAAAAACCTAGGAATTTCAAGAAAAATCCAAATTCCTTAACCCATTATTTTTTGTTCAAATTTCCTCATTGATTACAAGTCTAAAGTTCATAATCCATCACCTTAACCCCACAATTACATCTCCAACATTATAAACCCGAAATCCCCCAATCTCAAGTTAGACATAATATGTTCAAAACTATAGATTTGTATTTATATACACAAAATACCATAAATCCATACTCAAAATACCATAAATCCATCCATGAATGCAATATTGAAAGGGAATAAGGTCTCCTACCTCAAGATTCGAGCAAGAAAAGCAAGCTTTGAGAAGAATCCTCCATAAATTTGAATTTCAATCAGTTGAAAATGTTGCCCTCTTCTTGTTCTCCATCCTTGATGCAAGATCTATGGTGGATTTGTTGAGAAAAGTGAAGGAAATCAAGGTTTGGGGAGCTAGGGTTTCGGACATGAAAGAGTGGAGAAGAAGAGAGGAAAAGAAAATGCAAGAACTGAGGAAAAGAAAATGCTGCCCCGCACATCGCCACACGTGCGCCGCATTTCCCGCACGTGCGGTTCTACTTCCAACACAGATATGAAAACTTCAAACATGCATAACTCTCTCATCCGGACTCCGTTTTAGGTCATTCTTGTGCCCAAATTGAAGTCCCGAAAATAATCTTTCCAATGCTTCTAACCTCACATCCAAATTCAAAGTGTGGAAAAAGAAAAGGTTAAAAGAGTGACGGCTGATCGTAGGCGAATTATTCGAATTAAAGTTTTTGGTCCAATCTTACTTTACCATCACCCCACTACCTCAATCAATACCCCAAAATAGACAAAAACATTCTCAATTCCAATGGATGTAGTTGAATTAAAACACATTAACCCCTAATTCAATAAGAATAACTTTTGGGGTCATCACACTTTCCGAAAAGTTTTTGTATCAACTTGTGTATATCTCCAATGAGGACCATGCACAACAATTTGGTAATTTGTGGAAACAAAAAAATATATATTAGTACATTTGTTGAAAATATGCATATCAGAACACTTTGAGATTGAAATTACTTTATTACCTTATCACCCATTATAATTATAGGTATTTTGATTTGATCATAGAAATATATAAGCCCATCAATGTAGAGGGAGAAATATGTAAAAAGGGAAAATATAAAGCCATCATATTTGCAACTCCGGAAAACTTGTTTAGGTGACCCTAATTTCTTTGGTAGCCTAATCTTTCCTTCCAAATAGCAAGTTTTGATGGTTAATTCATGACTCATAATTTTGAAGTTTCCCAATTTGTATATTATTAGCACTAATTTTTTCTATTTAAAAATAGCAATAAATTTGTAAAATGACTTAAGTTTTGCTATTTCTGAATACATACTTGGGTTTTCTATAGCCAAATACAATTAAAAAGTAATATAAGCAAAAAGCCACAACTATACAAGAAACCAAAAAGCAAGACAATCCATTTCAATTATCATAATCCAATTTACCGAATTAATAAATGATACCGATCAGTGAAAGTAGAAAGATGAAAGAAAAAAATAGGAAAAAACAACCCATCATTGCCAATTAAAATTTTATTCAAGTCCAATCATATGCCCTCCCCCCCCCCCCCCAAAAAAAAAATAAAAAATAAAAAAACAAAAAAGGAAACTCAGTTAAGAGTTTAATTTTTGAAATTTAGTAATTGTTGATCAGTCATGCACTCATATACTTTGAACATGGCAGGAAAGTGATGTCCTCAGTTTTGATTATGTTCACAAATTAAACTTGCAACTCAATTATTGTTCAATCACTCTTCTTGGACAATGATGGATAAACAAAAATGATGACAGGTTATCTAACAAAGATATACATAACAAAGAAAAATGCAAGAATGGTGATTACAGAGGTTATATACTCTATACACTCTAACTAATCATACCTTCAAGAAGATGGCAAACAGCCATATTATGATTGTCTATTTGCTTTAGTTTCCATTGGCCTTCTAGCCAAAGCAGAGGAGAACAAACCTACTTTGCCTTGTTCACCAACTAATACATTGTAGTTTAAATCATGAAAAGAGACATGAAACCATATAAGTTCACCACCAGTTTTCTTTACTTCTTTTACACAGCGGGCCTTGATTTTTAGGGGAAAAGAGACCCGAGAGAGAGAGAGAGAGAGAGAGAGAGAGAGAGAGAGAAGGATGAGGTAATTGAAACCATATAAAGCGTCTTAACCATGAACAACAATAAATAAACCCAATTCCCAAAGATATCTTAGTGGCACTTCCAAACGCAATCGGACTCCAATCAGAATTGAGTGAATTCCTTTAACAAGACCTAATCATTTCAAAAAGATGACACATCTTAATCCAATAAAGTATTCATGAAACAAAAACAAACACAGCCCTTTATTGGACAAGAAATTGAGTGAAGTATCTTACCTTTTTATTTTTTTTTGGTAATTATTCATGAAACAAATCTGTATAAGAAAAAATGTAGTGAAATGAAACTACAACCAAACTGCAAAATCATTTCACCAAATCCAAACAAATCAAATAAAAAAAAATTAAACTCCAAACAATACACACCAGCTAGTGCTCTGCAATCTCAAAAAAATTAAAATTAAAATGCACACCAGCTAGTGCTGCTACTGCCGCCAATGAAATTATAACTACATAAGCAAAACAAACATTGTATTTCCATACGCCTAGGTTGATAACATATGTATGTTTTTACAAAAGAGTGGGTTAAAGTTTTACCAAAGATGTGTATGCGTCACACAAAGTGGATTAAAGCTAAACAAAATATGTATGCTTTACAAAAGATGTGTCAATAACATGTCTTGAAACATGTGTTCGCCCAAACTTCCTCCTCATTACTTTCTAAAAAGTTTTTGTATCAACTTATATATGTCTCTAATGAGGAACATGTACAACAATTTGGTAATTTGTGGAAACAAAAAAAATATATATTAGTACATTTGTTGAAAATGTACATATCAAAACACTTTGAGATTGAAATTACCTTATTACCTTATCACCCATTGTAATTATAGGTATTTTGATTTGATGATAGAAATATATAAACCCATCAATGTAGAGGGAGAAATATGTAAAAAGAGAAAATATAAAGCCATCATATTTGCAACTCCGGAAAACTTGTTTTGATGCTCCTAATTTCCTTGGTAGCCTAATCTTTCCTTTCAAATAGCAAGTTTTGATGGTTAATTCATGACTCATAGTTTTGAAGTTTCCCATTTTGTATATTAATAGCCCTAATTTTTTCTATTTAAAAATAGCAATAAATTTGTAAAATGACTTAAGTTTTGCTATTTTTGAATACATACTTGGGTTTTCTATAGCCAAATACAATTAAAAAATAATACAAGCAAAAAGCCACAACTATATAAGAAACCAAAAAGCAAGACAATCCATTTCAATTATCATAATCCAATTTATCGAATTAATAAATGATATCGATCACTGAAAGTAGAGAGATGAAAGAATAAAATAGGAAAAAAACACCCCATCATTGCCAATTAAAATTTTATTCAAGTCCAATCATATGCCCCCCCCCCCCAAAAAAAAAAAAATAAAAAAACAAAAAAGGAAACTCAGTTAAGAGTTTAATTTTTGAAATTTAGTAATTGTTGATCAGTCATGCACTCATATACTTTGAACATGGCAGGAAAGTGATGTCCTCAGTTTTGATTATGTTCACAAATTAAACTTGCAACTCAATTATTGTTCAATCACTCTTCTTGGACAATGATGGATAAACAAAAATGATGACATGTTATCTAACAAAGATATACATAACAAAGAAAAATGCAAGAATGGTGATTACAGAGGTTATATACTCTATACACTCTAACTAATCATACCTTCAAGAAGATGGCAAACAGCCATATTATGATTGTCTATTTGCTTTAGTTTCCATTGGCCTTCTAGCCAAAGCAGAGGAGAACAAACCTACTTTGCCTTGTTCACCAACTAATACATTGTAGTTTAAATCATGAAAAGAGACATGAAACCATATAAGTTCACCAACAGTTTTGTTTACTTCTTTTACACGGCGGGACATGATTTTTAGGTGAAAAGAGACTCGAAAGAGAGAGAGAGAGAGAGAGAGAGAGAGAGAGAGAGAGAGAGAGAGAGAGAAAGAAGGATGAGGTAATTGAAACCATATAAAGCGTCTTAACCATGAACAACAACAAATAAACCCAATTCCCAAAGATATCTTAGTGGCATTTCCAAACACAATCAGACTCCAATCAGAATTGAGTGAATTCCTTTAACAAGAGCTAATCATTTCAAAAAGTTGACACATCTTAATCCAATAAAGTCTTCATGAAAGAAAAACAAACACAGCCCTTTATTGGACAAGAAATTGAGTGAAGTATCTTACCTTTTTATTTTTTTTTTTGGTATTTATTCATGAAACAAATCTGTATAATAAAAAATGTAGTGAAATGAAACTACAACCAAACTGCAAAATCATTTCACCAAATCCAAACAAATCAAATAAAAAAAATTAAACACCAAACAATACACACCAGCTAGTGCTCTGCAATCTCAAAAAAATTAAAATTAAAATTCACACCAGCTAGTGCTGCTACTGCCGCCAATCAAATTATAACCACATAAGCAAAACAAACATTGTATTTCCATACACCTAGGTTGATAACATATGTATGTTTTTACAAAAGAGTGGGTTAAAGTTTTACAAAAGATGTGTATGCGTCACACAAAGTGGATTAAAGCTAAACAAAATATGTATGTTTTACAAAAGATGTGTCAATAACTTGTCTTGAAACATGTGTTTGCCCAAACTTCCTCCTCATTACTTTCTAAAAAGTTTTTGTATCAACTTGTATATATCTCCAATGAGGAACATGCACAACAATTTGGTAATTTGTGGAAACAAAAAATATATATATTAGTACATTTGTTGAAAATGTACATATCAAAACACTTTGAGATTGAAATTACCTTATTACCCATTGTAATTATAGGTATTTTGATTTGATCATAGAAATATATAAACCCATCAATGTAGAGGGAGAAATATGTAAAAAGAGAAAATATAAAGCCATCATATTTGCAACTCCGGAAAACTTGTTTAGATGCTCCTAATTTCCTTGGTAGCCTAATCTTTCCTTTCAAATAGCAAGTTTTGATGGTTAATTCATGACTCATAGTTTTGAAGTTTCCCAATTTGTATATTAGTAGCACTAATTTTTTCTATTTAAAAATAGCAATAAATATGTAAAATGACTTAAGTTTTGCTATTTATGAATACATACTTGGGTTTTCTATAGCCAAATACAATTAAAAAATAATATAAGCAAAATGCCACAACTATATAAGAAGCCAAAAAGCAAGGCAATCCATTTCAATTATCAAGAATATATTAGAAAAATTGTATGCTACAAACACACATAAGCTAATCTTCTTTGAATAATTTTGGGTATCTTTAAAATTTAGGGAGAAAAAAAGGAACTTAGAATTTAATACTTGTAACAAAATGAACTATGATTTTTAATTTTATTAATTTAAATATTAATTTTCTAATTTTTTAATATTAGAAAAAAGCAGAAATTGGTTGAGCAGAAATTGTTTCACGATAAATTATTATCACCAAAAACAGGGTGCAAAATAAAATGGACTTTTGATTATGGCTTTTTGATTTCTATAAACAATTCTTGCAAACAGTCACAATGCAACAAAATCAAACTAAAAATAGTATGCTAATGTTTCAATCCCAAAATAGAAACTCATTTCATCAGCAATCACCCATTTACTCATAGAAATCTTACTCAATAATTTTGTGAAATCCTCATAGGTTTAGTTGATGAAACCCACAAATATGAAACCAAAATCGAAATATAACCCATTTGAAAATACAAAACCAAAATACAATTTTATAGAAATCAAAACCCATTAAAATCATAGGTTAATTGATAAAAACCCATTTCCACTGTAAAGAGAGAAAATGTAAATGTAATAACCTGGCCCTCGTACATGTTTTCTGGTATGCTTTCAGTCCCTTACTCTGAGCATTATGTGATTGCTGTGATATTCCTTGTGAAATTAAGTTTTATTGAGTAAATCTTATGATTATAGATTCATATATGTCTAATAAGAGAAATATATGTTACAATTATGATGTTTGGATCAAAAACTGGAAGCCTTAGAAACTTGATAATTTGAAATTGACTTTATAATTGATTTCAGCATAATTTATAGATCATAATATGATTTTCTGTAAAAATCTGATTCGGAATGATTAAACTGATTAATTTTTTGTTTTAATCAACTTTAATATATATATATATATATCTATTTATCCTTTATGCTCCTAACTTGGTAAGTCTCTCCAAAATATTTTCTGAGAGAGAGTGGTGAGGTTGAGAGAAAGAACCAAGGGGGGAAGAAGTTCATCAAGGAAGAAGATTAGGAAATTGAGAGGGCTTGTGGAGATTTAAGCCAAGGTATGTATGAACCACCTTAAATAACCTCTTCTTAAACTCTTCTTAAACTTAGTAAGAACTTCTCTTACCTTCATGTAATCTAGGGTTTGTAATTGAGATCAAGTGTGTGGTCATTGTTCTATTGGAAAGTATTCTTAGCATTTAGTTGTTTTGGAAGTAAATTGGGTTATATGGAAGAATTGTAACTTATTCCTTGAATTCTCATGTTGAAATTACATGTTTGTATATATATATTGTTTGTATGTTTAAGAGAATTGAGTTGTGTTTGTGAAATTGAAAAGGATTAACTTAATTGAGCTTGTGACTCATGGTTATTGTGGCATTATACACTTGTGATCCATGTTACTGTGATGTTGAGCCATTGTATTGCATTAATTTTCCCTATTTTGTGCCTTATTATGTGCCTACCAAGTTGTGGGAATGTTTTGCTTCGGATTGCACAAAACAAGGGTAACGACCGCACGTGCGGGGCTCACAGCCGCACGTGCGGGAAACAGGGGAATTCGAGGCTTGGCTACTAAAATAAAAGCACGTGTGAGGCGCACATGCGGCTATATTCCCATACGTGCGGCGAAGTGCCCCCACACGTGTGGCCCATGTGCAAAAATTTTGTCTGCTCATTTTTCCTTGTTTAACCCTCTGGTATAATTAAAATCTGTATTTGATGTCTTTAAAATGTTGTAAATTCATTTGAAGCGAAATGAATAAGATATTGTTTAAAAAGGAACATAGAATAATTTGTGAATTGCATATGTGTGTAGGTCACATTTCGGAAGGGACTATCGCTCCGCCACAACACTGTCAGTAATAGTATTGTAGTAGTACATTTTGCTTACTGTTAATAGTTAATATTAACATTCTATTATCTGTAAGTGAACCACGTCGATTCATAACGAGTAAATGGAACTTATGCACATTATTGAACAATGATATCTATGTGGATCTGAGATCATTTTGTTTTGCTAATGATGGGCCTGAGGTCGTTCAGTTATAAGCCACCGAGTGTGGACAACTCTGAAAAAGCGGGAAGTGAGGACATGTCAATGACTCACTGACCGTGTTCTGGTTTGAATTAAATATATTTATGGCCTGTGGCCGAGGGAAGTGGCGTACATGTCGATGTATCACTTATCCGTTCATGTTCAGACAACTGTTGATATCTGGGCCTAAGGCCGATCTGTAAAATCTGTTGGGCCTGGGGCCATTCTGTATGTTACTGGGCTTGAAGCCGCTCTCTATAAAGACTGGGCCCAAGGCCGTTTTGAAAATGTTTACAGAATAACATTAATCATATGGCCTCTACACTTATATACATTATATTTCAAGTTTATTCATTGAATTGTTTGAGTACTATTATTCACTGAGCTTGGCTCACTCTGTGTTATGTCTGTCTCTATAGGTAATCAACCTGGAGGTCAGTACTAGTCTAGCTTGGACTGCTTGTCTTTTGTCTATTACACCACGACCAAACACTTAGATGAAGCTCACTCATTTTTGTGGAGTTCTCGCAGAGCTTTTAGCTTCGTGCACTGAATCTTTTGTCTGGTGTTATTAAGCATGATTAAGTTTCCTTATCATATTTTTGTTACATCCTCAGACTCGGGAATGGGTCTGTATATTTGTATAAATATAATTACGTGTATGTTTATTATACGTTCAACTATTATTGACGTGTTTGTGATCCTGGCATGTAAACATGGCTCAATGGATGTTATTTTGATTTGTTAATTGCTCCCGGTCAGGCCCCGTATGTTGTACTTACTTAATTCTATGTCTGTTTCTGAAATGGTCATGCCCAAACTTTTAGGGGCGAGTTTGGGGCGTGACAAGTGGTATCAGAGCACGAGTTGCTATCTCACACACAAATCCATTGAGCCTTGGGATGTCTAGAAAAGTCTTAGGCATCATGCATAATATTCTGAATGCATATGAGAAGACTGATGGCAACGTTAATAGTATATGTAATATTTACTAACTCCAATGATTATGATCCATGTCTATTGTGTATCTCTTGCGTATATTGTAATTGATTGTCATGTAGAATATGGTGAGAACAAGAATGGAAGACCCGGAAGATTCTACTTCTGCACAGTTGAACAGAATGGAAAGAATGATCATGGAAATGTCAGAGACTTTACGACAACAACAGCGACAGCCACAACCACAACCGCCACCACCACCGGTGCCTCCGCCTGTGATACAAGATTTCCATGCTGAGGACCAAACCATTACACTCACGAAGGAATCTAAAAAGATAAAACCACCATCATTCAAGGAGGGAATCGAACCGATGAAAGATGAATCGTGGGTGTTGGAGATAGAAAAGCTGTTCAAAGTTTTTCCTTGTACTGAAGCCCAAAAAGTGCAACTTGCTGCCTTCATACTCGAGGACAAAGCCCGGAGGTGGTGGATGCTTATGAGAACTATACACCAAGGCTTAATATAGGATAGATTCTTGGAACTATTTTATGACAAGTACTTTCCCCAAAGTATGCGAGATAAGAAAGTGACAGAATTTGAAACTCTCAGACAGGGAAACAAGACCGTTACAGAGTATGAAGCCCAATTCACAGAACTAGCCTGGTTTGCACCTCATATGGTGGATGTGGATTATAAAAAGCACGAAAATCTGAGGGGGGATTACGGAATGCTATCCTTGACCGAGTCAATATGTTGAAGTTACCCACCTATGTTGATGTGTTAGAGAGGGTTGTTATAACAGAGGGAAACATTGCTGCTCAGAATCGGATTTCTGAGTGGAAAGGAAAGAGGCTGAACATTCAATTATCAAAGGGGTCCGCCACTCCACCAAACAAGAAACAAAATTCAGGAACCTCTAGTACTTCCACCCCTACTCGAGATTCAAGCCCTGTTTGTTCAGAATGTGGAAAGAAGCACCGTGGGACTTGCTACCGATTAACTGGAGCATGTTTTAGATGTGGCAAAACGGGTCATCTGGTAAAGGATTTTCCTCAAAGGAATCAACAAAATGGAAATAGGGCTACTACAAGTTCAACAGGGTCTACACCAGCTCCCAACACCAAGTCAGCTGCGAAGCCTATTAACAATAAAGACACCGCGAGACAAGGGAGGGTGTTTGCATTGGTTTCGGGAGATGTGCAAAATGCTGCAACAGTGGTGTCAGGTACATTTAATGTTCACGGTCATTCTGTTCATGTACTGTTTGATTCTGGCTTTACCCATTCCTTTGTGTAAAAACTATTTGCTCAAAATTTAGATAGATCTGAGGAAGCATTATCTTATATGCTATGTGTGTCTTCACCTTTGGGAGACACTATGGTTTGCACTTCTATTTATTTTTCTTGTGCACTCCAATTTGGGGATATCCGGGTATATGCCAATCTGCTACTTCTTAATATGACTTATTTTGATATTATTCTGGGAATGGATTGGTTGAGCAAATATTGCGCGACTATTGACTGTTTGACTAAGCAACTCAGTTTCCACCCTTCGGGACAATCAAAATTTACCTTTTCGGGGCATGGGGTGACTTCTCCACCTGTGAAGAGTTGTTAGAGATTGCAGAACCGAAACCGAAACCGAAAGAGAAATTTAAGCTAAAACCAATGAGGAAAATGGAGAGTTACTGGAGAATGTAAGAAGAGAGAGATATGAATCTATCTCTTAACATGGGAAAGAGAGACAGAGCAAGTGAAAAGACACATTTTGGGGGGAAAGCAAAATCGAAAAAATTATCTTGACCCTTAGGTACTTTCTGAGTATAATCTCAACCCTTGATTTAAAATGTATCTCTGATACATTTTAAGACATTTTCAAAAAGCCTCTTGCCTTACTATAGAGATATATATTTATATAAAGGAAATAAATTATTAATGCTACACTTATATATTTTTGGAGAAATTTCAATTCAGTTAAAATTTTAAAAAGTAATTATAAATTAGTGATAAACATTATAAGTTTTAATTTTTAAAATCATAATATTTATCGTAAAATTGTAATAATTTTTTGAAAGAATCACTGTGTGATAATTTCTCCAATATTTTTCTTCTTTCCTTGTTAATCTTGGCCTCTATATAAGAAAATTGATGCCAATTTTGGACCAAATCATAGAAAAATTTCGTTGCAATGATTTTGAATGAAAAGGACAAAAAGAAAAAAAAAAAGAGTACTATTTGGCATAAATATTAAAAAGTTTATTACACATTAATAAAAAAGTTTATGATTTTTTTGTAACTTTTTTTTTTCCCCCTAACACCACTGAAGTGTAATTTCCCCCCTAAAAAAAAGATGGACATAAATTATTATTTTTACCTTTTCATTTTTCACTTGTACAAATTTTCTTAATTGTTTTTTTGAATAAATATTGAGAGCTCTAATTTTGAAGATCTAAAAAGAGTTTTTACGATGTTGCAAAGAGCTGGCCTCACATGTGATGTGATATGTGTGTCTATGTTTATGTTTTTTTTTTTATGTTTTTTTTTTTCTCTTGTCACATCATTAGAATTCTCTTTAGAGTTCTACAATTAGAGCTCTCTATCATTGTTGTTGTTTTTTATACAAATACAGGACAAGGGGCACGTGGGGCGAAGCAGGGGCTTTTATGCCTTTTGTTGGGCTCACTCATGGCCACATTTTCATCCTCTGAACCGTTTAATTTTGTAAAATTTATTGAATAATTAATTATTCATGTAACAAATTAGAGTAATTATATATAAATTATTTTTAAAATTATATTTATCGCTCATATTTTAATGACTAATATGATCTGATATATGGTTACTAATTTTTAATTAATTTAATTTTTTACAGAGATAATTTATTTACCAAATCGTATAAAATTAACTATTCAGATTATAAAAATAATCTCAAGATGATCCCACAAAGCGCGCAACAACTTCTACTATGATCATAGGTAAAACTCATATACCCAAACTTTATTATTTAACATGGAGAAATGTTGTGATCAGGGACGGACTTAGAAATGTAGGGGGCAAACATATATACAAACGAATATTTTAAAAGAAAAGTATAAATCACAACATCGATTTTTACTAATATAAAATGCAAAAAATATCATAAAAACATATATAAATATATATATATATTTTTAATTCGTGTTGAGTTATACAAAATAAGAATGCAATTTGTGATCCCTAGTTGTGAGAAATCATTTTTTTTTTTTTTTTGAGCTTCAAATTATTAAATTTAAAAATAATCAATAACTAATATTGATATATGAAAGGAGTTCTTGAGAGTGTAAGGGGCCGATCGCCCCCTCTAGGCCATAAATTTACTTGCCATTTATGTCACAATAGCAGTGATATAATGAACTTAACTGCCATATATATATATATTTAATTAGCAAAGAAAATTTTTACTGATGACGAAACTGTGGGGACATATTTTCTGGATAGCAACACGTGGCCAAGGTGGCACCGAAGTGCCAGCCGAGGTGCCACGTGTCCTTATCTTGACGCTGAGGTAATCTTGGCTAGATCGAGGTTATCTGCGGAGATACTGGAATCCCAGATGAGCGGATAAGTTACAAGAGTCCTAGAATGAGGGAGGACTTTAGCCTGGATAAGGATAAAGCTCTTTGGGAGTTTATCTTTATCTATTTGAGAGTCCTGGATAGGCATCGAGCCAGAGTCCATTGAAGCTAGGCTTCTACAGGGATCAGGTCAGTATTGGTTATAAAGGTAAGGCACCCTTATAGGTCTAAGGTACGCTTTTTTTATTCTGAATTGTGAGTAAAGCACTTTTGCTATCTTTGAGAGATAACTGACTTGATCGTCAAAGTGCCCCCAGGTGGACGAACCACTGCTGGAGTCTTTTTCTTTCTGTGACAGGTCATTTGGGCGGAATCTATTCTGCCAGTGTTCTCTAGCTAAGTACCTGTTTGGCAGTGTGGTCAGAAAACAACACACACAATTTGGCGCCATCTGTGGGAAAGAAAAAAGAATAGATGGCCAATGATGGACAGAAAGAAAAGGTTAGGAATGACATCTCTACTGGGAGTGGTAAGCACACTGACCCTAACGTGGAGGAGGATAACTGCAATGAAGAAACTCGGGATCCGAATCCCAGAGAGAAAGAAGTCGGCAATGAGGGCGACGTACCAAAGAAGCCAGACAGGGACAGGTATTATAATAAGGATGACCTCCAGGCATGGAAGGATAGATGCCTACGGCGGGACGGCGAGATAAAGGGACTAGCGAACAAATTGGCGGACCTGCAGTCGGTCGCCAATTTCATGATGCAGAACAATGTCATGTAGCCACTGTTCCCGTTACAAGACACGCCAATTCCAGCCGCCAAGAACAATACCCAGAAGGGAGGGCAGAAAACAGTCCCTACAGTCCCCCAGCACACCAAGACCAAGGAACACTCTCACAGGCCTTCAAGGGAGGTCGGGCAAGTAGAGTCAATGAAGGGAGATTCTTGGAGGACACATCGTACCAAGGAAGCTAACACCAAAGAACATCGGCATGTTCAAGGAAAGGAACTTTATTTCGATACAACTAATCGAGAGAGGTCCAAAAGGACTCATAACGATACCGAGAGTAGCGCACCGAAAAGGCTGAAATCCGTTGATAGCCAAGCTCCTGGACGGACCAAGGAAGATCTGAGGGATTACCTCCATAGGAAGCAACAAGATGCCGAGGTAACCTCTCCGGTCAAGCCGAGAATGCCGTTCTCGGTGGAGTTAGACAAATTTGAGGCCCCGAAAAGGTTCCATATGCCGAGGTTCTAGATATACAATGGTAAGTCGGACCTTAACTTTCATGTCGGCTTGTACTTGAACTCAATGGCATTGTATACCGGGAACGAGCCATTGCTCTACAAAGTGTTCTCCTTATTTTTTGGGGAAATTGCATCAGACTGGTTTCACAAGTTGCCGAAAGGAACTGTCAAAAGTTGGGAAGGACTGGCCGAGATGTTTGTGGCAGGTTTGTGACAAACAAATTACAGCCATTGAGGATGGACGCCCTGATGGCTCTGAGAATTGGCGAGGATGAAAGCCTTAGGGCCTAGGCTAAAAGGTATTATGAGGTGTTCAACCGAATACCAGGATGCAACCAAGAGGTGGCGGTCGTGTCTTTTAAGAATGGCCTGAAAGATGATTGCCTGCTTCGAAAATCACTGGCAAATACATTGCCAAAAAGTATGGAGGAACTTATGGCCAGGATAGAAAAGTATGCCAGGGCCGAAGAGGACACGCCGGGGACAAAGGCGTCGAAACAAGAAAAGAAAAACGGCTCGCCAAAGTGAGGCCGAGGTAATGGTGGATATAATAAACCAGAAACAGGACTAAGGGCTGCATAGGCAGTCACAACCGTATTCTGAATTCCGGTCTACAAAGTCTTGGAAAGAATTCGGAATCAACCCTATTACAGAGCACCAGAAAAGCTCCCTGGTGAATTTATGGAAAGAAGTCTGGGGAAACATTGTGCCTACCACAATGGGAGCCCTAAAGGTACATCTAGAAGATCTGGTAAGACAGGATCATTTAAGAGACCTGATAGATGAGACCAAGATAAGAGAAGAGCAAGCGAGACTGCCTCAGGCACCAGCAACACCACAACCATAGGCAGGCGGACCTCGAGTGATCAATGTGATTCACTCGAAGGTGAATGAGAACGAGATACGGGGGAAACTCAGAAGGTAAAACACCTCCAATATGTGTATCAGGTCCGATAGAAAAGACCTAAGGCAGACGAGTGCCAGGGACCAGTGGTGTCCTTTACTGAAGATGACCTAGAGATAGAGCAGCATCCACAAAATGATGCCTTGGTGGTATCCCTCTCGATTGGAAAGTGCCAGGTAAAGCGAATTTTGATCGACTAGGGTAGCTCTTGTAACATCATGTATGTCAGATGTTATAAGGAGCTTGGCCTGCACCAAGATGACCTGGAACAGTCCAATGGTCCAATGGTCGGGTTCAATGGAACACCGACGTGGCCCCTGGAAGTAGTGAGTTTGGAGGTACAGGTTGGCACCAAGGAGGTAAAAACCGAGTTCACAATAATTGACACTCTCTCCTCTTACAATGTTATCCTGGGAAAGCTATGGGTACATACAATGGGGGCTGTTCCCTCAACATTGCACCAACTATTGTGATTCCCAACAGAGCATGGAATTGAGGAGGTTAGAGGGGATCAAGTACAGGAAAACAATTGCTCCATGGCAGCAATGAAATCCACCTGCAACTTATGAGAAACAAAAGCAGCAGAGATTGAAGATAAGGATATGGAGGTCCTTGAGGACGTCAGCAAGGAACCAACCGAGAAAAGTGAGGAAGCACTGAAGAAGATCTTAGTCCAGCAAGGGAATGAAGAACACTTTTTCCACATCGGCTCAGGCTTAGCTGAGGAAAAGGAAAGGGAATTAGAGGCATTCTTGATAGCAAACCTCGAGGTGTTTGCTTGGACACCATACGAGATGCCTGGCATTGACCCCGAGGTCACTTGCCATAAACTGAATGTGGACAGGTCGGCTAAACCTGTCATCCAACAAGCAAGAAGGACGACGTTGATACATGTTGAGGCAGTAGAAGAGGAAGTGGATAAACTTCTGGAGGCCAGAGCCATTCGAGAAGTAAATTACCCAACATGGTTATCAAACACGGTGGTCGTGAAGAAAAAGAATGGGAAGTGGAGGGTCTGCGTGGACTTCACCAGCCTGAACAAGGCTTGTCCCAAAGATAGTTTCTCACTACCCAAGATTGACCAAATGGTGGATGCCACTTCAGGGCATGGAAGGATGAGCTTCCTGGACGCTTATAGAGGGTATCATCAGATAGCCATGTACCCCCCAGATGAGGAGAATACCGCATTTATCACCCCAAAAGTGTTGTATTCTTATAGAGTGATGCCTTTTAGGTTAAAAAATGCAGGAGCAACTTACCAAAGATTGGTGACAAAGGTGTTCAGGCATCTAATAGGCAAAACAATGGAGGTATACATTGATGACATGGTCGTGAAGACCAAAGAACCTGAAGATCATCTGGCCGACCCGAAGACAGTCTTTGACGTCCTAAAGACATTTCGGTTCCTACTCAATGCATCAAAGTGTGCATTTGGAGTTGGATCGGGAAAATTCCTAGGATACTTGGTCACCAGAAAGGGCATTGAGGCAAGCCCGGATCAAATCAAGGCCATTCTGGACTTAGAGAGCCTAACGTCGGCAAAGCAAGTGCAGATATTGACCGGAAGGGCTGCAGCCCTAAATAGATTCATAAGCAAAAGTTCTGATAAATGCAAACCTTTCTTCAGTCTAGTAAAGAAAGCCACAGATTTCTTATGGACAAAGGAGTGCGAAGTCGCCTTGGTCGACTTGAAGAAATACTTGACCACAGCTCCAGTTCTCTCAAATCCAATACTTGAAGAAGAGCTGTTCTTATACTTGGCGGTCTTAGAGCATGCAGTTAGTGCAGTAATAATTAGGGAGGATAAGGGAGAACATATGGCAATTTACTACGTGATTAAAGCCCTAGCAGATGCAGAGACTAGGCATCTACCTTTGGAAAAGCTAACACTAGCTTTGGTAATGGCCTCCAAGAAGCTAAATCATTACCTTCAAGCCTACAAAATTGTGGTGTTAACTAAGCACCCTCTGAAGTCCCTATTGTAGCAAGGGGATCTAACAGGCAGGACAGCTAGATGGACAGTGGTGTTAAGCTAATATGACCTGGAATTCAGACCTAGAACAGCAATCAAAGGCCAAGTGTTGACTGACTTCGTGGCCGAGTTCACACCAGGCGCCATCATACATCAAGCTTCGTTGAGCCGAGGTATACGATGCCTAGGAGAACAAGGAGAAACTCAGTTAGGGATAGCCAAAAAGAGGAAAGAAGAGAAACTCAGGCCCTGCAATATTTACATCGGCTACTCATTCAATTTGTTTGTTGATGGAAGTTCAAACTGACAAGGAGCGGGGGCAGGAGTAGTGCTAGTGTCACCAAAAAGGTAGATGCTGGAACAATCCATTCATTTAGGGTTTAAGGCCTCAAACAACGAAGCAGAGTATGAAGCACTAATCGTAGGATTAAAATTGGCAGCAGCAATGGAAGCCGACGAGGTGATGGTTTTCTATGACTCCCAACTCATCGTCAACCAGGCAACAGGTGAATATACAGTCTGAGATGAATGGATGATGGCCTATGTAAAGGAGGTGGGCAGACTGATGGCATTGTTCCAAATTGCCAACTACAGCAAGTCAGCCGAGATGACAACAGCCATACCGATGCCTTGGCTAACTTGGCTAGTGCAATGAAACCAGGAGAGACAAGAACAATAATGGTTGACTACTTGCCAGGACCAAGTGTAGAACCACTGAACACACTGCATGAAACAATGTGTGTGCAGATAGGACCAAGCTGGATAGATGCAATAATAGTATTCCTTAAAGAGGGGAAACTGCTAGATAATCATAAAGAAGCACACAAGATCAGGTTGAAGTCGGCAAGATTCAGTCTGACAGTAGAGGGGCATCTCTACAGAAGATCTTTTACTGGTCCCCATTTGAGGTGTGTACATCCTTCACAAATTGAAGATTTCTTGTATGACATACATGAAGGAATATGTGGAAGCCACACTAGGGGCAGGTGTAGACGCGCCCTAGGGTTTCATGCTACTACAGTTCGGACTCAATGTCATGGTTCTTAATCTGATCTCACAATGTGCGATGTGAGATTGATAAATCACCAAAGAGTCCAAATCCAGCAAATCGTTTTGGAAAACTGATTTTTAAGAAAGAAGTGCCAAACATGGACCGTTTTGCCAAATACAGAGTCGCCACCTAAATATTTTATTTTGAGGGAATTTAGGAAACTCTGACTCGTGCCTAAGGCCACGTGTCCGTCATCACCAAAGTTGCCTCGGCTCGGGAACTTGGGTACGATTGGGGAAGGTCATCTATGAGCACCCCCGCTCGCCCGATCAAAGATCGGCCTGTACTAAATATGATATCTTGTTTTTGAAAACACATGCGTTCTTATTCCGGTTAATTAGCTAGAATTTACTATGTGATGCGCACAACACACAAGTATAGACTAGATTGCCTAATTCGAAACAAAGCATTGTATATCTGTTTGTTTGAAAATGGTTTGAAGTTTGCTACTCACGAGTAGGCTAAAACACGGATTTCAATGAATCGTTCCAATTCAAGTAATCCAACCTTCACCCACAGGCATTCAGGCAATTATATCATATATGCAAATAGCCTTATGGCAAGCATGCTGTCATGGAAAAACTCACACTCATGCAAGATGCTAAAGCATAAACACTCACAGTGTACTCCGAGCCAAAACAAGAAACTAGTTAGTAATCATGCATGATCCTAGTTCATGTTAAAATGGCTAATGCATCGCATGCAAAGTATAACTTGAATAGGCTCGGCTAATCTTAAATGGCATATGAGATGTGACAATTCGATACATGTATTCAACTTGGAATTGAAATACAATGCAGTTAGTATGATGCGCCGAGCCCAATGCATACAATACAGATGAATGGTGCAAACATGCATAGCATAAGGATGCTAATTGAAATGTGCCCTAAAACTAACCATCATAAGCGGTTAAGTAAAAAGGAGAAAGAATTGGGGGTTGGAAGACATGCATCACACGCACGCACGCTTATTACAACAATTGGCTCTCTTGAGGGAGAGACCGAAAGAATAATACAAACCATCTAATTAACTAACTAACAAGCTAATTAATTATTACACAACCAAATCAAAATAAATAACTATTCTAAGTTATTAAAACACTGAAATGGCCTCGAGATGAGGGATGAATGCATGCTCGGACGACTTTGCTCGGAAATCCATCGCCATGCTTCATGTTGCCTCTGTTTGCACTGTTCTGTACCTCTGAAAACTGTGAAAATTCCCAACACACTTCTGATTCACCCCATGGGCACTGTGGGAGGTCATCGGCCAAGGGATATGACCAGCGGCCAAAGGATAAAGGTCATCGACCAAAAATGAGGCTCTCGGCCAAATATTTGTAGCCAACCAGCACTGAAGACAGTCGATCAGCCATCCCTTCCTGTAAAATGCTCCTTTTGCTGCAACAGAGGACAGACAGAGCATGGCAATACATTTGCAAGACAATGTTTGCAACCACACCCCTTATCATGTTTAAGACTCAAAGGAGTGTAGTTCTCGACCCTCAGACCATCAATCACTCATTTCAATGCATGATGGCCAAAGGAGCCAAGTGTGCAATTCAATATCAAATGAAATGCACAAAACACATAAGGGACCTTAACCTTTATCATGTGTGATCAAGAGGCAAGGCAATACACACATAATGCAATGCAACCTAAGCATGCAAACAACTCAAGCATGATACAAATCAATAGGCATGATCAATAGGCATACAACCTAAATATGCAAACATGCATAGCATGCAACAACATGCAAAATGAAACAAGCATGCAACAACATAGTAACATGGACTTAAACCAAAATGGGCTACTCTCAAACATGCCCAAATCAGTGGCCAAAGTGTTGAGAAATGATGGACAAAAACACATACAAACATGCACATGTGATGGCCTATCACCTAGGCATAAGAGGGAAACTTTCAAGAGCCCTTAAAAGTGGACAAATATGGACATGTGACAAACATGGTAAGCTCTGAAATCATGTTAGGAAAGGTGCCACACCAACCAATCAAAACAAGCAAATCATGCAAGAAGGCTTAAGGCTTAAGGCTAGCCAAGGGGTTCAAACCAAGGCCATGTGAAACATGATGCAAATAGCCAAAGTGAACCAAAATAGTCCTAAAGCATGCCAAAGTAAGCCTAAAACATTCAAGGAATGAGGCCAAAACATGCTAGAAAGATGAGCATAAAACATGAAGCATGCAATGCTATAAAGGGGATGTTACACTATGCCTATCAAGACCAAACATGGCATGACTTAACCAATGAAAAAACAAGGTTATGGCATGTTAAAATGAGCCAAAAAACTCACTTAGATGGCATCCCAAAGACCTAAACGTGATGGCATACACAATGATCGATTGAAGAGGCATAAAACATCAACTCTTTAAAACATTAAAGGAGTGATAAATGCAAGTGTTCAAGTATGAAACATGGACTGAAATAGTATAACAAATGATGCCAAATCATTGAAATGGTCCAAGTAAAGCATGCTAGTGACTTGGATACTTAAAGCTAACAAGCTAGAATGCCTTATGGCTATACAAAGCATGGCATACATGGTCAAAACAACTCAAATCAGAGCTTAAGCATGTTACAACAAGGCTAAAAGATTCATGGAGTTCAGCCAAAATCATGCTAGAATGGCATGTTACAACATGATGCATATTAAGGCAAATGACGGGATTGCATGACAAGTATGTGGAGCATGTAAGAGTCCATTAAACCAACTTGAAACAGAGGTATATCATGGCAAAATAACACCAAATACTTGCTGAAATGGAGCTAAAATAAGCTAAGCAAACATGCTACCAATATAAGCCATTTATACTAGCATACAAGACAACAAGGTGAGGGGATGACCCTCTCCTATTTAGGACCCCAAAACCACATTTCCACTGCTAAAAATCCTCTAGATTTCAGTGGTAGAAAGGTCATGCAAAGCTAAGAACAAGGGCCAAAAGGGATGGCCTAAAACAAGGCCAAACAACGCCTAAGAGGGGGTAAACAAACCCAAACAAAAAAAAAAGACCTTAAACAAAGATCTAAAGCATAAAAATTTTGAACTTATTATAGTTTAGAGTTAAGCTTAAAACAATAAGCAAGAAGGGCTAAAAGCTTAAGCAAGAATGGGGTATTAAAAGCAAGTTTGCTCACCCTTGTAGAACCTCTTCAAGAACAAAGCTCCAACAACTTTTCTAAGCTTAAACCACTCCAAGAACTCTAAAACTAACTCCCTAGTGCCTCAACAACAAGAGGATGGTGTATTGCTAGGTGTTGTAGTGCAAAAGTGTGAACAAAAAACCCTTTTGAGCACAAATACACACACAAATGTATAGAGAGATATCTTCTATCTCAGATTTTTGGAACCCTTGAGAAGGGAGGAGGGCCTCCCTCTTATAGAAATCCAAATTCAAAGCTTCCTAAGCAAACTGAGCAAGGGGCAAATCCCTCCATACATGTATGGAGGGGGTGAATTGTGCATGCCTACTGTGACAGCTGGCATAAAATATCTGCATAAAGTAGATGAACAAGGTTTGGCCAGAAAACATGGCCGATCGACCAAAACAAGGGTCGGCCGACCAAATAAAGTGTCGATCGGCCAACACTTTTGGTCGATAGAAAGAAAACAAGGCCGACGGCCTCAAGCCTTGGCTGATAGGTTGAGGGGATGACCAATAAGCCACCCTCTTCCCTCAGAAGCAAAAACACAAGTGCTTGGTCCACAACCAAGCACAAAACAGACAAGTTGAGAGATCTTGAGGGAAGGCACGTGGCCGAGACCTCCGGTAACTCAGAATGAACACGAACATGGATGATTATCGAGTGTTCAAACGATGACATCCAAGTCTTGAGGACGGTCAAAAATGAGGTGTCTACAGCAGGTCACTTGCTCATACGGCCATTACTCAAGGATACTGGTGGCCCTATATGCAGAAAGGTGCTGAAGCCTATGTTAAAAAGTGTGAGAAGTGTCAGAGGTTTGCACCTTTGATACACCAACTAGCAGCAAATTTGAACCCAGTGTCCAGCCTTTAGCCATTTGCCCAATGGGACATGGATCTTGTTGGACAACTGCCTCAAGCAACTGGACAAAGGAAGTTCCTGCTAGTGGCAACAGAGTACTTCACCAAATGAGTTGAAGCTGAACCCCTTGCAAATATTCGGGATATTCATGTAAAGAACTTCATATGGAAGAACATCATCACCAGATTTGGGATCCCAAGGGCAATAATAGCAGACAATGGAACGCAGTTTGACAGTAAGCTAATCAAGAGCTTTTGTGCAAAGTATAAGATCAAGAATTACTATTCCACCCCAAGTTTTCCTCAAAGAAACGGACAAGAAGAAGCATCCAACAAAGTTATTGTAGATGGGATCAAGAAAAGGCTGGAAGCAACAAGGGGAAAGTGGGTGGATGAGTTGCCTAGTGTACTGTGGGCATATCGGACTACGCCAAGAAGATCAACTAGGGAATCCCCATTTGCCATAGCTTCTGGCACAGAGGCAGTAATTCCACTGGAGGTCGGCATCCCAGCGATCAGAACCCAGGGAATAGAGAATGGAACTAATGATACATTTTTAGCCCGAGATCTGGACTTATTAGCAGAAAGAAGGGAGAAAGTAGTAATTCAGCTGGGGGTATACTAGCAGCAACTTGCCAAGGCTTACAACAAAAAGGTCAACTCACGAGAGTTTCAAGTTAGGGACCTCGTCTTGAGAAATGTCGTCGGCAATAAGAAGGATCCTAGGGAGGGCAAGCTCGGCCCAAATTGGAAAGGGCCTTATAGAATCATCTCGGTCCTGGGCAATAGGGCATATCAGCTTGAAGACAGTGAAGGTAAAGAGTTACCAAGACCTTGGAATACTTGCAACCTGAAGTTTTTCTATCATTAAGATTTCCTTTTGTTTTTAAGTTTTTCTGTTATTAACCGAAGTAATTAATAAAATTTTAGTTCAATTTTTTATTTCAAACTTGTGTAAAAGGATTGACCAGTCATTTAGCAATGTTTCTGATCGAAACATGACGAATAACTTAAACTTATTATATGGCAGAGTTGAACACACTTGCATATAATAGAGTTCAATTAAGTTGGCGATGTTTCTGATTGAAACATGACGAATAACTTAAACTTATTATATGGCAGAGTTAAATTATACTTGCATATAATAGAGTTGAATTAAGTTGGCGATATTTCTGATTGAAACATGGCGAATAACTTAGACATATTATATGAAAGAGTTGAATTATACTAGCATATAATAGAGTTGAACTAAGTTGATGATGATTTTGATTGAAACATGACGAATAACTTAGACTTATTATATGGCAGAGTTGAATTATACTTGCATATAATCAAGTTGAACTAAATTGAATTAACCTAGATTTTCTATGTCAATAGAGTGAAAACTTTGAATGACACTAAATACTTATCAGAGACCGAGGTTGATAACCTCGGCCAATCTCTGTTTGAATTTGATCTCGGCTACAAGACCATAGGTACATACGTAATGCGAACATAAGTGAAACTTAAGTTCACATTAGGAGGCAGAGAGTTGGAGAATAATGCTTGGAAGTTGGAATTTACAAGCTAAAGTTGGTTTAACACTTGTTGAAATTTTAAGAAAAATTTACAAGTTGAAGTTAAGCCGAGGTCATGTTGAAAGGAAATTGGTTTAACACTTGTTGAAATTTTAAGGAAAATTTACAAGTTGAAGTTAAACCAAGGTTATGTTAAAAGAAAGTTGGTTTAAACACTTGTTGAAATTTTAAAGAAAATTTACAAGTTCAAGTTAAGCCGAGGTTATGTTGAAAGAAGTATCTACGTACTTTCCAAGATTACCATGGAAGACAGAAGTCTTGATAGCTAAAAGTAAAGTGGCATGTTTTAGATAAACACTTGAGAAAACTTTCTTACAATGATTTTCAAGTACTAAGACAAGGCCAAGATAAACATTCAGCAGAAATATCTGAAGTATGTTAATCCGAGGAGATTATACAGCTAAAAGGCAACAACTGAAGACATGCAAAATATTCTAAGTATGGAATCACACAAGGAAAAAAAGGAAAGAAAAACATACAAACATTTGAAAGCAAAAGTTAAACTTGCATTCAAAGATGGAAAAGGGCACTTTGGCCTACAAAGGGATTACTTGTTCGGATTACAAAGGTGGCACGTTGGCCAAATTAAAGCTAACATTGTTTCAAAAGTAAGAAAAAAGTACAAGGTACAATAAATAAAGAAAAACATCAAAATGGACTACTCGGTGCCAACAATTGGTTGTGTCCCAGCCTCAAAACACAACTGTGAGCCTTTCTCGGTAGCCTTCTCAGCCTTGAGCTCAACGTCGATCTCTCGTAGAGTCTGATCGATGCTCTTTTCAGCGATTGGCACCTCAGAGGCTGTCTTCTGGGATGAGGCACCTTTAGAGACTTCACTCTTCTCATCCTGATTCAAGTCTAAGACTTGCTCATTTAGAGTTGGGGACTTGGCCCCAGCATCATCAGCCTTCTCAGACTTTTCGACCTTAGCTTCCTCCTCGGACTCAGCCTCGTCCTCAGATTGGCTTGGAGTAGAGAGGAATGGCAGGATGAGTCGATTTTCGTCTTTAAGAGGAGAATCCTCGGGGACGGCCAACTCCTTCAAAGCAGCCATCCAACCAAGGGTATAGCCCTTGTTGCATGCATGCCTGACTTGTTTTATGTAGTCTTCTTTGACGTCGGTCGCATCCTCGGCATACACCTTCTCATCTGCCGCTTTGATCTCGGCTTCTTTTGTGGCCAAGGCAGCCTGGAGCTCAGCTTGGGCCTTGGCGGTCTTTACTTCGACCTCTTTCTTCTCGGCTTCAAAGACCTTAGCAATGGCCTTAGCAGCTCCTGCCCTTTCCTCGGCCTCGTCATGAGCCTTTTTCGTCACATTAGCCCGATCTATTAAAGTCTTCATCTTGACCTTGGCCTTATTAATGGTTTTCGGCAAGCTTGCAGCCTCCTTGGTCTTGTTGACCAACTCCTTCTTGATGTCAAAAGCTTGCATCACGAAGGAGTGGGCGTGTTGCATCGCCTAGAAGAAATGGATAAAACAAAAGTTAGTAAAAATTATCTAAGTATGGAAAAGCAGAGGATGAAAAGTACCAAGTTTTAGGGGCTTACTTGAACTGCTGCAACATCAGAGCAAAGTTTTCATATTCGCTGGCCTCGGCATTGCGTTCGAGGTCTTTTGGGAGGAGCAGGGCAATAGAGAGGGCAATACCGACTTCGATCTCAGTCGCGCTGTCGCCGGCTCTGACTGGCTTGTCCTCGATAGTGATTGGAGGGTCCTAGGGGGCATCAGATTTCAATGACCTTGAGGTCGTGGCTGATTCTGACTTTGGCATCTTTGACCGAGTGGATTTAGAGGGAGCAGCCTCTGCGGGCCCCTTTTCGGCGACAGAGGCACTTTTTTCCGCTTCGGCCATCTTGGATATCGGCAAGGTATCCTCAGAATCGATCTGAGTTACCGTTGCCTTGGCTTGGGCTTTCTTCAGGCTTTTTGGCTTTAGTTTTCGCTGAGATTGCAAGGGTGAAGATTGTACGGTGACGATGTTGGAGATGTTAGCCAAGAGGTCTTCGGCAATAGCCTTCTTGCGCTCCATCTCGTTGGAGGTCGCAGCGACTGTAACCTTCATGCCAAAATGAATCGCTGAAAGTGCAGTTGGGGGGTTGGCTAGATCATATGAGGACGCCTCGGCACTTCGGCGTCTTCGACTTCGAATCCTTCTTGCCGGTTCAAAAAGTGGAGCTCGACGTCGACGTTGTCGCTGAGAGGGCGGAATCAGTTCTGGAGCTAAAGTAGATGGCTGCTCTGCTGGATCAAAGGTTGATCCCTGATCTGGCCGAGGTGAAGAGGTTGTTGCAGGAGTTATAGCAGAATGAGAGGACTTGCTCTTTTTAGGGACATTGGGAAAAGTCGATCTATAGGTTGGGATGAAATTCAAAAGCAGAGGATCCTTGTGTTGGTTAACCGGCAAGTCCAGCAGCTTCTTGCTGTCCTTGTTGGGGTAGAAGTTTTTGTGGAAGTCCTTCGGGGGCTGAGGGAGAGCTGCAAAGACAAAACGAATGGACGTTAGCACATACAAAAATATCAAAGTAAGAAAGACTTGAAAGCAAGTAAAGGTGACACGTGGCTCTTATCATCTCCCTCTCTAAAAACTGCTCGGCTTAGGGGATAGAGGTGAAGGTCATCATCTGGATGAAACTCCCAGTTGCCCAAGACAATGAAGTAATCGTCTCCAGCACCCTTGTTGGAGTCAGGGAGGTTGGCAACAAGTTTGTATTCCGTAGACCTCGGCTTAAGGTAATAGACATAATCCTTTTCTGACACGTGGCCAAGGTGGCATGTGTCCTTGACTTGACGCTGAGGTAATCTCAGCTAGGTCGAGGTTATCTGCGGAGATACCAGAATCCGAGATGAGCGGATAAGTTACAAGAGTGCTAGAATGAGGGAGGACTTCTGCCTGGATAAGGAAAAAAGCTTTTTGGGAGTTTATCTTTATCTATTTGAGAGTCCTAGATAGGCATTGAGCCAGAGTCCATTGAAGCTAGGCTTCTACAGGGATCGGGTCAGTATTGGTTATAAAGGTAAGACACTCTCGTGGGTCTAAGGTACGCTTTTTGTATTCTGAATAGTGAGGAAAACACTTTTGCTATTTTTGAGAGATAACTAACTTGATCGTCGGAGTGCCCCCGAGTGGACGAACCACCGCTAGAGTCTTTTTCTTTCTGTGATAGGTCGTTTGGGCGCAATCTATTCTGCCAGTGTTCTCCAGCTGAGTACCCGTTTAGTAGTGTGGTCAAAAAACAGCACACACAGAAACCATATATTACATATAGGAATACATCAATAAGGATGAGAAAGAAAAAAGGAGAAAAAGGAAAACCAAGCATAGTGTTGGTGAGAAACCAACACTAACTCATAGGACCAAAAACACTTGTTGCCACCACCCAAAAACTAGCTTAATTGCCACATATTGTAACAACACTTGAATGGCATAAGGAGTAATACATTGCGTTAATCTAATTATTATATATCATATGAAAAATAAATTTGATAAAAAAAATTTAGTCATTTGTTTTTTGGGTAGGTAAAAAAATTTAGTCATTTTAATGTTACTCATTAACAAGTTTATAATTTATGAAACCCTTATGACAAGGAAAAACAAACTCAATACAACAAAAATATCCAATCTTTTACTTTGGCAAGAATTGGCCTCATAATCTTAACTGAGAGTGGCTAACTGAGCTAGTATAATTGGTTGCACATAAGGTTATTTGATGATCTTCTAGTAATGCTTGACAATATTGATTTTGTGACATTTAACTAATTGTTTCAAAAAAATAATATAAAAATAATTAATCTCACAATTTAAATCAATAAAAATTAAATTGAGATGCTACATGTATTTATTTTAAAAACACTAAATATTTTTTTTTCATTTGCATATTTGCATAATTTAATTTTTAAAATTATTCTGCCATTGAAAACACCAGACCTTTTCAAACTTTTTATAAGGGGAAAGGAGTATAAATAAAGTAATCTAATCAAGTTTTTATTTTTATTAATTTATTTGTATTTTGTTTCTTTACATTTTGTGTGTAATTAATATAATTATTATTAAGACGCGTAAAATAGTCAAGTTGGACCTCTCTTTTGATAATTAAATAGCCTAATTGGATTAATTAATGCAATTTGATAAGAACTCTATTTTATCATTATTCTTAAAAAATGTAGGTGTACGAAATTGGTGTTGATTATTTATTTGCCACTAATTTTGTGCCGTAGCAAACCTAGTTCAGTTTTTTAAAGTAACTGGTGGTTGGGACCTACATTGCATGTGACATCTGATTTTTTATTAATTGTTAGTATTATAATTATGTGTGTCTCTTTAATTAATATGTGAGCCTATTTTGGAAAGTATGTTAAAAGTTGACTTTTTGGCTTATTTTTATTTTTTTTTTGAAAAAAAAAATGTGTAAAGAGTAGGGAGATGATGTGTTCCAAAAAAACCAAAAGGTCAATAAGTACGTTTTTAACCCAATTGCCAAAAGAGTATGGCGACTTTATGAGTAAATTGAACTATATCTAAAATGCAACTAAACAATAAATAAATACATACTCGGCTAAAGAATTTAAATGATAAAACAGTGATTTGATCCATGATGGACAATTGTAAATATTATGTATATCAGTATAGAAGTAGACATAGGAAATAAGAAAGAGTAGTTGTTTTTTGTTTTTTCAATCATTATCAGTGTAAAAAAAATAAAATAAGGAGCTGGCTTTATTTTTATTTTATTTTTTTTATAAGAAGGGAGATAGTTTGTTTATATTTATATAGGACTCTTGGAAGCAGATATATTATTTTTTGAGTGTTTAACTCCTAAAAAATAAAACATGCACTAGACATAAATAGTGGCGGTTAAGGTGATGGCATGTGATCATCACAATAAATTGACGCCGAAGGGATAACAATAGAAACGGTTGGAAGATCAAGTGGAATTGAAGGCCCTAGAGATGGAGGATGGAGGACAGGGAGGCTGGATACCAATGGTCAAGCAAAGAGGTAGCCAAATGCATCCTAATTCGCGGCTTGAAAATTGAAGAGCATCTCCGTTTACATTATTTGTGGATAACTTGCCTGAATCTATCGCATCTAGAAAGTTGCACGATCTATTCAACAAGTTTGGTGTGGTGAAGGATGTATTCATACCTATAGACACCCCATTTTTTACCGTCCTCAAGACTTGGATATGCTTGCAGGTACATCCAATGACAAGTTTGATTACTCGTCGAGTACTCAACTTTTGCGACGGAATGCTCTAGGTTTGATCCTTCCAAGACCCTGTGTCCATCCTGTCTCATACTTGGACCATGTGTTGGTCCTTTCCTCATGTTACTTTTGGAGCACAGCCGGCCATGGAATGCCACTGCCGGCTATCAGTTTATGCCTGCTAGCCATTGATGAGGCCTGTTGGCCATCACTAAGGCACTGTCGGCAACCACTGATGGCCGGCAGGACACCATGTTTCAACAGATATTTTGGCACATATTTTAAGCCAGCTGTGGCTCACTGATCCATCCTCTATACATGTGTATGGAGGGATGGAAGACAAGCTTTAAGCTTGTCAAGCAAGCTTCCCCTTGCTTTGCTTATATAAGGGGAGGTCCCTCCCTCTTGTGGAGGGTTCAGAAATTTTAGGGCAAAAACTATCTCTCTCTCTAGATTTCTCTCTCTCTCTCTCTCTATACATATATATATATATATATTGTGCTTAGAAGTGTATTTTCTTTGCACTTTTGTACACAACCCCCTTAGTCAAACACCTCTATCTTGTTGCTGAGGCTCTTGGAGGTTGTATTTGAGCTCTCAAAGCTTGGTTTTTGGCTCAGAAGTGTTTGTTTTGCTGTGGTTCTTCAAGGGTGAGTAGTTACCCTCTTTAAGCTTTGTTTTGTTTAAGTGTTTGGCCATCTTTGCATGCTTCTTTTGGCTTAGATTTCAACTATAAAAACTTCTATTTTTAAGTGTTTAAGATGGTTGCTTGAGGCCTTGTTTGAGTTAGGGGTGGTCTACCCCCTTTGTGGCTTATTTTGCTTTGCTTTGTGCTCCCTTTTAAAGCCTTTCAAATCATCTTGTTTTGGCCTATTAACCACTAAATTTCAGAGGAATTTTAGTGGTGAAAATGTGGTTTTGAGGTCCCAAATAGGTGGGGGCAGTTCCATCTCCTCTTCTCTTGTTTGCAAGTGTCGATGGCCTATCAAATGACCATGCTTTTCTACCCTTTGGAAGCTTGGTTTAAGCATGTTTTTGCCACTAATTTTCCATGATATAACTCTATTTTTGGTTGGTTTGGTTACCTTTTGCATGCTTCTTGCACTTGTAATGCAATTTTGTTCACTAGCCTAGCATGTTTGGTGTTTTAGCCTATTGATCTAGCATGTGTATGCTCTACTCCAGCATGTTTTTGGCTATGTTTTAGCATGCTTTAGGTCTGATTTGAGTGGTCTTGATCATATATGCCTTGCCTTGCATGGTTGTAGTGTAAAGGGCCTTGACTAGCCATGAGTTTCAAAGCCTCTAGCATCCTTTGCTTGGGTTATTTGCATGTCTTAACCTTATTTCATACATGATTTCAGTATGTATAGTGTGGTTACAATCTCATGTGTTCTACTCTTTCAATTCTTTTGAGAGATATACCTTGTGCATTGCTCATAAGCCAACTTGCATGCATGTTTGTTTAAGCTTTTGGGCTATCATGTCAGCATGTTTTGGCCTTTGATTTGGCATGGTTGATCTCTGTCCAAAGCCGGTTTGGTTGTTTAGGCTATGTATTGCATGCCTCTTGTGTAAAGCCCTTGATTAGCTTTGTGTTTCAAGCCTCTTGACATACTTTATTTGAGCTATTTGCATGATATGGCATCATTTAGCATGTAATTTTAGAGCCTACACCTCTGTCACACTCTCACATATATCGCTCTTTCATTGTGTTTGAGAGTTGTGTTTAATGCCTAGCTTGCGAGCCAATGCATGAGCATGTCATTGCAGCTTTTGGTGCTTCATTCCCAGCATGATTTTGCCACTATTTTGGCATGCATGAGGTCTATTTAGGGTTGGTTTAGTCCATTGAGCATTGTATTGCATGTCTCTAGTGTTGTGTCCTTCACTAGTTTCATCATTCTACTCCCTTAACATGTCGTGCATGAGTTGTTTACATGATTAGAGTCTTGTGCTTCATGCCAAGCATAGTATGTTGTTTGCATTGCATGGTGTTCAATTGGACGTCATATTGGACACAAGGAAAATTGGTCCATTTCATACTCAAAGTGATGAAAATGGGCCAATTCCCTTTGTCTCCATTGCCTTTGATCCTCTAATGATAAGGCCGTGGTCTTAGTGTCTTGTTTGTTGTGCATTCATCGAATTTGTGCAAGCTAGATCTTTGGACATCATGCATTGCGATGCTTGATTGATGGTCTTGGATCCAATGATGCCTCTCCCTTGATGTTTTGAAATGATATGGAGTGGCATAGTACACACATGCCCTAGGGAGACCCTCACTTTTCTCTGTTTTGTGCTCTGTTGCAGAATGGTGTCACAACACACCAGTGGCCGGCAGTGCTTCACAGATGGCCAATACCCTTCCATCCTTGGCCGACAGAGGCCCACTCTTAGCCGGCAGCCACCATCCATGGCTGGCAGGCCACTGGTGCACTCCCCAGCATGGATTTGGTAAGTTTCAACAGAGAGTTCTTGAAGACACCCTGCAAACAGAACCTCAAGAGAGCAAACCGAAAGGCGTTTCGAGGCGGCAACCGAGAGCATGCATCCTTCATTGTCCAAGGCAGAGCTGAGGCAGCCTAGTTTACATATCTTACATGCTTAGTTAGATGTAATAATTAGTTAATTTGTTAATTAATTAATGTGTTGTAATAATTAGTAAGTAGCTTAGCTTAAGATTAGCTTAGCTTTTAATTGGACCCTCCGTCGAGAGGGCAAATGTTGTAATAAGTGTGTGTGCTTGTGTGAATGTCTTCCAACCCCACGTCTTTCTCCCTTTTATTTACATGCTTTCAGTGGTTAGATTAGGGGATATTTCGATTAGCATACCTTATGCTTGCATGTTTGCATCATTCATTTGTATTGCATGCATCAGGCTCGGCGCATCATTCAAACAGCATTGTATTTCAATACACCTACTTGAATACGTGTTTAACAGCATGTTATCAAGTGTTGCATTCATATGTCATCTTAGATAGCCGAGCCTATTTAGTTGCATTTCTGCATGTGTTGCATTAGGCATCTTGAACATAGTTAGGATCATGCATGATTTCTAACTAGTTTTCCATTTTGGCTTAAAGTACACTGTAAGTGTTTACGCTTTAGCATCCTTGCATGAGTGTGAGTGTTGCCATGTCAGCATGCTTGCCATGAGACTATTTGCTTAAATGATATAACTGCATGAATACTTGTGGATGAAGGCTTCATTACTTGAATTGGAACAATTCATCAAAATGTGAGTTTTAAGCTCACTTGAGGGTAGTAAAATCATCATGTTTTAAGCCCACTTGAGGGTGGCAAATCAGCGTTTACCCTACTTGCGAGTAGCATCTTCAAACCATTTTCGAAAAACAAACATGAGATGTTTTGTTCCAAATCGAGCGATTTAGTCTATAGTTGTGTGTTGTGCGCATCACATAGTAAGTTAGCTAATAATCAAAAAAGAACACATGTGTTTTCAAAAACAACATATCATGTTTAGTAGAGGCCGATCTTTGATCGGGTGAGCGGGGGTGCTCATTTCAGGACCTTCCCCTCTCGTACCCAAGTTCCCGAGCTGAGGCAACTTTGGTGATGACGGACACGTGGCCTTAGGCACGAGTCAAGGTTTCCTAAATTTCCCAAAACAAAATATTTAGGTGGCGACTCTGAAATTTGGCAAAGCAGTCCATGTTTGGCGCTTTTTTTTTTTATTAAAATCGATTTTCCAAAACGATTTGCCAGATTGGGACTCTTTGGTGATTTATCAGTCTTACATTGCACTTTGTGAGATTAGATTCAGAACCGTGACAAGAGTTCGAACTATAGTAGTTAGAACTCAATTCCCGCCCTCTCCGAAAAGGGGGGCGCGCGGAGAGAGTTCGGGCGGTCTACAATTTCTGGCGACTCCGATGGGGACTTAGAGAACTTGACTTGAACATCATGATATGTTGTTTTATCTACACTTATGTGTTTCTTTGCATTGCATTGATTTTGCATTGGTGCGCTTAAGCCACAGTGTTTGGCATCTGTTATTCCTGAACGGTTTGCCGGAGGCTTACTTCGAAAAGCATGCCATAAGGCTGACCGGTTACGAGCTCTGCCACGATGGGAACACAAACCTCGGTTATGCCTAGGCACCCTTTTCAACCATTCGACCTAGTTGCATATCAGAAGCCATAGAGACCATTCCAAATTAGGACAGGTTGCTTATCCGAATGTAGGTTGTTTGAAACCGCTGTGTGCATAGTGAACTCCTGACAAAATACGACAGGGAAACCCTACCCCACCATAGCGGTGTTTTGGCTCTTACTTACTTGATATGTATTGTCAGAGTGCGTCTCTACGGGTTGTATGTATTAGTTGCAAGTCTGGGTATCAGTTTGAGGACATCAGTATTTGGGGGTATCAGATTTGAGGCAATGATTTGGGGGCAACGATCAGTGTTTGAGAATAGTTTGTTCAGCTTACAATGTCAACTGTGTATTGTCTTTATTTAAGCCGAAATGCTGTCCATTTTTCTACTTGTTATTTCCTTATTTTTGCTTTATTTTTCTTTTTGCAAGGTAGTGCCAATACCATCTCAGATGTCTAAAGCACCGGCTAATCCTATGGACACGCCGTTCGAATTCGAGGTGGATCCAACCACGCTAAAAGTCAGCAAGCTCGAGAAGCTGTTTAAATGAGCCCAGGGAGTCAACTCGATCCCGAACATTGAAAATGGATATACTAATTCGACCGTGACATTGACAGATAGGTTCAAGATGTCTCACATCGACCATTTTGACGGGTCAGGAGATCCCATGGTCCACTTGAGGTTGTTTTCAGATGTTTTATGCCCGATGGGCTTGACAAGGTTACTGAAGCTCTCCCTTTTTGCTCGGACCCTGTCGGCTATTGCGGCCATCTGGTACGCCAAATTAGAGGACTCAGTGAAAAGAAGCTGGGAGGAGATGGCTGAGGCCTTTGTCGCACATTATTCATACAATACCCAGATCGAGGTCACAACCCATCATCTTGAAACGACCAAACAAGAGCCAAAGCAAGGCTTTTCTGACTTCGTCACTCGATGGAGGGCCAAGGCCTCCATGATGATGACTCGGCTGATTGAGAAGGATCAAATAAGAATGGTTGTGTGCAACCTTCAACCCAAGCTCATGCAAAAGATGATCGTCTTACCCCTTCCCACCTTTGCTGACTTACACGAGATCGGGGTACAAATTAAGGATGCCATAAAGCAATGTCTGATTGACCACGAGAGAGAGCAGCCCAAAAGGGCGTTTACCCACGGCTCGAATGCAGGTATGAGTAGTGCTTCAGCCGTAAGGACTTCTGATGTGGGCACGGTCACCACCACCACACCAAAAATAGCCACACCCTTCACTGGCACATCTAGTGCCACCCCTCAACTAGCAAAATACCCACCTCGGGCCTAGAGGACTTTTACCCCGCTATATATGCCTTTGTCCAAGGCCTTGGGGGTTTTAATAAAAAAAGGGCATCTGAAGCCCCTGGAACCACGCCCACTACCAAATAACCTCCCTCCAACACATAACCCGGCCAAATACTATGCCTTTCACCAGCAGCATGGTCATGACACCGACCTCTACTTCAGACTACGTCATGAGATTCAAGATCTCATCGACAACAAGGTGATTGTGCCTCCCGACAAGCCAAACGTCACCACCAACCCACTCCCACCATATAACCGAGCTCCACCACCCAAGCAAATCAACCTGATCCAAATTGCGGCCATCTCGTATGACCCTAGCATCTACATCACTTCTTCCTACCTACCCAAGCCTGAGGTGTTCATCCCGGACGGCACAGACTTGTGCATGTTGAGCACCTCCCTAACCCAGCTCGAGCTAGTGGTGGTGACTGTCGAAGACAGACTCGGGGTGACCGAGAAGGAGAATGGGGATATTAATTCAGAACCTGAGGGATCTGGGAGCTTTGTCAAGGAAGCATATAACCCGTGTGGTTATATTATGTTAACAAATCAGGCTAAGCCGGGGGTAGAGTTGCCAACCGGGGCAGAGATCAGTGTGGTCTCGGAGGATGGACCGAGTTAGGGGCTAGATGACCTAGTAGAGCTGGAAGAGGATATTGCCAATTTGTAGTTCTTTAACGGGTAGGATCTGGGGAATGCTAGCGTCAATTGGTTTGGTTTGAATGGATCAGCAGATACCACCGGATGTTGTTGAGGTGCCTCAGCCAGAACAGGTATCGTTAGAAATGGGAACATCTACAGTGGCCAGAATGGCCGAGAATCAGGAAGAATCACTAGAGAGCACCGATGCGAAGAATTTTGCTATGGACTTGGGCAGCTTGTGCACAGCAGACGCCGAACAGGAGGCTGCATTGAAGAGGTTTGAGCAGGAGAAAATTAAGAACCAAGACAAGGCCAGAAAAGCCAAGGCACCTGAGGGGGCCGAGTGTGTTGAAAACACAAGAACAGTTATAACGGAACCAGACAACTGTCTATCGGTGGCCGATGGGATGTGGTGGGAAGACGATGATTTATGTCTTGCCCACACTGACAAGGACTGGGGGTAGAACCAACCAGATGACTTACGTCTTGCCTACACTGACCAGAAGTGGGTGGTACTTCAAGCCCCCACATTTGGACCAGTCGGAGGCATCCAGGAAAGACAAAGAGGCAGAGAGGCAAAAAGAAAAGCTACTGGAGGAAGTAGTTATGCTGAAACAGCTTAAGAAAATTCGAGCAGATATCTCCATCTTTGGACTGCTTATGGCCTTGAGGGTTCACAGACAAGCCGTCCTTATAGCCATAGATAGGGCCAAGCTTTCAATTGATACAACACCTGAGCAGTTGGTAGGGTTGGTTTTTCCGGGTGGAGCTTCCTCAACCTTAACCTTCAGCGACAAGGAACTACCGCCTGAGGGCTCCGATCATAACAAGCCATTGTATATCTCGGTGGAGTGTAGAGAAAAATGGATACCGGTGGTCCTTGTCGATTGAGCACGGTATGGAGGATGTGTTGTCAGGATTCACCTTGGCTGAGGCTTGGGTTGTACAGGATATGCTAGCTGTTGATGAGGGATTATACATCAGTGCACAGTCTGTCTACCTCATGAACAAGCTTCAACACATACCCGGGATGGGACTAGGACGGAGTGGCCAGAAGGGCGTCGCTACATTGGCTGAAGTGCCACACAACCCATATACCTTTGGTTTAGGTTACCTGCCTACCAAAGAGGATTGGGCAAGGAAAGGAAGGGAAATGGTCAGAAGAGCCAAGGCAAAGCAAGCCGGGAAGCACTGCGAGTTGGTGCACAGACCTATCCATGGAACCCTAAACGAACGTTTTGTCCAGGAGGGGGAAGACTTCCCATTTTGCGGCTTTCCGGAGCCATGGCTGAATTCAGAGAAGCGGCACTTGCCTAGCTTTGAGATCTTTTTTGACCTTCAGTGGTCAGGGGGTGAAGTTGCGGAAGAGCAGACAGACCCACCAGCTGAGCCTGAGCAATACAAGGAGGATGAGTTCGAAAGCACAGATATTGAGATGGGGGTAGCACTAGCTTGTCTCTTCTCAGGTCCTCAAATCATACCAGAGTGCTTGGGGGATAACTTCTCAGTTTTCATGATTGGAAATCAAGCGGCTGTGGGCCCATCTTTTAGCATTCTCGATGCATCCATCGCACCCTCCCTCGTCTGGCAATACGAGGAAGGATTTTGTCAAGCTGTTCTGGATCAGGTAGTGAGTCGGAATCTGATTCCACAAAGTCTGTGGAATTGGAATCAGATTCTAGCTCCTCTGAGTTTGAGTCCGGTATTCCTGGAGGTGATAACCCGGATGCCACTGTCCTATCCAGGTCGTCTTTTTCATTTTCCTTTGAGTCTGTTGTAACCGAAGGATCAAACAGACTGGATGTTATTAATGAGAACTGTACAACTGTGGCTTCTGAGTACTTTTCTGTGCCTTTAGTTTATTGCATTAATCAGGACTTTCAAAATTTTGATGAAAACGACGAGGAAGAAATTCCTCCGATTTTGAAACATTTGCTTGATCAAGAGCAGGAGAGGTTTGTAAAACCTTTGGTTGATAAAATCACCTCAATTAATGTTGGTACAGAGAAGGACCCGCTGCTGCTCCAGATCGGGTCCATGTTGTCTTCGGAGGAACGCGAGCGTTTAGTCGCTTTATTAAAAGATTTCAAAGATGTTTTTCGCATGGTCCTACGAACACATGCCTAGAATCGATCCTGAGATTGTATAGCACCGGATCCCTCTTGACCTAGAGGCCCGACCTGTTAAGTAGAAGCTCCAAAGGATCTGCCCGGACTGGGCTCTGAAAATCAAAGAAGAGGTCACCAAGCAGATCGACGCAGGGTTCCTATTAGTATCTGAATATCTGACTTGGTTGGCCAATATAGTTCTGGTGCCAAAGAAAGACGGCAGAATTCGGGTATGTGTGGACTTCAGGGATTTGAACAAAGCCAGTCCGAAGGACGACTTTCTTCTACCACATATTGACGAATTAGTAGACCTCTCTGCTGGGCATGCGCTGCTCTCGTTTATGGATGGGTTTTCAGGCTACAATCAGATTTTGATGGCACCCGAAGACAGGGAGCAGACTTCTTTCACTACCTCGTGGGGAACCTACTATTATAGGGTGATGCCGTTCAGTTTGAAGAACGCAGGGGCTACATATCAACAAGCTGCAACCACGATTTTGCATGATATGATCCACAAAGAGGTTGAGGTGTACATGGACGACATGATTGTCAAGTCCAAAGAAAGAGAGGGCCACTACACCACCTTGCAAAAAATTTTCCAACGGATGAGAGAGTATCGGTTGCGGTTGAATCCTCAGAAATGTACTTTTGGTGTTATAGCAGGGAAAATGCTGGGGTTCTTGATCACACAGAGAGGTATCAAGGTCGATCCTTCCAAAATCAAGGCCATCTTAGAAATGCCACCACCGAGGACTGAAAAGGAGGTGTGAGGCTTACTAGGTAAAGTGCAATTCGTAAGACGGTTTATTGCAAAATTAATCTTGACTTGTGAACCACCGTTTGGTCTCCTGAAGAAAGAAAAGAAGTTTCAATGGGATGATCGATTCCAAGTTGCTTTCAAGCAAATCAAGCAATATCTGTAGAACCCACCTGTGTTGTCGCCGCCGGAGCTGGGAAAACCGTTTATTCTGTATCTATCAGTGACTGAAATGACAATGGGCTGCATGCTTGCGCAGGAATCTGAGGATAAGGTAGAGAAGGCTATCTACTACCTGAGCAAGAAAATGTTGGATTACGAGACCAGTTACACTCCGCTGGAGAAGGCTTGTCTGGCCTTAGTATGGGCTACCAGGAAGTTGAGGCACTACCTGTTAGCTCACTCTGTAATGCTGGTTTCAAGATTAGATCCCATCAATTATCTCTTTGAGAAACCAGCACTTACAGGTACGCTAGCCCGTTGGTTGCTCCTTCTCTCTGAATTTGATCTAAAGTACATGGCGCGCAAGTCTGTGAAAGGGAGAGCGGTAACAAAGTTCCTAGCCGATCACCCAGTGGACGGGGATGAAGTAGTAGAGTATCTATTCCCGGACGAGGCCATTCTGCATGTTGAAGAAGAAACTTGGACTATGTACTTTGACGGAGCGTCAAACAAGTATGGGTATGGGATAGGGGTGTTGCTAATAGCACCCGATAATTCCCCGCATACCCTTAGCCTTCAAACTCCAATTCAAAGTATCGAATAATGAAGCAGAATATGAGGCATGTATTGCTGGACTAGAAGCTGCCCTAGAACTAAGGGCAAAATGGTTAGACGTCATCGGGGACTCGAACCTAGTTGTGTCTCAAGCTAAAAGAGACTGGAAGGTGAAGGAAGAAAGAATGAAAATCTATCACCAGATCTTGGACGTTCTAATTCCTTGGTTTGAAAAGTTAAACTTCGCCCATCTATTAAGAGAAAACAACAGGTTCGCTGATTCATTAGCAACTCTATCTTCTATGATAGACATCCCTTTCGGAGTCTGGATGCATCCGATAATTATCGAACAGAAATTCACGCCAGCCTACGAGCTGATTGCTGCCATGAATGAAGCACAAGATCAGAATCCCTGGTTTTATGACATCTGGAACTTCTTGGAAAAGGAGACTTATCCACCAGGGGCAAATGCTAAAGACAAAAGGGCAATTCGAAGAATGGCTGCTTAGTTCATCGTTAGTGGAGGTAAACTGTACAAGCGGGGTCATCTTGGGATGCATAAGCTGTGTGTCGATGCTGAAGAGTCCAAGCGCCTGATGGAGGCCATCCATGGAGGAGAGTGCGGAGCGCACATGAGTGGGGTGATGCTAGCCCAAAAGATCCTTAGACAGGGTTATTATTGGTCAACCATGGAGAAGGATTGTATCGGCTTTGTTTGGCGATGCCACAAATGCCAGATCTATGCAAACCGCTTGAACATTCTGTTGTCGAAGCTGTACAACATGACTTCGCCATGGCCGTTTTCAGTCTGAGGGATTGATGTGATTGGGACAGTTACTTCAAAGGGGTCAAACAGGCATGAGTACATTCTGGTAGCGATAGACTACTTCACGAAGTGGGTCGAGGCCCAATCCTACACCATGTTGAAGGCATCACATGTCGCTAAGTTCATCAGGAACAACATCATCCGTTGCTATGGGGTCCCGAATGAGATTATTTCGGATAATGGTTCCCACTTTAAGAAGGAGGTGATCGACTTGTTGGAGAAATACAATGTGGCTTTTCATAAGTCATCCACATATTGGCCGCAAACCAATGGAGCTGTGGAGGCCGCCAACAAGAACGTCAAGTATATTCTGCAGAAGATGGTGGAAACCTACAGGGATTGGCCAGATAACCTGCCATTTGCTCTTTGGGGCTACTGGACTTCAATTCAAACTTCTACTGGGGCAACTCCGTATTCCTTAGTCTATGGAATGGAGGTTGTTCTGCCTATCGAAGTTGAGGTTCCGTCATTGCGAGTTATGGCTGAGTACTAGATAACTGAGGCAGATTGGCAGCAAAGTAGGTTCAAAGAACTCATACTATTTGACGAGAAAAGACTGAAATCACTGTATCACGTCCAGGGTTATCAACGAAGAATTGGCAGGGCTTTCAACAAGAAAGTTAAGTCCAGGAATTTAAAAAAAAAAAGGATTTGGTACTTAAAGACAACCGAGCTCCCATCCGTGACCCTAGGGGCAAGTTTAGACCTAATTGGACTGGTTCTTACATCATCAAGTCAATCTGGTCGGGTGGAGCTGTCGTTCTGATGGATTTAGATGGCCCTGAGTTTTCCCAGCCGATCAACATAGACAAGTTGAAGAAATGTTATCCCTAGAGTGGCTCGCTAGGCCAGAAACCCGAAAGGGCGACCCAGGCAAAAGTTAGAGCATGAAAAATTTGAAATGATAAAAACTGATCTCGCAAGGTTGAAAACCCATAAAGGGCAGCCTTGGCAAAAGTTATAGCACAAAAAGAGAGTGTTAATACACGAGTGAACCCGAACCAAACTACGTAAGGCTTGATTCCCATCTTGGGATACGTAGGCAACTTCATTCCGAAGTCCAGCTATAAACACTTCCAAAATCAACTTTTTTCATGTTATCATGTTCGTCATGTTTGCCTATTCTGCATTCAAGAGCTTGGTTGTAATCTCCAATGCAGTGCTATTCAGACTAGGGGCAACTTTCCAGTTGCAGGATCCGGGGTTGTACATCTCAGTGATAGATCTCGAGCATGTCCAGTTGTGATCCATATCGAAAATGGTTTTGAAAAGTTTTAATAAAAGTTGATTTTGTTCAAATTAATCTTTTTACAACTTAGACCATTTTTTGACCAAACGAAAAATTTTTAGTACCCACAACCTTCAATTTCATTGATTTCAATACAGAGTTCTCCTACTCTCGATACAAATTGAAGTTGTTTTTTTATTACATTCATAAAGAAAACTTGAAAGTACAGATTAAAGCAATAAACTCGGGGCATAGTCAAGTTAGGTGTTCCTGCGCCCCCTCCCAGAGCTTGTGGAAGCCTCTGATGCCAAAGTAGGCTCAGCTTGTGCCTCATCTTCAAGCCAAGCAATGCATTCGCCAGAAAGGGCACTATCGAAAGTGGGAGCAAGGGCCATAAGTTCTCTTGTTCTCCATGTTGTGGCATACCGAGCTAGTTACGAACCTCGGATTAGAAATGAAGCTGGGTACTCTATCCCCTCTTCCGGGCAAGTCTGGTCGTGGCCGAACTAACGCCGGAATTGAAATGGAAAGTAAAAGACACAGTGTGTCAGCCGATCAACTGAATCCCTGGCTGTTGGGACATGCTGTAGCTCATCGCCGGTAGATTAAGCCGGGGTCAGCACCAAGCAATGTTGGCAACAAATAGGCTACATCCATTCGCACCACCATTCCTCATCTGGGGCATCAACTAGTCGCTGTCGAAAGAAATAGCCGCGTGCTGAATATGTTGGGTAGGAGTCCACCACTTTCAACTTATCCATCAACCATATCTGGGAAGTGATGAAAAATGAGAGATTAAAGAATAGAGAGGTGTACGTGAAGAGAAAAGTGAGAAAGGGTTTTAAGAGAAAACAGAGCCTGAGGGCCGAGTGATGTGAGAAATACACATGTGAGAATGGTGGGAAACATTACCTGTAAGAGTAGTGGACTCCCTGCAAATTTGGTTGTCTGCTGGCGACAGAAGGCATCCAAATCCATTAGAGTCTCAGCTAGTGTCATGGCAATGTAGCTCTTGCCCTCCTTTAAGCCTTGAGCAACTTTAATCAAACAGATGCTAGACCCTTTGAAGCCTGGGGCAAGCCTGAAAATAAGACAACATGCACAAACAAAGGGCGTGTCGCTAAAAACTCTGCCAAAGATGGTCGCCGCGGTCACCAGTGTCAGAAAACCGGTGAATCAAGCTCGGAATATCCAACTCTCCGTCGCAAATCAAAGACCGAGTGTTATGCAAAGTAAGCCCACAAATCCGTCCTAGAGCTTGGATGTGGCCAAAACATAATCGGGGCAAGATTTCTTCATCGCGCTGAGACTCCATCAAAGCTTGGAAATCTTCAAAAGTGGGGTACATCTTTTGTCTGCCGAAGCTAAAAACATGAGTTACCGGATTCCAACACCTAGCCACGACAAGGAGGAACGGAAAACGCAGCAGGGTGCAGCTCAGCGTAAATAGTGCATTTATTCTGAAACCCCAAAAATTTAACTTTTCCGAGCCATCCAAGTTTTCAATCCAATTTGTGAGGTTTTGGGAAAGAAAAGCTTCCATTTGGAGAAAAATGGAGTTGAAATGAAGAAACCACGAAGCTGGAACCTTTATAAAAGATAAGCCATTGAGTGGAGGACAGATGTCAACATTCCGGAGGTACTGCTATCGATGGCCAACAGCAACACATGGATGGCCGGCAATGGCTCATCAATGGCCGGTAGAGGTACATTCATGGCCGGCAGAAGAGATTGATGGCCGGCAGGCCATTCCCCATGGCTGGTAGTCCCTCTGCGATGCCTACTGACCTCCTATGTGAAAATTCAGTTGTTTTCAACAGTTGTATTATGTTATCGACACCTTTTGGAGTCCTGTTTTGGTTCTTTTCAGGCTTGAATATGTCTGTTTAAGTTGTAACTGTTTAGCTTTGCTTATCGAGTTGTATGCATTTTTGCTTATCGAGTTGTTGCACTTTGCTTATCGAGTTGCACTTGCGTTGTTTATCGAGTTGTTTTGTTCTTTTCAGTTGTTAGTTGTTTCACTACCTGATTAAGACCAATGCATTTTGAATAAGCAGTTTTCAAACAAAGATCAATCTCATTTTCATAGCATGCGATGCGATGCGATGCAATGCTTAGAATGTAAAATGCAACACTTTTTAACCAAAAAGCTATTTTCATTCCCATCATGGTTTCTCTTTGCAAAAGAGTACAAGTTCTAAGAAAATAAAACTGCCTAAGGCTGTACAATGTGCAAAAACTACAAGCAAAAAGAAAACAAAGCAAATGCATCTGAACTGGTGCCGTCTATCTCAAGATCGAGAGGCCCTCTTCGTCCTCTTCCTTGGTCGAGTAGCCTCTGTAGCACTGGCACCATCGGCTCCGCTATTTGAAGCTGAATCAGAACCATCCTCAGTCTCTCCAGCCTCACCCCCAACTAAACCTAAGCCGCTGTCGCCGTCTCCATCTCCAAAGGACTCTGAATGTGCACTCGCCACCTTAGTCTCCTCGCTCGTCTCATCATCATCATCGCCTAGAACGGGCTTTGAAGGGCCACTCTCGCTGCGGCTGCCTCTGGCTCTACCTCGACCGTGTGTCTGAACCTGTCTCCCTCTCCTCTCTACTGCTGGAGGAGGCGCTAAAGGTCCTGACTCTGCTCTTGTTGGGGCATATGATGGGGCTGGCATCTCGAAAGGGATCTGAAAAGGGCAATTTATGAGAATACATTAGTCTGTGCATATGGGATGATTGCTAACGTGCTGTGAACAGTGGATGATAACAGTGTATTTGTTAACAATGAATAATTGCAGTGTATGCATGCCATGGGCAGTGTGTGGGAACAGTATATCGATGTTGTCTTTTGGTGCAATATGCCAGATCAATGAAGTGTGGAACAGTTGCAGTACTAATGTGTTGGCATAAAGACTTTGTGGCATGAAGTGCAAATTGAGAAATTACTGGAATCCTATAGAGGCTGAGCAGATCCAGGCTTGTCCATACCATGTCTGTCAAGGACGCCACGAGCTCAAGGGCCTACCATGTGTACTCTATGGGTGCCTGTAAGTGCATTGAAGGGATTAGTATTTGGCACAACATAATTGACATGAGGTAAATGTGCAAAATGTAAAGTTTGATGCATACCGGGATTGGGCCTCGAACTCCGACAAGTGCATGACCAGCTGGTGCAGGCTCTATGGAGATCTGGCAGGTCTCCCGAGAACGTCTTTGATGAGTCACTATAGTAGGTAGCTTTGGCCATCTAGTCTCCAGCCTCGCCTCAGGATCTCTCCTCCTGTGAGATCTGGTCGCTCTGCCTCTCCCTCTCGCAGCTGGAGCTCTAACTCCCTCACCTCTACGAATGATGGTCAGAGGCGACATCAGATGCATCTGAATGAAGGTCATGTAGTCGCCCTCCATGCGAAAAAGGTCTGCATCTAGTCCTACCAAGAACTCGATCACCTCCTCCTCAGAAAGCCTGTATGTCTCTCTCATAGACGCGGGAGGTGCCATCGATATAAACGGGGCAGGCAAGTTCAAGGTCTAACGCACGAAGCACTCGATCAAGAACCTGGCGTGGCAGATCGGTCCCTCAAGGAGGATGTGATAGCAAGCCACGACCCTAACAGTCTCATATGCGAATCTGGCCCCTAACAGTATCACGTCCCACGGCCGCCATGCGATCTGAAGATAAGAAAATGAACAGATGATTAGTTGTTATCAATTGGCTACTGTGTGTATCAAACTAATTGAAAAGCAGCATGACTATGCTTTGGGTTACCTCGCGCGCCGTAACTGTGTCAAAATACTGTCGGAAGAACATAAAGCTCTCCCGAGTCCTACAACAGAGTAGACCATCATATACCCGAGAGAACGGGACTATCGTAGGGGTCTCCACTATGGGCTCTGGGGTAAGAGTCGGAAAGTATCCGTACACCCATAGCTGCAAGGAAAATGTGATCAATACAGTGTATGAACAGTGTACAGAAAATCCAAAGAGCAAAATGCAATACAATGCATAAAAAAGTGCAAGTTTAGAGCAAAGATTCGACTTTATGTGTGCAGTGTGTAGTATGCAGTGCGTTGTGTGAGCATGTACAGAAAATGCAAAGTAGAAAGCATACAGTGTATGAGCAGATACAGAAAAATGCAGAATAGAGAGTACATGTGTTGCACAAATGTAAAGCAAGAAATGCTAAGCAAAACTGTAAATTGAAAATGGAGGAATTAAGCTGCGTACCTCCCAAGCTCGCCAGCAGCCGCCGATCAAGGTCCCGCACATCCGGGAGGTTGAGCTCATGTATCCATAGAGAGTGGTGAGACCAACTCTGCCCCAGTCGTAGAACGGGACTCGCTGTAGCACCACCAATGCGCTCAGAAAATATAAACCGACGGTATTCCACCTATTCGAGAACAAGGTGGTACCGAAGAGGAACATGAGAAAGCCCCTGGCGTACTGCTTGGTCTGCTCAACAGTCTCAGGCTTGACCCTTCTGAACTGCTCCTCAAACCAGCTGTATCGAACCATACCTACCCGAAGTGTCGGTGGTTATGCCCTGAGTAGTACAGCCCATGCAGCCTCCCACTCTCCCATGTCAAGATCGAGGGGAATCGGATCACCTCCTACGCCTAAGCCAGTGATCATGGCGAAGTCGTAAGGAGTCATCGTTATCTCCCCTGCGGAGGAGAAGTGGAAGGAGTTATTGATATCCCACCACCTCTCCACAAGAGCCCCTAAGAGAGGACAGCTTGTTGTGACTCGTGTCAAACTAGAGCAGAATAAACCAAAGCTGGTCCCGTCAATGATGTCATGGACCCCAGCTAGAAGCTCGTCATACCAATCTCGAGCAGTCATGGTACCATAGCCTCGGAAGGAGCGGGAGCCATCCTGTGTTAATGCATGCAATGCAATTAGATCAAGCAATGAAAGCACAATTGAAAGCACAGTTGAATGCAGAGCACTGATGTATGAGTACATTTAAAAGGACAATTGGAAGTACAGTTGAATGCAGAGCAGTGATGTATGAGTACATTTGAAAGTACACTTGGAAGTACAGTTGAATGCAGAGCAGTGATGTATGAAGTACAGTTGAATATGAAGCAGTAGTGTATGAAACACAGTCAGATCAAGGCATGTGATGCAATCAAATCAAAACAATGCAAGAAATGCAACAGTTAAAGATGGCATTGCCAAAAAGTCAACTTTGTACCTCTACGGCTATGGCCGACAGGTGAGACATAGGCTCTCTCAGTAAGAGGTCGTCTGGCACGTTCTCAGCAAAATCAGTGAAGGCCTTGATGCCTCCCACAACAGGTATAATGTGCGTCTCGAGGTGGTACCTCGTCGGATTGAATGGGCGAAGGCTAGGTGGCAGTGGCTCGGGCTCAACCGCAGGCTCGGGCTCGAAGTCCGCTGCAAACTCTGCTGGAGGTAGTGCGGGGAAGCCCCCGTCATGTGGGACATCGTCAGCCATCTGAAATGGATGCAAAAATGAGCAAAAATACGAAAAATGGTGAACTTTGAATAAAGTAAACCCTATGAGAGAGAGAAAATCAAAGAAAGTTGAAAACTCAGGAAAAATGCACTAACCTTAGGAGAAACTCGAGGAAAATCAACCTGGAATGGTGGAAATGATGGAAGAGGCGTCAAAATCAAATTCTGATCGGTTCAAATGGCAGGGAACGAAAGGGTTTTTGCGAAGAAGATGTTTCTAGGGTGTTGGAAAATGCGTAGAATGTGTGGATCTAGAGAGAAGGCACACCTAGAGAGCAAGGGAGATGATTTTCGTACAAGGGTTTGTAAGGAAATAAAGTGATTTTGCCTCTACTTAAAGAGCCACGGGTCAAAGGACAATTCTGCCCCAATCTGCCATTGATAGCCGGCAGGGGCACATCGATGGCCGTCACCCCTTCATTGATGGCCGCCGATGTACTTGATGGCTATGATGGGCAATGACTTCCACGATGGCGCAGGCCTCCACCAGTTTCCCCTGCCTCTTTGGCCTTAGTATGTGTCCTTGGGTTCCAAGAGATGCAGGGTATGCTCAAAATTTGTTTCAAAATGCCTCCACGAATGCCCAGAATCACATTCGCAGTGCGTGAGGGTCATCACCCTTCAACCCACACAAGGTGTATCCTTTTAGCATGGTGCAATTCTCCAAGAGGTAAATCAGGAGTTGCGTTTGAATTGTTTCTATTGTACGCTTTTGTTGTGGCATAGAAAGAACATCGCTTTTATTGATGCATGGAGTATGTATTTTGAATAGTTGCATTGAATATGCATCATTGATTATCTTGCATTGAATATGCATCATTGATTATCTCGCATAAAACATGCGTTGGTTCCATTTCTTGCATGTTGAGCATTGAGCATGCCTTGGCATCGTGTTGCGATCCTTCATCTCGCATGAGATATGCATTGTATTGCATTGTACCTTTCGAGTTTCTTTCTCATACATGCACAATATTGTATGTACGGTTCATTCAGAAAAATTTCGAGTAACACCATTCCTCTCTCTTACCCCGTTGGTTAGAAATCGGGTACACCTGGTGTTTACGCTAACACCCTGCTAGAAGCGTTTGGACCGTGTCCCCGACGCTTATGCCTCTTTGCTTTGGTTAGAAACATTGGAATGTGTTTTGATGTTTATACCACTCTTCGGTGTTTACACTGTTTCCTTCCCTCTCTCGTGTGTGATACGCTGAGAGGTGTTACTTTCCCTCTCTCGCGTGTGATACGCTGAGAGGTGTTACCTTTCCCTCTCTTGCGTACGATACGCTGAGAGGTGTTTACCTTCCCTCTTGCGCGTGTGATACGCCGAGAGGTGTTTCGTTTGAGACTTCAAGCTCGCCCAATAGTCGCTTTTAGCCTTTCTCGCTTATGCAGAGGTCGGTGTTGTGACTATGTGTAGACACCCCATTTTTGACCGACCCTAAGACTCAGACGTCACCGATTGAGCACTTGGTGATGTTGCATATTGTGCTCGTTCTGAGGTTGCGGAGTCTCGGCTGCGAGCCTTGCCTCCGGACTTCCGGACTCTTTTGTGCCTTGCCTCGGTTTGCGAACCAGGTCCCGTTTTCTCTGTTTTCTCTTCCTGAAGGGAGGGAGAGGCCTCGCATATCATCTCTCAATGGCCGTAGACTACGTTTCGTGGTCATAGGCCATTTTTCCCGTTTGGAGCCCGGTTCTTGGTTTTCGGAGCCGTCGGCCGTGTGCCTCGGTTCGAGATTGCTTAACCACCTCTGTTTGCTCCGATTTTTGGCATACATCTTGTTTACTCCCTTTTGAGGGACACAGTGGCTCGAGAGACCAACTTCGTGGTCAAACGCCACCTCCGGTGCTTAACAGTCAGTTTTCGGGGCCCCGGGCTGCGCGTTTTGGCCCCCGAACCTTCGTTTTGCATCGGTTTGGGTTCATTTTTGGTAAGGACCTTATTTTCATTGTTAGGAAGGTTGTAGAAGGGTGGGAGGCCAGCAATTGTTCTGAAGACCAACTTTATTCCTTCATCACTCTTCATCGCCCGTTTTCTTCACTAGAAAGCTGACTTTTTCCATTCCCGGGCCACTTTTTCTGACTTTTCACCACACCATTGTGTTGTACACATCTGGGAGGCCACCAATATGGATAGGCTGGCCATCAACTCTTCCTGACCCTTTTGAACCCCTCTAAAAAGTTGGTTTTTCTCTCTCCTGGGTCACATTTCCTGGTTTTTCTCCACATAGCTGTGTTGTACACACATGGGAGGCCACCTTTTTAGGGTGGCCGGTCACTAAATTTTCTTGACCCTTTTGACCCTGGCCGGTCGGCTAGGGGATGTGGCCAGCCGGCCACCTGAACCTTCTGAACCTGGCCAGCCAAACTCCTCTCTTCTGGTACATTATAGCTGTGCCAGCTGTTTTGACCCAGACCCTTGCCCGGGGATCTGTCCTTTTGGGGGAAAATTTTGAATTTGTTTTCCCCCCTTTTCTCCACCCCTCTCCCTCTATATAACTAGCCTCTCCCCTTCATTTCTAAGGGTTACAAAACTCAGCCAAAGCTTTCCCCCCCCCCCTCTTCTCCCTCCATTTTCACTATTCAAAGCTCCAAAACCCTAAGATTCTTACACCATTTACACTACAACCCATAGCACAACACCTCCATCACTCATTCCAGCATCTTGGAGGGACATTTGAAGAGGTTGAAAGCTCAGAAATTTGGTCCAAAAGCTGCTGGTTTACTGCTCTTCAAGGGTAAGCATCTATTTCCCTTAAACTTGCATTTTTTGCTTCATTTATAAACCATACTTGCATGCATTTTTGGACTTTATCATGAACTGGAAAAGATTATATTTTGAGCTCCTCTACATGTTTGATTAAGAACTCTTTGTTGTTTGAGGTCTTCTACTACCTCTTGTCTCCTATCTCTCTTTGTAGGCCTATTCTTGCATGATGTGTTAGCCCTGTTTGTAAGCATTTATGGGATTCGAGACAAACTTTAAAGTGATTTATTTTGAGCCCCTCTTCAACTTTGTTAAAGGGCTTTTCACTGTTTGAGGTCAGCTACTGCCTCTTGCTTTCTATCTCTCTTTTGGGGCCATTTTTACATCATATTGTAGCCTTACTTGTGAGCATATTTGAGACTTACCATAAACTGTAAAGTATCTTTTTTTTGAGCCCTCTTCAACTTTGTTGAAGGGATCTTCTATGTTTGAGGTCATTTACTACCCTGTTTGCTCATTCTCTCTTTTAGGGCTGTTTTTGCATGATATATTAGCCCTGTTTGTGAGCCTTTTTGGACCTCGACCTAAACCAAAACAAGTATTTTTTTAAAATCATCTTCATGTTTGATTAAGGTCTATTCTCTGTTTGGAGTCATCTTCCCCTATGCATGCTTCATTCTTTCATGATTAGGGCTATGCATTAGAGCACTTGCATTGGCCATGGTTTGGCCTCTTAGACACTAAAATCCAGTGGATTTTCAGTGGCTTTGATGTATTTTTGAGCCTCAAAATTAGAGAGGGGTGACCCCCTCTCACCTTGTTTTGCTTGATGGTCTTTTTGGCCTTCCAAAGAGGCTCTATCTTGCATGCTTTGTTGACTGATTTCAGGGCCAATTTTATGAGTTTTAGGGCTACCATATTTGATTTCCAGAGTTTATTTTTCCATGCTAAGTGTCCTTTATGTATGTGCTTAATAACCCCTTGTATGCCCTTCCAAAGGAGCCCCTCATTTGTGCATGTGTTGGCCGCATTGCCATGCTTATTTGGACATATTTTGGCATATTTTGTTCACTGATTTTTTCTGGTTTGGTGAGATTCCATATGCTTCATATACTTTCCATGTAACCCATGTTTACTAGTCAAATTTGCATGCTATGTTAGGCCATCTTGCTAGCATCTTTTGGTCATGCTTTGAACTAGAAATGTTCATGTTTTGGGACTTCCTTGGTTCTGTATTTATGCCTCAAGATCAAATAATGCATGCTTTGTATAGCTACAAGTCAATGCATGTGCCTAGTTTTGTGTTTCGGGACCATTCCATGCATCGGGGGCCATATTCTCATGTTTCGGGACCATTTAGCATCATGTTTTAGTGCTGGAAATTACATGCTTGTATTCCATATTCCATGCCTTGCCATGCCTTGTTAGAGTGGCATTCGTGCCTTAGGATCGGTCCTCGGTTTGCGTGCATGCGTGCACGCATCTCGAGTGTCTCATTTTCATCTAATGGCCACTGATGTGAGTGTGGCTGAGGTCCACTCATGTTGGTGTAAGTCCATTATGCATTGTGTATGCCATTTCATTTCATAGCATTGCATATGCTAGGTTGTATGTTAGAGTTTGTGTATGCCATGTTACATCGAGCATCGTGTATGCCATTTCATAACATTGTGTATGCTAGGTTGTATATTAATTGCATTCATGCATGTCATGCATATTGCATTGTGTTTGGGATAGGAGTTAGCTCGAGCACAAGAAACGAGGGACGTTTCGTACTTCGAGTGACGGAACGTGTCTCAATTCTTGGTCACTGACACTCTGGATTATCCATGATGGAGTCTCGGTCTTGTTGTGTTTATGTGTGCATCATTTCATATTAAGTCGTGTAAATCGACTCGTCGGCCATCATGCATCGAGATGTGTGATTGGTGGCACGAGGATCGAGGACTACACTCCCTGAAGAGTAGTCAAGCATACATATGTGCAAATACATTGCCATGCCCCTTTCCTGCTCTCTGTTGCAGCAAATCAGAAACTGGCAATCTTTTGGAGCTTCGCGCAATATTCCGGGCTTAATTGTAAACAGAGGCTAATTGGGGCGTCGCAATGGATTTCCGCGCAAGTAACCCAAACATGCATCATTCATCATCCGGAGCAAAGTTGAGGCAGTCCCTAGCTTGCATCCTAATTTACTGCTTTCCTAGATTAATTTGTTAATTAATTAGGATTTTGTATTTATTCGGACTGTAATTATTCATTTGGGACTGTATATTATTTGGACCCTCCGAACGAGGGCACATTTGTAATAAGTGTGCATGCATGTGATGTATATCTTCCAACCCCACGTCTTTCTCCCTTTTATTTACCAGCTTATGATGTTTAGATTAGGGCATGTTTCAATTAGCATACAGTATGATAGCATATTTGCATCCATTCATCTGTCTTGCATGCACCGGGCTCGGCGCATCATAACTCACTGCATTGTATTTCAATTCCGAGTTGAATACTTGTTAGTTGTAGCATTCCACATGCCATCTCTAGAACAGTCGAGCCTGCTATAGTTGCATTTTTGCATGTGTTGTATTAGGCATCTCTGTATAATCAGGATCATGCATGATTTCTAATCAGCTTCTGTTTTGGCTTGGAGTACTCGGTAAGTTTTTACGCTTTAGCATCCTTGCATGCGTATGAGTGACTGCCATGACAGCATGCTTACCATGAGGCTATATGCTTATGTGACATAACTGCTTGAGTGCCTGTGGGTGAAGGTTGGGTTATTTGGATTGGAACAAATCATCGATTGTAAGTTTTTAAGTCCACTAGATAGTGGCAAAACCATATTTTCTAAACCCACCCGAGGGTGGCAAATTCACGTCTTAGCCTACTTGCGAGTAGCACCATCAAACCATTTTTCAAAACAAGCATGAAATGTTTCGTTCCAGTTCAGGCGACCCAGTCTATACTTGTATGCTGTGCGCATCACATAGTAAATCTAGGCTAATAACGGGAATAAGAACGCATAATGTTTTCAAAACTAGATATCATGGTTAGTAGAGGCCGATCTTTGATCGGGCGAGCGGGGGTGCTCACGAAGTGACCTTTTCCAATCGTACCCAAGTTCCCAAGCCGAGGCAATTTTGGTGATGACGGACACGTAGCCTTAGGCATGAGTCAGGGTTTCCTAAATTCCCCAAAAATAAAATATTTAGGTGGCGACTCTGTATTTGGCAAAGCAGTCCATGTTTGGCTCTTCTTTCAAAAAAATATGTTTTTCTCAAAACGATTTGCCAGATTTGGACTCTTTAGTTCAAGATTAAGAACCGCGACAATTAGAGTCCTGAACTGTAGTGAGCCCAAAATGAACAGAACGGGACTCATCCCTCCTGGGGCGTTCGGGGACCTCTACACATGCTGCTAGTGAAAAGCACAGTATTTGGCCGGGTTATGTGTTGAAGGGAGGTCATTTGGTAGTGGGCGTGGTTCCAGGGGCTTCAGACGCCCCTTCTGATTAAAACGCCCAGGGCCTTGGACAAAGGCATATACAATGGGGTAAAAGTCCTCTGGCCCTGAGGTGGGTATTTTGCTGGTTAAGGGGTGGCACTAGATGTGCTAGTGAAGGGTGTGGCTGTTTTTGGTGTGGTGGAGGTGACCATGCCCATGTCAGAAGTCCTTGCGGCTGCAGCACTACTCGTACTTGCATTTGAACCGCGGGTAAACGCCCACTTGGGATGTTATCTCTCGTGGTCAATCAGACCTTGCTTTATGGCATCCTCAATCTATACCCTAATCTCGTGTAAGTCAGCAAAGGTGGGAAGGGGTAAGACGATCATTTTTTGCATGAGCTTGGATTGAAGGTTGCACACAACCATCCTTATCTGATCTTTCTCAAGCGGCCGAGTCATCATCATGGAGACCTTGGCCCTCCATCGAGTGATGAAGCCAGAAAAGCCTTCCTTCGACTCTTACCTGGTTACCTTAAGATCACGGGTCGTGACCTCGATTTGGGTGTTGTATTAATATTGTGCGACAAAGGCCTCAGCCATCTCCTCCTAGCTTCTTTTCACTGAGTCCTCCAATTTGGCGTACTAGATGGCTGCGATACCCGATAGGGTCCGACCAAAAAGGGAGATCCTCTGTAACCTTGTCAAGCCCACCGGGCGCAAATCATCAGAAAACAACCTCAGGTGGACCATGGAATCTTCTGACCCGTCAAAACGGTCAATGTGAGACATCCTGAACTTGTCCGGCAATGTCATAGCCGAATCAGTGTATCCGTCTTCTATATCCGGGATCAAGTTAACTCCCTGGGCTCGCTTGAATAGCTTTCCGAGCTTACTCATTTTCGGAGCGGTTAGATCCACCTCGAATTCGAACGGCGTGTCCACAGGATTAGCCAGTGCCTTAGACATCTGAAGTGGGATTGGCAGTAGGACTGGTCCTGTCGGAATATCCATATTTTCCTGGATGTGAGCTGCCTCTCCAGGTGTTGGAACCATAGGTGGAGGTGAGGGTGGATGCGAAGCAGACGCTCCGGCTTGTTGGGGTTACTGCTGCTGCTGAAGTCTAGCAATTAGCTCTGCTTGTTAAGCCACAACTTCCACTTGACGGACGGTAACCTCTGCTTGGCGAGCAACATCCCGCTGCATGGCCTACATAGTCTGTTGGAGTTGATGCATCATGCCCTCCATATTAACTGAAAACTACTGATCTGACTGAACAGGTGTGTATCCCCTCTCTGAGGTGGAAGCAGATATCTCAGCCCAACTGCGCACAGGTGAGGTGGATAATGAAAGCTGATGTAAGGCCCCTGAAATATGTATTTACTTCTCAGACCATAATGATGATTTATTTTCTTAAAACCCTCGTTTACTTGAATCAATTCGAATATTGACAGTTAGTAATTGCTAGTTCTATTTTTATCCAAACAGAAATTCCCTAACCTAATTTAATTCTACCTAAGTTACATGTATTTAACTTCAAGCCATCATATATTTTTTTTTATTTCAAAACTTGCCCCAAAATAGTATTTATATCTTGTACCTTGGTATGCCATCAATCTTGCTATATATATATATATATATATGTATGTATACACCTTGAGGGATGTGCCCTTGTACCTAAAATTATAAAAAAAATAATAACCCCATCATTCTAGGAAAAAGTGAGGAGACAACTTTCAAGATATGTCATCATGGAATCCTAGAGAAATACAACCTAGTGACCTACTTAGGATGCAAAATCCAAGAATTAGTTTTATTACAAATAGATGTGGCCTAAACCAATGGAACACACCTCCTAAGTCCCTTCCATTCCTTTAAAATTCAAGCAAAATCCTAACTTTCCATCCAATTCCAACTAAAGGGCTTTTATGTCCTTTTACCCCAATTTGCCTATATATATACCACACTCTCCCTAGCTTGCAAACATACACACAACACACGCCAACACAACCATCTCTTCATTTTCTTTTCTAATGCATGTTTTTAAAGATTCTAAATAAAGTTTCAGATCTGTTATTATCAAGTTCCTATGTTGAAAATACTAAGATTTGAGTATTGTTTCCATCTCTCATGTATTTTACCCATTTTGGCACAAAACCATCTTCTTTTGTACACATCTCTCAACTTTTCAAGGGTACACTTTCAAACAAATTTTCTGAGTTAAACATGTGATAGTTAGCATATTTTCTTCACAAAAGAAATGAAACTTTCCCATGGTGGAACCCCCTTTTTTATAAATTTCCTTGTTTTGGGCATTCTACCTTAAAACCTATTTTTTTAGTCAACTTTCAAAAATTCCAGAACAATGTACAAAAATATTCTGAACCTCTATTTTATGTCAAAACCTTCCTTCAGGAGTTAGCTTTCAACTAAAATTGGTTTCATCGAAAAACAATGAGTGGTTTGCAAGAAAATCAAGTTTTAAATAACGATCGACAGATCTGGGCAGATTCTGGACAGATTCTGGAACAGTGCTGGACTATTTTCTAAATAACTTAAAATCGGGAAAAGAAATCCCATTTCCGAAAAATGTTCTAGAAACTAGATCAAATTCTCTATGAACCATAGGAAAACCGAGTCCGGTGGATGAACCTAAGTAGTCCTTCCATATTAACCTTCATGTGATGTTAAATCTGGAAATTTGTTATGTTTGGATGTTTTATACCCTTGTATTCATGAAAATGTTTAATGGCTTATTATCATATCTTGGCATGATGTTGTATGGGTATGTTATGTTATTTATCTTCTTATCTTGAGGAGGCATGCTTATGTAGATTTTATTTTATCATTTAGTTGGACTAACCTTGACTTAAAACACTTAATTCAACGGGAAACCTAATTGGGTGGGTATTGGGTTTTCGAACACTTGAGTAATGAAAAGATGAGAAAATGTGATATATGGTTTGTTGGGATGCGTTCCCTATTCGAGTTTAAATCTTGCGCAAGTGGTTTTCGGGACCCTTGAACGGAGCGGTTGTATTTGGACCCTAGGTGGTTTGGTATAAGGAGGGATTCGGGCAAGGCTCTATTTTTACCGTCTCTTTTGAGGCCCTGCGGTTGCACTACGCGGTATATAACCATTGGTAGGCATCGGAGGTTAGTTTTGCAACAAAGCAGCAAAAGAGGGGGCATACCGAATAATCCGCATCCGATTCTTGTGGTCGGAAGGACGAAATCTCTTTGGGGGATTTCTAGTTACTAACATCTGACTCAACTCTTAATGTATTTATTTGTTTATTTGAGTATCATGCTTTACTACTTGGTGCTATAAATGTAATTGTGTATTGGACTGGGAAAAAGATGTGGGGTGTGTGTGTGTTTACTGGGCATTCAAAGCTCACGGCATATCATGCCAGGTGACGAAACGGAACTCATAACTGGAGACGACGAGCTTGAAACCTTTGAAGACTTTTGGCTACCCTAGAAAAATTAGAAGTTTCTTTTTGGATGTTTTGTAAAGACTCATTTGAAGTTTTAAGCCTTCTTTTGGATGTAATGTAATGGAACCATCTTTTGAATTATATACGTATTGTGGTTGTTATGTACCTATATCCTATGTATGAACCTTATTGTTGCTTATGAGACCTTGTGCCAATGCCTTGTAAGATCTGTCAAAAACGTAGTGCGCTGCCTAAGAAAGCTGGACTTAGAAGGGAGGCTATTTTGACTCCTCCGGCGATTTGGGATCTTACTTGGTTATTGACCATAGGACTCACTAGTGACTCTCCCTTGACTACAACCTATAGTGTAGAATCGGGGCGTCACAGCTGATCTGACAATTGCTGTACTGATACTCTCTGCCTAACTACCCTCCGTCTGGTAACCGGGAGTAATGAAAAGAACACTGCTTGTCCGTCAACTAGATCCTCAGATCGATGAAGCCTTCTACCTCTAACCCAGAGTACTTTGGGGGAAACTACCTCTTCAGAAGCAATGATGCAATACTACCTTGGAAAAAGGAAAAGAAAGCAAAAATAAGGAAACAACAAGCAGAAAAACGGACAGCATTTCGGCTTAAATAAAGACAACACACAGTTGACATTGTAAGCTAAACAAACTATTCTCAAACACTAATCGCTGCCCCCCCGCCCCCCTCCAAATCACTGCCTCAAATCTAATACCCCCAAATACTGATGTCCTCAGACTGATACCCAGACTTGCAATTGATACATACAACCCTGTAAAGACATACTTTGACAGCACATATCAAGCAAGTAAGAGCCAAAACACCCTTATGGTGGGGTAGGGTTTCCCTGTCCTATTTTGTCAGGAGCTAGGGTTTCACTATGCACGCAGCGGCTTCAAACAACCTACATTCGAGTAAGCAACATGTCCTAATTTAGAATGGTCTCTATGGCTTCCAATATGGAACTAGGTTGAATGGTCAAGAAGGGTGCCTCGGCAAAACCGAGGTTTGTGTTCCCATCGTGGCAGAGCCCGTAACCGGTCAGCCTTATGACACGTTTTTCAAAGCAAGCCTCTGGCAAACCATTTAGAAATAGCAGATGGCAAACACTGTGACTTAGGCGCACCAATGCAAATGCAATGCAAAGAATCACATAAATGTAGATAAAACAACATATCATGAGTTTTGAGTCAAGTTCTCTAAATCCCCAGCAGAGTCACCAGAAACTGTAGACCGCCCAGAACTCTTTCCACGCGCCCCCCTTTCAGAGAGGGCGCAAATTGGGTTCCTGCTACTACAGTTCGGACTCCTGCCACGGTTCTGAGTCTAATCTCACAAAGTGCAATGTAAGACTGATAAATCACCAAAGAGTCCAAATCTGGTAAATCGTTTTAGAAAATCAATTTTAATTAAAAAGTTCCAAACATGGATTACTTTGCCAGATTTCAAAGTCGCCACCTAAATATTTTATTTTGAAAAATTTAGGAAACCCTGACTCGTGCCTAAGGCCACGTGTCCGTCATCACCAAAGTTGCCTCAGCTCGCGAACTTGGGTACGAGAGGGGAAGGTCCTGAAATGAGCACCCTCACTCGCCCGATCAAAGGATCGACCTCCACTAAACATGATATGTTATTTTGAAAACACATGTGTTTTTATTCCGGTTTATTAGCTAACCTTACTATGTGATGCGCACAGCATACAAGTACAGACTAAATCACTCAATTTGAAACAAAATATCTCATGTTCGTTTTCGAAAATGGTTTGGAAGTGCTACTCGCAAGTAGGCTAAAGCGCGGATTTGCCACCCTCAAGTGGGCTTTAAAATATGATTTTGCCACTTCGCAAAGTGGGCTTAGAACTCACATTTGATGAATTGTTCCAATTCAAGCAATAAAGCATTCACCCACAGGCATTCATGCAGTTAAACACTTAAGCAAATAGCCTCATGGAAAACATGCTAAACATGGCAACACTCACACTCATGCAAGGATGCTAAAGCATAAACACTTACAGTGCACTTCGAGCCAAAACAGAAACTAGTTGGAAATCATGCATGATCCTAACTATGTTAAGATGCCTAATGTAACACATGCAAAATGCAACTAAATAGGCTCGGCTATCTAAGATGGCATATGAATGCAACAAAATTTGATACACGTATTCAAATAGGATTTGAGATACAATGTAGTTTGAATGATGCGCCGAACCCAGTGCATGCAAGACAAATTAATGATGCATGCAAGCATAAGGTATGCTAATCGAAATATGCCCTAATCTAACCACTGAAGGTGGGTAAATAAAAGGGAGAAAGAAATGGGGTTGGAAGACATGCACACACACAGGCACACTTATTACAACAATACGCCCTCTCGCAGGAGGGCCCGAATGAATAAAAGCTAAGTTAATCTACTAACTAATTAACTAACATAGCTAATTAATTACAAACCGAACTAATTGATTAAACACTTAACCAATTAATTACAAAATGACTAAGCTAATAAACTAATTAGCTGAGCAAATGGAATGAACAGCCTTCGGAAGTGAGAGGGATATGCATGCTCGGTTGGCTTCACCCCGAAAATCCACTGCCTTGCCTCAAGATGCCTCTGTTTACACTCTTTTGAACCTCTGAAAATTGTGCCATCTTTCAGACTGCTTTTGTTTGATCCCAGGAACATGCTAAGGGATGATCGACTAGAAGTGATGGCCATCGGCCAGTATTGATGGCCGGTCGGCTAGCTTGGGTGGCCAGTCAGCCACTGATTCCTGAAATTTCTCCTTTTGTTGCAACAGAGCACAAACAGAGGCATGACAGTGTATTTGCAAGGAAATGTGTGTGCAACTACTCTCCTTATCATTTCTCAAGCTCAAATGAGCGTAGTACTCGGCTCTCAAGCCACCAACCACGCATCTCGATACATGATGGCCGAAGAGTCAAGCTTGCACAATGTTAGTGAATGCACAAACAACACATAAGAGCCTCCACCTCTATCATGCATGGTCAGGAGGGTCGGCGATCAAGAAATGTGACACGTTTTATCACTTGGAGTATGAAACGTCTCACATTTCTTGTGTTTGGATTAACATTTGATCCAAACACAATGCAATGCAAACAACATGCCGATCTTTCAATGCTAAAGCGGCATGCACAAGACTCAATCATGCAAGCAATGCATGCAATATATGTTAAAGGGGGCCAAGAGCACTAAAGCAAGTGAAGACTATTACACATGAGGCATGCACTATCAATCTCAAATGGTCAAACCAGCTATGGACAGACCTAAGATACGCCAAAATAGTGGCCAAAACACACTAAAACTTAGGCACAAAAAACAAGAAATGCATGCTCATTCATTCGCTCACAAGCAAGGCACAAAGCTTAACTTTCAAACACATTGAGAGAGTGATATATATGAGAGCATGATAGAGGTACAAGCACTAAAATTATATGCCAAATGATGACATATCATGAAAACATCACAAGTAAAGCATGCTAGGGGCCTCAAACACAAAGCTAGTGAAACCCAACTACACTATAGCTATACAAAGCTAATCATATATGACCAAGACCACTTAAAACAAACCTCAAGCATGTTAAATCAGTGGCAAAAATGTGCTGGAGAAAAGCTACCACATACTAGGATGATGAGCTAAAACCTTAGGCATGCAAGACTAGTAAGCAAATTACATTACAAGTGTAAGATGCAAGCAACAAGCAACCAAGCCAGCCCAAAAAAAAGCTTAAACATGTTAAAATATAGGCTAAAACATGATTGAACCAAGCCTACATCAACCACAAAAACAAGCTACTTTGGAATGCTAACAAGGCATAGCAAAGAGATACAAGGAGGGGAGGCCACCCCCTCCTACTTTGGATCTCAAAACAAGTTTTCTACCACTGAAAATCCCCTGGAGTTTAGTGGTTTTAAGGCCAAAAAAAGAATTGTTTCAAAGGCCTCAAGAGATAGCACAAAGCATAGCAAACAAGCCACAAGAGAGGGGGGAGGGGACACCCCTAACCCCAACAAGGCCTTAAACCACTATTTTTAACACTTAAAAATAGAGGTTTTTACAGATGAAACTTAGGCCAAAAATAGCATGCAAAGGTGGCCAAATACTTAAGCAAAACAAAGCTTAAAGAGGGTAAGTACTCACCCTTGAAGAACCACAGCAAAACAAGCACTTCTGAGCCAAAAACCAAGCTTTGAGAGCTCAAATAAAACCTCCAAGAGCCTCAGCAACAAGATAAAGGTGTTTGATTAAGAGCCCCTTTGCAAAAGTGTAGAAAAAAAAACACTTTCAAGCACTTTTAAGCACTAAAATATAGAGAAAGAGAGAGAGAGAATTTTCAGCTCCAAAATTTCTAAACCTCTGGAAAGGGAGAGGCACCTCTGCTTATATAGAACAAGGAAGCCAAAGCTTCCTTGACAAGCTAGAAGCTTGTTTGAATCCATCCATACACGTGTATGGAGGATACACTCAGTGTGCAACAGCTGGCACACAAAATATCTGAAAAAGCAGGAAAAATGCCCTTGGCCAACACATATGGCCAACCGGCCATTAATAAGGTCTACCGGCCGTCAGTGAGCCCGATCGGCCACCATTGATGGCCGACAGGAACAAGGCCTGGCTGATGGGCATAGGGCCTGGCCAATAGGTTGTAGGGCTAGACAAAAGGCCACCCTCTTCCCTCAGAAACAAAGCCACAAGCTCTTGGTACACAACCAAGCACAAAACAAACAAGTTAAGAGGTCCGAAGGCAAGGCACTCCACCAAGAACTTGAGGTACTCAAAACGAACACAAATTTGGATGATCATCGATTGTTCAAACGATGACGTCCAAGTCTTGAGGGCGGTCAAAAATGGGGTGTCTACACACTTCAATCTCATTGATACTTTATTTGATTCATCGGAATGAGGTAAATGATGATTCCCATTGCAATGAATTTTTCATTATTCTTTTAGTCAACCAAATATGAGAAGTGCAAGGAATCTTTACACTTTATTACAGTGAACCAAAGACTACCTTAGAGTTTCATGTGACATTTTATTCCAGAAGATTAAAACATAGGGGAAAGGAAAATAGAAGAAGAAACTCAATCAAACTGCCAAATTAATAGTATGAAAGTAAACAACATTTTCCCTTTCCCTAATCAATCATCAATCGAAGACACTACAAGTCCAAATTCCAAGCTAATCTAAATATGCAAAATTCCTTTCAATCTAGTGATGTTGTACATACAATTGGTTGTTAGATGAGTTTTGGTCCAAAGTCTGCCGCTTTTGGCACTAATTTTTTTGGCTACGCACATCTTGTAGGAGAGAGGTTACATTGTAAGAAGAAAATGTTATATATGAAAAGGCTATATCCAATTGCAAGAATAAAATATAAAAGATGTAGAAAGAAGCAAATCTATTTAGGACTAAGTTCCAACTTAGAGTTAAAGACCCAAAATTTATTTTTGAAGTGTTTTTTTTTTTTCATTTTTTGTTTTCAGGTAAGAAAAGTGCTTTAGATTATAATTAACTCTATCATCAAGGCATTGCTTGAACATAACTTGTCTAAATTGGCAATTAACTGAACTCTACGAAGAGTTAAACTCACCCAAGCGTGGCTAAACAACCAACAAAGTCAAACTCTAAACAACCAACAAATTATTTATTGAAATCAAACTCAACCACCCCAACCTCACAATTCCAAAAGGTACGAAATTTTCCTCTATTTTTTTCTTCAACAATCAAACACCTAGAAAAGTCACACATAAAATATTTAAAAAAAAATATAATGATAGGAAAAGTCCAAAACCCAGCAATTTTAGCTATCCAAGCCTATAAACAACAATTCCTATTTAGCAAAGTTGAGAGCTCTATCCGCTAAACAACAATTTCCAGCAACATATAAAACATATGTTAAAAACTTAAATCCCATCCCATATCCCAAGAATGTCTGATTTCCTGAGATGAAAAAAAAAAAAAAAAAAACAACGCATTTCCATTATTCATTCATAATCAACATTGATTCAAGATATAACTATAACCTGCTCAATCCATTTCAAAATTATAACAACAAACTAAGCATCACTGTAACAATGTAATAAATATATTTAAAAAAAAAAAAAAAAACTTGAATGTAACAATCAATCTTCAAAACAAATTAAAATAGATATATAACGACGTAAAATGAAATGAAATGAAATGATGGGTGTTGAAGATGGGGGTGGGGAGAGGGCTTCGAGCGAGGGAGTTACATATCAGAGCCGTTGGGGTGGGGAGTGGTTTTTTGGCTAAATGTCATATAAGACTTTGTATTTTCCTACCTCTTCATTTTGGTTTTCCCCTTTGGCTTGACACACTTTCAACTTGGAGCACGAAACTCATCATTTTTGCAATATGCATTCATCGGAATGGACCAAACAGTTGCATATAGTTCTCTAGTAGTGTGTAAACTTGGTGTTCTATCCAGTTCTTGAAGAACCAATGTTTTTGACTTAAGGTTATATTAGTTGCTAAAATCAAAGGGCTTAAGTTTTGCTATTTTTGAATACATACTTGGGTTTTCTATAGCCAAATACAATTAAAAAATAATATAAGCAAAAAACCACAACTATATAAGAAGCCAAAAAGAAAGACAATCCATTTCAATTATCATAATCCAATTTACCGAATTAATAAATGACATCGATCACTGAAAGTAGAAAAATGAAAGAAAAAAATAGGAAAAAAACAACCCATCATTGCCAATTAAAATTTTATTCAAGTCTAAGCATATGCTCTCCTTCCCCCCCAACAAACAAAAAAAAAAAAAAACAAAACCCAAGTAACTTTTAAATTTTAGAAATTGTTGATCAGTCATGCACTCAGATACTTTGAATAAGGCAAGAAAGTGATGTCCTCAGTTTTGATTATGTTCACAAATTAAACTTGCAACTTAATTATTGTTCAATCACTCTTCTTGGACAATGATGGATAAACAAAAATGATGACAGGTTATCTAACAAGGATATACATAAGAAAAACGTAAGAATGGTGATTATAGAGGTTATTTATATACTCTATACACTCTAACTAATCATACCTTCAAGAAGATGGCAAAACAGCCATATTATGATTGTCTATTTGCTTTAGTTTCCATTGGCCTTCTAGCCAAAACAGAGGAGAACAAACCTACTTTGCCTTGTTCAACAACTAATAGATTGTAGTTTAAATCATAAAAAGAGACATGAAATCATATAAGTTCACCAACAGTTTTCTTTACTTCTTTTACACGGCGGGACATGATTTTTAGAGGAAAAGAGACCCAAAAGAGAGAGAGAGAGAGAGAGAGAGAGAGAGAGAGAGAGAGAGATGAGGCAATTGAAACCATATAAAGCGTCTTAACCATGAACAACAACAAATAAACCCAATTCCCAAAGATATCTTAATGGCACTTCCAAACACAATCAGACTCCAATCAAAATTGAGTGAATTCCTGTAACAAAGCTAATCATTTCAAAAACTTGACACATCTTAATCCAAGAAATTATTCATGAAACAAACACAAACACAACCCTTTATTGGCCAAGAAATTGAGTGAAGTATCTTATTTTTTTATTTTTATTTTTGTAATTATTCATGAAGCAAATCTGTATAAGAAAAAATGTAGTGAAATCAAGCTACAACCAAACTGAAAAATCATTTCACCAAATCCAAACAAATCAAATAAAAAAAATTAAATACCAAACAATACACACCAGCTAGTGCTCTGCAATCTCAAAAAAATTAAAATTAAAATGCACACCAGCTAGTGCTGCTGCTGCAGCCAATCAAATTATAACCACATAAGCAAAACAAACATTGTATTGCCATACACCTAAGTTGATAACATATGTATGTTTTTACAAAAGAGTGGGTTAAAGTTTTACAAAAGATATGTATGCATCACAAAAAGTGGATTAAAGCTAAACAAAATATGTATGATTTACAAAAGATGTGTCAATAACATGTCTTGAAACATGTGTTTGCCCAAACTTCCTCCTCATTACTTTCCAAAAAGTTTTTATATCAACTTGTATATATCTCCAATGAGGAACATGCACAACAATTTGGTAATTTGTGGAAACAAAAAAATGTATATTAGTACATTTGTTGAAAATATACATATCAAAACACTTTGAGATTGAAATTACTTTATTAACTTATCACCCATTACAATTATAGGTATTTTGATTTGATCATAGAAATATATAAACCCATCAATGTAGAGGGAGAAATATGTAAAAAGAGAAAATATAAAGCCATCATATTTGCAACTCCAGAAAACTTGTTTAGATGCCCCTAATTTCTTTGGTAGCCTAATCTTTCCTTCCAAATAGTAAGTTTTGATGGTTAATTCATGACTCATAGTTTTGAGGTTTCCCAATTTGTATATTAATAGCACTAATTTTTTCTATTTAAAAATAGCAATAAATTTGTAAAATGGCTTAAGTTTTGCTATTTATGAATACATACTTGGGTTTTCTATAGCCAAATACAATTAAAAAATAATATATGCAAAAAGCCACAACTATGTAAGAAGCCAAAAAGCAAGACAATCCATTTCAATTATCAGGAATATATTAGAAAAATTTTATGCTACCAAAACACATAAGCCAATCTTCTTTGAATAATTTTAGGTATCATTAAAATTTAGGGGGAAAAAAAAAGGAACTTAGAATTTAATACTTGTAACAAAGTAAACTATGAGTTTTAATTTTATTAATTTAAATATTAAATTTCTGATTTTTTAATATCAGAAAAAAGCTGAAATTGGTCGACCAGAAATTGTTTCACCATAAATTATTATCACCAAAAACAAGGTGCAAAATAAAATGGATTTTTGATTATGGCTTTTTGATTTCTGTAAACAATTCTTGCAAACAGTCACAATGCAACAAAATCAAACCAAAAATAGTATACTAATGTTTCAATCCCAAAATAGAAACTCATTTTATCAGCAATCACCCATTTACTCATAAAAATCTTACTCAATAATTTTATGAAATCCTCATAGGTTTAGTTCATGAAACCCACAAATATGAAACCAAAATCGAAATATAACCCATTTCAAAATACAAAACCAAAATCCAATTTTATATAAATCAAAACCCATTATAATCATAGGTTAATTGATAAAACTCATTTCCACTGTAAAGAGAGAAAATGTAAACCCATCAATGTAAAGAGAGAAAATATAAACCCATCATATTTGCGACTCATTTCAAATTTATTTTATGAAATCCATCAAATTTCAACCCATCACATTTTTTGAAATACATACAGAAATAGAAACCGATTTCAATAAAATCAAAACCCATCATATTTGCAACCCATTTCAATATTTATAGAAATAGAAACCCATTTCATTGGTTAGAAGAGTGAAAGGGCAAAGGAGAATAGAAATGTCACCTGTGAAGAGTTATCGGAGATTGCATAACCGAAACCGAAAGAGAAATTTAAGCTAAAACCAGTGAGGAAAATGGAGAGTTGCTGGAGAATGTAAGAAGAGAGAGATATGAATCTATCTCTTAACATGGGAAAGAGAGACAGAGCAAGTGAAAAGACACATTTTGGGGGGAAAGCAAAAATGAAAAAATTATCTTGACTCTTAGATACTTTCTAAGTATGATCTCAACCCTTGATTTAAAATGTATCTCTGATACATTTTAAGACATTTTCAAAAAGTCTCTTGGCTTACTATATAGATATATGTTTATATAAAGTACATAAATTATTAATGCTACACCTATATACTTTTTGAGAAATTTCAATTCAGTTAAAATTTTAAAAAGTAATTATAAATTAGTGATAAACATTATAAATATTAATTTTTAAAATCATAATATTTATCGTAAAATTGTAATAATTTTTTGAAAGAACCACTGTGCGATAATTTCTCTAATATTTTTCTTCTTTTCTTGTTAAACTTGGCCTCTGTATAAGAAAATTGATGCCAATTTTGGACCAAATCATAGAAAAATTTCGTTGCAATGATTTTGAATGAAAAGGACAAAAAAAAAGAAAAAGAAAAAAGAAATAAAGAAAAAAAAGAGAGTACTATTTAGCATAAATATTAAAAAGTTTATTACACATTAATAAAAAAAAGTTTATGATTTTTTTGTAACTTTTTTTTTTTTTTCTAACACCACTGGAGTGTAATTTCCTCCCTAAAAAAAAGATGGACATAAATTATTATTTTTACCATTTCATTTTTCACTTCTACAAATTTTCTTAATTGTTTTTTTGAATAAATATTGAGTGCTCTAATTTTGGAGTTCAAAAAAGAGTTTTAATGATGTTGCAAAGAGTGGGGCCCACATGTGATGTGATATGTGTGTCTATGTTTTTGTTTTTATTTTTTATTTTTTTAATTTTTCTCTTATCACATCATTAGAATTCTCTTTAGAGTTCTACAATTAGAGCTCTCTATCATTGTTGTTGTTTTTTTATTCAAATACAAGACAAGGGGCACATGGGGCAAAGCAGGGGCTTTTATGCCTAAAGTTGGGCTCACTCATGGCCACATTTTCTTCCTCTGAACCCTGAATTTTGTAAAATTTATTGAATAATTAATTATTCATGTAACAAATTAGACTAATTATATATAATTTATTTTTAAAATTATATTTATCATTCATATTTTAATGACTAATATGATCTGATATATGGTTACTAATTTTTAATTAATTTAATTTTTTATAGACATAATTTATTTACCAAATCGTATAAAATTAACTATTCAGATTATAAGAATAATCTCAAGATGATCCCACAAAGCGCGCTACAGCTTCTACTATGATCATAGGTAAAACTCATACCCCAACCTTATTATTTAACATGGAGAAATGTTGTGATCAGGGACAAACCTAGTAATGTAGAGGGGCAAACACATATACAAACGAATATTTTAAAAGAAAAGTATAAATCACAACATTGATTTTTACTAATATAAAATGCAAAAAATATCATAAAAACATATATAAATATATATTTTTTAATTCGTGTTGAGTTATAAAAAATAGGAATGCAATTTGTGATCCCTGGTTATGAGATATCATTTTTTTTTTTTTTTTTTTGAGGTTCAAATTATTAAATTTAAAAATAATCAATAACTAATATTGATATATAAAAGGAGTTCTTGAGAGTGTAAGGAGGCAATGGCCCCCTCTAGTCCATAAATTTACTTGCCATTTATGTCATAACAGCGGTTGTATAATGAACTTAACTGCCATATATATATTTGATTAGCAAAGAAAATTTTTATTGATGATGAAACTGTGGGGACATATTTTTTTTGATAGCAACACGTGGCCAAGGTGGCACCGAAGTGCCGGCCAAGGTGCCACGTGTCCTTATCTTGACGCTGAGGTAATCTCGGCTAGGTCAAGGTTATCTGCGGAGATACTAGAATCCCAGATGAGTGGATAAGTTACAAGAGTCCTAGAATGAGGGAGGACTTCAGCCTGGATAAGGATAAAGCTCTTTGGGAGTTTATCTTTATCTATTTGAGAGTCCTGGATAGGCATTGAGCCAGAGTCCATTGAAGCTAGGCTTCTACAGGGATCAGGTCAGTATTGGTTATAAAGGTAAGGCACTCTCATGGGTCTGAGGTACGCTTTTTGTATTCTGAATAGTGAGTAAAGCACTTTTGCTATCTTTGAGAGATAACTGACTTGATCGTCAAAGTGCCCCCGGGTGAACGAACCACCGCTGGAGTCTTTTTCTTTCTGTGACAGGTCGTTTGGGCGGAATCTATTCTGCCAATGTTCTTCAGCTGAGTACCTGTTTGGCAAAGTGGTCAGAAAACAGCACACACAATTTGGCACCGTCTGTAGGAAAGAAAGAAGAATAGATGGCCAACGATGCACAAAAAGAAAAGGTTAGGAACGACACCCGTACTGGGAGTGGTAAGCACATTGACCCTAATGTGGAGGAGGATAACTACAATGAAGAAACTAGGGATCAAAATCCCGGAGAGAAAGACGTCGACAAGGAGGGCGACGTACCAAAGAAGTCAGACGGGGGCAGGTATTATAATGAGGACGACCTCTAGGTATGGAAGGATAGATGCCTACGGAGGGACGGCGAGATGAAGGGACTGGCGAACAAATTGGTGGACCTGCAGTCGGTTGTCAATTTCATGATACAGAACAATGTCATGCAGCCACTGTTCCCGTTACAAGACACGCCGATTCCAGTGGCCAAGAACAATACCCAGAAGGGAGGGCAGAAAACAGTCTCTACAGTTCCCCAGCACCCCAAGACCAAAGAACACTCTCACCGGCCTTCAAGGCAGGTCGGGCGAGGAGAGTCAATGAAGGGAGATTCTCGGAGGATGCATCGTACCAAGGAAGAAAACCCCAAAGAACATCGGCATGTTCAAGGGAAGGAACTTTGTTTCGATGCAACTAATGGAGAGAGGTCCAAAAGGACTCATAACGACACCGGGAGTAGCGCACTGAAAAGGCTGAAATCCGTTGATAGCTGAGCTCCTGGATGGACCAAGGAAGATCTAAGGGATTACTTCCAGAGGAAGTAACAAGATGCCGAGGTAACCTCTCCGGTCAAGTCGAGAATGCCGTTCTCGGTGAAGTTGGACAAATTTGAGGCCCTGAAAAGGTTCTATATGCCGAGGTTCTAGATATACGATGGTAAGTCGGACCGTAACTTTTACGTTGGCTTGTACCTAAACTCAATGGCATTGTACACCGGGAATGAGCCATTGCTCCACAAAGTGTTCTCCTCATCCTTTGGGGAAATTGCATCAGACTGGTTTCACAAGTTGCCGAAAGGAACTGTGAAAAGTTGGGAAAGCCTGGCCGAGATGTTTGTGGCTAGGTTTGTGACAAACAAACTACAGCCATTGAGGGTGGACGCCCTGATGGCTCTGAGAATTGACGAGGATGAAAGCCTTAGGGCCTATGCCAAAAGGTATTATGAGGTGTTCAACTAAATACCAGGATGCAACCAAGAGGTGGCGGTCATGCCTTTTAAGAATGGCCTGAAAGATGATTGCCTGCTTCGAAAATCACTAGCAAAGACATTGCCAAAAAGTTTGGAGGAACTTATGGCTAGGATAGAAAAGTATGCCAGGGCCGAAGAGGACACGTCGAGGACAAAGGCATCAAAACAAGAAAAGAAAAATGGTTCGCCGAAGCGAGGCCGAGGCAATGGTGGATACAATAAACTAGAAACAGGACTAAGGGCTGCACAGGTAGTCACAACCGTGTTTCGAATTCCGATCTACAAAGTCTTGGAAAAAATTCGGAATTAGCCCTATTATAGAGCTCCAGAAAAGCTCCCTGGTGAATTTGTGGAAAGAAGTTTGGGGAAACATTGTGCCTACCACAATGAGGATGGGCATCTAACTCAAGGATGTAGAGCCCTAAAGGCATATCTGGAAGACCTAGTAAGACAGGGTCATTTAAGAGACCTGATAGATGAGACCAGGACAAGGGAAGAGCAAGCGAGACTGCCTCAGGCACCAGCAGCACCACCCCCACCAACACCACAACCACAGGTAAGCGAACCTCGAGTGATCAATGTGATTCACTCGAAGGTGAATGAGAACGAGATACGGGGGGAAACTCAGAAGGTAAAACACCTACAACATGTGTATCAGGTCCGACAGAAGAGACCTAGGTGTAGACACCCCATTTTTGACTGACCTTAAGACTCAGACATCATCGATTGAGCGCTCGGTGATTGCACATGTTGTGCTCGTTTCGAGGTTTCGGAGTTTTTGGCTGAGAGCCTTGCCTCCGGGCCTCTAAACTCTTTGTGCTTTGGCTCAGTTTACGGACCAAGCATTGTTTTCCTTGCCTGAGGAATAGAGAGGTCTTGTAGACCACTTTTTGTGGTCGTAGACCACTTTTCCCGTTTGGAGACCAGTTTCCGATTTTCGGAGCCTTTGGTCGCGCGCCTTGTCTCTTGACCTCTTAATGTTCTCCGTTTGGCGTGGTTTTTGAACCACACCTTATTTCCTTGGCCTAGAGGGCCACTGTGGTTTGGGAGACCACTTTTGTGGTCGTAAACCATTTTTGGTGCTCGTCAGCTAGTTTTCTTGGCTCATTTAGCGCCTTGCCTCCAGTTTAAATCTTGCATCCGCTTTGGTTTGTTTTTGGTATAAACCTTGCTTTCCTTGTTTGGAAGGTGGTACAAGGGTGGGAGACCAGTTCTTCCCCTTGGAGACCACTTTTCTTCCCGCCAGCCAGTTTTCTGGTCGAGAAACTGGTTTTCTTGGTCTTTGGACCATCTTTTCTGGTCGGCCACCACACATTTTGCTTGTTTTCATGTTGCTAACCATCTCCCACTATGGCTGACCAGTTGTCTTCTTGGGAGACCACTTAAAGTGGTCGGCCAACCACTTAAAGTAGCTGGCCGACCACTTCAAGTGGTCGGCTGCTTTTTGTTACCTTTTTGGAGATATTTTTGGCCAGCTGGCACAGCTAGAGAGCACAAGAATCATCCTCCATACATGTGTATGGAGGGATGGCCTTGAGCCTTAGCTTCTTGAAGAAGCTTGTGTTTTTGCTCTCTATAAGAGGGAGGCTCCCCCTCCCTCCTCCAGGTTTAGCTTTTTGGTGTTAGGGAGTGGTAGATATGCCTTTATCTCTATATCTCTCTTTGCTTCATTTTTGTGCCTTAAAGTGTCATTTTGTCTCACTTTTGTACACAAACACACACTCAAACACCATTCTCTTGGAGCTGAGGTCCCTTGAAGTTGTTTTTTGGAGTTTCTTGGATTGGTTTGAGCTTAAAGAAGCTGCTAGAGTTACAGCTTTGAAGGTGGTTTTCAAGGGTGAGCTTTTAACCTTTTAAACCCCCATTTTTTCTTAAGCTTTTATCCCTACTTGCATGTTGTTTTAAGCTTAACTCTTAACTACAAAATTTTCTGAATTTTGGTGCTTAAGATCTTTGTTTAAGGTCACTTTTGTATTTGGGGTTGTTTACCCCCTCTTAGGCCTTGTTTGGCCTTGCTTTTGTGCCTTCTTTGTGAGCTTTTGGGACCACCTTGTTTTGGCCTTCTCACCACTGAAATCCAGAGGAATTTCAGTGGTGGGGATGGTGTTTTGAGGTCCCAAAAAGGAGAGGGTCATCCCCTCTCCTTGTGTCTTCAATACTTGTCTTGAATGCCTCATGTGTGAGCATGTTTGTTAAGTTTATGTTGGCCATATTTTAGCTTGTATTTGGGCTTATTTTTCTAAGGCATACCACTATTTTTACTTGGTTTGGTCACTCCATGCATGGTTTATACACTTGTAGTGTAAATCTCATAAACTAGCTTTGTATGCTTCATGAAGTAGCATGTCATTGTAGCTTGCCTTGAATCCATTTCAGCATGTTTTTGGTGATGTTTTTCCATGACATACCTCCGTTAGGCTTTGGTTTGGTCACCACTTGCATGCTCCATGCACTTGTAGTGCATTTCTATGAATTAGCCTAACATGCATCATGCTTTAACATGTCATTCTAGCATGCTTTTGGCTTAACTTCAAGAAGCTTTTGTCCATGTTTGAGTATGCTCTAGCTCTAATTTGTGTTTTTTTGGTCATGCATGCCATGCTTGTATAGCTATAGTGCATTTTAGCTTGTTAGCTTTGTGTGTCAAGTCCACTAGCATGCTTTACTTGGCCTATTTGAATGATTTGGTATCATTTCATATGTGATTTCAATCCATGTTTCATGCTCATGCACTTGCATTTATCACTCATTCAATGCGTTGGAGGGTTTCCCCCTTTATGCCTTAACATAATTCATTGAGTATGCCTTCATGCCTTAGCTTGCGAGCCATTATTTCAATGTGTTTTTGGGGTTATCTTGCCATGATATAACTCTAATTTTTGTTGGTTAAGTCATCCCATGTTTGGTCTTAATAGGTGTAGTGTAATCCACCTTATTTGCCTTGTATGCATCATGCCTTATGCCCTTCATGCTAGCTTGTTTTGGCTTCCTTCCATGCATGTTTTAGTATCATTTTGGCATGATCTAGGACTTTTTTAGGTTGCCCTTGCCATATGCTTTATGTTTTGCATAGCTATAGTGTAAGTGCTCTTGCTAGTTTCAAGCTTTGGGCACCATAGCATGCTTCATTTGTGTTGTGTACATGATTTGGCATCATTCATCTTGTTATTTCAGAGCTTATAGCATTGCCATGTTCCCACTTCTTTCATGCTTTGAATGCCTTTAAGTGTTGTGCATTGTTACCTTGCTTATGGCCTAGCATGTATGCCATCTTGCCTAGGCCTATGAGCTCCTAACTTAGCATGTTTTGGTCCATGTTTAGACCTACTTGAGCTCTGTTTGTGGTTGGTTCATGCATATTCACCATGTACTGAATGCCTCATTTGTAGTCCTCTTTATTAGCCTTCATGCTTTAAGACCTTTGCATGCTATACTTGTGTTTGTTTGAATGATTGGGCATCGTTTCTTACTTAATTTCAGTGCATTTAGTGTTGTTACACTTCCACATTTATCACTCCTTGAGCCTTCTTGAGGGTTGTGTTCTTAGGCCTACTAGGTTGGCAAATGCATTGCGCATGCATGCTTTGTATTGTGTGCCTTTATTTTGGTGTTATGGCCATTGATTTGGGCATGGCGGAGGTCTACCCACATCCGGTTTAAGTCCATTGAGCATTGTGTATGCCATGTTACATCGCATCGTGCATGTTATGTTATTGTTTGCATTGCGCATGCCATGCTCTTGATTTGCATTGAGTATGCCATGATCATTCGCATTGTGTATGCTAGTTGCATTGTATCATATTGTTGCATGCTTATGTTGTCTTGCATTGAGTATGCATGCATTAGCATTGTGCATGTCATTAGCCTTGTTAGGTTATTCATGTTGCATTGCATGTTTGCATGATCAAGTCATATTGCATATTTGCATGCTTGTGTTGCATTGCATTTTCACATATTCCATGTTACATAGCATTATGCATGCCATGTTATGTGTTGCAATGTGTTTGGAATAGGCGTTAGTCCAAACACGGGAAACGAGGGGCGTTTCATACTTAAAGTGATGAAATGTGCATCAATTCTCGGTCACCGATGCTCTTGATCATACATGATAGAGTTTTAGGCCATATGTGTTTATGTGTGCATTCATTTTCATATTGAATTGTGCAACTTCGCCTCTCAGCTATCATGCATTGAGATGCGTGATTGGTGGCCCGAGAGTCGAGAACCACACTCCCTTGAGCTTATGAAATGATAGGGAGCGTAGTTGTGCACACATATCTTGCAAATACATTGCCATGCCCTTTCTTGCTCTCTGTTGCAGCAAATTGGTGAAGTGCAACAACAACTAGTCGGCCAGCCAGAAAAACTAGCTAGCCAACCAGTTTTTCTGGTTTCCAGTAGCAAAAAGTGGTCAGCAGGTGGCTGCAAACACCAACAACTGGTCGGCCACCCTCCCACAGGTCCCCAAGATGATTTAGAAGCTATCTGGAGCTTGGTGTAAGGTTCTAAGAACAGTTGCAAACAGAGGCAAATTGGGACATCACGACGGATTTCCGAACGAGGCGACCGGGCATGCATGCACTTTTCTCCCTCTGAGGACATTGTTTTACTGCTTTACTTAGCTAATTTGCTTAGCTGGTTTATGCTTTGGATTCTGTATTTAAATAGTTAATGTGTTTAGCTGCTTAATTATTTTGTAATAGTTAGTTAACTAGGATTAGTTAATTAGCTTCGTTGTGATGTAATAATTAGTTTAATTAGCTTAGATTAGCTAGTTAGCTCCTTATTCGGTCCCTCCGTCGAGAGGGCCAATTGTTGTAATAAGTGTGCATGTGTGTGATTCATGTCTTCCAACCCCATTTCTTTCTCCCTTTTACTTAACCGCTTATGATGGTTAGTTTTAGGGCATATTTCATTTAGCACAGCTTATGCTATGCATGCGTGCATCATTCATCTGTCTTGCATGCACCGGGCTCAGCTCATCATGCTAACTGCATTGTATTTCAATTCCTATTTGAATACATGTACCAAGTTGCATTTCATATGCCATCTTAGAATAGCCGAGCCTATTTTAATTGCATTTTGCATGTGTTGCATTAGCCATCTTAACATGAACTAGGATAATGCATGATTTCTAACTAGTTATTTGTTTTGGCTCGGAGTACACTATGAGTGTTTACGCTTTAGCATACTGCATGTGTGTTAATGTTGCCATGAAAGCATGCTTGCCATGAGGTTCACTGCTTATTTGATATAATTGCCTGAATGCCTGTGGGTGAAGGTTGGATTGCTTGAATTGGAACAATTCATCAAAATTCGCGATTTAGCCTACTTGCGAGTAGCAAACTTCAAACCATTTTCAAACGAATATGCAATGTTTTGTTCCAAATGAGGGAATCTAGTCTATACTTGTATGCTGTGCACATCACGTAGTAAGATTAGCTAATTAACTAGAATAAGAGCACATATGTTTTCAAAAACAAAATATCATGCTTAGTACAGGGCGATCTTTGATCGGGCAAGCAGGGGTGCTCATTGCATGACCTTCCCCTCTCGTACCCAAGTTCCCGAGCCAAGGCAACTTTGGTGATGACGGACATATGGCCTTAGGCACAAGTCAGGGTTTCCTAAATCTCTCCAAAATAAAATATTTAGGTGGCGACTCTGTATCTAGCAAAGCAGTCCATGTTTGGCACTTCTTTATAAAAATTAGTTTTCCAAAACGATTTATCGGATTTGGACTCTTTGGTGATTTATCAGTCTTACATTGCACTTTGTGAGATCGGATTAAGAACCGTGACATTGAGTCCGAACTATAGTAGCTAGAGAACAAGACGGGATTTCATGCCGTCGCAAGCGCGGAGCCCGAGGAGTTCTCAGGGCACGTCTACACTAGGGCATACGAGTGCCAGGGACCAGTGGTGTCCTTTACTGAAGATGACCTAGAGATGGTGCAGCATCCACACAACGATGCCTTGGTGGTATCCCTCCAAATTGGAGAGTGCTAGGTAAAGCGAATTCTGATCGACCAGGGTAGCTCTTGTGACATCATGTATGTCAGATGTTACAAGAAGCTTAGCTTGCACCAAGATAATTTGGAACAATCCAATGGTCCAATGGTGGGGTTTAATGGAACGCCGACGTGGCCCCTGGGAGCAGTGAGTTTGGAAGTGCAAGCTGGCACTAAGAAGGTAAAAACTGAGTTCACAATAATTAACACACCCTCCTCTTACAATGCTATCCTGGGAAAGCTATGGCTACATGCAATGGGGGCTGTTCCCTCAACATTGCACCAACTGTTGTGATTTCCAACAGAGCATGGAAACAATGGCAGTAATGAAATCCGCCTGCAACTTACGAGAAACAAAAGCAGCAGAGATTGAAGATAAGGACATGGAGGTCCTTGAGGACGTCGGCAAGGAACCAACTGGGAAAAGTGAGGAAGCCCTGAAAAAGATCTTAGTCCAGCAAGGGGATGAAGAACGTTTGGAGGTATACATTAATGACATGGTCGTGAAGACCAAGGAACCTGAAGATCATCTGGTCGACCTGAAGACAGTCTTTGACATCCTAAAGACATTTCGGCTCCGACTCAATGCATCAAAGTGCGCATTTGGAGTTGGATCAGGAAAATTCCTAGGATACTTGGTCACCAAAAAGGGCATTAAGGCAAGCCCGGATCAAATCAAGGCCATTCTGGATTTAAAGAGCCCAACGTCGGCAAAGCAAGTGCAGATGTTGACTAGAAGGGCTGCAGCCCTAAACAAATTCATAAGCAGAAGTTCTGATAAATGCAAACTTTTCTTTAATCTAGTAAAGAAAGCCACAGATTTCTTATGGACAGAGGAGTGAGAAGTTGCCTTGGCCGACTTGAAGAAGTACTTGACCACAGCTCCAGTTCTCTCAAATCCAGTACCTGGAGAAGAGTTGTTCTTATACTTGGTGGTCTCAGAGCATGCAGTTAGTGTAGTAATAATTAGGGAGGATAAAGGAGAACAGATGGCAGTTTACTACGTAAGTAAAAGCCTAGCAGATGTAGAGACCAGGTATCTACCTTTGGAAAAGCTAACGCTAGCTTTGGTAATGGCCTCCAAGAAGCTGAATCATTACCTTCAAACCCAAAAGATTGTGGTGTTAACTGAGCACCCTCTGAAGTCCGTATTGCAGCAAGGGGATTTGACAGGCAAGATAGCTAGATAAACAGTGGTGTTAGGCTAATATGACCTGGAATTCAGACCCAGAATAACAATCAAAGGCCAAGTGTTGACCGAGTTCACACTGAGCACCATCATACATCAAGCTCCGTTGAGCCGAGGTACACGATGCCCAGGAGAACAAGAAGAAACCCAGTTAGGGATAGCCAAACAGAGGAAAGAAAAGAAACTCAGGCCCTACAGTATTTACGTCGGCGACTCATTTCATTTGTTTGTTGATGGAAGTTCAAACCGATAAGACGCGGAGGCAGGTGTAATACTAGTATCACCAAAAGGTAGATATTGGAACAATCCATTCATTTAGGGTTTAAGGCCTCAAACAACGAAGCAAAATATAAAGCACTAATCGTAGGATTAAAATTGACAGCAACAATGGAAGCCGATGAGGTAATGGTTTTCTATGACTCCCAGGTTATCGTCAACCAGGCAACAGGTGAATATGCAGCCTGAGATGAAAGGATGATGGCCTATGTAAAGAAGGTGGGCAGACTGATGGCATTGTTTCAAAATTGCCAACTACAACAAGTCAGCCAAGATGACAACAGCCATACCGATGCCTTGGCTAACCTGGCTAGTGTAATGAAACCAGGAGTGGCAAGAACAATAATGGTTGACTATTTGCCAAGACTAAGTGTAGAACCACTGAACACAGAGCATGAAACAATGTATGTGGAGATGGGACCAAGCTGGATGGATGCAATAATAGTATTCCTTAAAGAGGGGAAACTGCCAGATAATCATAAAGAAGCACATAAGATCATATTGAAGTCGGCAAGATTCAGTCTGACAGTAGAGGGGCATCTCTACAGAAGATCTTTTATTGGTCCCCTTTTGAGGTGTGTGCATCCTTCACAAATTGAAGACTTCTTGTATGAGATACATGAAGGAGTACGTGGAAACCACACTAGGGCAGGTCACTTGCTCATAGGGCCATTACTCAGGGATACTGGTGGCCCTATATACAGAAAGATGCTGAAGCCTATGTCAGAAAGTGTAAGAAGTGTCAGAGGTTTGCACCTTTGATACACTAACCAGCAGCAGATCTGAACCTAGTGTCCAGTCCTTGGCCATTTGCCCAATGGGGCATGGATCTTGTTGGACAACTGCCTCAAGCAACTGGACAAAGGAAGTTCCTGCTAGTGGCAATAGATTACTTCACCAAATGGGTTGAAGTTGAACCTCTTGCAAATATTCAGGATATTGATGTAAAGAACTTCATATGGAATAATATCATCACCAGATTTGAGATCCCAAGGGCAATAATAGCAAACAATGGAATGCAGTTTGACAGTAACCTAATCAAGAGCTTTTATGCAAAGTACAAGATCAAGAATTACTATTCCACCCCAAGTTTTTCTCAAAGCAATGGACAAACAGAAGTATCCAACAAAGTTATCTTAGATGGGATCAAGAAGAGGCTAGAAGCAGCAAAGGAAAAGTGGGTGGATGAGTTGCCTAGTGTACTGTGGGCATATCGGACTATGCCAAGAAAATCAACTAGGGAATCCCCATTTGCCATAGCTTATGGCACAGAGGCAGTAATTCCACTGGAGGTCAGCATCCTAGGGATCAGAACCCAAGGAGTAGAGAATGGAACTAATGATACATTTTTAGCCCGAGATCAGGACTTATTGGAAGAAATAAGGGAGAAAGTAGTAATTGAGCTAGGGGTATACCAGCAGCAGCTTGCCAAGGCTTACAACAAAAAGGTCAACTCACAAGAGTTTCAAGTTAGGGACCTTGTCCTGAGAAAAGTCATCAGCAACAAGAAGGATCCCAAGAAGGGCAAGCTTGACCCAAATTGGAAAGGACCTTATGGAATCATCTCGGTCCTGGGTAATGGGGCATATCGACTTGAAGACAGTGAAGGCAAAGAGTTGCCAAGACTTTGGAATACATGCAAACTGAAGTTTTTCTATCATTAAGATTTCCTTTTGTTTTTAAGTTTTTGTGTTATTAACCGAAGTAATTAATAAAATTTTAGCTCGATTTTTTATTTCAAACTTGTGTAAAAGGATTGACCAGTCATTTAGCAATGTTTCTAATCAAAACATGACGAATAACTTAGACTTATTATATGGCAGAGTTGAATTACACTTGCATATAATAGAGTTGGACTAAGTTGGCGATATTTTTGATTGAAACATGACGAATAACTTAGACTTATTATATGGTAGAGTTAAATTATACTTGCATATAATATAGTTGAACTAAGTTGGCGATGTTTCTAATTGAAAAATGACGAATAACTTGACTTGTTATATGGCAGAGTTGAATTATACTTGCACATAATCAAGTTGAACTAAGTTGAATTAACCTAGATTTGCTATGTCAACAGAGTGAAAACTTTGAATGACACTAAATACATATCAGAGACCGAGGTTAATAACCTCGGCCAATCTCTATTTGAATCTGATCTCGGCGACAAGACCATAGGTACATACTTAATGCGAACATAAGTGAAACTTAAGTTCACATTAGGAGGCAGAGAGTTGGAGAATAATGCTTGGAAGTTGGAATTTATAAGCTAAAGTTGGTTTAACACTTGTTGAAATTTTAAAAAAAATTTACAAGTTGAAGTTAAGCCGAGGTCATGTTGAAAGGAAATTGGTTTAACACTTGTTAAAATTTTAAGAAAAATTTAGAAGTTGAAGTTAAACCAAGGTTATGTTAAAAGAAAGTTGGTTTAACACTTGTTGAAATTTTAAGAAAAATTTACAATTTGAAGTTAAGCCGAGGTCATGTTGAAAGGAAATTGGTTTAACATTTGTTGAAATTTTAAGGAAAATTTACAAGTTGAAGTTAAACCAAGGTTGTGTTAAAAGAAAGTTGGTTTAAACACTTGTTGAAATTTTAAAGAAAATTTACAAATTGAAGTTAAGCCAAGGTTATGTTGAAAGAAGTATTTACGTACTTACCGAGATCACCGTGGAAGACAGAAGTCTTGATAGCTGAAAGTAAAGTGGCATGTTTTAGATAAACACTTGAGAAAACTTTCTTACAATGATTTTCAAGTACTAAGACAAGGCCAAGATAAACATTCAGCAGAAATATCCGAAGTATGTTAATCTGAGGAGATTATACAGCTAAAAGGCATCAACTGAAGACATGCAAAATATTCTAAGTATGGAATCACACAAGGCAGAAAAGGAAAGACAAACATACAAACATTTGAAACAAAAAGTTGAACTTGCATTCAAAGATGGAAAAGGGCACTTTGGCCTACAAAGGGATTACTTGTTCAGATTACAAAGGTGGCACGTCGGCCAAATTAAAGCTAACATTGTTTCAAAAGTAAGAAAAAAGTACAAGGTACAAGAAATAAAGAAAAGCATCAAAATGGACTACTCGGTGCCAACAGTTGGTAGTGTCCCAGCCTTAGAAGACAACTGTGAGCCCTTCTCGGCAGCCTTCTCAGCCTCAAGCTCGACGTTGATCTCTCGTAGAGTCTAATCGATGCTCTTTTCGGCGATTGGCACCTCAGAGGCTGTCTTCTGGGATGAGCCACCTTTAGAGACTTCACCCTCCTCATCCTCAATCAAGTCTAAGACTTGCTCATTTAGAGTTGGGGACTTCGCCCCAGCGTCATCAGCATTCTCAGACTTTCCGACCTCAGCTTTCACCTCGGACTCAGCCTCGTCCTCGAATTGGCTTGGAGTAGAGAGGAATGGTAGGATGAGTCGGCTTTCGTCTTTAAGAGGAGAATCCTCGGGGACGGCCAACTCCTTCAGAGCAGCCATCCAACCAAGGGTGTAGCCCTTGTTGCATGCTTGCCTGACTTGTTTCATGTAGTCTTCTTTGACGTCGGCCGCCTCCTCGGCATACGCCTTCTTATCCGCCACTTTGATCTCGGCTTCTTTTGTGGCCAAGGCAGCCTGGAGCTCGGCTTGGGCCTTGGCGGTCTTTGCTTTGGCCTCTTTTTTCTCGGCTTCGAGGACCTTAGCAATGGCCTTAGCAGCTCCTGCCCTTTCCTCGGCCTCATCTTGAGCCTTCTTCACCGCATTGGCCTGATCTATTAAAGTCTTCATCTTGGCCTCGGCCTTATTAACGGTTTTCAGCAAGCTTATAGCCTCCTTGGTCTTGTTGACCCACTCCTTCTTGATGTCAAAAGCTTGCATCGGGAAGAAGTGGGCGTGCTAGATCGCCTAGAAGAAATGGATAAAACAAAAGTTAGTAAAAATTCTCTAAGTATGGAAAAGCAGAGAATGAAAAGTACCAAGTTTTAGGGGCTTACTTGAATGGAGTGCTACAACATCAGAGCGAAGTTTTCATATTCGTTGGCATAGGCGTTGCGTTCGAGGTCTTTTGGGAGGAGCAGGGCAGTAGAGAGGGCAATACCGACTTCGATGTCAGTCGCGCTGTCGCCGGCTCTGACTGGCATGTCCTTGATAGTGATTGGAGGGTCCTAGGGGGCATCAGGTTTCAATGACCCCGAGGTCGTGGTTAATTCTGACCTCGGCTTCTTTGACCGAGTGGATTTAGAGGGAGCAGTCTCTGCGGGCCTCTTTTTGGCGGTAGAGGCACTTTTTTTCGCTTCGACCATCTTGGATATCAGCAAGGTATCCTCAGAATCGATCTGAGTTACCATTGCCTTGGCTTGGGCTTTCTACAGCCTTTTTGGCTTTGGTTTTGGTTGAGATTGTGAGGGTGAAGATTGTACGGTGACGATGTTGGGGATGTCGGCCAAGAGGTTTTCGACAACATCCTTCTTGCGCCCCATCTCGTTGGAGGTCACAGCGACTGTAACCTTCGTGTCGAAATGAACCACTGGAAGTGCAGTTGGGGGGTTGGCTGGATCATATGAGGACGCCTCAGCACTTCGGCGTCTTCGACTTCGAGTCCTTCCTGTTGGTGCAAAAAGTAGAGCTTGACGTCGAAATTGTCGCTGAGAGGGTGGAATCAGTTGTGGAGCTGAAGTAGATGGCTGCTCTGCTGGATCAGAGGTTAATCCCTAATCTGGCCGAGGTGAAGAGGTTGTTGCGGGAGTTTTAGCAGAATGAGCGAACTTGCTCTTTTTGGGGACGTCGGGCAAAGTCGATCTATAGGTTGGGATGAAATTCAGAAGCAGAGGAGCCTTGCGCTGGTTAACAGGCAAGTCCAGCAGCTTTTTGAAGTCCTTGCTGGGGTAGAAGTTTTTGCGAAAGTCCTTCGAGGGCTGAGGAAGAGCTACAAAGACAAAATGAATGGACGTTAGCACATACAAAAATATCAAAGTAAGAAAGACTTGAAAGCAAGTAAAGGTGACACTTGGCTCTTACCATCTCCCTCTCTAAAAACTGTTTGGCTTAGGGGATAGAGGTGAAGGTCATCATCTAGTTGAAACTCCCAGTTGCCCGAGACGATAAAGTAATCGTCTCCAGCACCCTTGTTGGAGTCAGGGAGGTCGTCAACAAGTTTGTCTTCCGTGGACCTTGGCTTAAGGTAATAGACATAATCCTTTTCCGACACGTGGCCAAGGTGGCACTGAAGTGCCAGCTAAGGTGCCACGTGTCCTTGACTTGATGCTGAGGTAATCTCAGCTAGGTCAAGGTTATCTCCGGAAATACCGGAATCCGAGATGAGTGGATAAGTTACAAGAGTCCTAGAATGAGGGAGGACTTCAGCCTGGATAAGGAAAAAGCTTTTGGGGAGTTTATTTTTATCTATTTGAGAGTCCTAGATAGGCATTGAGCCAGAGTCCATTGAAGATAGGCTTCTACAGGGATAGGGTCAGTATTGGTTATAAAGGTAAGGCACCCTCGTGGGTCTAAGGTATGCTTTTTGTATTCTAAATAGTAAGTAAAGCACTTTTGCTATTTTTGAGAGATAACTGACTTGATCGTCGGAGTGCCCCTAAGTGAACGAACCACCGCTGGAGTCCTTTTCTTTCTGTGATAGGTCGTTTGGGCGCAATCTATTCTACTAGTGTTCTCTAGCAGAGTACCTGTTTGGTAGTGTGGTCAGAAAACAGCATATACAGAAACCATACATTACATATAGGAATACATCAATAAGGATGAGAAAGAAAACAGGAAAAAAAGGAAAACCAAGCATAGTGTTGGTGAGAAACCAACACTAACTCATACGACCAAAAACACTTGTTGCCACCACCCAAAACTAGCTTAATTGCCACATATTGTACTAACACTTGAAGGGCATGAGGAGTAATACATTGCATTAATCTAATTATTATATATCATATGAGAAATAAATTTGATAAAAAAAAATTTAGTCATTTGTTTTTTTGGGTAGGTAAAAAAATTTAGTCATTTTAATGTTACTCATTAACAAGTTTATAATTTATGAAACCCTTATGATAAGGAAAAACAAACTCAATACAACAAAAATATCCAATCTTTTACTTTGGCAAGAATTGGCCTCCTAATCCCCAGTTAAGAATAAATAAGAGTGGCTAACTGAGCTAGTATAATTGGTTGCACATAAGGTTATTTGATGATCTTCTAGTAATGCTTGACAATATTGATTTTGTGACATTTAACTAATTGTTTCAAAAAATAATATAAAAATAATTAATCTCACAATTTAAATCAATAAAAATTAAATTGAGATGCTACATGTATTTATTTTAAAAACACTAAATATTTTTTTTCATTTGCATACCTGCATAATTTAATTTTTAAAATTATTTTGCCATTGAAAACACCAAACCTTTTCAAACTTTTTATAAGGGGAAAGGAGTATAAATAAAGTAATCTAATCAAGTTTTTATTTTTATTTTTATTATTATTAATTTATTTGTATTTTGTTTCTTTACTTTTTGTGTGTAATTAATATAATTATTAAGACACGTAAAATAGTCAAGTCAGACCACTCTTTTGATAATTAAATAGTCTACTTGGATTAATTAATGCAATTTGATAAGAACTTTATTTGATCATTATTCTTAAAAAATGTAGGTGTACGGAATTGGTGTTGATTATTTATTTGCCACTAATTTTGTGCAGTAGCAAACCTAGTTCAGCTTTTGATGTAACTAGTGGTTGGGACCTGCGTTGCATGTGACATCTGATTTTTCGTTAATTATTAGTATTAAAATTATGTGTGTCTTTTAAATTAATATGTGAGCCTATTTTGAAAAGTATGTTAAAAGTTGACTTTTTGGCTTATTTTTATTTTTTATTTTTGAAAAAAAAATGCGCAAAAAGTAGAGAGATGATGTGATCCAAAAAAAACCAAAAAGTCAATAAGCTGGTTTTTAACCAAATAGCCAAAAGAGTATGGCAACTTTATGAGTAAATTGATCTATATCTGATAAAATAGTGATTTGATCCATGATAGACAATTGTAAATATTATATATATCAGTATAGAAGTAGACATATGAAATAAGAAAGAGTAGTTGTTTTTTGTGTTTTCAATCATCATTAGTGTAAAAAAAAAAATAAGGAGCTGGCTTTATTTTTATTTTTTATTTTTTTAATAAGAAGGGAGATGGTTTGTTTATATTTATATAGGACTCTTGGAAGCAGATATATTATTTTTGAGTGTTCAACTCCTAAAAAATAAAACATGCACTAGACATAAATAGTGGCGGTTAAGGTGATGGCATGTGATCATCACAAGAAGTTGACGTCGAGGGGATAACAATAGAAATGGTTGGAAGATCAAGTGGAATTGAAGGCCCTAGAGATGGAGGACGAAGGACAAGGAGGCTAGATACTAGTGGTCAAGCAAAGAGGTAGCCAAATGCATCCTAATTCGCGGCTTGAAAATTAAAGAGCATCTCTGTTTACATTATTTGTGGATAACTTGCGTGAATCTATGGCATCTAGAAAGTTGCACGATCTATTCAACAAGTTTGGTGTGGTGAAGGATGTATTCATACCTGTAGACACCCCATTTTTGACCATCCTCAAGACTTGGATATGCTTGCAGGTACATCCAATGGCAAGTTTGATTACTCGTCGAGTACTCGACTTTCGCGACAGAATGCTCTAGGTTTGATCCTTCCAAGACCCTATGTCCATCTGTAGACACCCCATTTTTGACCGACTTTAAGACTCAGGCATCATCAATTGAGCGCTCGGTGATTTTGCATGTTGTGCTTGTTTCGAGGTTTCAGAGTTTTGGCTGAGAGCCTTGCCTCCAGGCCTCTGAACTCTTTGCACTTTGGCTCGATTTGCAGACCGAACCTTGTTTCTCTTCCCTGGAGGGAGGGAGTGGTCTTGTAGACCACCTCTTCGTGGTCGTAGACCACTTTTCCCGTTTGGAGACCAGTTTCCGATTTGTGAAGCCTTCGGTCACGCGCCGTGACTCGGGACCGCTTAACGTTCCCCGTTTGGCGTAGTTTTTGGACCACACCTTGTTGCCTCTACCTAGAGGGACACTGTAGTCCGGGAGACCACTTTTGTGATATCCTTGTTCCGTAATATGTTAATTCGTCCTTATTTTGAATATGATTATGTGTTTAATATGATTTTGTGTGCTATTATGTAAAAAAAATATGTGGTTTTGAATTTCCATCTGTTCACCGTAGGAATATCTGTTTGATTGTCTACTTTGGAAATTGAATTGAAGGCCCTATCGGCCACAGAAACCGAAATTGACGGTGCCATGGTGATTGGCATAATTTTTAGAGCCTACGGTGAAATTTAATTAAAAATTGATTCGGATCAAATTAATTAGATTAAAATGTTGGCATAGTGCTCAAATTATTTAAATATTGGTTATATTGGTTAGTGGACTTATACATAAAAGGCCATATACACTCAAGCTGTCTCTTTAATCAACTTGGCTGATTTAACTCTAAGAAAATGGGAAAGGGTCGGCTTAGAGAGAGAGGGAGAGCTCACAATTGAAGTTTGATCTTGAAGGCTTAGAAATTTGAAGTCTAACTCAAGAATTAACCATAGATTGGGAAGATTAAGCCTCTAGGTAAGTGAATTCATGAGTTTAATGTTGTAAATTGTGAATTCAAGTTTGATTAATGGTCAAGAACATGAATTGGTTTAATTATAAGGAAATTATGTTGTATTTATTGAATTTAAAGCCAATAGATGCATGCATGTAGGAAATTACTATGAATTTCCATATTTGAGCTCAATGTGTATGATCTATGTTGAATTTTTGGCTTCAGTCCATATATTTGATCACCTCTTCACCAATGAAGTTGAGGATATTGTGTATATTCTGCAAGTGCAAATCATGGAAGTATGAACCTTAAATGTTTGAATTTAGTGTGTCGGTGATGAGTTTGAATCAATTTGGGACATGCATGTGTTTGATTCATGAAATTGAGCTTCATTGGGTTGTAATTTGGGGTTTATACCATGTTAGTACAAGTGTATTTGAAGTTTGAGCTATTGCATGCAAGAAATGTTGGATGGAATGTCAAGTTGAAGCTCAAGAACATAGCTGGAAAACCCAGAAATCTTGGTGTCTGCTCAAGCGAGGAAACTGCCACTCGAGCGTGAAATACGGGCTCCCAACATTTTTTTGCAGACATGACTCCCGCCCAAGCGGGGAAGTTCACGCTTGAGCGGGGAGCCATGTAGAGAGGCCTTCCGCTCGAGCGCCAGAATGCACGCTCGAGCATAATTTTGACATAGCCAATAGTTTTGCAGGCCTCTTGGGTCCACTCGAGCGGGGAAGTCTACGCTCGAGCAGGGATCCTGTTTTTTGAAATTTTGTTTATGCGTTCTGTGTTTCGTTTTCTGTCCTCTTTCACTTGTAAGTACTCTTAGGCATGCATTGAGCATTGTAATTGAGTTAAAGAGATAAGAATGAAGCCTAAAGAGGAAAATGTGAAGTTAGAACGGATTGAATTGTTTGTGACCATTTTTGTGTTCATGGAATGTGTAGGGTCGAGTTTCAGGGCGAACCAACCAACCGATCACTGTGAGTAATATCGATATTTGAAACTTGTCATTGTCCAATTGCTTATTTCCTTATAAGCCTTATGAGTTTGCCAGTTTGAATTATGGACAAATGTTTGATATGAATAAATGAATGGGCCAGAGGCCGCTTTGACAAGAATGAATGGGCCAGAGGCCGTTTTGACATGAATGAGTGGGCCAGAGGCCGTTTTGACAAGAATGAACGGACCAGAGGCCGTTTTTACAAGAATGAATGGGCTAGAGGCCATTTTGACAAGAATGAATGGGCTAGAGGCCGTTTTGACATGAATGAGTGGGCCAGAGGCCGTTTTGACATGAATGAACAAGCCAGAGGCCGTTTTGACATGAGTGAATGGGCCAGAGGCCGTTTTGACATGAATGAATGGGCCGGAGGCCGTTTCGACATGAACGAATGAATGGGCCAAATGCCAGTTTGTCATCTGAATGGGCCGAAGGCCGTTTTGATACAAATGAAAGTTCGAATGGGCTAAAGGCCAGTTTATTTGGTACCGCGGTTACTTAACCTAAATTGTGTATATATATGTTAAATAGCAATAAATGAATTGGGCCTAAGGCCGTTTGGAGCATGTTGTTCTACACATCGTCTGTATAGCTTCTTTAATTGATATTATTCACTGGGCTATCGCTCACGCTCATTCATGTGTTTGTAGGTGAGCCAAGAGAAGTCCAAACCCAGCCCCAGTTAAGTCTGTGAGGAACAACAACAGTTTTGAAGAGTCAGCCCTCGCGTCTCATACACGAGACCCGTCTTTGCCTTTTTGTCATTTTGTTTTATTTTGTCATATGGGCAAAGCCTTTGAACATGTGGTATATAATTTTATTTAGCTGACTTAGACCTACATGATTCTGTATGTACAGAGCTTTGTGTAGTACATATTTTGATGTGAGTTATTAATGTACATATGTATGGTTTGTTTGATGTGCCATGTAAGCACAACTCTATGGACAAAGTTTTAAATTGCTTCCGTTTGGCCCTCATTAACTCTGTTAAAATACGTTTGGTTTGATTTGAAGCCGTAGGTAATCTCATGATTACTGGCCGATTATGTTCTTAACCCTTGGGGGCGCGTTCGGGTCATGACAACTTTTGTGGTTGGAGACCACTTTTGGTGCCGGTAGACTACTTTTCGAGGCTTTCGGCTGCGCGCTTTGCCTCCCGAACTTTCGTTTTACATCCATTTTGGTTTGTTTTTGGTACAAACCTTGTTTTCCTTGTTTGGAAGATGGTACAAGGGTGGGAGACCAGTTCTTCCCCTTGGAGACCACTTTTCTTCCAGCCAGCCAGTTTTTGGTCGGGAAACTGGTTTTCTTGGTCTTTGGGCCACCTTTTCTGGTCGGCCACCGCACCACCACCTTGGTCTCATGCTGCAAACCACCACTCCTACCTGGCCGACAACTTTTTGCCTTGGCCGACCACTTCCACTGGTCGGCTGACCAGTAGAAGTAGCTGGCCCACCACTTCAAGTGGTCGGCTGCTTTTCACCAGCTTCCTGAAGATATTTTCTTTACAGCTGGCACAACTAGAAGGCACCAGAATCATCCTCCATATATGGAGGGATGGCCTTAGACCCTTAGCTTCTTCAAGAAGCTTGAGCTTTTGTTCTCTATAAGAGGGAGGCTCCCCCCCCTCCTCCAGGTTCAGAAAAAAGTTCCTTGAGCTATGCATACAATCTATATCTATACATCTTGATTTCTCTCTTATTTTGTGCCTTAAAGTGTTATTTCTTCACACTTTAACACACAAACACACACTCAAGCACCATCCTTTTGTTGCTGAGGTGCTTAGGAGCTGGTTTTGAGGTTTTTGGTTTGGTTTAAGCTTGAAAAACTTGCTAGAGTTGTAGTTTTGAAGATAGTCTTCAAGGGTGAGCCTTTAACTCCTTAAACCCTTATTTTTTCCTAAGCTTTTGAACATATTTGCATGCTGATTTAAGCTTAAATTTCTACTACAAAAAGTTCAATTTTTGCATGCTTAACATCTTTGTTTAAGGTCACTTTTGTGTTGGGGGTTGTCTACCCCCTCTTAGGCCTTGTTTGGCCTTACTTTTGTGCCTTCTTTTTGAGCCTTTGGGACTACCTTGTTTTGACCTTCTCACCACTAAAACTCAGAGGAATTTCAGTGGTGGAAGTGGTGTTTTAAGGTCCCAAATAGGAGAGGGTCATCCCCTCTCCTTGTGTCTTCAATACTTGCTTCATTAGCCTCATGTGTGAGCATGTTTGTTAAGCTTATATTGGCCATATCTTAGCATGTATTTGGGCTTATTTTTCTGTGGCATACCACTATTTTTACTTGTTTTTGTCACTCCATGCATGCCTAATACACTTGTAGTGTAAATCTCATTAAGTAGTCTTGTATGCTTCATGAGGTAGCATGTCATTCTAGCTTGTTTTGTTTCCATTTCATCATGTTTTTGGTGATGTTTTGCCATGTCATACCTCTGTTAAGGTTTGGTTTGGTTGGCCCTTCCATGCTCCATGCACTTGTAATGCATTTCCATGAACTAGCCTAATGTGTATCATGCTTTAACATGTCATTCTAGCATGCTTTTGGCTTAACTCTAAGAAGTTTTCATCCATGTTTTAGCATGCTCTAGCTCTGATTTGTGTTTTTTTGGTCATGCATGCCATGCTTTGTATAGCTATACTGCATTCTAGCTTGTTAGCTTTGTGTATCAAGTCCACTAGCATGCATTACTTGGACTATTTGAATGATTTGGCATCAATTATAATGTGATTTCAGTCCATATTTCATGGTCATGCACTTGCATTTTTTACTCTTTCAATGCGTTGGAGGGTTTCCCCATTTATGCCTTAACATAGGTCATTGCGTATGCCTTCATGCCTAAGCTTGCGAGCCGTCATTTCAATGTGTTTTTGGGATTATTTTGCCATGATATAACTCTAATTTTCATTGGTTAAGTCATCTCATGCTTGGTCTTAATAGGTGTAGTGTAATCCACCTTATTTGCCTTGCATTCATCATGCCTTATCCCCTTCATGCTAGCTTGTTTCGGCTTCCTTCCATACATGTTTTAGTATCATTTTGACATGTTCTAGGACTATTTTGGGTTGCCTTTTCCATATGCTTCATGCTTTGTATAGCTGTAGTGCAATTAGCATTGCTAGCTTTATGTTTTGACGACTCATGCATGCTATCCTTCAGCTATTTAGATGATTTGGCATCATTTAATACTTCATTTCAGAGCTTATAGCATGACTATATTCCCACTTCTTTCACCCTTTGAGTGCCTCTAAGGGTTGTGTATTGTTGCCTTGCTTGTGGCCTAGCATGTATGCCATCTTGTCTAGGTCCTTGGGCCTCTATCTTAGCATATTTTGGTCTTTGTTTAGACCTAATTAAGCTCTATCCATGGTTGGTTCATGCACTTGTGCCATGTATTGCATGCCCTGTATTGCATGCCCCATTTGTAGTCCTTTTTACTAGCTCCATGCTTTAAGGACCTTTGCATGCTATGCTTGCTTCGTTTGAATGATTTGGCATCATTTCATACCTTATTTCAGTGCATTTAGTGTTGTCACACTTCCATGTTTATCACTCCATGAGCACCCTTGAGGGTTGTGCTCTTAGGCCTACTTGATAGGCCAAGGCATGTGCATGTTTGCCTTGCCCTTTTGTGCCTTTGTTTTGGTGTTATGGCCACTGATTTTTGGGCATGACTAAGGTCTGTCCACTTTTGGTTTAAGTCCATTTAGCATTGTGTATGCCAGGTAGTTCATCGCATTGAGTATGCCATGTTGTTTGCATGTTGATTCATCGCATTGTATATGCCATGTTCTTTGCATTGTGTATGCTTATATTACAATACATTGTATATGCATGTCATTAGCCTTGTTAGGTTGTTCATGTTGCATTGCATGTTTGCATGCTTAAGTCATTTAGCATTGTGCATGCCATGTTATCTGTTGCATTGTGTTTGGAATAGATGTTAGTCCAAACACGAGAAACGAGGGACGTTTCATACTTAAAGTGATGAAATGTACCTCAATTCTCGATCACCGACGCTCTTGATCATACATAATAAAGCTGTAGGCATTTATGTGTTTATTTGTGCATTCATTTCATATTGAATTGTGCAACTTCACCTCTCAGCCATCACGTATTGAAATGCACGATTGATGGCCCGAGGATCGAGAACACACTCCTTTGAGCTTATGAAATGATAGGGAGGGTGGTTGTGCACACATATCTTGCAAATACATTGTCATCCCCTTTCTTGCTCTCTGTTGCAGCAAATTGAAGAAGTGCAGCAACAACTGGTCGGCCAACCAGAAAAACTAGCTGGCCGACCACTTTTTCTGGTTTGCAACAACAAAAAGTGGTCGACAGGTGGTCTCCTACATCAACAACTGGTCGGCCACCCTCCCACAGATCCCCAAGGTGAGTTGGAAGCTTTCTGGAGCTTAGTGCAAGTTTCTGAAAGCAGTTGCAAACAAAGGCAAATTGGGGAATCGCGACGGATTTCCAAACGAGGCAACCAAGCATGCATGCACCCTTCTTTCTTTGAGGACTTTGCTTTACTGCTTTACTCAGCTAATTTGCTTAGCTAGTTTATGCTTTGGTTTGTACATAATTAGTTAATGCACTTAGCTATTCGATTTGTGTTGTAATATCTTAACTAGTTAACTAGGATTAATTGATTAGTTTTGTGATGTAATAAGTAGTTTAATTAGCTTAGATTAGCTAATTAGCTTCTTTTCAGATCCTCCGTCGAGAGGGCCAATTGTTGTAATAAGCGTGCGTGTGTGTGATGCATGTCTTCCAACCCCCATTTCTTTCTCCCTTTTACTTAAACGCTTACGATGGTTAGTTTTAAGGTATATTTCGATTAGCATACCTTATGCATGCATGCATGCATCCATTCATCTGTTTTGTATGCACCGGGCTCAGCGCATCATACAAACCAGCATTGTATTTCAATACATTTACCTGAATACGTGGTCAACAGCATGTTATCAAGTTACATTTCCCATGACATTCTAGAATAGCCAAGCCTGTTTTAGTCGCATTCTTGCATGTGTTGCATTAGCCATCTTAACATGAACTAGGATCATGCATGATTTCTAACTAGCTCTTTGTTTTGGCTCGGAGTACACTGTGAGTGTTTACGCTTTAGCATACTGCATGTGTGTTATTGACTGCCATGTTCAGCATGCTTGCCATGAGGCTAACTGATTATTTGATATAACTGCCTGAATGCCTATGGGTGAAGGTTGAATTACTTGAATTAGAACAATTCATTAAATCCCCGATTTAGCCTACTTGCGAGTAGCAAACTCCAAATCACTTTCAGAAACAATCATGCAATGTTTTGTTCCAAATTAGGTGATCTAGTCTATACTTGTATGTTGTGCGCATCACGTAGTAAGATTAGCTAATTAACCGGAATAAGAGCACATGTGTTTTCAAAAACAAAATATCATGCTTAGTACAGGCCGATCTTTGATCAGGCCAGCGGGGGTGCTCATTGCATGACCTTCCCCTCTCGTTCCCAAGTTCCTAAGCCGAGGCAACTTTGGTGATGACGGACACATGGCCTTAGGCACGAGTCAAGGTTTCCTAAATTTTCCCTAAAATAAAATATTTAGGTGGCGACTCTGTATCTGGCAAAGCAATCAATGTTTGGAACTTCTTTATAAAAATCAGTTTTCCAAAACGATTTACCGGATTTGGACTCTTTGGTGATTTATCGGTCTCACATTACACTTTGTGAGATTTAGAGTCAGAATCGTGGCATTGAGTCCGAACTGTAGTAGCCTAGAGAACAAAATGAGATTCGTGCCCCATCACGCGCAGATATCGGAGAGTTCTCGCGGGGCACGTCTACACCATTTTGTCTCATACTTGGACCATGTGTTGGTCTTTTCCTCATGTTGCTTTTGGAGCACTGCCGACCATGGAATGCCAATGCCGGCTATCAATTTATGTATGACGGCTATTGATAAGGCCGGCCGGCCATCAATGAGGCACTGCCGGCCACCATTAATGGCCGGCAGGACACCATGTTTCAACAGATATTTTGGCAGATATTTTGAGCCAACTGTGGCTCACTGATCCATCCTCCATACATGTGTATGGAGGGATATGGAGGGATGGAAGGCAAGCTTTAAGCTTGTCAAGCAAGCTTCTCCTAGCTTTTCTTATATAAGGGGAGGTCCCTCCCTCTTGTGGAGGGTTCAGGAATTTTAGGGCAAAAAATATCTCTCTCTATCGATTTCTCTCTCTATATATATATATTGTGCTTAGAAGTGTATTTTTTTTTTGCACTTTTGTACACAACCCCCTTATTCAAACACCTCTATCTTGTTGTGGCTCTTGGAGGTTGTATTTGAGTTCTCAAAGCTTGGTTTTTGGCTCATAAGTGCCTGTTTTGCTGTGTTTCTTCAAGGGTGAGTAGTTACCCTCTTTAAGCTTTGTTTTGATTAAGTGTTTAGCCATCTTTGCATGCTTCTTTTGGCTTAGCTTTCAACTATAAAAACTTCTATTTTTAAGTGTTTAAGATGATTGTTTGAGGCCTTGTTTGAGTTAGGGGTGGTCTACCCCCTTTGTGGCTTATTTTGCTTTGCTTTGTGCTCCCTTTTAAAGCCTTTCAAACCATCTTGTTTTGGCCTATTAACCACTGAATTCCAGAGGAATTTTAGTGGTGAAAAGGTGGTTTTAAGGTCCCAAATAGGTGGGGGTAGTCCTCCCTCCTCTTCTCTTGTTTGCATGTGTCGATGGCCTATCAAATGAGCATGCTTTTCTACCTTTTTGAAGCTTGGTTTAAGCATGTTTGGTGTTTTAGCCTATTGATCTAGCATGTGTATGCTTTACTCCGGCATGTTTTTGGCTATGTTTTAGCATGCTTTATGTCTGATTAGAGTGGCATTGATCATATATGCCTTGCCTTGCATGGTTGTAGTGTAAATGGCCTTGACTAGCCTTGAGTTTCAAAGCCTCTAGTATCCTTTGCTTGGGTTATTTGCATGTCTTAACCTCATTTCATACATGATTTCAATATGTATAGTGTGGTTACAATCTCATGTGTTCTACTCTTTCAATGCTTTTGAGAGATATGCCTTGTGTCTTGCTCATAAGCCAACTTGCATGCATGTTTGTTTAAGCTTTTGGGCTATCATTTCAGTATGTTTTGGCCTTTGATTTGGCATGGTTGAACTCTGTCCAGAGCCAGTTTGGTTGTTTAGGCTATGTATTGCATGCCTCTTGTGTAAAGCCCTTGATTAGCTTTGTGTTTCAAGCCTCTTGACATACTTTATTTGAGCTATTTGCATGATATGGCATCATTTTGCATGTCATTTTAGAGCCTACACCTGTATCACACTCTCACATATATCGCTATTTCATTGTGTTTGAGAGTTGTGTTGAATGCCTAGCTTGCGAGCCAATGCATGAGCATGCTATTGTAGCTTTTGGTGCTTCATTCCCAACATGATTTTGCCACTGTTTTGGCATGCATGAGGTCTGTTTAGGGTTGGTTTAGTCCATTGAGCATTGTATTGCATGTCTCTAGTGTTATGTCCTTCACTAGTTTCATCATTCTAGTCCCTTAACATGTCATACATGAGTTGTTTACATGATTAGAATCTTGTGCTTCATGCCAAGCATAGCATGTTGTTTGCATTGCATGGTGTTCAATTGGACGTCACATTGAACACCAGGTAAATTGGTCCATTTCATATTCAAAGTGATGAAAATGGGCTAATTCCCTTTGTCTCCATTGCCTTTCATCCTCTAATGATAAGGCCATGGTCTTAGTGCCTTGTTTGTTGTGCATTCATCGAATTTGTGCAAGCTAGATCTTTGGCCATCATTCATTGCGATACTTGATTGATGGTCTTGGATCCAATGATGCCTCTCCCTTGATGTTTTGAAATGATATGGAGTGGCATAATACACAAATGCCCTAGGGAGACCCTCCATTTTCTCTATTTTGTGCTCTGTTGTAGAATAGTGTCACAGCACACCAGTGGCCGGCAGTGCTTCACAGATGGCCGGTACCCTTCCATCCTTGGCCGGCAGGTGGCCGGCAACCACCATCCATGGCCGGCAGGCCACTGGTGCACTCCCCAGCATGGATTTGGTAAGTTTCAGCAGAGAGTTCTTGAAGACACCCTGCAAGTAGAACCTCAAGAGAGCAAACCGGAAGGCGTTTCAAGGCGATAACTGAGAGCATGCATCCTTCATTGTCCAAGGCAGAGCTGAGGCAGCCTAGTTTACATATCTTATATGCTTAGTTAGATGTAATAATTAGTTAATTTGTTAATTAATTAATGTGTTGTAATAATTAATAAGTAGCTTAGCTTAAGATTAGCTTAGCTGTTATTAGGACCCTCCATCGAGAGGACAAATGTTGTAATAAGTGTGCGTGCATGTGTGAATGTCTTCCAACCCTAGGTCTTTCTCCCTTTTATTGACTTGCTTTCAGTGGTTAGATTAGGGCATATTTCGATTAGCATACCTTATGCTTGCATGTTTGTATCATTCATTTGTATTGCATGCACCAGGCTCGACGCATCATTCAAACTGCATTGTATTTCAATACACCTACTTGAATACGTGTTTAACAACATGTTATCAAGTGTTGCATTCATATGCCATCTTAGATAGTCGAGCCTATTTAGTTGCATTTCTGCATGTGTTGCATTAAGTATCTTGAACATAGTTAGGATCATGCATGATTTCTAACTAGTTTTCTATTTTCGCTCGGAGTATACTGTAAGTGTCTACGCTTTAGCATCCTTGCATGAGTGTGAGTGTTGCCATGTCAGCATGCTTACCATGAGGCTATTTGCTTAAATGATATAACTACATGAATGCCTGTGGATGAAGGCTTCATTACTTGAATTGGAACAATTCATCAAAATGTTAGTTTTAAGCCCACTTGAGGGTGGCAAATCCACGTTTAGCCAACTTGCGAGTAGCATCTTCAAACCATTTTCAAAAAACAAACATATTATTGTGTAAGGGACAATTCAAAATCCACCATTTAAAATGAAACTCACAGGAGAAATTTAGCCAAAATCTCCTAAGCCCAACATATTATTGTGTAAGGGACAGTTCAAAATGTTTTACTTCCTAAACCACTTGAGTAGGAAGCATGTTCTTCATGAATGATAGACTAATATTTTTTTCTTTTTTTTCTGGATAATCTTGCCCTGAATATATATTATCCAGCAAAAGATGAACGAAACATTCTTTCCTTCAACGCCTAATCAGGTTGATGATTTCATTTCTGGAGGCTATTCACTTAAATCATATATTTCCTGTCAGGCTTCCATTTACGTTTTGGTGGATAAATAACCTGGGTACTCTTCTTTAGCATTTTTAATTCTATCAGGCATCTGAACATGGAATCATTGCAGGGAGCTTTTCCAGGTTCAGTCGAAGGTATTCTTTACTGGTGGGATTGTGTGAGTTTGAACAGGAAAGAAAAATGGATATGGAAGGTCATTCCCTTGGCTGTCCTATGGTCTCTGTGGAAGCTTAGGAATGAGTACATTTTCGAATCTGCTATGCCTCAATTAGTGGAACTGTGGGAGTTGATTAAAATCAGAATTGCACTGTGGCTCAATCTAAGATTCAAGGACTTTCATTTCTCTGTACAAGACTTTTTAACCAATCTGAGGCAAATAAGATTGAGTTTGGGGAGTAGATCTGTTTTGGCCTGCTAATACTGATGCTTTTCTGTTTTGAGCAGTTCTGTTTTGGGCTGCTGTTCTGGGATGGAGTTGGGGTTGTACATCTGTATTATGCAGGATTGTTCTGCTGTTCTGGTTTTGTTCTGTTCGGGGCTGCTTGTTTGGTGTTAAGGGAGTTCAGCTGTGCTCTGTCTCTTTATCGGGTTCTGCTTGTATTTTCTGAACAATTTGAGGCATATCAACTACTGCTTTGGGAGTAAATTTCAGGCAACCTTGAGGCCTATTCATATGTTGTTCTGGGCTACTGTCTTGAGCTTCAGGTTCTTCTCAATACAATGTCAAGATGGGGTTGGTTTTGGTGGTTGTTGGTCTGCATCAGCTTGCGATCTGCTCTTGGTTACAAGATGTGGGTATGCATCTCCATCTATTATGGTCTGCTGAATCTCTTGCTGCTGTCCCTGGAAGTGTTCTGATGGGGTGTGAGGAGCTGTGTGCAGGTCCTTGTTTGCATTTTGCCTATTCTGCTTTGTTCTGCTTGTTCTCTTCTTTGTTTTTTCTTTTCCTGTTTGGGTTTGGTTCCTCTCCAAACCCCTTCCTCTCCTTTTTTTGATGTAATCTCATCTTGTATGGTTTGATCATCAATAAAGGTTTCTTTTTGTTGTTTCAAAAAAAAAATGTTGGCCATAAAATGAGCCTATGATAAACATTGAGATCTTATTGCTTTCATAGGCCGCTATGTACTCTTCTCTGTTGGTTAACATTGCACATGTACCATTCTTATTGATTTGTTGTTAAATTATTGTTAATTTATTTGTAAATTTGTAGTGAAAGAACTCGTAAAGTTTTCATCAATTCATACTCTATTTTTTTGTTACTGATTCCTTATTCAAGAAGACAGTTAAGTGTTACTCTAATAGTCAGTAACATTTTACTGGGAAATAAAATAAAATGTTACTGTCAAACAGAGTAAAATTTTATTTTAAATCAGAGTAATATTTTACTATAAAACAAAGTAAAAATTTATTATTTAATTCAATTTTGATGGTAAATATTTTTTTTTAAAGAATTTCATAGTTAATTTGGATATTGTTTGAAAAATCTTGAAGAAATAATTTTAAAAATACTAATTTTATTAAAAATCGACATCTAGATAAAAAGTTATATCATTTTTAAGTTTAAAATATTAAATTAGTCATTAAAGATATTTTGGTAATCGTAATGTATGCTTGACTTTTCAAGAAGAATTTTTTATTGTTGTTCTTAATGTATTAAAATTTTATTATAAAGAGTTTGATCAAATTCCCTAACATTGTGTCCACTTAATATGTTTGTTCATTTCATTCTGGATAATTTTTTATGTATAATCAATTTGTTTATGTATCATTTTCTAATTTATTTGTCAAACGGAAGAGTATGTTAAAAAAATGAAAATATTTTTAATTAGAGGGAATTTTTTTTGTTTTTTACTTTTTTTTTTTTTATAAATAATTTTCGATTCCCTCCTCCCTTTCTCATCTGTTTTGATCACCTCTTTTGATTAGCAGCCACGGGGCAACTCTCTATCCACCGAGCATCCTCTTTCCCATTCATTAAATGTGTTTTTTTTTTTATTTTATTTTTTATTTTTTATATATGTTGCAGTGTGTACTAAATATTTTTTTTTTCTTTTTTTGACAAATTACTAACACCCTCCTCGAGATTTGATTAAAATATAGATCTTCTCCTTGAGGTTTAAGAAATTACATTCCGCACCTTGAGATTTATATTTGCATAACAAATTGTCTCCTGAGATTTATATTTGCACAACAAATTGCACCCTCATTTGTTATGTAAATATAATCCTCAAGGGGCAATTTGTAATTTTTCAAACTTCGGGAAAAAATCTGTATTTTAGTCAAATCTCGAAGGGTGTTGGTAATTTGCCCATTTTTTTTCCATGTTTAGAGAGAAAAAAAAAAAAGAACAAATCCTAACAATCTTATTAAGAATTAAGAAAAATTATAAATATTTAATACAATTGTTCATCACGTACATTCATTACAAACATTGCCTTGAACAAACAAATCCTCGTAAAAAAAAAAGTTACATACACCATCTCTTCCTTCTACTTTGTCATATAAAAAAAAAAAAACTTATCCTTTTTTGGTTACATCCAAAAAAAAAAAAAAAAAGAAAAACCTTATCACCCAACAAATTGTTTTCTTAAATATTTAATGCTATACCATCTAAAAAAAATATTTAATGCTATTTGAAACCCCAAAAAAATAAAAATAATAATAACAAACACAACTGACTCTAAAAAACTAGTTGACCCATCTGCAGTTTGATCTAATCTGGCCTTTCTTCCCAGTTAATGGCTTTATATTACCCATCTTAACCATAGACTTAGCAAAATCATTCCAGAATGACCAAACATCAGTGCTATATCTCTTCACCAACTGATCTGTCTCACCACCATTATACAGTGCTTGATCAGAATGCAAAAGCCCCTTCTTCTTCACCAAGTTGGAGAAATACTTGGTGTCGAAAATGGCAGCTGTTGGGTCCAGAGGAGCTAGGTTTGAGTTCCCATCGATTTTCGGGCATCTAGATTGGCGATCACGCGCAAAGGTAGGGTCGATGTTGGATTCTTCGTAAATATGTTTTCTGAAGGTAAAACACTGTGCAAACCCAATGGAGTGGCCACCAGAGAGAGCTACGAGGTCCTTGGCGTCCAGGCCTTTATTTTTGAAGTTTTCGATGAGTGCGGGGAGGTCCATCAATGGTGAGGGGAGGTCCTTTTCGGCTTTAGTCCTACTGGCCGTGGTTGAGTCTCTTCTCCCTAGTTGCACATTCCATGTTGGTCCCCCAAGCTGCATGTAAAACACATGTTTTAGCAAACAAATATCTTGATAAAAATAAAAAAAATAAAAAAAAATTAATCACAAAATTAGATACAATTCTCTTATATAAAATTGAATTTTGTGATAAGGATTATGTGTAGTTATAATTTTGTGATCACTATATTATTATTGTAAGCATATAATAACATACCGCAATCACAGAATCACGAGCTGCAACTGCCAAAATATCAGCACACGATACGACAGGGCGCCCACATGCCTTGTCGACCTCCGACTTGATTCTGTCAATGACTTCAAATCCTCTAGTAGAATTATTATTAGCAGGAGCAGTCTTTTCACTGTCAATGGTGGAGGTTTTGTCAAGAAGAATTGAAGCATCACAGCCCTGCATTAGAATCAAACCAAGTCTCTATTAGTTTAGATATCACAATTGATTATATTAAACTACTATCCCATCAAAGGTAACAAAGCAAAAAAAAAAAGTAATTACATTATTTATTTTATGTTTTGAATGAAAATTTTATTTTGCTTATCAAAAAAAAAAAAAAAAATCAACTGAACAAAATCTCGGAAAGAAAAGAGTTGGATAGTCATACTTGAACGAAACAATCGTGGAAGTGTAGGCGGAGCAAAGAAGCGCCCATGCGGCGCTCTTGCCTTACAGCATCCTCCACAACTCTTCTGATGGTGGGTAAAGCTTGGGGACATGTTTTGTAGTAGTAATAAGGTGAAAGTGTTGACGAGAAAGCTGTGGTTGCAAGAGAAAGCAAGAGAAAGCTGGCAAGGAGAGAGAAGCTGTGATAACCCATAACTCTTTTGGTAGTAATAAAAGTAGTGATTATGATCTGTTGTATGTTTTTTGGGTGATATTTGTGTAAGGTGATGATACCTGTATTTATAGGTGAGATATCTTGGACTCAGGCAACAAGAATGAGGGCTTAGACATGGCCAGGAAGACCAGTTCTAGGAAGCCGACATGTAGTTATCAACTTAGACTTTGGAAAACCTATGCATGCAAGAAAGAGAATTAGTACGGAAAATATTGAAGTAGTCATGCAAAACTGCAACTTGCAGGTATCATAATCACAGCAAAATTACCGTAGTAACCTTATTCTTTTTTTGGTTCTTCGTTTTTCAATTTTTTTTTTTTTTTAATCTTTTAAATTTATGAAAAAAGCTCAATCTCATGATGACATTCTTAAAAAGGATTTGATTTTGTTTGATGCATCTTAAAAAAGTCTTTTATGGGCCTTTTTTTATTTTGTGATCTTGTGTAAGGCCATTCGATGTAAATTCGCCTATAAGTTAAACAATACAAGTAGCTCAAATAAGGTAAAATAAAATGATTATTATGAAGATGAGGAAGTACTGGTTTAGATTGTGATTATAAATTATTAAAAGTGCAATCCAGCTAAACCACCCATGTAGATATTCTTATTTATGTAGAGAGTTATAAGTTCCCACAAACATTTACCCTTTTTGGCGAGTTTTTAAAATCTATTTTCTGTTTTTATTTTTTATTTTTTTCCTCAAAAAATTAAAAATTAGACTAGTTACAAAAATATTCATAATTTTTATATAAAAAATTTTTTTGGGTAAAAATATTTTTTGACAATAATTTTAGTGAGGACATTCGAGTCATTAATCACGATAGAGACCAAGACAATTTTTTATAAAAAAAAAATATCCTCCTAATTCAAAACTTCATCCATCAAGATTTAGTCAATAAAATTTATTAACATGGAACAAATTTATTCCTTGCTTTGTTTTGTATCAGATAAAAAAAACAAAAAACAAAACAAAACAAAAAAATTAATGAAATATCTCTCTAAATTTTGATAGTAGGAAAGCTTCAATATATTTTTTCTTATTAATTAAGGTCCCTCAGTGATATTATTAGCGAAATTTTAACTTGTCATAGAGAAATTTCAAATTTCTCTATGACAAATTTTTCTATGACGAACAAAAAATTTTCTTTGAAGAACTGAAATTTCTCTTTGTTGAAATTTCTCTATGTCAAAATTTCTCTATGAAAATGTTGAGGAATCCGAACTATTATAAAAATATTATATATTTTTTATCTTATAAAATCTTAATAGCAAAAATATTTTTTGACAATAATTTTAGTGAGGACATTCGAGTTATTAATGACGATCGAGAATAAGACCATTTATAAAATTAAAAATAAAAAAAAATCCTAATTCAAAACTTCATCCATAAAGATTTAGTCAATAAAATTTATTGACATGGAACAAATTTATTCCTTGCTTTGTTTTGTATCAGGTAAAAACAAAAAAAAACAAAAAACAAAAAAATCAATGAAATATCTCTCTAACTTTTGATAGTAAGAGAGGTTCAATATATTTTTTCTTATTAGTTAAGGTCCTTCAATAATATTATTAAAGAAATTTTAACTTGTCATAGAGAAATTTCAAATTTATCTGTAACGAGCTAAAATTTTCCTTTGAAGAACTAAAATTTCTCTATGCCAAAATTTCTCTGTAAAAATGTCGAGGAATCTGAACTATTATAAAAATATTATATATTTTTTTATCTTATAAAATCTTAATATTAAGGATTTTAAACTAAACCACCCCCTCGCCCCCCCCCCCCAAAGAACAACCTAACTTTTCACCACTACAAAATATAAGAGTTTTAGAGATCAAATGTTTTGGTCTACTCTATTCAGCTGAGGACTGCTATGGGTCAAGTTCAATTTTGTTGGCGGTCTGAGAACTCAAGAATGAGTGTTATGTGTAAAGAGGAAAACCCAGATTTTGCAGAATTAACTGAGGTGGTGAAGGTGTGCTAGTGTGTTTAGTTGGGAGTTAATTTAGTTAGTAGAGGTATGCTGCTGCTGTGAAGGTATGCTGTTGCTGTTGGGAGTTAATTAAGTTGGTGAAGGTATGCTGCTGCTAGATGCTACAGAGTTGATGCTAGATTGCTGCTGTTGTGAGAGGATGGACTGATATGCAATGCTGCTATGTTTTTTTTTTTTTTTTTTTTTGTTATGTTGTTGTTCTTCCGTGTCAAATTTGCAATGTTGGTGTCTACCTATTTTTGAGTTTGAGTTTATCTTGTCTCTTTGGTTGGTTGCTCACCAACTTTGGGGATGCCTGCAAATGTTAGGATGGACTTCTTGGTGCCAACGTAGTTGAAACGATTTAACTTATTGTGATGCTTTTGCTCTTGCTTCTCTATATTAATGTTTGTTGTTTTTGTACCTTATACTTTGCTCTTACATCAATAAAGTTTTTTCTTTGCTAATCAAAAAAAAAAAATTTTTTTTTGCTCTGTAAAAGTGAAAATTTGTTGCAAAAGACATTTAGGGACCAATTTTCATCACCATGAGGTTAGTCGCTAAAAGGTTGTCTTGAAAAGTAAAAAATAAGGCTTTCAGCGATAAAATTTTGAAAATGTCACTAATAAATAGACTTTTAGGAATAAAATAATTTGGTTTCAAAATGATTTATTTTTTGAGACAAAAAATTTTGTCCCAAAAGGATAATAATTCATCACTAATGTCCAATTTTTGTTGCTAAAAATATAATAAAGATATTTTTCGCAACAAAAATTTTTAATTCCTAAAAAATAATTTTATCCCTAACTTTTAGTCTCTAAAATCTTAATTTTTTATAATACACCTTTTTTATAGCTATAAATAAATATGTCAATTGGCTAACTTATAAAAAACGATGCTTTGGAACTAATAGTCAACCATATAGTAATAATATGAGTAATGATTCATCCCCCCTTTTCCCCTCACCCCCTTTGACCCCCTCTCTCTCTCATTGGTTACCTTTTCTTAATTTTGACCCCCTCTTATTAGTTTTTTTAGGATTATTCCAATTCAGTCAATGCATTATTCCAATTCAGATAATCCAACCTTCACCAACAGGCATCCAGACAAATATATCACATAAGCAATTAGCCTCATGGTAAGCATGCTATCATGGCAGTTGTAACAGGCCCGCGAGGGACCTCGCTACAGTTCGGACTCGATTTTGTTGCGGTTCCAAATCTTGAACCAAAGAGTCCAAATCCGGCAAATCGTTTTGAAGGAAAACAGATTTTTTTGAAAGAAGTGCCAAACATGGACTGCTTTGCCAGATAATAGAGTCGCCACCTAAATATTTTAAAATGGGAAATTTAGGAAACCCTGACTCGGTGCCAAAGGCCACGTGTCCGTCATCACCAGAGTTGCCTCGGCTCGGGAACTTGGGTACGATTGGGGAAGGTCACATCGTGAGCACCCCCGCTCGCCCGGTCAAAGACCGGCCTCTACTAACCATGATATCTGTTTTTGAAAACATTGTGAGTTCTTGTTCCGGTTATTAGCCTAGATTACTATGTGATGCTCGCAGCATACAAGTATAGACTGGGCCGTCTGAATTGGAACAAAACATTTCATGTTTGTTTGTTTGAAAATGGTGTGATGGTGCTACCCGGAGGTAGGCTAAAATGCGGATTTGCCACCCTCAGGTGGGCTTAGAAAACAGTAATTTTGCCACTATCTAGTGGGCTTAAAACAAACAGTCGATGAATTGTCCCAATTCAGATAACTCAACCTCCACCCACAGGCATTCAAGGCAGTTATATTATATAAGCACATAGCCTCATGGCAAGCATGCTATTCATGGCAACACTCACACGCATGCAAGGATGCTAAAGCATAAAACTTACCGAGTACTCCAAGCCAAAACAGAAGCTGATTAGAAATCATGCATGATCCTAAGTATACTGAAATGGCTAATGCAACACATGCAAAGATGCGAACTATAGCAGGCTCGGCTATTCTAAACATGGCATATGAGATGCAACAGCTATCAAGTACTCAACTTGGAATTGAAATACGATGCGTTTGTATGATGCTTGCGAAAGCAAAACAGATGAATGATGCAAACATGCTGTCATGCTGTATGCTAATTGAAATATGCCCTATATCTAACCATTGTAAGCGGATAAATAAAAGGGAGAAAGAAATGGGGGTTGGAAGACATACATCACACTCACACACCCTTATTACAACATTGCCCTCGCGCAGAGGGTCCGAATAAATATACAGTCCCGAATAAAAGAATATTATAGATTTCTAATTAATTAATAAATTAATTACAAAAAGAGTAACACTGGCATGCAAACCAGGGACTGCCTTGCTACTGCTCCGGATGATGAAATGATGCATGCCCGGATGCCTTTGCGCGGAAATCCACGACGGTGCCCCGATTAGCCTCTGTTTGCATTTTTCTTGAAATGCGTGCCGAGTTTCGAAAGGTTGCTGATTCTTCATTTTGCTGCAACAGAGAGCAGGAAAGGGGCATAGCAATGTATTTCACAAATATATGCATGCCTCGATCCTCGTGCCACCAATCACTCATCTTGATGCATGATGGTCGAGGAATCGGATTGCACAACTCAATATAAGATGAATGTATATGAATGCTACAATAAAACCTAACTCCATCATGGGTAATCCGGAGTGTTGGTGACTTGGAAATTGAGACCCGTTCCGTCACTCGGAGTACGAAACGTGCCTCGTTTCCCGTGCCCGGGCTAACTCCTATCCCGAACACGATGCGATATGCATGATATGCATGAATGCAACTGAAATATATCTTAGCATGCACAATGCCATGCAAATGAGATACCTCGAAATGCGTGCCCACGGACACGCAAACCGAGAAAGTGCATGAATGCAATCTAAGATACAACCTGGTATGCACTATGCTGTGAAAATGAGATGTCTCGAAATGCGTGCCCACGGGCACGCAAATCAAGGCCATGATGCGAGATGCAAATCGGATAAAACCGGCAGCCGAAATGCGTGCACACGGGCACGTAAACCGAGGCGATGATGTGAAATGCAAATCGGATAAAACCGAAGTGCCTCAAAATGCGTGCCCACAAGCACGCAAACCGAGGCGATGATGAGAGATGCAAATCGGATAAAACCGAAGTGCCTTGAAATGCGTGCACACAGGCACGCAAACCGAGGCGATGATGTGAGATGTAAATCGGATAAAACCGAAGTGCCTCAAAATGCGTGCCCACAAGCACGCAAACCGAGGCGATGATGTGAGATGCAAATCGGATAAAACCGAAGTGCCTCAAAATGCGTGCCCACAAGCACGCAAACCGAGGCGATGATGTGAGATGCAAATCGGATAAAACCAAAGTGCCTTGAAATGCGTGCACACAAGCACGCAAATCGAGGCGATGATGTGAGATGCAAATCGGATAAAAAGATGCGCCTCGGAATGCGCGCACACGGGCACGCGAACCGAGAAAATGCATGAAATGGCATACGGAATGCAACGATGGGCTTACACCAACATGAGAGAGCCTCAGCCGCACTCACATAGGCTGCCGTCGGGTAAAACAGAGGTGCCTCAAAGTGCGTGCCCGCGGGCACGCGAACCGAGGCGATGATATACAAGCATGAAAATGGTACAGAAATGCAATGATGGGCTTACACCAACACGAGAGAGCCTCAGCCTACTCACATAGGAAGCCAATGAATGAAAACGGAGTGCCTCGAAGTGCGTGCCCACGGGCACGCAAACCGAGGCAATGCACTAAAGCATGGAATGACATGGAAAATGATATGCAAGCATGCAAACCAAATTTCAGCAGATAAATGAAGGGGAAAACAGCCCCGAAATGATACGAAATGACGATCAATGCATGAAATCATCCCGAAATGTGATTTTAAGTACCCGAAATGGCCTACGGCTATGCTAAACATGCAAAATTGGCACATGACAGCCAAAACAGTAGCAAGGCAGCCCCAAAAATAGCATTTTTTAGTACAAAGCAAGGCCAAACAATAATCACAAGTATGGAAACAGTACCTTGCAAAAAAGGGGGGAAAGAGGAGATTTACAAAGCAAGTAACATATACAATGCTCAAACCAAAAAAAACAGTTCTAAAACATTAAAGAGGGACCAAAAATATGCACATTTACAAAAGATGGCATCCCCCAATTCAGTGTGTAGATATACTAAACATAGCATGCAAAATAATGGGCCAACAAGGGATATAACATGAGGTATCATAAGCAATGACCAAACAACTCAAGACCCTTGATAAAAAATGAAGAATAGGCCAAAATAAGATACTTTCTAAGCCTGATGAGGGCTCAAAACAGAATACAAGCAAGCCTAACAAAGCATGCAAAATAATGAACCAAAGATGGAGTACAACATAAAGTACCAAAATCATGCATCAAATGACCTAAGACCCTTAACAAAACATGAAGATTGGGCCAAAATAAGACACTTTCTAGGCCTGATGAAGACTCAAAACAGAAGAAAAGCAAGCCTAACAAAGCATGCAAAATAGGGATAGAACATGAATTCAAAGCAAGTGGTATGCAGAGCATGAAAACCAGGTTGAGCCCTTCTTAAATGTTGAAGAAGGGCTCAAAATGAGCACAATATCAGTTCATGAGATGCTCCAAATCAGATCACAAATAGGCCAAATAAATCATGCAATTTTACGGAAAATATGGGGAATTACAAAGCAAGTGCATGATAGAGGGGCCAAACACGGTTGAGCCTTTCTTCAATGTTGAAGAGGGTATCAAAATAGGCTAACTAAAAGTTTATATCAGGCTCGAAATCAGATCACTCATAAGCTAAAGAAAGCATGCAAAATAATGGCATTCCAAGAGGTATTGAAACAAGTGCATCATAGAGGACTTAAACAGGGTTGAGCCCTTAAACAAACATGTAGAATAGCTCAAAATAAGGCCCCTTTCAGTTAGGGCCGGAGCTCAAAACAGTGAGAAAATAGGGTAGAAAATTGAAGCAAAAATAAGCTAGAAAAAGGGAAATGAAGACTTACCCTTGAAGACAAGTCTTTTGCTACCTCTTGGCTTGAAAAATGTCACCTCCTAGCTGCTGGAAATCAACTCCAAGTGTTGGAAATAGGGTGGTGATGGTGGTGCTTGGTGTTGATGAACAAATTATGCAAGAAAAATAACCTTTGAGCTTTTAAATGGAGAGAAATGGAAGGTGAAAGCTATGGATCTCTCTCTCCAATCCCCCTCAAAAATGTCTAACCCCTCAAACATGAATCCAAGCCTCTCCTTTTAGAGGAAAAAATGCATCCAAAATATCTAAAGTCCATCAAAATATCTAAAGTGCATCAAAATATCTAAAAAGCAACTCTCTAATCCTCCATACACTTGTATGGAGGATTGGCCAATTGGAAAATGAGCTAGCACAGCTGGAATACACTGAGGGAGTAAGAAATGGTCGGCCAACTCACAAGGGCAAAATGGTCATTTCACAAAAGGGGTGGCTGGCCAGCTAGATAAACAAAACTACCGAGAAGACCACTGGCTGTTGGGTGCTAGGGAAGTCCAAAAATGTCCATTCAAGTGTCTAGATTGAAGCCCCGGAAGTTAGCTTTCCAATGCCGCAAACCTTGCATCAAAATTCCTCCTGTAGAAATGGTTATGCCAGTTTCCGTAAAGCTGCGCAGATTCAGTCCAACCGGACTTCAACCAACCATATCTCCTCCCCCCGGATTTGGACTTAGGAGATTCTTGAGAGAAAAATGAAGCCCCGGAAGTAAGCTTTCCAATGGTGGTGGCCTCATATTTTAATTCCTCTTGTGCAAAGAGTTACGCTTGTTTCGGTGAAGCCGCGCAGACTTTTCTCCTTCCCGGATTCATGCTGAACCACTTTTGACCAAGGTATAATCGGTTGCTGAGACAATTGCTGGCCTCCCACCCTCTAGTGATATTCCTGGTGCTAAAACAGAGGCACCTGCCAAAATTGAACAAAAACTAATGCAAAACGAATGCTCGGGGCCAAAACCGCGCGGGGTCCCGAAAATGGGCTGCAGGCACCGAAAGTGGCGTTCGGCCACGAAGTGGGTATTTGAGACCCCAGTGTCCCTTGGAATGATAAAACAGAGGTGCCTACCAAAAATGAACAGACATCGATGCAAAATGAATGCTCGGGGACCAAAACCGCGCGGTTCGGGGTCCCGAAAATGGGCCGTGAGCACCGAAAGTGGTGTTTGGCCACGTGGGTATCGAAGACCAGTGTCCTTGTTATGATAAAACAGAGGTACCTGCCAAAAATCGGAGAAATCGGAGATGGTTGGGCGATCCCGAACCGAGGCACACTACCGACGGTCCCGAAACCGAAAACCGGAACCGGGCTCGAATGGGCAAATGGCTCTGACGGCCACGAAAAGTAGCCCACGGCCACTGAGAGATAGTCTATGGGACCACTCCCTCCCCTCAGGAAAGAAAACAGAGAAAATCGAGTCTGGTTCGCAAACCGAGACAAGACACGAAGAAGGTTCGAAAGTCCGGAGGCAGGGCGCACGGCCGCGACTCTGAGACTTCTGAACTAGCGCAATATGCAACATCACCGAGCGCTCAATCAGTGACGTCTGAGTCTTAAGGTCGGTCAAAAATGGGGTGTCTACAGTTGCCCCTCTTTGACAGAACTCGGAAGTCAAGAAGTGACGGGAGTGAATGTCAAAGCCTAGAGACGACCCATTTTTGACAAGGCCGAAGACTTAGACAATCATACAAAATAAACAGAGATATGTATGCCCGCAGGCAGGGGCAAAATGCAAAATGATATGCAGGGAGATTACGCGAAGCCTGTTTGAAAGACTGAGGATTCATGCAATGCACTGTAATGTAGTGGCTAAAATGCAATGTGATAGCTAAGAGGTAAAAGTACCTTACAGGAGCAATTGGAAATGACTTACCTCATGCCGCTAGGGATCTTTCGCTTCTTCTTGATTGAGTTGCAGGTACTACTTTTCTCCCTGACTATGGTCGCAGCTTTCCCTATTCTCCAACAGGGTGACAGACTAGGTTGGATCAGTATCCAGAATTGAGGTGCATAAGATGCTGTCTCAATCTATGGGGTCCGCCAGATTTCAAGCCGAGGATATACCCCGGTATTTAAACCAGACTTTAGTCTCGAAATCCTTAACATTTGCGTTCTAGGCATGAGCCATTCGAACTCTAGTTTCCACCATCTCGCTTGGTCTCCTAGGAACTCACCGCACACACAGTGTGGCTATACCAGACACCGGAAGTCGTCGCACGACAAACACCAAAGGAATTGCACCTTTAGAGGATTTAAGGTCTCCTAGACCGAAAGTGCACAAGACGGTGCGATGGAATGCAAGTAAAATGCAAGTAACGCGCGAAAACAAATAGCGAATGATGATGCAGGATTTAAGGTCTCCTTAAACCGGACCATAAAACAGATATGATGCAATGGATGTGATAGATGTGATGCAATAGATAATAGATGCGATGCAACAGAGAGTACAATAGATGCAAAATGGTGACATACTCCAACCACGCTGGACTCGTGAGAGGAGAGAGAACAAAGAAAATCAATCAGAAGCGCGTTCCACGCAACCTAAGATAAATTCCAAACACGTCGAAATCGTGTGAGAAAGGAGAGGCTCCAATCACGCTGAAATCGCGAGAAGAGGGTAACAAAACAACCGCCAAAGGCCCATAACGCAACCTGGGATAAATTCCAAACGCGCTGAAGTCGCGTAAGGAAGAACCAAACTCTAACCACGCTGAAATCGTGAGAAGAGGAACGGGACACTCAAACCACGCTGAAATCGTGAGAAGAGGTCCGAACAATCGCCAGGCCGTCTACAACGCAACCTCGATAAAATCCAAACGCGAAATAAGCGAAGGAATGGGACACTCAAACCACGCCAAATCGTGAGAAGAGGTCCGAACAACCGCCAGCGCATAACGCAACCCGAGATAAAATCCAAACGCTGAAATCGCAGAAGGAATGGGACACTCAAACCACGCCAAAAATCGTGAGAAGAGGTCCGAACAAGCGCCATAATAACGCAACCGAGATAAAATCCAAACGCGCCGAAATCGCAGAAGGAATGGGACACTCAAACCACGTTGAAAATCGTGAGAAGTGGTCGAACAACCGCCAGCGCGCATAATAACGCAACCTCGAGATAAAATCCAAACACGCCAAATCGCGTGAATGGGACACTCAAACCACGCCAAAATCGTGAGAAGAGGTCCGAACAACCGCCAATGCCCACAACGCAACTCGGGATAAATTCCAAACGCGCCGAAATCGCAGAAGGAAAGAACACTCTAACCACGCCAAATCGTGAGAAGAGGTCAACAACCGCCAAGGCCCATAACGCAACTCGGATAAATTCCAAACACGCTGAAATCGCAGAAGGAAAGGAACACTCTAACCACGCCAAATCGTGAGAAGAGGTCAAAACAACCGCCAACAAGGCCCACAACGCAACCTCGATAAATTCCAAACGCTGAAAATCGCGTAAAGGATAAGTGGTAGAAGATAACACAAGATGCAAATAAATGGAAATATGGTGTGTATGACAATACCAAAGGAAGAATGCACAACAATGTAGGTGAAAGGGTGCATAACTTGAAGCGTGCTTGATCTTGCGCTTGAGGTAGAGGCACACTCATACTTGAGCATTGACATGGCTTGAAAAGGTACATCCTAATACAATCACGGAACTTGGTGAAAGTGAAACTCACTCAGATGCTTGATTTTCCTTCTTTTCTTTTGCTTTTGCACCGAACCTAAATAGCTTCAGATAGGTCCTTGTTCTCTCATTTTCACATGACTGGGTTGAACCTGCGGTTTTATGAAAGAACAAATTGCTTTTGCACAAATGTGGAGAACGACCAAGACTCGTGAGCACAAAATGATTTTATTTTTGAAAATGAGAAAAGGATCCTCAACCGGTATTGAGCCTACAATCGAACACAAAGAAACGACTCAACAAGGAAATAAAAGGCACACAACCTAGACACATCGAGTAACACTCGAAACGACCCAAAACAAAATCGAGATAAAACAAAAAGACACGACACTCAGACGTGCACAGGGAGCCTGTTTCACCGGGTATATGTCCCACCCTTTCTTATTTGTGATTCTCACATCACTCAGCCCTCAAGCTCGTTTTTTTTCTGAAAAAGCCCTTTTCTCACTTTTCCTCTCATCACACATCTCTCTATTCTTAAATCTCTCATTTTTCATCCCTCCCCTGGTGGTTGATGGATAAATAGCAAGTTGAAGGCTTTTGCCCCTGGTATTCTACCAGATTCTTCTTCTTCTGCTCACAACAGTGAGTTTCTCCTACAGAGGGGTTGTGCTACAACAGGATGTGTAGCAAATCTGTAGTTGACATCGATTGATGATGCTTTGCTGGGGAGTTTGGACGTGATCAGATCTGTCCAGATGATGGAGTGGAATGTCTTGCCATTCCAACAGGTTCAGACTTGGCTTGATACGCCGCTTGGAGGTGAGAGAGCCTTTTCGACCATTTTGTTGTCGCCTGGGTTGTGCCTTCTTCTCGCGTAAAGTGCCCTTCTTGGCAGTATGTTGATAAAGGGGAAAGATGTAACTCGACCTAATCTGGTTCCTAGTTCATCATTTGGACCATTTTTATTTTTGCTTTCTAAAAAAATTTGGCCAAAATGGGAGTTAGATTAACATGCTTGTTCGATTTTTGATTTGAAATCATGCAAGTCAGCTATGAGTCTTGAAAAAATTTTCCTTTTGGGTCCAAGAAATGGTTCAGCTTTTTGAAAAGATGGAACAATTTTCGAGAGAACTAGTCACCTCAAGAAAATTCTCAAAATCTATTTTTAAACGGCCATCGCCAACGAGCATAGAACCCACTCTCGAGATGCACAACCTCGGACCCAAGGAAAAACTGCCTGCTTGAAGAGGGTGCATGGCAATGGAAAGGTGCCCTTGTTTGAACGGCATCATGGCAGCATTGAATGGCAACGGAAAGTTGCCCCTTGTTTGAACGGCACCGCAGCACACTGAATGGCAACGGAAAGTTGCCCCTTGTTTGGATAGCATCGCAGTGTACTTGTAGTCAATCCTCAGAGGGACGAACACAACCAAATCCTCGGATACAGGAGGCAAAGATGATCAAAACTATCACATGGACACAATTGAATTTGAATTGTTTTACTACCGACTTCGTAATGAAGTTGCCTACGATCCCAAAGATGGGAATCAAGCCTTACGTAGTTCGGTTAAGGTACACTCGAGTATTAACCTCTCCTTTTATGCTCTAACTTTTGCCAAGGCTACTGCAAGGTGTTTTCAACCTTATGAGCTTTGTTTTTTCTTTTTCTTTTTTTTTTCTGTTCTTTTCATTCCTTTTTCTTCTTCTTTTTTTTTTGCATTTTTCTTTTCTTTTCTCTTTTTGCATTTTTGTATCTTTGCACTTTTTTCCTTTTTTTTCTTTGCTCTAACTTTTGCCTGGGTCGCCCTTTCGGGTTTTCGGCCCAGCGAGTCTCTCGAAGGGTAAAAGTGTAACAAGTCCATGCCAAATGGTTCTGAGATTGAAGCCCTCTGTATCCAAGAGAGTGGCTGTTGTATTGATTAGCAGAAAGATCCACCTTTGGCTCTTCGAGCACATCGGACATTTTTGCCCCTAGTTCGAGGGGTGCTTCTGATCTAGCTTGGCAAGCTTCTTTTGACGACATCTGATCCTCTTGATCTGACTTTGGTGCCTCTTGTTCGAGGGATGCTTCAAATCTGGCCCCACAAGCCTTGCATTGTGGTCGACCGTTGAACATTTTGAATGCACGTTCAAGGTTTGAAAGCAAAAAGGGGGGGGTCGAGTCTCGAGGCTGAGAGCGATCCTAAGCTGCACAATCTCAAGAGCGATTCCACACATGTCTTCGCAGGACCACGCAAAACATTGTTTTGAAAGTTTTTAAGAAAGCAACAAATCGCTCGCGCTGAAGACAGTGTAGGATCAATCTGGATCAAAGCCAGGGTCCTTCTCAATACTCACACTAACAAGCATGATTTCATTCATTAAGGGCTTAGCACGCCTCTCTTTCTCTCATTTTGATCAAAGTTTTGCAAATCCCGAGGAATTCCTCCCTCTTTGTTTTCATTGCAGTGTTCAAAAAGGTTTTGAAAAACTTAGGTCAATACAATGGCCTCAAGGCACAAGAGAGCAGGTGGAATGCCGCCATTTCATTCAAATCCCTAAGACAACTAGCACACGGCGAATAAATACGAGAGCGTGAAATCATCGGCTGTTTCATTCAAAATCATTGGCATAACTGCTCCTCGCGTAAATGACTCAAAACAAAACAAAAAGACAAACGCAAAACAAAATGATGACGCTCGAGGTAACACCCCCGGAATCACCCGACTCCTATACAACAGGACTGACTCGATACAACAAGACAGACCCACAACAAAAGAGACTGACTTAAAACAAAAAGATAGACTCAAGACAAAACAACAAAACTGACCCAATACCCAAGTCAGAAAGCAAAAACTGGTATTTGCACATTGCTCAGAACAGTGCATGCCATTCCCACGTCTGGAGTTGATCGAGCGCCGCCCGCAGGTGGTTCATCCCCCGTTCATATAACATTATCCCCCAAGTTCACTGACCCAGTGCCGATAGACTTTGCTGAGCTCGGCGGGAGGATGACCCCGTTGTCAAATAGATCCAGTACTTCATGGCGAAGACGGAAGCAATTGTTGGTAGCATGGCCGGTTTGCTGATGGTACTCGCAGTACTGGATAGCATCATGTGTAGCCGAAAGAGGGTTCGGGAGAGGCCGAGGCTCAAGGGGTTTGAGATGGCCTTGTCCAACAAGGATTTGGAAAGCTTTGGACAAAGGCATGTGAAGGGCATGGAAGACCCTCCGACCTCGGGGTTGGTACTTCTGGGTTTGTGGATTTTCGTTGGACGCACCAACAGAAAGATTGGCAGGTGCTGGCCTGGTCTGCTGATTTCTTCCTAGTGCAGGATTGTTTCTGATACAACGACCCTTCTCCAAGTTTTCCCTTTGATTCAAATCGCCGACTTGAGTGGCAAAAGTGTCATCCATGCTTTTTGCAACAATCGCGAGGACTTGTTTTTGTTCACCCCTCGGCTTTCAAAGCCTCAATAGCCAACAGAAGATGCTCATGGGGATCAATGCTCGCTTACCTTGTTCTTTCCACTCGCCTCCACTTTGCCAAGGGATTGGCCTTCCTCAGATGTAGCACGTTCCAAGATTGGGGAACTTTTTGACATGAAATTCCCAGTATGTAGTATGGTCGATGATGGAGCCATTGTCCCAGAGGCAAAATCTGTTACAGTTCTTGGAAGATCTTCAATCATCCTCATTAGCTCAGAAGTAGTGGGCTCACGGGTTTGAGATGATTGGGGTCCAGGTGCATCCATCATGCATAAGTCCATGCCTTCCGGAATGAACACCTCAGGCTTGGGTAGATGGGTTGGGGTGATGTATATGCTGGGGTCGTAGGTGGATGGCAGTATATGGATGAGGTTGAGATGTAGAGGTGATGGGTCGGTACTAACTTGAGGTCCTTTTGGTGGAGCTAAGGTCTCTTCATCAATAAGGTCCTGAATCTTATGACGGAGGCGGATGCAACGGTTCGTATCATGACCGTGCTGTTGATGGTAGGCACAGTATTTAGCTGGGTCATACCTTGGTGGAAGAGGATTTGGAAGGGGTTGGGGTTCTAGGAGTTCTAGGTGCCCTTCTTCTTGCAGCTTTTTCAAAGCTTGGGAGAGACTCATGTAAAGAGGATGGAATTTTCGGGTTTGGGGCCGAATTGAGGTGGTTGGTTTTTGGTCATTGAGGGAAGTGGTGACAGTGTCTACTTCTGAGCATTTCGCAGTTGTGCTACCATCAGTAGTAGCATTGGAACTGGAAGCACCATTCCTCTTCAAAGGCTCATTATCTTCTGCAAAGATCCCTTGTCTGATGGCATCCTCGATTTGAACTCCCATCTCATGCAGATCTGAAAAGGTAGGGAAGGGAAGAACTATCATCTTCTGCATAAGCTTGGGCTGGAGATTCCGCACAACCATCCGAATCTGATCTTTGTCAGTGGGCCTAGTGGTCATCATTGAGGCTTTTGCTCTCCATCTCGTCACGAACTCTGAGAAACCCTCCTTTGGTTCTTGGCGGGTGACTTCGAGATCACGAGTTGTGACCTCGATCTGTGTGTTATAGGAGTATTGATCAACAAAGCCCTCACCAATTTCTTCCCGCCTGCTTCACGAGCTCCAATTTCGCAGATACCGGATCACGGCTATCCCGACAGGTTCGCCGAATAGTGATAGTTTACGAGGCGGTGGTCAAACCCATTGGTCTCGTGATATCGAAAAGTTGAAGGTGCACCATTGGGTCTTCAGAGCCATCGAATCGATCAATATGTGGCATCTTGAACCGATCCGGTAATGTCACCACTGAATCGGTAAAACCATCCTCTATGTCAGGAATAGAATGGGCCCTCTGAGACTTTTTGAACAATTCCTCAAGCTTGCTCACTTTCAACGCTGTGGGGTCCGTCTTGAATTCAGAGGGGGGGTCTGGTAGGTTGGTGGGTGTTTTAGATAGCTGGGGTAGAACCAGGGGCGGAGCTGGCCTGCCTGGAATGTCCGTATCATCCTGGACATTAGCGGTCTCCTCGAGCGTTGGAGCTCTGGGTAGGGGAGGAGCCTGGTGTGAAGTAGATACTCCAGTTTGCTGCTCTAGCCTGGCAATTGCCTCTGCCTGTTGGGCTATAATCTCGGCCTGGCTTTTGGCAAATTCCGCTTGACGGGCAAAGGTCTCTTTGCATGAGTTTCATACTTTCTCGAATTGACGATCGCTTCCTCCATCCTGCCATATTGCCTGGTCTAATCGAACAACCGTATAACTGCCCTCGACCGCCTTTTACCTCGCTTTTGGTGAAAGAACACTGATTGCCCTTTGAACTGAATCTCTGACCCGACAAAGTCTATCAGCACAAGTCTAATGATCCTCGGGGGATATTGGAGCCTTCCGCTATGGTTCCCAAGACTACCTAGCAAAAGAGAAAGCAGACAAAGATCTCACCGATTTCAACGAACAGACATGAGCATAGTTGAATGAGTGTGCCTCTCTCAATTCTGCCCAAAATTCCAGATGGTGATGCCTCGTAAAATCAATCCCAAAGCATCAATCTGGTGCCCGCAGTTCGATGCCCAAACTCATAGACTGATACATGCATTCCCTGTTGAGACGCACTCTAACAAGCACATAGCAGATAAGTGAGAGCCAAAACACCCCTATGGGGGTAGGGTTTCTGCCCTATTTTGTCGAGCTAGGGTTTCACTACGCACGCAGTGGCTTCAAACAACCTATAAACGGGTAAGCAACCTGTCCTAGTTTGGAATGGTCACTATGGATCCGAATATGCACTAGGTCGAATGGTCAAAGGGTGCCCCGGTAAAACCGGGGTTTGTGTTCCCACATCGGGCAGAGCTCAGAATCGATCAAATTTTATGGACATGCCTTGACAAGACAAGCCTCCCAAGAAACCGCCAGAATAGCAGATGGCAAACACGGTGTCCTAGGCGCACCAATGCAAATGCAATGCAAAGAAACACACAAGTCTAGTCAAAACCAGATATCATGAGTTCGAGTCAAGTTCTCTAACTCCCCAGCAGAGTCGCCAGAAACTGTAACAGGCCCGTGAGGGACCTCGCTACAGTTCGGACTCGACTTTGTTGCGGTTCCAAATCTTGAACCAAAGAGTCCAAATCCGGCAAATCGTTTTGAAGGAAAACAGATTTTTTTGAAAGAAGTGCCAAACATGGACTGCTTTGCCAGATAATAGAGTCGCCACCTAAATATTTTAAAATGGGAAATTTAGGAAACCCTGACTCGGTGCCAAAGGCCACATGTCCGTCATCACCAGAGTTGCCTCGGCTCGGGAACTTGGGTACGATTGGGGAAGGTCACATCGTGAGCACCTTTCGCCCGGCCAAAGACCGCCCTCTACTAACCATGATATCTGTTTTTGAAAACATTGTGAGTTCTTATTCCGGTTATTAGCCTAGATTACTATGTGATGCTCGCAGCATACAAGTATAGACTGGGCCGTCTGAATTGGAACAAAACATTTCATGTTTGTTTGTTTGAAATTGGTGTGATGGTGCTACCCAGAGGTAGGCTAAAATGCGGATTTGCCACCCTCAGGTGGGCTTAGAAAACAGTAATTTTGCCACTATCTAGTGGGCTTAAAACAAACAGTCGATGAATTGTCCCAATTCAGATAACTCAACCTCCACCCACAGGCATTCAAGGCGCTATTATATAAGCACATAGCCTCATGGCAAGCATGCTATTCATGGCAACACTCACACGCATGCAAGGATGCTAAAGCATAAAACTACGAGTACTCCAAGCCAAAACAGAAAACTGATTAGAAATCATGCATGATCCTAAGTATACTGTAATGCCTAATGCAACACATGCAAAGATGCAAACTATAGCAGGCTCGGCTATTCTAAACATGGCATATGAGATGCAACAGCTATCAAGTACTCAACTTGGAATTGAAATACAGATGCAGATTGTATGATGCTACGAGCCTAAGTGCAAAACAGATGAATGATGCAAACATGTCATCTTTGTATGCTAATTGAAATATGCCCTATACCTAACAGTTGTAAGCGGAAAAATACAAGGGAGAAAGAAGTGGGGGTTGGAAGACATACATCACACTCACACACGCTTATTACAACATTGCCCTCGCAGAGGGTCCTAATAAATATACATCTCGAATAAAAAGAATATTATAGATTTCTAATTAATTAATAAATTAATTACAAAAAGAGTAACTTGGTATGCAAACTAGGGCCGCTTTACTCGCTCCGGATGATGAAATGATGCATGCGCGGATGATGCCTTTTGGCGCTGAAATCCACGATGCCCCGATTAGCCTCTGCTTGCATTTTTCTTGAAATGCGTGCGAGTTCGAAGGTTCTTGATTCTTCATTTTGCTGCAACAGAGAGCAGGAAAGGGGCATAGCAATGTATTTCACAAATATATGCATGCCTCGATCCTCGTGCCACCAATCACGCATCTCGATGCATGATGGTCGAGGAATCGGATTGCACAACTCAATATAGGATGAATGTATATGAATGCTACAATAAAACCTAACTCCATCATGGGTAATCCGGAGTGTTGGTGACTTGGGAATTGAGACCCGTTCCGTCACCGAGTACGAACGTGCCTCGCTTCGCGTGCTGCTAACTCCTATCCCGAACACGATGCGATATGCATGATATGCATGAACGCAACTGAAATATATCCTAGCATGCACAATGCCATGCAAATGAGATACCTCGAAATGCGTGCCCACGGGCACGCAAACCGAGAAAGTGCATGAATGCAATCTAAGATACAACCTGGTATGCACTATGCTGTGAAAATGAGATGTCTCGAAATGCGTGCCCACGGGCACGCAAATCAAGGCCATGATGCGAGATGCAAATCGGATAAAACCGAAGTGCTTCGAAATGCGTGCACACGGGCACGTAAACCGAGGCGATGATGTGAAATGCAAATCGGATAAATCGGCAGCCAAATGCGTGCCCACAAGCACGCAAACCGAGGCGATGATGTGAGATGCAAATCGGATAAACCGGCGTGCCAAAATGCGTGTACACGCACGCAAAACCGAGGCGATGATGTGAAATCGATAAACCGGCAGCCAAAATGCGTGCCCACAAGCACGCAAACCGAGGCGATGATATGAGATGCAAATCGGATAAAACCGAAGTGCCTCAAAATGCGTGCCCACAAGCACGCAAACCGAGGCGATGATGTGAGATGCAAATCGGATAAAACCGAAGTGCCTCGAAATGCGTGCACACAGGCACGCAAACCGAGGCAATGATGTAAGATGCAAATCGGATAAAAAGATGCGCCTCGGAATGCGCGCACACGGGCACGCGAACCGAGAAAATGCATGAAATGGCATACGGAATGCAACGATGGGCTTACGCCAACATGAGAGAGCCTCAGCCGCACTCACATAGGCTGCCGTCGGGTAAAACAGAGGTGCCTCAAAGTGCGTGCCCGCGGGCACGCGAACCGAGGCGATGATATACAAGCATGAAAATGGTACAGAAATGCAATGATGGGCTTACACCAACATGAGAGAGCCTCAGCCTACTCACATAGGAAGCCAATGAATGAAAACGGAGTGAAGTCGCGTGCTTACCCGCACGCAAACCGAGGTAATGCACTAAAGCATGAAATGACATGGAAAATGATATGCAAGCATGCAAACCAAATTTCAGCAGCTAAATGAAGGGAAAACAGCTAAATGATACGAAAATGACGATCAATGCATGAAATCATCCCGAAATGTGATTTTAAGTACCCGAAATGGCCTACGGCTATGCTAAACATGCAAAATTGGCACATGAAAGCCAAAACAGTAGCAAGGCAGCCCCAAAAATAGCATTTTTTAGTACAAAGCAAGGCCAAACAATAATCACAAGTATGGAAACAGTACCTTGCAAAAAAGGGGGGAAAGAGGAGATTTACAAAGCAAGTAACATATACAATTCTCAAACCAAAAAAAAAAGTTCTAAGACATTAAAGAGGGACCAAAAATATGCATATTTACAAAAGATGGCATCCCCCAATTCAGTGTGTAGATATACTAAACATAGCATGCAAAATAATGGGCCAACAAGGGATATAACATGAGGTATCATAAGCAATGACCAAACAACTCAAGACCCTTGATAAAAAATGAAGAATAGGCCAAAATAAGATACTTTCTAAGCCTGATGAGGGCTCAAAACAGAATACAAGCAAGCCTAACAAAGCATGCAAAATAATGAACCAAAGATGGAGTACAACATAAAGTACCAAAAGCATGCATCAAATGACCTAAGACCCTTAACAAAACATGAATACTGGGCCAAAATAAGACACTTTCTAGGCCTGATGAAGACTCAAAACAGAATAAAAGCAAGCCTAACAAAGCATGCAAAATAGGGATAGAACATGAATTCAAAGCAAGTGGTATGCAGAGCATGAAAACCAGGTTGAGCCCTTCTTAAATGTTGAAGACGGGCTCAAAATGAGCACAATATCAGTTCATGAGATGCTCCAAATCAGATCACAAATAGGCCAAATAAATCATGCAATTTTACGGAAAATATGGGGAATTACAAAGCAAGTGCATGATAGAGGGGCCAAACACGGTTGAGCCTTTCTTCAATGTTGAAGAGGGTCTCAAAATAGGCTCACTAACAGTTTATATCAGGCTCGAAATCAGATCACTCATAAGCTAAAGAAAGCATGCAAAATAATGGCATTCCAAGAGGTATTGAAACAAGTACATCATAGAGGGCTCAAACAGGGTTGAGCCCTTAAACAAACATGTAGAATAGCTCAAAATAAGGCCCCTTTCAGTTAGGGCCGGAGCTCAAAACAGTGAGAAAATAGGGTAGAAAATTGAAGCAAAAATAAGCTAGAAAAAGGGAAATGAAGACTTACCCTTGAAGACAAGTCTTTTGCTACCTCTTGGCTTGAAAAATGTCACCTCCTAGCTGCTGGAAATCAACTCCAAGTGTTGGAAATAGGGTGGTGATGGTGGTGCTTGGTGTTGATGAACAAATTATGCAAGAAAAATAACCTTTGAGCTTTTAAATGGAGAGAAATGGAAGGTGAAAGCTATGGATCTCTCTCTCCAATCCCCCTCAAAAATGTCTAACCCCTCAAACATGAAGCCAAGCCTCTCCTTTTAGAGGAAAAAATGCATCCAAAATATCTAAAGTCCATCAAAATATCTAAAGTGCATCAAAATATCTAAAAAGCAACTCTCTAATCCTCCATACACTTGTATGGAGGATTGGCCAATTGGAAAATGAGCTAGCACAGCTGGAATACACTGAGGGAGTAAGAAATGGTCGGCCAACTCACAAGGGCAAAATGGTCATTTCACAAAAGGGGTGGCTGGCCAGCTAGATAAACAAAACTGCCGAGAAGACCACTGGCTGTTGGGTGCTAGGGAAGTCCAAAAATGTCCATTCAAGTGCCCAGATTGAAGCCCCGGAAGTTAGCTTTCCAATGCCGCAAACCTTGCATCAAAATTCCTCCTGTAGAAAAGGTTATGCCAGTTTCCGTAAAGCCGCGCAGATTCAGTCCAACCGGACTTCAACCAACCATATCTCCTCCCCCCGGATTTGGACTTCGGAGATTCTTGAGAGAAAAATGAAGCCCCAGAAGTAAGCTTTCCAATGGTGGTGGCCTCATATTTTAATTCCTCTTGTGCAAAGAGTTACGCTTGTTTCGGTGAAGCCGCGCAGACTTTTCTCCTTCCCGGATTCATGCTGAACCACTTTTGACCAAGCAGATAACTGGTTGCTGAGACAATTGCTGGCCTCCCACCCTCTAGTGATCTTCCTGGTGCTAAAACAGAGGCACCTGCCAAAATTGAACAAAAACTAATGCAAAACGAATGCTCGGGGCCAAAACCGCGCGGGGTCCCGAAAATGGGCACCGAAAGTGGCGTTTCGCCACGTGGGTATTTGAGACCCCAGTGTCCCTCGGAATGATAAAACAGAGGTGCCTGCCAAAAATGAACAGACATCGATGCAAAATGAATGCTCGGGGACCAAAACCGCGCGGTTCGGGGTCTCGAAAATGGGCCGTGAGCACCGAAAGTGGTGTTTGGCCACGAAGTGGGTATCAGAGACCCCAGTGTCCCTTGTTATGATAAAACAGAGGTACCTGCCAAAAATCGGAGAAATCGGAGATGGTTGGGCGGTCCCGAACCGAGGCACACGGCCTGACGGTCCCGAAAACCGGGAACCGGGCTCCGAAATGGGCAAAATGGCCTACGGCCACGAAAAGTAGCCCACGGCCACTGAGAGATAGTCTATGGGACCACTCCCTCCCCTCAGGAAAGAAAACAGAGAAAATCGAGTCTGGTTCGCAAACCGAGACAAGACACGAAGAAGGTTCGAAAGTCCGGAGGCAGGGCGCACGGCCGCGACTCTGAGACTTCTGAACTAGCGCAATATGCAACATCACCGAGCGCTCAATCAGTGACGTCTGAGTCTTAAGGTCGGTCAAAAATGGGGTGTCTACAGCAGTCACTCACACACATGCAAGGATGCTAAAACATAAGTACTTACTGAGTACACCAAGCCAAAACATAAATTAGTTAGTAATCAATGCATGATCCTAGCTATGCTGAAATGCCTAATGCAACACATGCAAGTATGCAACTAAGATAGGCTCGGCTATTCTAAAGATGGCATATGATGATGCTACAGCTAACACGTATTCAACTCGGAATTGAAATACAATGCAGTTAGTATGATGCGCCAAGCCCGGTGCATGCAAGACAAATGAATGATGCAAACATGCAAGCATAAGTATGCTAATTGAAATATGCCCTAATCTAACCATCATAAGTTGGTAAATAAAAGGGAGAAAGGCGTGGGGTTGGAAGACATACATCACACATACGCACACTTATTACAATTGTGCTCTCGCTCGGAGGGTCCGAATAAATAATGCAAGCCGCCTAATCAACTAACTCACAAGCTAATTAATCATTACAAAACCGAATTAATAACTAGCTACAACTAATTATTACACAACTACTAACTAACAAGCAAGCAGTAAATGAATCAGCTCTGTTTGGAGAAGAGAAAGGTATGCATGCTTGCTTCGGTTCCTCGCCTCGAAACGCCTTCCGGTTGCTCTTTAGAGGCTCTGTTTGCAGGGTGTCTTCCAATGCTTGTTACTGGAACTTACCAAAACACTGCTGGGGAATTCACCAGTGGCCTGCCGGCCATGAAAGGAGAACTGCCGGCCAACAACAGGGTACTGCCGGCCAAGGATGAGAGCCTGCCGGCCATCAGTGGTGCACTGCCGGCCACTGGTGTGCTGTGACACCAAGCTGCAACAAAGCACAAAATAGAGGAAAGGGAGGGTCTCCCAAGGGCATGTATGCACTATGCCACCCCAAATCACCTCACAACATCAAGGGAGAGGCCTAGTCAGATCCACGACCATCAATCACGCATAAAGCAAGTCAATATGAAAATGAATGTACAAATAAAGCAAGTAAAGCCTAGAACTCTATCATGAATCATCAAGAGCTTCGGCGACTGAGAATTGAGACACGTTCCATCACTCAGAGTATGAAATGCCCCTTGTTCCTCGTGCTCGGATTAACACTTAATCCAAACAATACAACACATAAGCATGGCAAACATGCAATATGACTTAAGTGTGCAAACATGCAACTAACTCAAGCATGCAACAAGCATATAAGCATGATGTGAGGTAACAACCTTGGACAACATGACAAAATGCAATATGAACATGCAAACATGCAAGGCATGTAAAGGTGGACAAGTATGCAACAAAATACAAGCATGCGACAACATGGTAAGATGGGGTTACACCAAAGATGGACAGCTCTCAAATAGGTCCAAATCAGTAGCCATAGTGACGGAATTAAACCATCAAAACACATTCAAGCATGCAAAATACAAAAGGCTCACCAAAGAGGCCTAAGAGGGCAACTCTCGAGAGTGCTTAATAAGTGACAAATGTGCAAGTGTAACAACACTAGATGCACTGAAATGAGATGATAAACGATGCCAAATCATTTAAACAACACGAAGATAGCATGCATGAGCTAACAAAACACAAAGCTTGCAAAGCCAATTACGCTACAGCTATACAAAGCATGAAGGATATGGCAAGGGAAACCCAAAATAGTCCTAGTACATGTTAATATGAGACTAAAATATGCATGGAAGTAAGCCAAAACAAGCTAGCATACAATGCTAAAACACGGGACATGCAAGGCTACAAAAGAGGCAATGCACTACACCTATTGGAACCAATCATGGCATGACTTGGACAATATAAAACAGAGTCACATTATGGTATAACAAGACCCAAAATGTACTGAAATGATGAGCCAAAGGCTTGTGCTTTATGGCATGCACAAAGGTCCATTCTTGAGGCATAAAGCACAAGCTCTATAAAGCATTCAAAGCATGTCAAATGCAAGTGTATGACAACATTTCATGGACTAAAATAGCATATGGAATGAGGGCAAAGCATGCAAACATCACATGTATGGCGTGGTAGGGGCCTCAAAACCCAAGACTAGCCTAAGCATTTACACTATAGCTATACAAAGCACGAGTGATATGGCCATGGCAGCCTAGAACAGTCCAAGGAAAGCCCAAAATAAACATAAAATCATGTTAGAGCAAAGCCAAAACATGCTAGTATGATTGGTCAAAACATCATGCACAAGAGGCCGGTAAACAAGACTTGTTCTACACCTATATGGAGTTGTAGACAGGCCCACGGGGGACCTCGCTACAGCTCGGACTCGATTTTGTGTCACGGTCCTTAATCTTGAACCAAAGAGTCCAAATCCTGCAAATCGTTTTGAGAAAACAGATTTTTGAAAGAAGTGCCAAACATGGACTGCTTTGCCAGATACAGAGTCGCCACCTAAATATTTTATTTTGGGAAATTTAGGAAACCCTGACTCGTTTGCCTAAGGCCACGTGTCCGTCATCACCAAAGTTACCTCGGCTAGAGAACTTGGGTACGATTGGGGAAGGTCACTTCGTGAGCACCCTCGCTCACCCGGTCAAAGACCGGTCTCTACTAACCATGATATCTAGTTTTGAAAACATTGTGCTCTTATTCCGGTTATTAGCCTAGATTTACTATGTGATGCACACAGCATACAAGTATAGACTGGGTCGCCTGAATTGGAACAAAACATTTCATGTTTATTTGTCTGAAAATGGTTTGATGGTGCTACCCGCAGGTAGGCTAAGACGTGGATTTGCCACCCTCGGGTGGGCTTAGAAAAACATGATTTTGCCACTATCTAGTGGGCTTAAAATAAACATTTGATGAATTGCTCCAATCTAAACAACCCAACCTTCACCCACAGGCATTCAAGCAGTTATATCACATAAGCAGTTAGCCTCATGGTAAGCATGCTATTCATGGCAGTCACTCACACGCATGCAAGGATGCTAAAGCATAAAACTCACCGAGTACTCCAAGCCAAAACATAAACTACATTAGAAATCATGCATGATCCTAAGTATACAGAAATGCCTAATGCAACACATGCAAAAATGCAAACTATTGCAGGCTCGGCTATTCTAAACATGGCATATGGAATGCTACAGCTAACATGTATTCAACTTGGATTTGAAATACAAATGCAGTTAGTATGATGCGCCGAGCCCGGTGCATGCAAAACAGATGAATGAATGCAAACATGCTCATACTGTATGCTAATTGAAATATGCCCTAATCTAACCATCATAAGCAGGTAAATAAAAGGAAAGAAAGATGTGGGGTTGGAAGACATGCATCACACACACACACACTTATTACAACATTGCCCTCGCGCGAAGGGTCCGAAAGAATAATATACAGTCCCGAATAGTACAGTCCAAATGAATAATACAGTCCAAATATGTACAAAAATCCTAATTAATTACCAAATTAACTAAGAAAATAACAAACTGGCATGTAAGCCAGGGACTGCCTTGATTCTGATGAATGATGTATGTTTAGGCTGCCTTGTACGGAAATCCACTGGGATGCCCCAATTAGCCTCTGTTTTGCAATTGTTCTTGGAAAGCACGCCAAGCCTCGGAAGAATGCTGATTCTTGATTTTGCTACAACAGAGAGCAGTAGCAATGTATTTTCACAAATGTATGCATGCCTCAATCCTCGTGCCACCAATCACGCATCTCGATGCATGATGGCCGAGGAGTCGAATTGCACAACTCGATATGGAATGAATGCACATGAAAACTCAACAAGACCTAACTCCATCATGGATGATCCGGAGTGGTGGATCGAAATTGAGACACGTTCCGTCACTGAGTAAACACCCTCGCTTTCGTGCTCGGGCTAACTCCTATCCCGAACACAATGCAATATGCATGACATGCATGAAATGCAACTAAGATACAACCTAACATGCAACATGCTATGAAATGGCATACACGATGCACGAGGTAACATGGCATACACAATGCACTAACATACAACCTAGCATACACAATGCTATGGAATAAAATGGCATACACAATGCATAATGGACTTACACCAACACAAGTGGACCTCAGCCACACTCACATAGGAGGCCGTTAGATGAAAATGAGACACTCGAAATGCGTGCACGCATGCACGCAAACCGAGGACCGACCCTAAGGCACCGAAATGCCACTCTAACGAGGCATGGCAAAACATGGAATGTGGCATACTCTCATGCAAATTTCAGCTGAAAAATGAGATGCAAAACAACCCCGAAACATGGCAAAACGGTACCCGATGCAAGGAACGAGTCCCGAAACATGAATTTTGGCGCACGAAATGGCCTATAGCTATGCAATGCATGCAATATTCTAATATGAAGTGTAAATACAGAAGTAAGGCAGCCCCAAAACAAACATTTTTACATTTTAAATAAAGGCCAAACAGTGGGCACAAATAGGGCTAAATTAGCATGCAAGAATGGCCCTAAAAGCAAGATAATGAAGCAAGTGCAAACTTCTGTCCCTAAACAAAGAAGGGACCTTCTAAAATATTTAAGAGGGGCCAAAAATATGATATTTTACAGTTTAGCACAAACCCCCAAAACATATACAAGTATGCTCAAAATGCTATGCAAAACAAGGGCCAAAATGGAGATAAAGAAGCAACTGATGTATGCTGGTCCCAAACAGGTGAGGGCCCTTCAACAATGTTTAAGAGAGCCCCAAAATATGACCTTTTACAGTTAATGGTCGAGCCCAAAACAGTGTACAACTATGCTCAAAATGCAATGCAAGATATGGCCTAAAAGAGAGGCTACAACACAAAGTATACCAATGATGCTCCGAACAGCAATAGACCCTTAATGAAACATGGATAGGGGGTCAAAAAAAGGCCATTTTCAGTTCGGACCAAGGTCCAAAAACAGAAGAAAAATAGGCTAATGAATCATGCAAAAATGGGGCCAAAAGATGGATACAATGGAAAGTGATATATGGAGGCCCCAAACAATGATGAGCCCTTCAAAAATATTTAAGAAGGGATCAAAATAAGCTACTTAACAGTTTATAACATGCCTCAAAAAAGTTTACATATAGGCCAAAAACAACATTCAAGGAAATGGCATATAAGAGGGATAATGAAGTAAGTACCAAATGGGGGCCTCAAACAGTGAGAGGCCCTTAATGAAAGATGAAATAGAGCTCAAAAAAATTCCACTTTCAGTTATGTCTGGAGCTCAAAAGTATAATCAAGAAGAGTTAAGATATTGAACAAGATAGGGCCCAAAAAGAGGGGAAATGAACTCACCCTTGTAGACCAAGTCTTTAGCAACTTCTTGGACCAAGTTTGCTGCCTCCTAGCCTCTGAGAAGACCTCCCTAACTGCTGGAATGGAGTGGTGGTGTGATGCTAGGTGATGGTGTAGAAATGAGATAGGATTTAGGAGGTTTGGAGGGTTGAAATGAGAGAGATAGAGGGGCTATGCATACAAGACTTGAAGGAAAATTTTTCCAACCCTTTGCAAGGGGCTGGAGCTGCTGTATATGTAGGCAAAAAGGGGAGAAAAGAGGGGGAAAAAAGGGAGAGAAACCACTCCAAGTTTCCCTCCAAAAAGTGCCCCCCCGGATACAGAATCTGGGGGGGAAAAAAGTGTATATTTGAGATGTACCTGCAGCAAGGAGCAAGGCTGGCCAGTTTTTGAGGTTGCAGGTGGTCGGCCGGCCCTCCCCATGGCTGGCCAGCAAAGGGTCAAACAGGTCAATTGGAACTAATGGCCGGCCACCACAGATTGGTGGCCTCCCATGTGTCCTCAACAAAACCCTGTGGTTGAAAATTGGCAACTGTGAACCATGAGAGAGAACAACCCACTTTTCAAAGGGGTTTAAAAGGGTCAACTGCAATTACTAGCCGGCCACCAAATATTGGTGGCCTCCCAGATGTGTACATCACAAATATGGGGTTTAGAGTGCAAGAAAATGGTCCGAGGGTGGTCAACATTAGCCTTGAAGTGAGAAAAAACGGGCGTCGGAGGGCGATGATGGAATATAACTGGTTGCTGGAACAATTACTGGCCTTCCACCCTTCTATGACCTTCCTAGTGATGAAACAGAGGTCCCTGCCAAAAATGAACAAAAACTGATGCAAAATGAAGGTTCGGGGGCCGAAACGCGCAGTCTAGGGCCCCGAAAACCGACTGTTAGGCACCGGGAGTGGTGTTCGACCACGAAGCCGGTCTCTCGAAGCTCAGTGTCCCTTAAAAGGGAGGAAAAAAGATGCATGCCAAAAACCGAAGCAAACGGAGGTGATTAGGCGGTCCCGAACCGAGGCACATGGCCAAACGGCTCCGAAAATCGGGAACCAGGCTCCGAAATGGGCAAAATGGCCTACGGCCACAAAATGTAGCCCACAGCCACTAAGAGATGGTCTACGAGACCTCTCCCTCCCTTTGGGAAAAGAAACAGAGAAAATCGAGTCTGGTTCGCAAACCGAGGCCAAGTACAGAAAGAGTTCGGAAGTCCGGAGGCAAGGCTCACGGCCGAGACTCTGAGACTTCTGAACGAGCACAATATGCAACATCACCGAGCGCTCAATCGGTGACGCTCGAAGTCTTAAGGTCGGTCAAAAATGGGTGTCTATAGCTTGCCCCTCTTGATGTAACTCGGAAGTCAAGAAGTGACGGGAGTGAATGTCAAAGCCCAGAGACGACCCATTTTTGACAAGACCGAAGACTTAGACAATCATACAAGATACACAGAGATATGCCCGCAGGCAGGGGGCAAAATGCAAATGGACATGCACAAGGCCAGAGGTAACTCAATGATCATTCAAATGCAGCAAGCTGTAATGAAGCAAGTATTCGCAAATAGATGCCATAGTTTTAAGCAAGGATGCAAAGCAACAACTACATTTCATGCAGTTAGGAATGCGGAGAATTATTCAATTCTCGTCGCGTCTCACACGGAGAAGATACGATACCTGCGCGATTCGTCTGGTCACACCAGCTTCAAATGAACCGTACATACAATATCGTGCCTGCAAAAGAGAGAAACTCAACAAGCACAATTATACATAACAACATGTATTCGAGGTGATTTCGAAAGCTTGACACACGCGGTGCCGGTGGGCGAATGCATCATAATGCGAGAAAGGAACGTGCGTGAAAATGCAAGCTTAAGCACAGAGGCAGGGTAATATCAAGAAAACGTGCATAACAATGCAAGTATGTTCATGAGAATGCAAGTTAGATGCACAATAATGCAGAACATTCGCAAATCAGGACGCGCGTTTGTCGCAAAACGGCGGGCAAGGATATGCGCGTTTCGGCGAGGGCGACTCGATTGCGGTCTTCTGTCCACCTCCCGGAGAGGTTACAATATGTTCACGAAAGATACATTTTGATTTTGATGAGTAACGATGAGACACATGTCAGAAATTGAAGCTGAAGTTTCGGCGGAGCGATTTCGCGACAGAAAGTGCACTTTTCTCGAACTTTTTCAGGTCCCGGGGGCTCCAATCTTCCTCAAAATTTGCAGAGAGCTTGGGACCCACCTAGGGATCACCACCGGCCACTTTTATTCTCCATTGGAGGCCACCGGCCAGTTTTTCAAAAAGAGAATGGCCGGCCAGCCAGAAAAGGTGGCCGGCCGGCCATATGCCCAAATCCGCGGCATTTTGGTCTTTTCACCTTCTTTTGTTTATATTTACTCACCCAAACACTTTGAGCTCATAACATCAGGTCCAAAATCTTCTCCTCTAACTTCCCAAACCATTTTCTCCCTCATATCCGTGCTCCATATGCATTTTCCAACGCCCTACGCAAGTTGTTTTCGCGAAAACATTCGGTTTTAAGCACTTTGAACCGATTAAATTTTGATTTCGGTGCTTCTTTTCTCATTTTCGCCACTTGAGGTGAGTTTATCTCAACATTTGGAAGATTTTCTCGGGAGTTGACTTTTGTTGACTTTTTCATTCCCTGGGAGTTGACTTTTGTTGACTTTTTCCAATTTTGGCTCATTTTTGCTCCTTTTGCAGATTTTCTGAAATGGCCGGTCATTTTCCTCATGGTGGCAGTCCTGCGGATGCCGGAGGTGATCCCGATATTATGGCTCTGCCTCCGAGGGTTCGACCCTTCATACCCGAGAGGTACGCCCGCCAAATAAGATGTTCTTCCACAAGTCGCTTTTCCACCACTTCACAGACTTTGACGGCGAGCACTGGGATCTCGTCATGGAGCCGAGTATCACCTCTCTCATGAGGCACGAGAGGTATTTACTTCATTTTTATCTTTTCTCGCAACGATTCGCATTTTTCGTGCATTCTGCTTACATTCAATACACTGCTCGATTATCTCAATTTCAACACTCAAATTTATAAATTAATTGTGAACACACGGCACACACTGATTGAGATTTGAACACGCAGCCCAAACACTGATTTTCTGAACATACAGTTCGAATTGAAGGTGAACACATGGCACACACTGATTGAGATTTGAACACACAGCCCAAACATAATTTTCTAAACACACAGTTCAAATCGAAGGTGAACACACGGCACACACTGATTGAGATTTGAACACGCAGCCCAAACCTAATTTTCTCAACACATAGCCCAAATTGAAGGTGAACACACGGCACACACTGATTGAAAGTTGAACACGCAGCCTAAATTAATTTTCTGAACACACAGCCCAAATCGAAGGTGAACACACGGCACACACTGATTGAGAGTTGAACGCGCAGCCCAAGCACTAATTTTCTGAACACACAGCCCAAATCAAAGGTGAACACAAGGCACACACTGATTGAGAGTTGAACACGCATCCTAAGCACTAATTTTCTGAACACACAGCCCAAATCGAAGGTGAACACACGACACACACTGATTGGAAGTTGAATACGCAACCCAAACTAATTTTCTGAACACACAGCCCAAATCGAAGGTGAACACACGGCACACACTGATTAAAAGTTGAACACGCAACCCAAATTAATTTTCTGAACACACAGCCCAAATCGACGGTGAACACACGGCACACACTGATTGAGAGTTGAACACGCATTTCTAATCGATGGCTAGCACGCAATTTTAAACTTTGAAATCAACACGCAAATTTCATTCACTTTATTTTGCTCGAAATTTCATTTATTTTATTTGCACACAGCTCATCCATTCCATTTGCGCACGACTTATTTTATTTTATGCTGAAGCATGTATTCGTTCTAAATGCAGGTGACTTCTCGCACAGTGCGGGGATACGGCTCCATCGTAGCCAGAGATTGGTACGCCGAGCTCCCGGAGGCTATCCGGGATTTGGTTGATTTGGCAAGGTTTGGGCCTTTCTGTACTGGGCTTTCCCGCTGTCCCGTCAGGAGGATGATGATAGCAGCTTTGGTGGAGAGATGGTGGGACACCACCAACTCCTTTCATTTTTCTGCTACGGGGGACTTGACTATGACCCCGCTTGACTTCACTGTTCTGACTGGCCTCGACGTGGGAGGTTGGCCTATTCCTTATGATGAGGATATGGGTCAGTGGGAGGCCGCTTGGATATATCTGTTGGAGGTTCGCCCACCTGTTGATAGAGCTTCGGGCAGAGTCCAATACACTTGGTTCTCTTCTCATTTTCGGAGGGAGGAGATGGAGCCCGGGACTCCTGAGGAGGCAGCACAGTATGCCCGTGGGTTTTTTATGTTCCTCTTCAGACCACTGCTCACGACAGTGGGGAATACTATGGTCAGATCTGTTGAGCGCCTTGGTGGACCTATCACAAGTCAGACGGTATGACTGGGGTGGCGCCAGCCTGGCTACCCTTTACTGCTACATGAGCGCGACCTCCCGAGGACAGGGGGATTTACTTGGTGGTTACTGGAGAGCCTGGGAGGTACTTTCTGTCCTCTTGATTTACATTTCTGCTTCTCATTATTTATACATTGCACACACGGCGCACTTTACACACTGTATTTTGCCCTTAGTACTTTGCATTTACATTCTGCAATGTTTTCCACAATTGTGGGTCTATGCGTACTTTCCGACATTAGCCCCAGAGATGGTGGTGGAGGGGCCCTTCATTACTCCGTACTCACTTGCATTTGAGGGCCAGCACCGGCCAAGACCTCGGGAGTCTCTCCTTTATCTACGGCAATATTTCGATACGGTGCGGTCGACGGAGGTATTCCAGAACTCTCAATTCTTTGTGCTTTCATTTCTGATTTGTGTTGTGCCTTCTTGATTTCTAATTGATTGGCTATCCGTAGATTACATGGGAGCCTTAGGCACCCTTTGGTGAGAGTCTCCGATACCAAGATCTTTGGAGGGTGAGGTGCCTCAAGACAGATTCTATTCGAGGGCGCTTGGTAGGGCTCGGTTTCGGGGAGCGCTTGCGCTGTATGGGGCTATATTTCTCAGATCCTCCTCAAAGACCCCAAATGAGATGCGGATTGCTGATAGGCTCTCTTCTCGAGATGTTGTCAATGCTATACTAGTTACTGATGCTTTGCTTCATCTTGAGGAGGGGGATTATGCCACTTACCGTCACATATATCTGATGCCTCCATTGATGGGAGTCCGCACTCCGACGATGAGGCCTGCTAGTATGCCATCTTCGAGTCAGGCCCCAGCTCGGGCTGCAGACGCTCCTTCTTCCAGCAGGGCTGGTACATCCGGAGGCAGGCGCGGATTTATTCCCCCGATTCCCCCGACTTATCATTATCCTGGATGGCCAGATATGCCGACTGAGCTGATGGGGTGGCAATATGGGACTACTGCTCCGATTCCGATTCCGATAGAGCCTCCAGTACCTGGCCACCGCTATGTCAGAGACCCTGAGTCACCACCGGTATGTTTTACAGCTTTGATTCAACGCTCAGATATTTGAACGTTCCTTTCTTTACTGATACCTTTGCCTCTGCATCTGCAGCCCCCTGTTGAGTACATGGATCAGATACTTGAGATGGTAGCCTCACTTGAGGGGATGGTCCTGCGGAGGAAGGCGCAGTTGTCCATCATGGGCTTCTGTGTACTTTTCGTTTTCCAAAGATCAGATCTTCGACACATGTCGATTTGGACATTTTATCGCATTAATAGGCTACTTGTAGAGCACGCCCGACACACACCACATTCATGCATTATTCTCGCAGACATCCACTCTATGTAGCTTGCTTGCATCTCAGATTCCGATATACATGTTTTGGCTAATGTATTCAAACCGATTTTTCATTTTCAGATGCCTCCAAAGATATGCTCACCACAGGCCGTGCCACTGGCCTTCTCGGTGAGGTGGACCATCTGGGTCTTTTCGAGGAGCTGGGCCATCTGGGCCTTTTCGAGGGATTGGGCCATCTGGGCCTTCTCGAGGAGCTGGAGGAGAGGGATCGTCTCGTAGACGTAGGGCACATATCATAGAGGCGGAGCCCGATGAGGATGAGGAGGAGGATGTTGCAGATCGTCAGTCAGAGACATCTGCTGACAGAGAGAAGAACTCCGGTCTTGGCTCCGAGAGTGGAGGTGAGGCTAAGGAGGATCCTGAGGATGACAGCTCTGACTCGGACGGTGATAGGGATGCAGAGGCTATTCCGCAGAAGAGGACGAAAAGGGCCTCTTATTCCCGCTCTCAAGAGCATTGATGTTACAGTTCCCTGTTTTATTTACCTTTTTGCTAGTAGTTGTAGCACATTGTACATTATTAGGCAGTTTTATATTTTTGTAAAACTTGTGCCCTTTGTTTGCAAAGTAAGGCATGATGGAATGAAACAGCTTTTGAACAAGGTGTTGTATTTTAAACTCTTAGCATCATATCGCATCGTTTTGCACCATAATGAGATTGAATGAAAATGTGCATTGTGCATTTGCCCAGTCAGGTAATGAACCGACGCAATAACTTAATTTACTAAGATACAACAAAGTCTTAGCAAGTTTACAACTCGATAAGCAAAATACAACAGTGTTGACGACTCAATAGACAAAACTTAAAGAGTAACAATTCAAAACACGAAATACGACAGCTCGACAAAACTTACAACTCGATAAGCAAAACAACAACTCGATAAACAAAACAACAACTCGATAAGCAAAACAACTCCACAAAGTGTACTTCGGACAATCTGGGCAACGGAACGCATCTGAAACGGAGGGAAATGGAGGCCTTCGACATACCCGATGCACTGAAATGCTTGAAACTTCCTCCCGGAGGGTAAAACAAGACTGAAGGAACACAGCAGAACATGGCCGGCCACTTTTGGGGGCCGGCTGACTAGTTTTTTGTAGGTGAGGAGAGAAATGTGGCCGGCCGACCACTTATCCTAGCAACCATCAACTTTTCGACACGTGTCCCCCTGAATAGTGTTTTCTCCTTTTAAAAAGCTCCAACTTCGGGACTCATTCATTTCATCACTCTTTTGCACAAAAAATGGAGACATTTCTCGCAGAAAATCTTACATCTTGGATCTCTTCTTTGGATGGCTCGGAAAAGTTGAACTTTCGGAGTTTCGGCTTGAATGCACTATTCACCCTGAGTTGTACTCCACTGCACCTCCCTTTTCTCCACGCTGCGGCAAGATTCTGGAACCCCGTGATGCACGTCTTTAGCTTTGGTGGGCAAGAGGTATGTCCAACTTTTGAAGATTTTCAAGTTTTGATGGAGTCCGAACGTTCGGAAGAGATCTTGCCTCAGTTCCACTTTGGCCACGCCCAAGCTTTAGGGCGGATGTGTGGACTTACCGCGTATGACGCTCGATCTCTGATTTGTAATGGGGAACTAGACATCCTTGGTCTGATCCATCGCTTTTCTGGTGCCGGTGACCGCAGTGACCATCATTGACAAGGTTTCCGTCAACATGCGCTTTGCTTGTGCATGCTATCTCGCTTCTTGCTTGCCCCGGGCCTGGGTGGACCCAACATCCGTTTGATTGAAGTTGCTCGGGGCTTGAAGGAAGGGAAGAGTTGTATTGCTATGGCATTGGCCGAAACAGTGATGGGCTTGGATGCTTTCCAACGTCAGGAGGCGATCAGATTTGCGGGGAGTCCACTACTGCTGCAGGTAATGTTTCCCACCCACTCTCACATATGTATTTGCTCACATCACTCGGCCCACAGGCTCGGTTTTTCTCACAAAACCCTTACCTCACTGTTTTCTCATCGCATATCTCTCTATTCTTTATTCTCTCATTTTTCATCCCTCCCCAGGTATGGTTGATGGATAAACTGCAGGTTGTGGATTCTTGCCCGCTTACTCAAATTTCGCTGCTACTTTTTCGCAACGCTGGTTGATGCACTTGATGAGGGATGGTGGTTCGACTGGATGTGCAATTTGTCGACTGACCGCATTGCTTGGCGTTGTCCTTGGCTCAACCTTCCAGCAATGAGCTATAGCATGTCCCTAAGAGATCGAGGTCCAAATTTAATTGGTCCGACCATCAGGTGTTCTACTTTCCATTCCTGCCCGTGGCTGGTCATGATCAGACTTGCCCGCCAAAGGGGATTGAGTACCCGGCTGCTTTTCCAGTCTGAGGCGCACAGCTTGCCCTATATGCCACAACATGGAGGACTAGAGAGCTCCTGGCCCCCGCTCCCACTTTCAGTTACACTTTGTCTGATGAATGCTGGGATTGGCTTAATGAAGAGGCACAAGTTGGGCCTAGCTTGTCGTTAGAGGCTTCGACTAGCTCCGGGAGGGGGCGCAGGGACACCTGACTTAACCATGCCCCGGATTTATTGCTTTATTAGTGCTTTCAAGTTTTCTTTATGAGCGTAATAAAAAGCGACTCCAATTGTATGCAAGAGCAAGAGAACTCTGTTTTGAAATCAATGAAATTGAAGGTTGTGGTACTGAAAATTTTCCGCTTTGGTCCAGAAATGGTCTTAGTTGAAAAAAGATTAGTTTGAACAAAGTCAACTTTTTATTAAAACTCTTCAAAACTATTTTTGATATGGATCAGAACTGGACATGCCTGAAATCTGTCACTAAGATGCACAACCCCGGATCCTAGTAACTGGAAAGTTACCCCTAGTCTGAATGGTATCATGTTACCGCATGGCAACGGAAAGTTGCCCTAGTCCTAATAGCACTGCATCGAGATCACGAATGCCGATGGAAGAAGATGACCGAGATGATCAAAATGGACAAAGTTGATCGGGGAAAAGTTTATGGTCGAACTTCGGTGAAGTTGCTCACGATCCCAAAGATGGGAATCAAGCCCACGTAGTTCAAAGCAGTTCGCCGGTATTTTTATTCTCCTTTTGCGCCTAACTTTTGCCAAGGCCACCTTTGCGGGTTTTCAACCTTGCGAGCTCGGCTTTTTATGATTTCAAATTTTCAGGCTCGAAGTTTTGCCTAGGTCGCCCTTTCGGGTTTTCGGCCTAGCGAGCCTCTCAGGGGTAATATTTCTTCAACTTGTCCATATTGATTGGTTGTGAGAATTCCAAGCCATCTAGATCCATCAGAACCACAGCTCCACCTGACCAGATTGACTTGATGATGTAGGAACCAGTCCAATTGGGTCTGAACTTCCCCCTTGGGTCATGGATGGGAGCTCGGTTGTCCTTGAGCACCAAATCTCTTTCTTTTAAATTCCTGGACTTAACCTTCTTGTTGAAAGCCCGGGCAATTCTACGTTGATAACCTTGGACATGGTACAGTGCTTTCAGCCTTCTTTTATCGAAGAGCATGAGTTCCTTAAATCTGCTCTGCTGCCAATCCGCTTGATTATCCGCACTCACCAATACTGTAATGACGGACCTCAATCTCAATAGGCGATGCCTCCATCCCATAAACCAATGAGTACAGAGTCGCCTCAAGAGAAGTTCTAATTGAAGTCCCAGAGCCCCATAGAGCTTAACGGCACTTATCCGCCCCTCAGAGGTTTCCACCATCTTCTGCAGTATGTGCTTGATGTTCTTGTTGGCGGCCTCGACCGCTCCGTTGGTCTACGGCCGATAGGTAGACGACTTATGAAAAGCCACATTGTATTTCTCCAACAAATGAATCACCTCTTTCTTGAAGTGGGAACCATTGTCTGAAATTATTTCGTTTGGGACCCCGTAGCGACAAATGATGTTGTTTCTGATAAATTTTGCAACGTGCGAAGCCTTCAACACCGCATAAGATTGGGCCTTAACCCACTTTGTAAAATAATCTATCGCTACCAAGATGAACTCATGTCCATTCGACCCCTTCGGCGTGACAGCTCCGATTACATCAATTCCCCAGACTGAAAACGGCCATGGCGAAGTCATGTTGTACAGCTCAGACGGCGAAGTGTTCATGCGATTTGCATGAATCTGACATTTGTGGCATCACCGGACAAAACCAATACAATTCTCCTTCATGGTGGACCAGTAATAACCCTGTCTGAGGATCTTCCGTGCCAACATTACCCCATTCATGTGCGCACCACATTCTCCCCTGTGGATGGCTTCCATCAGACGCTTTGACTCTTCGGCATCAATGCACAGTTTATGCATTCCCAGATGACCCCTTTTATACAGTTTACCCCCGCAGATGATGAACTGAACTGCCATTCTCCTGATTGCCCTTTTGTCTTTGGCATTTACCCTTGGCGGGTATGCTTCTTTCTCCAACAAGTTCCAAATGTCGTAATACCAGGGGTTTTCGTCCTGAACTTCATCTATAGCGGCAATCGACTCATAGGCAGGTGCAAATTTCTGGTCGATGATGACTGGACGCATCCGGACTCCATACGGGATGTCTATCATATAAGATAGAGTTGCTAAAGAATCTGCGAACCTATTGTTCTCTCTTAGTAGATGAGTAAAACTTAGCTTCTCAAACCGAGGAATCAACAAGTCCAAGGTCTGGTGATACATCATCATCTTTTCCTCTTTTACTTTCCAGTCTCCTTTAGCTTGAGACACAACAAGGTTCGAGTCCCCAACGACGTCCAACCGTCTTGCCCCTAGTTCCAGGGCTGCTTCTAGACCAGCAATGCACGCCTCATATTCTGCTTCATTGTTCGAGACTTTGAATCAAAGTTTGAAGGCTAGAGGGATACAGGAATTGCTATCAAGCACAAGAACACTCCTATCCCATACCCGTATTGATTTGACGCTCCGTCAAAGTACATCGTCCAAGTTTCGTCGTCGATGTATAAAATGGCCTCATCTGGGAATAAATACTTGACTGCTTCACCCCCTTCCACTGGATGGTCGGCTAAAAATTCTGCCACTGCTCTGCCTTTGACCGACTTGCGTGTTACATACTTTAGATCAAATTCGGAGAGCAACAGCAACCAACGAGCTAGCCTACCTGTAAGTGTTGGTTTCTCGAAAAGATATTTGATGGGATCAAGTCGTGAAACCAACATTATAGAGTGAGCTAACAGGTAGTGCCGCAGCTTCCTGGTAGCCCATACCAAGGCTAAGCAAGCCTTTTCCAGCGGAGTGTAACGAGTTTCGTACTCTAGCATCTTCTTGCTTAGATAGTAGATGGCTCTTTCCACATTGTCTTCTGATTCTTGTGCAAGCATGCAACCCATTGTAGTTTCAGTTACTGACAGATACAAAATCAACGGTTTCCCTAGTTCTGGCGGTGACAACATAGGCGGGTTCTGTAAATATTCTTTAATCTGTTCAAATGCAGCTTGACATCGGCCGTCCCATTGGAACTTCTTTCCTTTCTTGAGGAGGCCAAAAAGTGGTTCACAAGTCAAGGTTAATTTTGAGATAAACCGTCTTATGAATTGCACTTTACCCAGAAAGCCTCACACCTCCTTTTCAGTCCTTGGTGGTGGCATTTCTAAGATGGCCTTGATTTTGGAAGGGTCGACCTCAATGCCCCTTTGCATAATCAGAAACCCTAGCATTTTTCCCGCTGTAACACCAAATGTACATTTTTGAGGGTTTAGCCGCAACCGGAATTCCCTGATCCTTTGAAAAAAAACTTGTGCAAGGCAGTGTAGTGGCCCTCTCTTTCTTTGGATTTGACAATCATGTCGTCCACATACACCTCAACCTCTTTATGGATCATGTCGTGTAATATCGTGGTTGCAGCCCGTTGATAAGTAGCTCCAGCATTCTTCAACCCAAATGGCATGACTCTATAGCAAGACGCTCTACGGTGGTGCATGCGCCTTTCTCCTGCCTTCCGGGCGCCATCACTATCTGGTTGTAACCTGAGAAGCCATCCATAAATGAGAGCAAAGTATACCCTGCTGTGAAATCCACCAACTCATCGATATGCGATAGGGGAAAATCGTCCTTCAGACTAGCTCTGTTCAAATCCCTGAAATCCACACATACCCAGATCCTGCCATCCTTCTTCGGCACCGGAACAATGTTGGCCAACCAACCAAGGGTATTCGATACCAAAGAGAAGCCCGCTACGATTTGCTTGGTGACCTCTTCCTTAATCTTGAGAGCCCAGTCCGGCGGATCCTTCCGAAGTTTCGCTTGACGGTGGGCCTCGGTCAAGGGGATCCGATCGCATAATCTCAGATCGATTCCAGGCATGTCTTCGTAGGACCACGCAAAAACATCTTTGAAATCTTTTAATAAAGCGACTAAGCGCTCGCATTCCTCCGAAGACAACGTGGACCCGATCTGAACCAGCCGCGGGTCCTCCTCAATACCAATGTTCACGATAGTGATTTCATCCATTAAAGGTTTGACAAATCTCTCTTGCTCTTGCTCAATTAAACGTTGCAAAACCAGAGGAACTTCGTCCTCGTCGTTTTCATCGAAATTTTGAAAGTCTGAATTAATACAATAAATCAAGGGCACAGAAAAGTACTCAGAAACCACAGTTACTTGATTCTCATTAAGTTCATCCAAATCGTCCGATTCATTTACAACGGACTCAAATGAAAAGGAAAAAGACGACCTAGACAGGACTGTGGTATCCGAGTTATCACCCCCAGGATTACCAGATTCAGACTCAGTCGAGCTGGAACCTGATTCCGACTCACAAGACTCAGTGGAATCAGATTCTGGCTCACTACCTGACCCGGTGCTGCTGGGCAAAAATCCCTCCTCGTATTGCCAAGTGAGAGAGGGTGCAATAAATGCATCCAAGATTGCTGCTGGTAGGCCCGCAGCCGTTTCATCCCCAATCATGGAAACCGCAAAGTTATCTCCCAAGCACTTATGGTCGATCGGAGGATCAGAAAGTAGACATGCCAGTGCTACCCCCATTTCAAATTCTGTGCCCTCAAGATCCATCGCTTAATCGCTCAACCTTATCGATGGGTCTGTTCGCTTCTGGAACGTCACCGGATAGTTGCAGGTCGAAGAAGATCTCGAAACCTGGCACGCGCTTCTTCTCCGCGTTTAGCCATGGCTCTGGGAAACCGCAAAATGGAAAGTCCTCCTCCTCCCGGACGAAGCGTCCGTTCAGGGTACCCTGAATGGGCCTATGCATTAACTCAAAAGGCTTTCCAGCCTGCTTTGCTCTAGCTCTTCCGGCCATTTCCTTTCCCTTTCTCACCCAGTCCTCTTTGGTGGGCAGATAACCCAAGCCAAAGGTATGAGGGTTGTGTGGCACTTCGGCCAATGCCGCAACGCCTTTCCGACCGCTCCTTCCTAATCCCATCCCGGGGATATGTTGTAGCTTGTTCATGAGGTAGACAGATTGAGCAATCGACGACACCTCCTCATTCACGTACCATAATATTCTGCATCGTCCGGGCCTCAACCAAAGTGAACCCTGATAAGAAGACATCCTCTGTGCCATGCTCGATTTCCAAGATAGGTGTGGACACTTCTGGCGGCCGATGGATTGATAAATTCCCGAAGACAATAGCCACCCCCTTCCCATGAGGGTACTTCAACATCTGATGTAGAGTGGAAGAGACTGCCTTTACTTGGTGCAACCACGGCCGCCCCAAGAGTAGATTGAAGGTTGCGGGAACGTCCAAGACATGGAATTCAATGTTGTGTTGTCCCGGACCAACCTGAGTCTGAATTTTGACAGTCCCCATCATTTCCCTACTGGTATTATCATATGCCCTGATCACCTGAGTGGTCGGCACGAAGTCCGCGAGCTTCAAACCGATTGCATACGTTGTTCTGGCTGGGCAGACATTGATGGCGGACCCGGTATCAACAAGTACCACAGGTATCCACTTATCTCTACATTCCATGGAAACATAGAGAGGTTTGTTATGATTTGTGCCCTCAGGCGGTAGTTCTTTGTCTGAAAAGGTCAATGCCGGGGAACCTCCTCCTGGAAAGACCAACCCAACCAGCTGCTCTAGTGTAGTATCTATAGAGAGTTTGGCCTTGTCCATAGCAGATAGGACATCTTGTCTGTGTACTCGTGACGCCATAAGCAGTCCCCAGATGGAGATATCTGCTTTTATCTTCTCCAATTGCTTGAGCACAGCTTCTTCTTCAATCTGTTTCTCCTTCTGTTTCTCAGCTTCTTTGTCTTTCCCAGACGCCTCAGGTTGGTCTAAGTGCTGGGGCTTGAAGTACCACCCACTTCTTGTCATATGAGCGACTTTGTCAATATACCAGGTATCATCTGGTTGGTTACTTCCCCAATCCTCATCTGTGTAGGCAAGACATAAGTCATCGTCTTCCCACCATATTCCGTCGGCTTGACGAGACACCTATCCTCCGGTATGGTCGTACTCAAGACCTTCGCCTCATGCCCAAGACATTTTCTATTCCCGTGCACACAGCACTCTTGACCCCCACATGGGCCTTAGCCTTTCTGATTCTCTCGGAATCCTCAAATCTTTGTTGTTCCGACTGCGTCAATACAGCTGGTGGTTCAATACTCCCTGTATTTACAATCCCCAAGTTTTGAGCGAAATTCTTAGTGCCGGCGCTCTCCGGCGGTGTATTCTGACTCTCAGCCCTTCCAGCCACCATGGATACTCTCGCCCCTGCCGGACCCTGTTCTGATCGATATTCTACAATGTCTGGTTGATCATCTAACCATCCGATAACTTCTGCCGACTTCTCATATTCGAACCAGTTGATTGCTGCATCCCCTGATTCTTGGTCACTAAAGAACTGGAGGTTAGCAAGGTCCTCTCCCACGGCTGTTAGATCATCCGTTCCCCGTTCAAATCTGTCCCCCTGTATTACACACAATTCTGCTCTTTCTGGCGGTCCCACACTCAGCTCAGACCGGCCCACTGACTGGATGTATTCACTTGGATCATAGGCTCCTGCAGCGAGATTCCCAGACTGTTCAACCTCAGACTCAGCAACTCCCCTTTCTTCTGAAATCTGCCCTGTCCCATCTTCGGTGGTCACCACCACTGGCTCAGATTGGGTTGTGGAGATGTCCATCATGCACAAGTCAGTGCAGACAAGAAGGATCACCTCTGGCTTAGGTAGGTGGGATGGGGTGATATAGATACTAGGATCGTAAGACACGACCCCAGTTTGGATGAAGTTGATTCTGTTGGGAGGAGGGGCTTGGTTATGTGGTGGGAGGGGATTTGTCGTGACAATGGGTTTTTCGGGAGGCGCAATCACCTGCTTGTCAATAAGATCCTGGATCTCATGACACAATCTGAAACAACGGTCGGTGTCATGACCGTGCAGTTGGTGATACGCGCAGTATTTTGCCGGGTCGTAAGAGAGAGGGAGTGGATTTGGTAGCGGCCTCGACTCTAGGGGCGTCAAATGCTTCTTCCTAATTAATACCCCCAGAGCTTTGGACAGGGGCATATATAGGGGCGTAAAGGTTCTTTGGCCTCTGGGTTGATATTTGGTGTTTTGGGTATTGCTTCCAGATGCACCAGAGAAAGGCGTGGCTGTCATGGGTCTTGGGGGAGGGGGAGTAGTGGTGACCGTGCTCACTTCTGAAGCTCGTGTAGTTGCAGCGCCACTCGAGCCTGCGTTGTTGTTATGGTTGAAAGTCCTTCTGGGTTGCTCCCTATCCTGGTCGATCAAACCTTGTTTCATGGCATCCTTGATCTGTACCCCCATCTTGTGTAAATCTGAGAAGGTGGGAAAAGGGAGTACAATCATCATCTACATCAACTTTGGTTGGAGATTGCGCATAATCATCCTGATTTGATCTTTGTCTGTAGGCCTCAAGGTCATCATCGATGCCTTTGCCCTCCAACGAGTTACGAAGTCTGAGAAAGTTTCCTTGGGTTCCTGCCTCGTTGTTTCGAGATCACGAGTTGTAATCTCGATCTGTGTATTATACGAGTACTGTGCAACAAAGGCCTCAGCCATCTCATCCCAGCTTCTTTTTACCTCATCTTCTAACTTCACGTACCAGATGGCTGCCACACCCGACAAAGTTCGACCAAACAGAGAAAGATTTTGTGGTCAGGTTAGGCCCATTGGCCGCAGGATGTCTGAGAATAGCCGAAGATGGACCATGGGATCTCCGGACCCGTCGAAGCGGTCAATTTGTGGCATCTTGAATCTGTCTGGCAATGTTACGGCTACATCGGTATACCCATCTTCAATGTCTGGAATGGCCTTCACTCCTTGTGATTTCTTGAAAAGCTTCTCAAGCTTACTCAGTTTTAGAGCTGTATGGTCCATTTCGAACTCAAAGGGGGAGTCCGGGTGGTTGGGTGTATGGGTCTTGGACAGTTGAGGCGGAAGCGGGGGCGGAGCTTGCCCCGTTGGAAGATTCGTGTCCTCTTGGATATTCTGGACATTTGGCACGGTTCGGTGTTTGGCGAGCATTCTCAATAGAGGAGCTCGCCGAGTAATGGGGGTCCCGTGTAACGTCCTCGAACACCCGGGATGAACCCCGCTCGCTCATATTGGGCTTACTACAGTTCGGACTCGATTTGTTGTCACGGTTCTAAGTCTGAACCAAAGAGTCCAAATCCGGCAAATCGTTTTGAGAAAAATAGATTTTGAAAGAAGTGCCAAACATGGACTGCTTTGCCAGATACAGAGTCGCCACCTAAATATTTTATTAATGGGGAAATTTAGGAAACCCTGACTCGGTGCCAAAGGCCACGTGTCTGTCATCACCAAAGTTGCCTCGACTTGGGAGCTTGGGTACGATTGGGGAAGGTCAGCTATGAGCAACCCCTCTCGCCCGGTCCGAAGACCGGCCTCTACTAACCGTGATATCCGATTTTCAAAACGTTATGTGTTCTTATTCCGGTTATTAGCCTAGAATTACTATGTTATGCGCACAGCAAACAAGTATAGACCAAATTGCCTAAATTGGAACAAAACATTTCATGTTTGTTTTGAAAATGGTTTGCTACTCGCAAGTAGGCTAAAATGCAGATTTTGTCACTCTCAAGTGGGCTTTAGAAAAGGTAGTTTTGCCACTATCTAATGGGCTTAAAACTCACAATTTTAATGTATTTTTCCAATTTAGGTAATTCAACCTCCATCCGCAGGCATTCAAGCAGTTATATCACATAAGCAACTAGCCTTATGGTAATCATGCTGTCATGGCAACACTCACAAGCATGTAAGGATGCTAAAGCATAAAAGCTCACCGAGTACTCCGTGCCAAAATAGAAACTAGTTAGTAATCAATGCATGATCCTAGTTTATGTTAAGTGGCTAATGCATCACAGGCAAAATGCTACTAGAATAGGCTCGGCTATCCTGAACATGCCATGTGAAATGCTACAAGTAACACGTATTCAATTTGGAATTGAAATACAATGCGGTTAGCATGATGCGCCGAGCCCGGTGCGTACAAGACAAGTGTATGGATGCACACATGCATAGCATAAGGTATGCTAATTTAAATGTGTCCTAATCTACCATCGTAAGCAGGTAAATAAAAGGGGAGAAAGACATGGGATTGGAAGAAATGCACAAACTCACGTACACTTATTACAACATACGCCTTCACTCGGAAGGACCAAAAGAATAATACAGTCCGAATAATAAATAAATTAATTATTGTAGAATTTCTAATCTAATTAATAAATTAAATGCAAAATAGAGATGGCCGCAGCCCTGCCTCGGGACGCGTGAATGATGCATGCTCGATCCGTCTTGCCCGAAAAGCCCGTGCCATACCACTGCTGCTCCTGTTTTACACTGCCCTGCCTCCCCAAAGACTGCCAAAGTTCTGGGACATGTTCCTTGTACATTGTAGGATTCCATCGGCTGGAGGAAATGCCCACCGGCCATATAAAATGTCCATCGGCTGCTCGTGAGGTCACCGGCCACATACCAATGGCCGGTCGGCACTCTATACTGCCGGTCGGCAGAAAATTCTTGTAGAAGACAGTTTTTTACAGCAACAAGGATTGACAGTGTATGGCATGGAATTTTGGGCATATGTAAGCATGGCCATGTTTCCTATCATGTATGGGACTCAAGGAAGCATGGCCCTTGGTCCTTGAGCCACCAATTATGCATTTTGATGCATGATGGCCTAAGAGACCAAGATTGCAATTCAATGGAAATGTATGCAACACACAAATGGGGACCAAGACCCTATCATGTCAAAGTCAAGGGCCTCGGTGACATGAGAATTGAGATGTGTTTTGTCACTTAAAATACAATCACCTCTCATCTCTCACACTTGGTTTGACACCCCCAACCAAGTAATGCAATGCATGTTATGCAAACATGGCTCAACAATGCATCCTAAGACTAAGAGCCAAGGCATGCCAAATGCAATGTAACCTATCATGGCAAGTATGTAATGCTAAACATGCAAGATGCAAATGCAATGCAAACAAGGACAATCTAAGTAATAGGATCATCATGCTACAACACCTAGTGAAGCAATCGTGCAAGGAACATGAGACAAGCATGCAATAGTGGGCTTAAACCGTAAAGGGGCAGACCTCAATCCACCCCAAAACAGTGGCCAAAGGTGCCTAAAACCATGGACAACACGCTCAATAAGCATGCACGTTAATAGGCCTAAGGCTAAGGCACAAAAGAGGGTACTCCACTACCACTAACAAGACTACCCATGGCATGAACCAAGCAACCAAAAACAGATGTTTAGCATGCAAAACAACCCCCAAAACCCCTGATATGGCAGCCCAAATGCCTTAAACATGCAAGCATGCACAATGTCCATTCCAAAGCACATGAGACCAATATTTCAAAGCATGAAAGACATGACAAATGGAGACATATAAGCATGACATGGGGACTGAAATAGCATGTTGAATGATTCCAAATCACCTAAATAGCCTAACCAATGCATGTTCATGGATCATGCACTCAAGGCTTATAAGACATAATGCAAAGCAATTTCATCAAGCATGCCAAACATGGCAAAATCAGTAGCCAACAGGCCTAAAACATGACAAAACAACACTAATACCTTCATGAAGCTAGGCTAATACATGCAAGAATCATGGCCTAAACACAAGATGCATTTCTATGCCAAATAGGGGAATGCAAAGCAAGTATAATATGCATGCTAAGGGTTACAAATCCAACCAAGGAAAGGGATATAATATGACCCAAAACACTCAAAAAAAAACTCTGAAATGGTACCCAAAACAACCAAGCACACATGTTGCCTTTTAAAGCCAAAAACCAAGGTAAAGAGGGACAAAGGGGAAAGGGGTGTCCCTCCCCTATACAAGACTTCAAACCCTCTCCTTTACCACTAAAAATCCACTGGATTTCAGTGGTAAAAGGAACCAAACACTCAAGCAAACAAAGTCTCACAAGGGAAGCACCAAAAAGGCCAAATAAGGCCTAAGAGGGTGAGTTTGAACTCAAACCACAAAATGACCTCAATGAAAGTTCTAAAACATGAAAATATAAGCCTTTTTTATGTTATACACAAAGCCTAAATCAGCATGCAAAATAGGTAGAAATCTAGTGCAAATTTGGGAAAACTAAAGCAAAGTGATTACCCTTGAAGAACCCTTGAAGAACAGATGATCCAGCCACCTTCTATGGATCAAAATCAGTCCAAAAGCTCAAGAAACAACCCTCCAAGCCTCTCAATCTCGGAGCAAGGTGTAATGGTGTGTGTATTAGTGCAAAAGTAAGGTAGAACTACACTTTTAGGCCTAAAAACACACACACAAGAGGAGAGAGAGGGAAAATCTAGAGAGAGAAGATATATGACAGATATATAGACACAAAATTTCTGGTTTTTGTTCAAAAATGGCTAACCCCCTTGCAAAGGGAGAGGCATGATGCTTATATAGGCAAAACAAAGCCAAGAAACTTAATGGCTAAGCTAAAGAGAAAGGGTCAAGGGGTGCAAAGGGGTCTTGGCTTCTTGGAGAAGCTAAGACAGCTGGCCAAGCTTCCCCAAGAAGCTTGGCCAAAAGGGGTCAACCTTCTAGAAGGTTAGGGGGTTCAAAGGCTCACAAGGGTCATCTCCGTGCATGGGGAGTGGTGTTGGTGCATTCCAACTGGCACAGCTGGCATGCACCATGCTCCAAGGGGTGCAGAAGGGTCATCGGCCAACCAAATAGGTCATCGGCACAATAAAGTGCTAGTCGGCCAAACATAGTGTTGACCGGCCATTGTTTTTAAGAAATCATGGCCGGTAGCACACATATGCAGCCGGTGACGGTAGGGGAGGGCTGGTGGGGTGTGGGGATGGCCAACAAGCCATTACCTGCTGTAGACGTCCCCGAACGCATCCCGGGGGAAGGAGTGTGAGTCCCCCCCGTTCTGGTTCAATATTAGGTCACTACAGTTCGAAGGACTCAAATGTCACGGTTCTTAATCTTGAACCGAAAAGTCCAAATCCGGCAAATCGTTTTGAGAAAAACAGATTTTTGAAAGAAGTGCCAAACATGGACTACTTTGCCAGATACAGAGTCGCCACCTAAATATTTTAAAATGGAAAATTTAGGAAACCCTGACTCGGTGCCAAAGGCCACGTGTCCGTCATCACCGAAGTTGCCTCGGCTCGGGAACTTGGGTACGATTGGGGAAGGTCACTTCGTGAGCACCCCCGCTCGCCCGGTCAAAGACCGGCCTCTACTAACCATGATATCTGATTTTGAAAACATTGTGAGTTCTTATTCCGGTTATTAGCCTAGGTTACTATGTGATGCGCACAGCATACAAGTATAGACTGGGTCGCCTAAATTGGAACAAAACATTTCATGTTTGTTTGTTTGAAAATGGTTTGATGGTGCTACCCGCAAGTAGGCTAAGACGTGGATTTGCCACCCTCAGGTGGGCTTAAGAAAATATGATTTTGCCACCATCTAGTGGGCTTAAAACAAACATTTGATGAATTGTCCCAATTCAAGTAACTCAACCTCCACCCACAGGCATTCAAGGCAGTTATATCACATAAGCAGTTAACCTCATGGTAAGCATGCTATTCATGGCAATCACTCACACGCATGCAAGGATGCTAAAGCATAAAACTTACCGAGTACTCCACGCCAAAATAGAAACTCATTAGAAATCATGCATGATCCTAAGTATACAGCAATGCCTAATGCAACACACGCAAAAATGCAACTATAGCAGGCTCGGCTATTCTAAACATGGCATATGAAATGCTACAACTAACATGTATTCAATTTGGAATTGAAATACAAATGCAGTTTGTATGATGCGCCGAGCCCGGTGCGTGCAAAACAGATGAACGATGTAAACATGCTATCATACTGTATGCTAATGGAAACATGCCCTATATCTAACCATCGTAAGCGGGTAAATAAAAGGGAGAAAGAAGTGGGGGTTGGAAGACATACATCACACTCACACACCCTTATTACAGTTATGCCCTCGCGCAGAGGGTCCGAATAAATAATACAAATCAAAAATAAAGAATAATACAAATCAAATATATGAGCTGAATAATAAATGTACAAATTCCTAATTAATTAACAAATTAAATAAGAATTTGTAAACTGGCATGCAAGCCAAGGACTGCCTTGACTCCGCTTCGGATAATGAAATGATGCATGTTGAGCTGCTTTGCGCGGAAATCCACTGGGATGCCCCAATTAGCCTCTGTTTGCACCTTTCCTCGAAATCGTGCGGACCAAAAAGTTCTTGATTCTTCATTTTGTGAACAGAGGGCGTGAAAGGACACAAAGAATGTATTTCACAAATATATGCATGCCTCGATTCTCGTGCCACCAATCACGCATATCGATGCATGTTGCCGGAGGAATCGGATTGCACAACTCAATATAGGATGGATGCGTATGAATGCTATAACAAAACCTAACTCCATCATGGGTAATCCGGAGTATCGGTGGCTTGGGAATTGAGAACCGTTCGTCACCGAGTACTGGAACATGCCTCGCTTCCGTGCGACTAACTCCTATTCCGAACATGATGCAATATGCATGATATGCATGAATGCAATCTAAGATACAACCTAGTACACAATGCGGATGAAAATGAGATGCCTCGAAATGCGTGCACACGGGCATGCAAATCGAGGAAATGTATGAATGCAATGCAAATAGGCATGAATGCGATCTAATATATAATTTAGCATGCACAATGCTATGAAAATGAGATACCTCAAAATGCGTGCACACGGGCACGCAAACCGAGGAAATGCATGAATGCAATCTAAGATACAACCTAGTATGCACTATGCTGAAGAAAACGAGATGCCTCAATATGCGTGCACGCGGGCACGCAAACCGAGGCAATGATCCTAAGGCATGGAATGGCATACGCAATGCAATTGGACTTACACTAACATGAGAGAGCCTCAGTTGCACTCACATAAGAGGCCGTCGGATAAAAGTGAAGTGTCTCGAAATGCGTGCACACGGGCACGCGAACCGAGGCAATGGCATACACAATGCAATGATGCTAAAATGAGATGTCTCGAAATGCGTGCACACAGGCACGCAAACCGAGACGATGGTATACACGATGTGATGAGACTAAAATGAGACGTCTCGAAATGCGTGCACACGGGCACGCAAACCGAGGTGATGGCATGAACAGTGCAATATGGACTTACACTAACATGAGAGAGCCTCAGCCACACTCATATAAGAAGCCGAGAGATGAAAAATGATACGCTTCGAAATGCGTGTACACGGGCACGCAAACCGAGGCAATGACATATGGAATGAAATGGCATACACAACGCAAATTGGACTTACACTAACATGAGAGAGCCTCAGCTACACTCACATAAGAGGCCGTCGGATGAAAATGAAGTGCCTCGAAATGCGTGCACACGGGCGCGCAAACCGAGGCAATGGCCCAAAGACATGCAAAATGCAATGATGGGCTTACACCAACATGAGAGAGCCTCAGCCACACTCACATAGGCTGCCGCCGAATAAAAAAGATATGCCTCGAAATGTGTGCCCGTGGGCGCGCAAACCGAAAAATGGCCCGAAGGCATGCAATGATATACGAAATGAGACGTGGCATATGGCATATGGAAAATGCAAATTTCAGCAGCCAAAATGATGCAAAACAGCCCCCGAATTATAGCAAAATTACACTCGATGCCCGAAATGCTATGCTAAGTACCCGAAATGACTTGCAGCTATGCCAAACATGCATAATATGGACATGAAGTGTAAAGAAAGATGATAGGCAGTCCCCAAACTAGCATTTTTCCAGTACAAAGAATGGCCAAACAACAATCACAAATATGGCAAAAATAGCATGCAAAAATGGGGAAAAAAGGTGGGAATATGAAGCAAGTGATATATGAAATGCTCAAACTGAAAAATACAGTTCTACAACATTGAAGAGGGTCCAAAAATATGAACATTTACAGCTTATGGAAGCCCTCAAAACAGTATACAAATATGGCAAACATAGCATGCAAAATATGGACCAAAAGAGGGCTATAAAGAGAGGTATACCAGGCATTCTCCAAACAGCCTAAGACCCTTAACAAAACATGAAGAGTGGGTCATTTTAAGACTATTTCCAGTTCTGATCATGGCCAAAAACAGAAAAAAAAATAGGCCTAAAAAATCATGCAAGATATGGACCAAACAGGGGCTATAAAGAGAGGTAATGCATGGAAGCATCAAATAAGGTTGAGCCCTTATAAAATATTGTAGAGAGACTCAAAATAAACACATTCACAGTTTATGGCATGCTCCAAAAACAAATACACATAAGCTAAAAATAGCATGCAAGATTATGGCATATAAGGTGGATATTGAAGCAAGTGGTATATAGAAGCACCAAACAAGGTTGAGCCCTTCTAAAATGTTGTAGAGGGGCTCAAAATAAGCACAAACTCAGTTAGGGTCGGAGCCCAAAACCACAAGAAAATAGGGTAGAAAAATGAAGCAAAAATAAGCTAGAAAAGGGGAAATAGTAACTTACCCTTGAAGACTCAACTTTTGTTGGTTCTTGGCTTGAGTTTGCTACTTCTTAGCCTCTGAAAAACCTTCCCTTGCTGCTGGAATGGAAGTGGTGATGGTGAGGCTTGGTGTTGATGAACAAATGGAGCCAAGACTTGAAGATTTTGGAAGTTTTTGGGTAGCAAGATGTAGGCAAATGCAAAAGAGCTCTTCTAGGAAGCTTTTGTAACCCTAGCAAAGGAGTTGGCTAGATCCTTATATGCACCTAAAAGAGGGTGTAAAAGAGGAGGGAAATGCACCCAAGTGCTTCCCTCCGAAATATCCCCCAGATAAAGATATTTTCTGGGGGAAACAGGTATACAGCTGCCATGCACACATCCCAAGGAGCATGGCCGGCACTCCACTTTTGGTGGAGGTGGCCAGCCGGCTACCCCCATGGCCGGCCGGCCAAGGGGTAAAAATGGAACACAAAAATTTCTGGCCGGCCACCACTTTTTAGGGTCCTCCCAGGTCTCCTCTACAACACCCTATGGTTGGAATTTGGCAACTCTGAAACAGGAGAGACAACAATCCAATTGAAGAAGAGGCTCAAAAATGAAAATGAGAATTTCTGGCCGGCCATGTGTTTTTAGGATCCTCCCAGGTGTGTACAACACAAATATGTGGTTTGGGTTTGAAGAAAATGGCCCTAGGGTGTTCAACATTAGCCCGGAAATGAGAAAAACGGGCGTCGGAGGGCTCCGGAAGGAGATAACTGGTTGCTGAGACAATTACTATCCTCCCACCCTTCAGTGTCCTTCGTAATGATAAAACAGAGGTACCTGCCAAAAATGAACAAAAAATTGATGCAAAATGAATGCTCGGGAGCCAAAACACGCAGTTCGAGATCCCGAAAACAGCCGCCGAAAGCACCGAAGTGGCATTCGCCACTAAAGTGGGTATCTCGAGACTCAAAGTGTCCCTTGAAAGGGAGTAAATAAGATGTATGCCAAAACCGGAGGAATCGGAGATGGTTAGGCGGTCCCAACCGAGGCACACGGCCCGACGGCTCAAAAACCGAACCGGCTCAAATGGGCAAAATGGCTCAGTGACCACGAAAAATAGCTCAGGGCCATTGAGAGATGGTCTACGAGACCTCTCCTCCCTTAGGAAGAAAACAGAGAAAACCGAGCCCGTTCGCAAAACCGAGGCAAAGCAGAAAAGCCCTAAGTCCGGAGGCAGTAGCCACTGCCGTGACTCAAACTTCGATGAGCACAACATGAAATATCATCGAAGGCCACCGTGACGCCCGAGTCCTAAGGTCGGTCAAAAATGGGGTGTCTACAGTTGTCCCTTTTGATGTAACTCTAAGTCATAATAATGACGGAGTGAATGTCAAAGCCGAGACGACCCATTTTTGACAAGGCCAAGACTTAGACAATCATACAAGATAAACGAAATGTACCAAGGCGTTTTCAGCAGGGGCAAATGCAAGTGGTATGCCGGTTTAATGTAACTTGATGTGCGTGCAAATGCAGCAAGCTGTAATGAAGCAAGTATTCGCAAATAGATGCAACAATTTTAAGCAAGAATGCAAAGCAACAACTACATTTCATGCAGTTAGGAATGCGGAGAATTTTCAATTCTCGCCACGTCTCACACGGAGAAGATACAATACTGCATGATTCGCTCAAGGTTGCACCAAATTTTTGAATGAACCGTACATACAATATCGTGCCTGCAACAGAGAAAAACTCAACAAGCACAACACGTTTAGCAACATATATTCAATGTGATATCGAAAGTTTGACACCCACGGTGTCGGTGAGTGAATGCATCGCAATGCAAGAAAGGAGAATGCATGACAACGCAAACTCAAGCACAAGGGCATGGTAATACGAGAAAATGTGCACAACAATGCAAGTATGTTCATGAAAATGCAAGCTATGAGCATGACGATGCAAAACAAGCATAAATCAGGATACAAGTTTGTTGCGAAACACCGAGCACAAAACGCGCGTCTTGGCGAGGGTGACTCGAACGCAGCCTCCGGTTCACTTCCCGGAGAAGTAACAACATGCTCAAAAAGGATACACCTTGATTCTGGTGAGAAATGATGAGACACATGTCAGGAGTTGAAGCTGACGTTTCGGCGGAGCGATTTCGCGACCGGAAGTGCACTTTTCTTGAACTTTTTCAGATCCCGGGAACTCCAATCTTCCTTAAAATTTGCAGGGAGCTAGGAGAGCAAGGGGGGAACACCGCCGGCCAAGTATTTTTGGAGAAGGAGGCTGGCGGCCAGTTCTGCAAAAAGTGAAGGGCCGGCCGGCTAGAAAAGGGGGCCGGCCGGCCATCTGTCCAGAATCTGGGGGTAATTTTGTCATGTTGCCCATTTCTTTATATTCCCTCATCCATTTCACTTCGAGCTCACACCATCAAATTCGAAATTCTTTCCTCTTGCCTCCCAAACCATTTTTCCTTTCAAATCTGCACTTTATACGCGCTTTTCAGCCTCCCACGCAAGTTGTTTCTGTTAAATCATTCAGTTTCAAGCACTTTGGACCGATTAAATTTTGATTTCGGAGCTTCTTTTCTCATTTTCACCACTTGGGGTAAGTTTGTCTCAACATTTGGAAAATTTTCACGGGAGTTGACTTTTGTTGACTTTTTCACTTCCCGGGGTTTGACTTTTGTTGACTTTTTCCAATTTTGGCTCATTTTGCTCATTTTTTGCTCTTTTTGCAGATCTGCTGAAATGGCCGGCCAATTTCCTCACGGTGGAGGTGCTCCAGGTGCCGGAGAAGACTTCGATGTCATGTCATTGCCTTCGAGGGTTCGCCCATTTATCCCCGGGAGGTACGCCCCAGCAGTGCACGTACTTCCACGAGCCATTTTTCGTCATTTTACGGGCTTTAATGATCGAGCACCCAAAGATCTGCTTCTACGAGAGCCTGAGCATCATCTCTCCCATGGGGCACGAGAGGTATTTTACTTCGCTTTCTGTATTTTTCATACATTCCGTGCTTTTGCCATGTTCGAATACACAGTTTAGTCTATGACACAGCACTTTATTTGCATCTTGAACATACGAATCGAACACTTGAATTTCTGCACACTTGGCTCACTAATTGATTGTGAACCCACAACACACACTAATAGAGAATCGAACACACGGCTCAAACACTGATTTGTCGAACACACATCCTGAATTTGCGGGCGAAGACTCAGCACACACTGATTGAGAAATTTGAACTCACAGCCCAAATAACGGATTTTCTGAACACGCAGCCCAGATTTTGAAGTGAACACGCAGCCCACATAGATTGTCTGAAATTTGAACACGCAAATTTCAAATTTGAAGTGAACACGCAAATTTAATAGATTGAAATTTGAACACGCTAAATAACAAATTACCAATAGTGAACACGCCACTAAATAACAAATTACCAAGTTGAATAGTGAACACGCAATTCATGGATTGAGAATTTGAACACGCAAATTTCAAAACACAAATTCATCGAACACGCACCAGATTTGAAGTGAACACACGATTTAATCGATTGAGAATTTGAACACGCAGACTCAAAACACAAATTTCTTGAAGACAGCCAGATTTGAAGTGAACACACAAATTATCGATTGAGAATTTGAACACGCAGCCAAAACACAAATTCATCAACACGCAATTCCCAGATTTGAAGTGAACACACAAATTTAATCGATTGAGAATTTGAACACGCAGCCCAAAACACAAATTTACTGAACACGCAGCCCAGATTTGAAGTGAACACACAGCCCACTGATTGACAATTTGAACACGCAGCCCAAAACACAAATTTATTGAACACGCAGCCCAGATTTTGAAGTGAACACGCAGCCCACTGATTGAGATTTCATTTGCACACAGCTATTTCATTTCATTTGCACATAGCTATTTCATTTCATTCGACTTGTATTTTATTGTGTACTAAGCACATGTATTCATTCTAAATGCAGGTTGACTCTCGCACTGTACGAGGATACGGCTCTACTGCCGCGAGAGACTGGTATACTGAGCTTCCAGAGGCTGTCCGAGATCTGGTAGATTCGACAGGGCTTGGGACTTTCTGCCTAGGGTTATTACGCTGTCCTGCCAGGAGGGTGATGATGGCAGCCTTGGCGGAGAGATGATGGAACACCACCAATTCTTTCCATTTTTCCGCTACCGGAGATCTGACTATGATCCCTCTAGACTTCGCTGTGTTGACCGGCCTTGATGTGGGAGGCTGGTCTATTCCCTACGATGAGGATATGGGCACGTGGGAGGCCGCATGGATGTATTTGCTGGGGGCTCGCCCACCCATTGAGAGAGATTCGGGGAGAGTCAGATACACCTGGTTCTCTACCCATTTTCGGAGGATGGAGCCCGAGACTCCTGAGGAGGTGGAGCAGTATGCCCGCGGTTTCTTGATGTTCCTCTTCGGGACTACACTGTTTGCCGACAGAGGGAACACAGTTGGGCTATATCTGTTGAGCGCCCTAGTAGACCTGCTGTGTCAGCGACACGACTGGGTGGCGCCTGGCCATACCTCATCAAGATATGAGCGACCTCCCGGCAAGTATGACTTATTGGGTGGCTATCTGGCGAGCCCGGAGGTACTTTTCATTCTGATTTACATTTCACTTTCATTACTCAGACATTGCACACACACAACAAGACTCCATATTCTCAGATTTTGCCCTCAAAGATTCTATACATCACACTTTGCATTATGTTCCACCTATGGGTTTATGTGTACTTCCCGCATTGGGCCCAGAGATGGCGGTGGGTGGTTCCCCATGACCCCATATTCATTGGTATTCGAGGGCGAGCATCGGGCGAGGTCATGAGTCTCTTCCTCTCATGATAATATTTTGACACTGTATGCGATCGATGAGGCATTTGAACTCATACCCTTCTATTTTCATTTTTGCCCTGTCTTATACATTCCTCATTTCTGATTGGTTTATGCACTGATTACCCGCAGGTCACGTGGCAGCCCTGGGCGCCCTTGGGAGATGGGCTCTAATATCGATTCTGAGGATCGGGCAGCTCGAAGACAGATGTTATTTGAGGACCTCGGTAGAGCATGGTTTTTGGGGAGCGCTTGGCCGTGTGGGGCTATATCTCTCAAGATCCCCCCTCAGCGCCCCCAGTCACTATGCGGATTGCTGATAGACTTTCTGCCCAGGAGGTTGTTAGTGCTATACTAGGCACTGATGCTCTGCTATAGCTTGAGGAGGGGGACTACGCCACCTATCGCCACACATATCTGATGCCTCCCTTGATGGGGGTGCGTACTCCTTCGATGAGGCCTACTAGCATGCCTTCTTCGAGTCAGGTACGTGCTACAGACATTCCTTCTTCCAGCAGGGCTGGTACATCCAGAGGTGGGGATGGATCGATTCCCCCTATTCCTCCGACTTTTGATCATCCTGGGTGGCCAGATATGCCGACCGAGTTGATGGGATGGCAATACGGGGCTACCTCTCCGATTCCGATTCCGATTGAGCCTCCCAGACTGCCACGATATTTCAAGGACTCGACTCGCCATCGGTATGTTCCATCATTTTCCATTCATCACACAGATATTTTGGCAATTGCTTATTTATTGATGATTTGAGCTTGTATCTGCAGCCACCTCGGGAGTACATGAACCAGATGCTCGAGATGATAGCCTCACTTGAGGGGATGGTCCTGCGTAGGGAGGCACAGATGTCTATCATGGGCTTTCAGGTACTCTTTAGCTCTCTTGCATTTATCATACTTCTGATGACATGCTGACCTTGAACATATTACTGCATTGATAGGCTACTTGTGTAGAGCACATCTGACACACACACCACATACTGTGTTTACATCCGATTTTCATATTTGAACTGATGTATTGAACTTTGAATTTGCAGATGCCTCCTGTGTATGTTCCGCCGCGGGGTGGGCCACCTGGACCTTCTCAGGGAGGTAGATCATCTGGACCATCCCGAGGAGATAGGCCATCTGGGCCCTTCCGAGGAGCTCGGGGAGCTGGGGGAGTCGGACCATCTAGGCCTTCCCGAGGGGTTGGGCCATCCAGGCCGTCTCGAAGACGTAGGGCTCATATCGTAGAGGTGGAGCCTGATGGTGAGGAGGAGGAGGAGGGTTCCGGTCTTGGTTCCGGGAGTGGAGGCGAGGCTGAGGAGGATCCTGAGGATGACAGCTCTGACCCTGATGATGATGATGGTGCGGAGGTTATCCCGCAGAAGAGGACGATGAGTGCCCCTTATTCCCGATCCCGAGGACACTGATGTTGCTCCCTGCTTTATTCACCTTTTTACTAGTAGTTTGTAACACTTTGCACAATTGTTAGGCAGTTTTATTTTCAATAAAACTTGTACCTTTGCTTGGTTGTGAAACATGATGGAATGAAACAGCTTTTTGAAAGAAAGGAAAAAATTATTATTATTTTTTTAAACGTCAGCATCGCATCGCATCATTTGCACAAAAAAGGAATTGAACGGAAATGTGCACTGTATTGACCTGGTCAGGTAGTGAACTGACGCGACAACTTAAACAAATTAACTCATTAAGAGAAGGCAAAATCTTAACAAGTTTACAACTCGATAAGCAAAGTACAACAATGTTGACGACTCGAAAAACAAGACTTAACAAAAATTGTTTACACAGAGAGTAAGGACTCGTAAACAAAACAAAACACGACAGCTTGACAAACAACTTGATAATCAAAACTACAACTCGATAATCAAAACAACAACTCGATAATCAAAACAACACGTACTTCAGACAATCTGGGCAACGGAACGCATCCGAATCCGAGGGAAATGGAGGCTTTTGACACTCCCGATGCTTGGAAAATGCCTTGAACTTTCCTCCGGAGGGTGATACAGGACTAAAGGCAGCCTGTGAGCATGGCCGCCGCTTATATTGGGAAGGAGACGCCGCCATTTTTGACAAAGAAGATGGTTTACCGGTAGAAAGTCATGGCCGCCACTTTTCTCGCAAGCCCATCGATTTTGACATGTGTCCCCATGAATAGTGTTTTACTCCCCTATAAAAGCCCCAGCCTTGGAACTTATTCATTTCATCACCGTTTTTCACAAAAATGGAGGCATTTCTCGCAGAAAATCTCACATCTTGGATTTCTTCTCTAGATGGCTCGGAAAAGTTGAACTTCCGGGGTTTCGGCTTAAATGCACTATTTACGTTGAGGCGGACTTCACTACACCTTCCTTTTCTCCGTGCCGCGGCAAGGTTTTGGAACCCGGTGACGCATGTCTTCAGCTTCGGAGGGCAAGAGGTATGTCCTACTTTTGAAGATTTTCAAGCTTTGATGGAGTCTGAACGCTCAGAAGAGATCTTGCCCCAATCTCGTTTTGGCCATGCCCAAGCTTTAGGGCGAATGTGCGGTCTTAACGCGCATGATGCTCGATCTCTGATTGATAATGGCATGTTGGATGTCCCGAGCCTGATTTACCGATTCTCTGATGCCGGTGACCGCAACAACCATCATTGGCAAGGTTTTCGACAACATGCCCTCTGCTTGAGCATGCTATCTCATTTTCTGTTTGTCTCGGGCTCCGGAGGGGCTAGCATCCGTTTGATCGAAGTTGCACAAGGCTTGAAAGAGGGAAAGAGTTGCATTACCATGACTCTGGCTGAAACACTGATGGGCTTGGATGCTTTCCACTGCCGGGAAACAACCAGGTTCGCAGGGGGTCCACTACTGCTACAGGTAATGTTTCCCACCCAAGCTCGCATATGTGTTTGCTCACATCACTCGACCCTCGGGCTCGGTTTTTTTCTCACAAAACCCTTATCTTACTTTTCTCTCATCGCACATCTCTCTATTCTTTATTCTCTCATTTTTCATCCCTCCCCAGATATGGTTGATGGATAAATTGCAAGTTGTGGACTCTTGCCCTGCTTACTCAGCCCACGGCTACTTTTTTCGACAACGCCTGATTGACGCTCTTGATGAGGGATGGTGGTTTGAGTGGATGTGCAACTTGTCGGCTGAACACATTGCTTGGCGCTATCCTTGGCTTAACCTTCCGGCGATGAGCTATAGCATGTTTCAGGATACTGGGATCCGGTTGGTCGGCTTGACTCACTGCGTATTTTATTTCCCATTCCGCATTCTGCGCCAGTTTGGCCATGATCAGACTTGCCCTCCGGAGCGGATTGAGTACCCAGCCACTTTTCCGGTTCGAGGTGCGCACCTTGCCCGACATACTTCGGCCTGGAGGACTAGAGAGCTCCTATCCCCTGCCCCTGTTTTCAGTTGCATTTTATCTGACGAGTGCTGGGATTGGCTCAATGAAGAAGCACAGGTTGGGCCTAGGTTGGCATCGGAGGCTTCAACTAGCTCTGGCAGGGGGCGCAGAGACACCTGACTTGACTATGCCCCAGATTTATTGCTTTATTAGTCTTTTCAAGTTTTCGTTACGAATGTAATAAAAAGCAACTACAATTGTATGCAAGAGCGAGAGAATTCTGTTTTGAAATCAAAGAAATTGAAGGTTGTGGTACTGAAAATTCTCCGTTTTTTGTTCAAGAATGGTCTTAGTTATGAAAAGATTAATTTGAACAAAGTCAACTTTTATTAAAACTTTTCAAAACTATTTTCGATATGGATCAGGACTGGACACGCCTGAGATCTATCACTGAGATGCACAACCCCGGATTCCAACAACTGGAAAGTTGCCCCTAGTCTGAAAAAGTGCCTCGGCAATGTGTGGCAACGGAAAGTTTCCCCTAGTCTAGAAAGTACCGCAGCACTTCATTGCAACGGAAAGTTTCCCCTAGTCTGCATAACACTGTACCGGAGATCACGATAAATGCTGATGAGTAGAGATGACTGAGATGATCAATATGGACAAAGTTGATCGGGGAAAAGATTGTGGCTGAACTTCAGGATGAAGTTGCCTACATATCCCAAAGATGGGAATCAAGCCTTACGTAGTTCAGGCTCGGGTTCGCTCGGGTATTTTTACTCTCCTTTTACGCTCTAACTTTTGCCAAGGTCGCCCTTTGCGGGTTTTCAACCTCGCGAGCTCAGTTTTTATAATTTCAAATTTTCTATGCTCTGAATTTTGCCTAGGTTGCCCTTTTGGGTTTTCGGCCTAGCGAGCCTCTCAGGGATAATATTTCTTCAACTTGTCCATGTTGATCGGTTGGGAAAACTCCAAACCATCTAGATCCATCAGAACCACAGCTCCACCTGACCAGATTGACTTGATAATGTAGGGACCAGTCCAATTGGGTCTGAACTTGCCCCTTGGGTCGTGGATGGGAGCTCAGTTGTCTTTGAGTACCAAATCTCCTTCTTTTAAATTCCTGGACTTTACCTTCTTATTAAAAGCCCGAGCGATTCTGCGTTGATAACCTTGGATGTGGTACAGTGCTTTCAGCCTTCTTTCATCGAAAAGCATGAGTTCCTCAAATCTGTTTTGCTGCCAATCCGCTTCGGCTATCTGGCACTCGGCCAATACTCGTAATGATGGGACCTCAATCTCAATAGGCAGAACGGCCTCCATCCCATAAACAAATGAGTACGGAGTCGTCCCAGTAGAAGCTCTGATCGAAGTCTTGTAGCCCCACAGAGCGAAAGGCAGCTTATCCGGCCAGTCCCGATAGGTTTCTACCATTTTCTGCAGTATGCGCTTGATGTTCTTGTTGGCGGCCTCAACTGCTCCGTTGGTTTGCGGCCGGTAAGTAGACGACTTATGGAAAGCCACATTGTATTTCTCCAACAAATCGATCACCTCCTTTTTGAAGTGGGAACCATTGTCTGAAACGATTTCATTTGGGACTTCGTAGCGACAGATAATGTTGTTTCTGATAAATTTTGCTACATGCGAAGCCTTCAACACTGCATAAGATTGGGCCTCAACCCACTTTGTGAAATAATCTATCGCTACCAAGATGAACTCATGCCCATTCGACCCCTTTCGCGTAACAGCTCTGATTACATCAATTCCCCGTATGTAAAACGCCATGGCGAAGTCATGTTGTACAGTTTTGACGGCGGGATGTTCATGCGATTTGCATGAATTTGACACTTATGACATCGCCGGGCGAAGCCAATACAATCCTCCTCCATGGTGGACCAGTAATAACCTTGTCTAAGGATCTTCCGTGCCAACATTTCCCCATTCATGTGTACACCACATTCACCTCTGTGGATGGCTTCCATCAGACGTCCTGACTCTTTCGCATCAACGCACAGTTTATGCATTCCCAAATGACCCCGTTTACACAGTTTACCCCCACAGATGATGAACTGGACTGCCATTCTTCTGATTGCCCTCTTGTCTTTGACATTTACCCCCGGCGGGTATGTTTCTGTCTCCAAGAAGTTCCAGATGTCGTAATACCAGGGGTGTTCGTCCTGAACTTCATCTATGGCTGCAATCGACTCATAGGCAGGTGCAAATTTCTGGTCGATGATGACTGGACGCATTCGGACTCCACACGGGATGTCTATCATAGATAATAGAGTTGCTAGCGAATCTGCGAACCTATTGTTCTCTCTTAATAGATGAGTAAAACTTAGCTTTTCAAACCGAGGAATCAGCAAATCCAAGGTTTGGTGGTACATCATCATCTTTTCTTCTTTTACTTTCCAGTCTCCTTTAGCTTGAGACACAACAAGGTTCGAATCCCCAATAACGTCCAACCGTCTTGCCCCTAGTTCCAGGGCTACTTCTAAACCAGCGATACACGCCTCATATTCTGCTTCATTATTCGAGACTTTGAACTAGAGCTTGAAGGCTAGAGGGATGCGGGAGTCATTGGGTGCTATCAGCAACACTCCTATCCCACACCCATGTTGATTTGATGCTCCGTCAAAGTACATCGTCCAAGTTTCTTCATCGATATGCAAAATCGATTCATCCGGGAACAAATGTTCAACTGCTTCATCCCCCTCAACCGGGTGGTCGGCAAGGAACTCTGCCACTGCTCTTCCTTTCACTAACTTGCGTGTCACATACGTGAGATCAAATTCGGAGAGCAAAAGCAACCAACGAGCTAGCCTACCTGTAAGTGCTGGTTTCTCGAAGAGATATTTGATGGGATCAAGTCGTGAAACCAACATTACAGAGTGAGCTAACAGGTAGTGCCGCAGCTTCCTGGTAGCCCATACCGAGCCAAGCAAGTTTTTCCAAAGGTGTATATCGGGTCTCATACTCCAGCATCTTTTTGCTGAGATAGTAAATGGCTCTTCCTGCCTTGTCTTCTGATTCTTGTGCAAGCATGCAGCCCATTGTAGTTTCAGTCACTGACAGATACAAAATCAACGGTTTCCCTGGTTCTGGTGGCGATAAAACGGGTGGGTTCTGTAGATATTCTTTGATCTGTTCGAATGCAGCTTGGCATTGGCCGTCCCATTGGAACTTCTTTCCTTTCTTGAGGAGGCCAAAAAGTGGTTCACAAGTCAAGGTTAGTTTTGAAATAAACCGTCTTATGAATTGCACTTTACCCAGAAAGCCTCGCACCTCCTTTTCAGTCCTTGGTGGTGGCATTTCTAAGATGGCCTTGATTTTGGTAGGGTTGACCTCGATGCCCCTTTGTGTAATCAGAAACCCTAGCATTTTTCCCGCTGTAACACCAAACGTACATTTCTGAGGGTTTAGCCGCAAGCGGAATTCCCTAATCCTTTGGAAAAACTTATGTAAGGCGGTGTAGTGGCCTTCTCTTTTCTTGGACTTGACAATCATGTCGTCCACATACACCTCAACCTCTTTGTGGATCATATCATGTAGTATCGTGGTCGCGGCCCGTTGATAAGTAGCTCCAACGTTCTTCAACCCAAACGGCATTACCCGGTAGCAGTATGTTCCCCACGGGGTGGTGAATGCAGTCTTTTCTCTGTCTTCTGGCGCCATCACTATCTGATTGTATCCTGAGAAGCCATCCATGAACGAGAGCAATGCATGCCCTGCCGTGAAATCTACCAACTCATCGATGTGCGGTAAGGGAAAGTCGTCCTTCGGACTAGCTTTGTTCAAATCCCTGAAGTCTACACACACCCGGATCCTGCCATCTTTCTTCTAAGACCGAACAATGTTGGCCAACCAAGTCGGATATTCAGATACGGCCAGAAGCTGCGTCGATTTGTTTGATGACCTCTTCCTTAATCTTGAGAGCCCAATCCGCGGATTCTTCGAAGTTCGCTGATGTGTCGGGCCTCGGGTCAAGGGGATCCGATGTCGCATAATCTCAGATCGATTCGGTGCATGTCTTCGTAGGACCACGTGAAAACATCTTTGAAATCTTTTAATAAAGCGACTAAGCGCTCGCGTTCCTCCGAAGACAACGTGGACCCGATTTGGACCAGCCGCGGGTCCTCCTCAGTACCAATGTTCACGGTAATGATTTCATCCATTAATGGTTTAACAAATCTCTCTTGCTCTTGCTCAATTAAACGTTGTAAAACCGGAGGAACTTCGTCCTCGTCGTTTTGATCAAAGTTTTGAAAGTCTGAATTAATGCAATAAATTAGGGGCACAGAAAAGTACTCAGAAACCACATTCACTTCATTCTCATTAAGTACATCCAAATCGTCCAATTCATCGGTTACAACAGACTCAAATGAAAAGGAAAATGACGACCTGGACAAGACAGTGGCATCCGGGTTAACATCCCTGTACAGACCAGACTTCGAGTCGGAACTGATTCCGACTCACAGACTCGGTGGAATCAGATTCCGCTCACTACCCGTCTTCTTGGACAAAAATCCCCTCAGATCGCCAAGTGAGAGAGGGTGCGATTGATGCATCCAAGATAGCTGTTGGTCGGCTCGCAGCCGTTTCATCCCCAATCATGGAAACCACAAAGTTATCCCCCAAGCACTCTTGGTCGATCAGAGGATCAGAGAGGAGACATGCCAGTGCTACCCCCATTTCCAATTCTGTGCCCTCAGGATCCACTGCCTTATTCTGCTCAACCTCAGTTGTTGGGTCTGTCTGCTCTGTGGCAACATCATCCCCAGATAATTGCAGGTCGAAGAAGATTTCGAAACCTGGTACGCGCTTTTTCTCCGCGTTTAACCATGGCTCTGGGAAGCCGCAAAATGGAAAGTCCTCCCCCTCCCGGACGAAGCGTCCGTTCAGGGTACCCTGGATGGGCCTGTGCATTAAATCAAAAGGCTTCCCAGCCTGCTTCGCTCTGCCGGCCATTTCTTTCCTTTCCTCATCCATCCTCTTTGGTGGGCGATAACCCAAATCAAAGGTATGCGGGTTGTGTGGCACTTCGCCAATGTCGCGACTCCTTTCTGCCGCTTCTTCCTAATCCCATCCCGGAATATGTTGTAGCTTGTTCATGAGGTAGACGGATTGAGCAATCGACGCATACACCTTCATTCACGTACCATTATATTCTCAGACTACCCGCCTCGCCAAAGTGAACCCCGATAAGAACACATCCTCCGTGCGTGCTCGATCTCCAAATGGCGAGACACTTCGCGGCGGATGGATGGATGAGTTTCAAAACAATTGCAACCCCTTCCGTGAGGGTATTTCAACATCCGTGCAGAGTGGAAGAGATCGCTTTCACTTGGTGCAACCACCGCCCCCAAGAGCAAGTTGAAGGTTGCGGAACGCCCAAGACATGAAATTCAATGTTGTGTTGTCTGGACCAACTTGGTCTGAACCTTGACAAATTCCCCATCACTTCCCTACCGGTATTATCATAAGCTCGATCACCGAGTGGTTGGTATGAAGTCTGCGGTTTTAACCCGACAGATATGCCGCTCGATCAAGGCGGACATTGATAGTAGACCCGGTATCAACAAGTACCACCGGTATCCACTTGTCTCTACATTCTACGGAGATGTAGAGAGGTTTGTTATGATTTACGCCCTCAGGCGGCAATTCTTTGTCCAAAAAGGTTAATGCCGGGGAACCTCCTCCCGGAAAATCCAGCCCAACCAGCTGCTCTGGTGTAGTATCAATGGAGAGTTTGGCCTTGTCCATAGCAGATAGGACAACCTGTCTGTGCACCCTTGAAGCCATAAGCAGTCCCCAGATGGAGACGTCTGCCTGTATTTTCTTTAACTGTTTGAGCACAGCTTCTTCTTCAATCTGCTTCTCTCTCTGTTTCTCGGCCTCTTTATCTTTCCCAGATGCTTCAGGCTGGTCAAGGTGTGGGGGCTTGATATACCGCCCACTCCTGGTCATGTGGTCCACCTCATCGAGGTACCAAGTATCATCTAGTTGGGCACCTGCCCAATCTTCATCTGTGTGGGCAAGACACAAGTCTTCGTCTTCCCATCACATCCCGCTAGCATTCAACAGACAGCTATCCGGTTCTGGCAAGTTTGTACTCTTGGTACTTTCATCCCATATGCTCACAACATATCCTGCTTTCGTGCTCGCAGCACTATCAACCTCTTCATGGTTCTTGGCTTTCCGGATTCTCTCAGAGTTCCACCTCTTTTCTTGCTCCTCCTGTTTTAATGGGGTTCATTGTTTGGTTTTCACAATATCTTGGTCCCGATCGAAATTCTTTATACCGGCGCTCTCCGACGGTTCATTCTGGCTCTCGGCCCTTCCGGCCATCATTGATACCTCCGCCCCTGCCGGGCCTTGCTCTGGCTGACTTTCCACAACATCTGGCTGATCATCTAGCCATCCGACAACCTTAGCCGACTCCCCATATTCAAACCAATTGATTGTTGCATCCCCGGCTTCTTGGTCGTTGAAGAATTGGAGGTTAGCAAAATCTTCTTCCACCATTGTCAAATCATCTGCCCCTCGCTCTAGTCCGTCCCTCCGAATCATGCATAATTCATCTTTTTCTGGCAGTCCTACAATCGGCTCAGACCGGCCCACTGATACAATGTATCCACTCGGATCATAAGCTCTCCCAGCTAGATTCCCAGACTATCCCATCTCAGACTCACCAATTCTGTTCCCTTCTGAAACCTGCCTCGTTCCATCTTCGGAGGTCACCACCTCTGGCTCAGATTGGGTTGTGAAGGTGTCCAACATGCACAAGTCGGTGCAATCAGGAAGGATCACCTCCGGCTTAGGTAGGTGAGAGGGAGTAATATAGATACTAGGATCGAGAAACGACCCCGCTTTGGATGAGGTTGACTCTTTGGGAGGTAGATCTTGGTTATGTGCGGAAGTGGGTTAGTTGTGACGTTGGGCCTTTCGGGAGGTACGATGATGTTCTTGTCAACGAGGTCTTGAATCACGTGACGCAGCCGGAAGCATTGATCTGTGTCATGGCCATGCTGCTGGTGGTACGCACAGTACTTGGCTTGGTTGTGGGAAGGGGGGAGTGGATTCGGTAGTGGCCTGCCTGTGGGGTGTCGATGCTTTTTCTTGATTAACACCCCGGAACCTTGGACAGGGCATATATAGTGGAGTGAAGGTTCTTTGGCCTCTGGATTGATATCTCGGGCAGCTAGCTTCCTGAGGTATCGAAAAGGTGTGGCCTGCGGGCCTTGGTTGAGAAGGAGGAGTGGTGGTGACCATACCGACCTCTGAAGTTCTTGTGTTGGCGCTACTAATCGAGCTCGTTGTTATTATGGTTGAATGTCCTTCGGGTCGTTTCTCGGTCCCGATCGATTAAACCTTGCTTCATCGTGATCTTCGACCCCTTCATCTCGTAAATCCGAGAAGGTGGGGAAGGGAGTACGATCATTTTCTACATTAACTTGGGTTGGAGGTTGCGTACAATCATCCGAATTTGGTCCTTATCGGTTGGCCTTAAGGTCATCATTGATGCCTTTGCTTCCACCGAGTTACAAAATCGAGAAAGTCTCTTTTGTTCTCGCCGTTGTCTCGAGATCACGTGTTGTAATCTCGTCTGCGTGTTATACGAATATCGCAAGCGAAGGCCTCACCCAACTCATCCTAATTTCTCTTCACATCTTCTAATTTTGCATACCGGATGGCCGCCACCCTCGACAAAGTTCTCGCCAAATAAAGAAAGCTTCAGGTCGGTTAGGCCCATTGGCCTCAAGATGTCCGAAAATAGCCGAGATGGACCATAGGATCCTCGATCCGTCAAAACGATCAACTGGGGCATCTTGAATCTATCCGGAAGTGTCACGCCACGCTGGTGTAGCCATCTTCAATGTCTGGGATGGCCTTCACCCCTTGTGATTTCTTAAAAAGCTTTTCCAGCTTACTCAGCTTCAGAGCTGTATGATCTACCTCGAACTCAAACGGAGAGTCCGGGTGGTTAGGTGTGAGATTCTTGGACAGTTGCGGCAGAAGTGGGGGCGGAGCCGGCCCCGTTGGAAGACCTATGTCCTCTTGAGTATTCCGGACATCGGGTAAGGTATTCTGAGTATTTGGGAGGACATTCTGAGGATTTGGCGGGGTGTTCTGACCAGTGGATGCCTGCTCAGGTAGCGGAGCCGCTGGTGGAGGAGGAGCCTGATGTGAAGCAGACGCTGCGTTCTGCCGCACTTAGTAATCACCGCCTGCTGGGCCATGACTGTGGCTTGCTGTTTGGAAAATTCCGCTTGGCGGGTGGCATCATCTTGCATCTGCCTCATGCTCTCATGCATCTGGCGTATCATTGCCTCCATCTCCACACATTACGTTGTTCCATCCGAATGGCCGTAAGAATGTACTTCTACGGCATACGTAAATCTCGGCTGATTGTTTCGTCAGCGCTATGTCCCAGAATCCTGTTCGACACGCGCCTCCTCGGCCTGCTTCTGATAACTGAGTGTAGAGAGTGGAACACAGGATGTCCGTCAACTAGATCCTCGGATCGGTTGAGTCGGCGACCTCATGTCCAAAGTGCTTGGGGGTATCTATTGGTTCGAAGCAATCGCTACAAACGCCTAGCAAAAAGATAATAAAGCGAAAAGGAAATAAATAACTGTAAAAAGCGGCAAAGATAACGGCTTAAATTAAATACACACAACACACAATGGCATACAACACGCAGCTTGATAAGTAAAATACTGCCTCGATCCATCGTCACCGCCTCGTGATCATCGTTTCCCAAAACTGAATCCGATATCCGCAGACAACTGATTCTCAAATAACTGGCTGATGCCCGCAGGCGTGATGCCCTATCTCAAAAACTGATGCCCTCAGGCCTGATGCTCAAACTTAACTGATACATACATTCCCTGTAGAGACGGACTCTAACAAGCACATAACAGATAAGTGAGCCAAAACACCCCTATATTGGGGTAGGGTTTCCCTGTCCTATTTTGTCAGGAGCTAGGGTTTTACTACGCACGCAGCAGTTTCAAAACAACCTATAAACGGGTAAGCAACCTGTCCTAGTTTGGAATGGTCACTATGGATCCGAATATGCACTAGGTCAAATGGTCAGGGGTGCCCGTAAGAAACCGGGTTTGTGTTCCCATCTTGGCAGAGTTCAGAACCGTCAAATTTTATGGACATGCCTTGACAAGACAAGCCTCCCAAGAAACCGCTTTCAGAATAGCCGATGGCAAACACGGTGTCCTAGGCGCACAATGCAAATGCAATGCAAAGAAACACACAAGTGTAATCAAAACCAGATATCATGAGTTCGAGTCAAGTTCTCTAAATCTCAGAGTCGCCAGAAATCAGACGCCCCTAACGCATCCCGGAGAAGGAGTGCGAGTCCCCCTGCTCGTTCGATATTGGGTCACTACATCAAGGACTCAAATGTCACGTTCTTAATCTTGAACCGAAGAGTCCAAATCCGCAAATCGCTTTTGAGAAACAGATTTTTGAAAGAAGTGCCAAACATGGACTACTTCGCCAGATACAGAGTCGCCACCTAAATATTTTAAAATGGGAAATTTAGGAAACCCTGACTCGGTGCCAAAGGCCACGTGTCCGTCATCACCAAAGTTGCCTCGGCTCGGGAACTTGGGTACGATTGGGGAAGGTCACTTCGTGAGCACCCCACTCGCCCGGTCAAAGACCGGCCTCTACTAACCATGATATCTAATTTTGAAAACATTGTGAGTTCTTATTCCGGTTATTAGCCTAGGTTACTATGTGATGCGCACAGCATACAAGTATAGACTGGGTCGCCTGAATTGGAACAAAACATTTCATGTTTGTTTGTTTGAAAATTGTTTGATGGTGCTACCCGCAAGTAGGCTAAGACGTGGATTTGTCACCCTCAGGTGGGCTTAAGAAAATATGATTTTGCCACCATCTAGTGGGCTTAAAACAAACATTTGATGAATTGTCCCAATTCAAGTAACTCAACCTCCACCCACAGGCATTCAAGGCAGTTATATCACATAAGCAGTTAGCCTCATGGTAAGCATGCTATTCATGGCAATCACTCACACGCATGCAAGGATGCTAAAGCATAAAACTTACCGAGTACTCCACGCCAAAATAGAAACTCATTAGAAATCATGCATGATCCTAAGTATACAGCAATGCCTAATGTAACACATGCAAAAATGGAACTATAGCAGGCTCGACTATTCTAAACATAGCATATGAAACACTACAACTAACATGTATTCAATTTGGAATTGAAATACAAATGCAGTTTGTATGATGCGCCGAGCTCGGTGCGTGCAAAACAGATGAACGATGCAAACATGCTATCATACTGTATGCTAATGGAAACATGCCCTATATCTAACCATCGTAAGCGGGTAAATAAAAGGGAGAAAGAAGTGGGGGTTGGAAGACATACATCACACTCACACACCCTTATTACAGTTATGCCCTCGCGCAGAGGGTCCGAATAAATAATACAGTCCGAAATATACAGTCCGAATAATAAATGTACAAATTCCTAATTAATTAACAAATTAAATAAGAATTTGTAAACTAGCATGCAAGCCAGGGACTGCCTTGACTCCGCTCCGGATAATGAAATGATGCATGTTGAGCTGCTTTGCTCGGAAATCCACTGAGATGCCCCAATTAGCCTCTGTTTGCACCTTTCCTTGAAATGCGTGCCAGACTCCGAAAAAGTTACTGATTCTTCATTTTGCTGTAACAGAGGGCAGGAAAGTGGCACAGCAATGTATTTCACAAATATATGCATGCCTCGATTCTCGTGCCACCAATCACGCATATCGATGCATGATGGCCGAGGAATCGGATTGCACAACTCAATATAGGATGGATGCGTATGAATGCTATAACAAAACCTAACTCCATCATGGGTAATCCGGAGTATCGGTGACTTGGGAATTGAGACCCGTTCCGTCACTCGGAGTACGGAACATGCCTCGTTTCCCGTGCCCGGACTAACTCCTATTCTGAACATGATGCAATATGCATGATATGCATGAATGTAATCTAAGATACAACCTAGTACACAATGCGGATAAAAATGAGATGCCTCGAAATGCGTGCACACGGGCACGCAAATCGAGGAAATGCATGAATGCAATGCAAATAGGCATGAATGCGATCTAATATATAATTTAGCATGCACAATGCTATGAAAATGAGATACCTCAAAATGCGTGCACACGGGCACGCAAACCGAGGAAATGCATGAATGCAATCTAAGATACAACCTAGTATGCACTATGCTGATGAAAACGAGATGTCTCGAAATGCGTGCACGCAGGCACGCAAACCGAGGCAATGATCATAAGGCATTGAATGGCATACGCAATGCAATTGGACTTAAACTAACACGAGAGAGCCTCAGCTGCACTCACATAAGAGGCCGTCGGATAAAAGTGAAGTGTCTCGAAATGCGTGCACACGGACACGCGAACCGAGGCAATGGCATACACAATGCAATGATGCTAAAATGAGATGTCTTGAAATGCGTGCACACAGGCACGCAAACCGAGACGATGGTATACACGATGTGATGAGACTAAAATGAGACGTCTCGAAATACGTGCACACGGGCATGCGAACCGAGGTGATGGCATGAACAGTGCAATATGGACTTACACTAACATGAGAGAGCCTCAGCCACACTCACATAAGAAGCCGAGAGATGAAAAATGATACGCCTCGAAATGCATGCACACGGGCACGCAAACCGAGACAATGACATATGGAATGAAATGGCATACACAACGCAAATTGGACTTACACTAACAAGAGAGAGCCTCAGCTACACTCACATAAGAGGCCGTCGGATGAAAATGAAGTGCCTCGAAATACGTGCACACGGGCGCGCAAACCGAGGTAATGGCCCAAAGGCATGCAAAATGCAATGATGGGCTTACACCAACATGAGAGAGCCTCAGCCACACTCACATAGGTCACCACGGATAAAAAGATATGCTCCAAATGCGTCTGCATGCCAAGAAACCGAGAAATGGCCCGAAGGCATGCAATGATATACGAAATGAGATGTGACATATGGAATATGGAAAATGCAAATTTCAGCAGCCAAAATGATGCAAAACAGCCCCCGAATTATAGCAAAATTACACCCGATGCCCGAAATGCTATGCTAAGTACCCGAAATGACTTGCAGCTATGCCAAACATGCATAATATGGACATGAAGTGTAAAGAAAGATGCTAGGCAGTCCCCAAACTAGCATTTTTCCAGTACAAAGAATGGCCAAACAACAATCACAAATATGGCAAAAATAGCATGCAAAAATGGGGAAAAAAGGTGGGAATATGAAGCAAGTGATATATGCAATGCTCAAACTGAAAAATACAGTTCTACAACATTGAAGAGGGTCCAAAAATATGAACATTTAAAGCTTATGGAAGCCCTCAAAACAGTATACAAATATGGAAAACATAGCATGCAAAATATGGACCAAATGAGGGCTATAAAGAGAGGTATACCAAGAATTCTCCAAACAGCCTAAGACCCTTAACAAAACATGAAGAGTGGGTCATTTTAAGACTATTTCCATTTCTGATCATGGCCAAAAACAGAAGCAAAATAGGCCTAAAAAATCATGCAAGATATGGACCAAACAGGGGCTATAAAGAGAGGTAATGCATGGAATCATCAAATAAGGTTGAGCCCTTATACAATATTGTAGAGAGCCTCAAAATAAATACATTCACCGTTTATGGAATGCTCCAAAAACAAATACACATAAGCTAAAAATAGCATACAAGATTATGGCATATAAGGTGGATATTGAAGCAAGTGGTATATAGAAGCACCAAACAAGGTTGAGCCCTTCTACAATGTTGTAGAGAGGCTCAAAATAATCACAAACTCAGTTAGGGTCGGAGCCCAAAACCACAAGAAAATAGGGTAGAAAAATGAAGCAAAAATAAGCTAGAAAAGGGGAAATAGTAACTTACCCTTGAAGACTCAATTTTTTTTGCTTCTTGGCTTGAGTTTGCTACTTCTTAGCCTCTGAAAAACCTTCCCTTGCTGCTGGAATGGAAGTGGTGATGGTGAGGCTTGGTGTTGATGAACAAATGGAGCCAAGACTTGAAGATTTTGGAGGTTTTTGGGTAGCAAGATGTAGGCAAATGCAAAAGAGCTCTTCTAGGAAGTTTTTGTAACCCTAGCAAAGGAGTTGGCCAGCTCCTTATATGCACCTAAAAGAGGGTGTAAAAGAGGAGGGAAATGCACCCAAGTGCTTCCCTCCGAAATATCCCCCAGATACAGATATTTTCTGGGGGAAACAGGTATACAGCTGCCATGCACACATCCCAAGGAGCATGGCCGGCACCCCACTTTTGGTGGAGGTGGCCGGCCGGCTACCCCCATGGCCGGCCGGCCAAGGGGTAAAAATGGAACACAAAAATTTCTGGCCGGCCACCACTTTTTAGGGTCCTCCCAGGTCTCCTCTACAACACCCTATGGTTGGAATTTGGCAACTCTGAAACAGGAGAGACAACAATCCAATTGAAGAAGAGGCTCAAAAATGAAAATGAGAATTTCTGGCCGGCCATGTGTTTTTAGGATCCTCCCAGGTGTGTACAACACAAATATGTGGTTTGGGCTTGAAGAAAATGGCCCTAGGGTGTTCAACATTAGCCCGGAAGTGAGAAAAACGGGCGTCGGAGGGCTCCGGAAGGAGATAACTGGTTGCTGAGACAATTACTATCCTCCCACCCTTCAGTGTCCTTCGTAATGATAAAACAGAGGTACCTGCCAAAAATGAACAAAAAATTGATGCAAAATGAATGCTCGGGAGCCAAAACACGCAGTTCGAGATCCCGAAAACAGGCTGCCGAGCACCGAAAGTGGCATTCGGCCACGAAGTGGGTATCTGAGACCCCAGTGTCCCTTGAAAGGGAGTAAATAAGATGTATGCCAAAAATGAGAGGAATCGGAGATGGTTAGGCGGTCCCGAACCGAGGCACACGGCCTGACGGCTCCGAAAACCGGGAACCGAGCTCCGAAATGGGCAAAATGGCCTGTGACCACGAAAAATAGCCTGCGGCCATTGAGAGATGGTCTACGAGACCTCTCCCTCCCCTTAGGAAGAAAAACAGAGAAAACCGAGCCTGGTTCGCAAACCGAGGCAAAGCACAGAAAAGCCCGGAAGTCCGGAAGCAGGGCGCGCAGCCGTGACTCTGAAACTTCTGGATGAGCACAACATGAAATATCACCGAGCGCTCAGCCGGTGACGTCTGAGTCTTAATGTCAGTCAAAAATGGGGTGTCTGCACCTACCCTTCAAGGCAAAAACACAAGTGCTTGGTGCCAAAACCATACACGAAGCAGTCGAGTCAGGAGGTCCTGAGGCAAGGTGTGCAGCCGAGACCTTCGGGAACTCGAGACGAATACAAACATAGATAGTCATCGAGTGTTCAAACGGTGACGTCCAAGTCTTGAGGACGGTTTAAAATGGGGTGTCTACATGGTGGAGGAGGAACCTGATGTGAAGCGAATGCCGCATTCTGCTATTGCAGTCTAGTGATTAGCTCGGCTTGCTGGGCCATGATTGCAGCTTGTTGCTTAGAGAACTCTGCTTGGCGGGCAGCGTCCTCTTGCATCTGTCTCATGCTCTCCTGGCGCATTAGGGCTTCTACCCCTGACGCATTTTGCTGATCCATCTGACTGACCGGTAGATCTATCTCGATAGCAACAATTGGGACCTCAATCCTATTATCCTCTGATGGAGTAACCCATCGCTCGGCAACCTCTGATATTAATCGCGCGCGCTTCCTTGGCTTTCTCCTAACAACGAGTGGTAAAGAATAGAATACTGGATGTCCGTCAACCAGATCCTCAGATCGATTGAGTCAGCGACCTCGTGTCCAAAGTGCTTGCGGAATATCTACTGGGTTGGAAGCAATGGTGCTCAAACTGCCCTAGCAAAAGATAAATAAAGCGAAAAGGAAATAAATAACCAGATAAATGAAGAGCATGACAGCTTAAAGTAAATACACAACACACAGTCGGGCATACAACACACGGTTGATAAGCTGAAAAACACATTGTCTCCAACATCGACATCGCCTCAATCATCGTTTCCTCAAAGATCGAACTCGATACCCGCAGATAACCGATTCTCAACATCGACCGATGCCGCAGTTCGATGCCCAAACTCATACACTGATACATGCATTCCTGTAGAGACGCACTCTAAAGCACATAACAGGTAAGTGAGAGCCAAAACATCCCTATGTTGGGGTAGGGTTTCCCTGTCCTATTTTGTCATGAACCAGGGTTTCACTACGCACGCAGCGGTTTCAAACAACCTATAAACGGGTAGGAACCTGTCCTAGTTTGGGATAGTCACTATGGATCCGAATATGCACTACTGCTTTGGGAGTAAATTTCATGATTGTTCTGCTGTTCTGGTTGGGGTTGTACATTGGTATTATGCAGGATTGTTCTGCTGTTCTGGTTTTGTTCTGTTCGGGGCTGCTTGTTTGGTGTTAAGGGAGTTCAGCTGTGCTCTGTCTCTTTATCGGGTTCTGCTTGTATTTTCTGAACAATTTGAGGCATATCAACTACTGCTTTGGGAGTAAATTTCAAGCAACCTTGAGGCCTATTCATATGTTGTTCTGGGCTGTTGTCTTGAGCTTCAGGTTCTTCTCAATACAATGTCAGGATGGGGTTGGTTCTGGTGGTTGTTGGTCTGCATCTGCTTGTGATCTACTCTTGGTTACAAGATGTGGGTATGCATCTCCATCTATTATGGTCTACTGAATCTCTTGCTGCTGCCCCTGGAAGTGTTCTCATGGGGTGTGAGGAGCTGTGTGCAGTTCCTTGTTTGCAGTTTGCCTATTCTGCTTTGTTCTGCTTGTTCTCTTCTTTGTTTTTTCTTTTCCTGTTTGGGTTTGGTTCCTCTCCAAACCCCTTCCTCTCCTTTTTTTGATGTAATCTCATCTTGTATGATTTGATCATCAATAAAGGTTTCTTTTTGTTGTTTCAAAAAAAAAAAAAAAAAAATGTTGGCCATAAAATGAGCCTATGATAAACATTGAGATCTTATTGCTTTCATAGGCCGCTATGTACTCTTCTCTGTTGGATAACATTGCACATGTATCATTCTTGTTGATTTGTTGTTAAATTATTGTTAATTTATTTGTAAATTTGTAGTGAAAGAACTCGTAAAGTCTTCATCAATTCATACTCTATTTTTTTGTTACTGATTCCTTATTCAAGAAGACAGTTAAGTGTTACTCTAATAGTCAGTAACATTTTACTGGGAAATAAAATAAAATGTTACTGTCAAACACAGTAAAATTTTATTTTAAATCAGAGTAATATTTTACTATAAAACAAAGTAAAAATTTATTATTTAATTCAATTTTAATGGTAAATATTTTTTTTTTAAAGAATTTCATAGTCAATTTGGATATTGTTTGACAAATCTTGAAGAAATAATTTTAAAAATACTAATTTTATTAAAAATCGACATCTTGATAAAAAGTTATATCATTTTTAAGTTTAAAATATTAAATTAGTCATTAAAGATATTTTGGTAATCGTAATGTATGCTTGACTTTTCGAGAAGAATTTTTTATTGTTGTTCTTAATGTATTAAAATTTTATTATGAAGAGTTTGATCAAATTTCCTAACATTGTGTCCACTTAATATGTTTGTTCATTTCATTTTGGATAATTTTTTATGTATAATCAATTTGTTTATGTATCATTTTCTAATTTATTTGTCAAACGGAAGAGTATGTTAAAAAATGAAAATATTTTTAATTAGGGGGAATTTTTTTGTTTTTTACTTTTTTTTTTTTATAAATAATTTTCGATTCCCTCCTCCCTCTCTCATCTGTTTTGATCACCTCTTTTGATTAGCAGCCACGGGGCAACTCTCTATCCACCGAGCATCCTCTTTCCCATTCATTAAATGTGTTTTTTTTAAATTTTTTTTATTTTTTATATATGTTGCAGTGTGTACTAATTTTTTTTTTTTTTTTTTTTTTGACAAATTACCAACACCCTCCTCGAGATTTGATTAAAATATAGATCTTCTCCTTGAGGTTTAAGAAATTACACTCCGCCCCTTGAGATTTATATTTGCATAACAAATTGTCTCCTGAGATTTATATTTACACAACAAATTGCACCCTCATTTGTTATGTAAATATAATCCTCATGGAGCAATTTGTAATTTTTTAAACTTCAGGAAAAAACCTGTATTTTAGTCAAATCTCGAAAGGTGTTGGTAATTTGCCCATTTTTTTTCCATGTTTAGAGAGAAAAAAAAAAAGAACAAATCCTAACAATCTTATTAAGAATTAAGAAAAATTATAAATATTTAATACAATTGTTCATCACGTACATTCATTACAAACATTGCCTTGAACAAACAAATCCTCGTAAAAAAAAAAAAGTTACATACACCATCTCTTCCTTCTACTTTCTCATAAAAAATAAAAAATAAAAAAATAAAAAAACTTATCCTTTTTTGGTTACATCAAAAAAAAAAAAAAAAAAAAAAAAAAGAAAAACCTTATCACCCAACAAATTGTTTTCTTAAATATTTAATGCTATACCATCTAAAAAAAAATATTTAATGCTATTTGAAACCCCAAAAAAATAAAAATAATAATAATAAACACAACTGACTCTAAAAAACTAGTTGACCCATCTGCAGTTTGATCTAATCTGGCCTTTCTTCCCAGTTAATGGCTTTATATTACCCATCTTAACCATAGACTTAGCAAAATCATTCCAGAATGACCAAACATCAGTGCTATATCTCTTCACCAACTGATCTGTCTCACCACCATTATACAGTGCTTGATCAGAATGCAAAAGCCCCTTCTTCTTCACCAAGTTGGAGAAATACTTGGTGTCGAAAATGGAAGCTGTTCGGTCCAGAGGGGCTAGGGTTGAGTACCCATCGTTTTTCGGGCATCTAGATTGGGGATCACGCGCAAAGGTAGGGTCGATGTTGGATTCTTCGTAAATATGTTTTCTGAAGGTAAAACACTGTGCAAACCCAATGGAGTGGCCACCAGAGAGAGCTACGAGGTCCTTGGCGTCCAGGCCTTTATTTTTGAAGTTTTCGATGAGTGCGGGGAGGTCCATCAACGGTGAGGGGAGGTCCTTTTCGGCTTTAGTCCTACTGGCCGTGGTTGAGTCTCTTCTCCCTAGTTGCACATTCCATGTTGGTCCCCCAAGCTGCATGTAAAACACATGTTTTAGCACACAAATATCTTGATAAAAAAAAAATAATAATAATAAAAAAAAAATTAATCACAAAATTAGATACAATTCTCTTATATAAAATTGAATTTTGTGATCAGGATTATGTGTAGTTATAATTTTGTGATCACTATATTATTATTGTAAGCATATAATAACATACCGCAACCACAGAATCATGAAATGTCGCCAAAATATCAGCACACGATACCACAGGACGCCCACATGCCTTGTCGACCTCCGACTTGATTCTGTCAATGACTTCAAATCCTCTAGTAGAATTATTATTAGCAGGAGCAGTCTTTTCACTACAAGAAAATGCATTTTTGCCGACCACTTTTAGCTACCAAAACTAATTTAGTCGCCAAAAGTGTGGGAATTGGCTACCAAAAATAATTTTAGTCGGCAAAAGTCAACTTTTTAGCTACTAATTTTTTTTAGTAGGGGAATGTTGATTATTGGCTACTAAAAAAAATTTAGTAGCTAAAGATATTACAATTGGCGACTAAAAAAAAACTTTAGTAGCTATAGACCCACTTTCGGCTACTAAATGTTTGGTAGCCGAATGTAAATAAAAAAAATTAATTTTTAATATTTCCCGACCAAAGTTTTGGTCGCCAAATGTCAACTTTCGGCGACCAAAGTTATTTTAGTCGCTATAGACCCGCTTTCGGCTACTAAATGTTTGGTAGCCGAATGTAAATAAAAAAAATTAATTTTTAATATTTCCCGACCAAAGTTTTGGTCGCCAAATGTCAACTTTCGGCGACCAAAGTTATTTTAGTCGCTATAGACCCGCTTTCGGCTACTAAATATTTGGTAGCCGAATGTAAATAAAAAAAATTAATTTTTTACATTTATATTTATATTTATATTTATATTTATATTTATATTTATATTTTTATTTTTATTTTTATTTTTATGAAGAGGTTGTACACTCACCATCCAAAAATATTAATTTTTAAAAAAAATTAATTATTAAAATAATATGAATTTCTTATTTTGTCCTTTTTTTAAATCCATTAATAATAAAAAATTTACAATTATGACAATTGATATTTCTAAAAAAATATACTATCAAAAGGTAATTTTGATAAATTAATATTTTTAAAATGTAATAATTGTATTATAAAAAGAAATTAAATTCTGAAAATAGACTATTATTTTGAGATGAAAAGTACAATTAAACTATTTATACTTTTTACATCATCATATTTCAATAACACTAATAAATTAAGAATAAATCAAAATTTACAATTAAACATATAATTTTAATATATTTGTTACTTTTATTTAATTTTTTTTTAAATAATGAATTTTGTATGTTACTTTTAATATATTTTTTTAATTCATTATTTACTGACTAAATTTTAGTCGGCGATTAGTCTTACAAAATTGAAAATTTGTGCTTCAGACTTTGGAGTGCTTTAACTTGAACTACCTGACATGTTATTTCTTTCCTTTCAATTGCACCTGTGTTACATTGACCATTATCCCTCCTACCTCTGGTTTAGTAGTTCATATTCAAACCATGGGTTTTCATTCAATAGTTGATATCCGAAACACCAATGGTGTGGAAGTGTGAACTGAGCAAAAATGACCAATGGTGTGGAAGCTTCTCATATTTGATAGCAGAGTGGTTTTCTGCTTCTCATATCAAGGGGGAGATCCAATGGTGGACAGGGTGTTTGATGAAATGCCTCAAAGAAGAATTCATCTTAATTGCAAATCAACTTTACATAGTGTCTGTCTGTCTCTCTCTCTGTGTCTCTCACACATCTATCTCTTCTCTCCTTTCTCTATCTCTCTCTGTCTCTTTCGTTCATCTCTCTTGTCTCTATCTCTCTTGCTCATATCTCTTCTCTCGCTCTCTCTCTTCTCTCTTTATCTCTCTGTTTTTCTATGTCTTTCTCTCGATCATCTTTTTTCGCTCTCTTTCTCTCTCTTTGTCTATCTCTTACTCATATCTTGTTTCTCTATGTCTCTATCTCTTTCTCTTTTTACTCGCTCTGCTTTTTATCTCTGTCTCTCTATTTCTAAATTTTGTAATTTTTTTTTTCATAAACCGAGTCATAAATCTCCAATAAAGTAAAAAGTATAAACAATAAATAAAATTAAAAATATTAATTTAACAAGCCTTATCGTCTTCTCTCTTTCTCTCTGTCTCTGTCTCTGCCTCTCTCTCTCTCTCTCTCTATTTCTTTCTATGTGTCTATCTGTCTGCATTTATCTCTCTCCTCCATTGTGTTCACATTGCTCACTCTCCCTCATCTCTATGTCTCTCGTGTCTCTCTCATCTCTCTTCTCTTTATCTCTCTCGCTCATCTCTCTTCTCTCTATCTTTCTCTCTGTCTCTCTTGCTCATTTCTCTTCTCGTTATCTCTCTCTGTCTCTCTCGTCCAGCTCTACTACCACCACTACTACTACCACTACCACAACTTCACCACTAATCTCTTTTGCCATCACCATCAGCACCACCACCACCACCACCTTCACTACTACTGCCGCTCCTTTTCCTCTACCACAAAAAATTAATTCATGATATTTAGTAATAAAAAAAAGGCCGCAGAAAATTAACTTTTATTTTAGTAAAAAATATTTTTCATTAAAATATATATTACCCCTACTTCTACAAAATATTTTTTCATTAAAATATTTTTTAGTATTAATTTTTTCCTTCTTTTTTTTAAAATTTTCTTTCTTTCTTTTCTTGCTTATTTTATATATATATATATATAATATAACAATATAAGAAAATAAGATTTTAAAATATATTATTATATTTTTCAATAAAAAAATATTAGGACAAATATTTAAGATAATTTAATATTTTTAATTTTTTAAATTTATAAATTTATTACTTATATTTTTATTTAAATATAATTTTAATATATTTGTTACTTTTATTCCTTATATTTGTTACATATATATTTTTTTTCTTTCTTATTTTAGTGCCTATTTTTATATATATTTTTTATTATTTTTATTTTTACCGACTAAATATTAGTCGCCGATTATAATTGAAATTTTTAAAAATGAGTTTCAGACTACGGAGGGAAACTAAGGAGGGAAATCTGTGTACTTCTTTCTTTTGTCTCTCTTTTTCTTTCTAACACCCACGACATAAGATTAGGGCAAAATATTGGGGGAAAATTGGTCACGACTCAGAGCATCTCCAAGGCGAGAGCCAAAAGGGGAGAATTAGGCATTTTGCCTATTGAAGTTGGATTTCGACTCAGAGCATCTCGCTGCTTGTTCCATTTCTGTTCCAGTCCATTGATGATCACAGGTATGGCTCTCTTTCTCTTTCTCTTTCTCCACTTCCTGTTCTTCCCCATCATCTATCTGCAAGGAATACATGATTTAGGGCAATCCATTTGCAAAAATTGGGTTTGCGTCTTGAAATTGGTGCCCTTGTTCATGGAAATTTAGTTTTTTTTATTTTAATTTTTATTGTTTTATGCTTCCTCAATCTTCGTTTGGTTAAAGTTACGAGGTAGAAAAGATTGATCATAAATTGGGTTCTCAAAATATTATCATATTAGGACTTGTCTTTGTTCATGGAAACTTGATTTTATTCTTTTATAGGACTTTTTTTTTATGTGTTTTTTTGTTTTTCACTTCTATTGTCTTTCCTTGGCAAAATTTCTGTTTTATGCTTCCTTGATCTTCGTTTGGTTAGATGGATGAGGTAGATTTTCGAAATGCACTCAAGGTGTTGAAGAAAAACAGATTTCACAAACTTCGAGAATCATCATTAAAAATTTCAGCACAACTTGCAAGTAGAAATATATACCTATTAATGAGACATTAAACCTCCAATAATCATCAATCAAGATTTCAAATACAAACTTTTAAATTACTTTCAAAGATGTTTATGTCCATTATGAATCAGTTGTTCCAATTTTAAATTACTTTGTTCCAATTATGTCCACCATTCCCTAATTCATTATTTTTTGAATTGGGCCATGCCTTGACTTGGATTTAGAGTTGGGTTTGTTTCAAATTTTCTTTGGTTGAAATATGAAATGGAGACAGTGCTTTAAAATATGAAATGGAGATGTTGCTTTGAATTTTCTTTGGTTTGAATTCTTGTTAGATTTCAATTCGAGTTTTCAAGGAGTTTATAGCAATTCAGCATTCTTGGTATAAATAAATTGCTAATTTGCCCAAAGGGTTAGGTTGGGTTTAGTTGAATTGTGGCATTACCATACAATATTTTTATTTATCAAAGGAAAAAGGTATTATGTTGAGTCCATGCCTAGCGATTGGTGAACTGATCTTTTCATGTTGATTGCCTTTGGTGTTTGTTAATGGTTTGCTACTACTATGTCCATTACAGATCTGGAATACAAATGAAAATGAGGACTTGCAAGTTCTAGTTGTCATATCACGTCCTCCAGTCAAAGTGTAAGAAATAATCTTCCTCCATCATGTTGCATGTTTGATTTTTAGGTGTGTGCGAAATAATCTGAAATTTGCGTAAATAATCTGTGAAATAATCTTCCTCCATCATGTTGCATGTTTCATATCACGTCCTCCAGTCAAAGTGTAAGAAATAATCTGTTCTCTTGAAAATGTGATAGATTGGTTGTTCAGATTTTCATAATGGATAAACATGCTCACCCTAATCCCTTCACTGCTATTATCTTGAAACCCACTTCCCCACGGTTTCCAAACCTTCATGGACTCTCCTCTAATTCTTTTTTCCATTCTTTGATCATCAATAATTTTGTATCAAGTTCCAGATTCAATTCCATATTCAAACCAATTGCTACTTCTCTCTCACGATTTTGCTAGAGGTATTGTATATAATCATATATATATATACACACACTATAGAAGATTCCGATTGCAAAAAAAAAAAAAAAACATATTGATATATGATAAATTTAATTGATTTTAATTTATATTCGTTTTGATTTGAAGCATCTATGACCATTGCAATCTCAAGAGTTGGTGAGGAAAGAGACGATCTGAGTTTAGATTGTGTCTGTGGGTAACTATTTGACCATTTTCTCTTATTTTCTTTGTGTGATTTTAATTCAAGTTCCTATTAGGTATAGTTTGTTCATTTTGTTGACCTGTGCATATTCTTAACATATATGGGTTGTGTATATACATATATGAATTGCATTGATTTTAGTTATATATATATATATTCTAATAGACGCATATATATATATATATATATTCTAATCGATGCATATATGAAAAAAATCAATCACAGAATTGAAAGAATCTCCTATGAAAAAAATTAAAACAAAAATTATTATGAAAAAAAAAATAAAAACAATGGTCAATCATTATATTTGTATTTGTGTTACGAAGAATTGAAAGAATCTCCTATGAAAAAAATAAAAACAAAAATTATGTAATATTTCAAATCAATCACAGATGAATATTTTTTACATGTTGAATATAATGATTGACCATTGTTAGGTAATTAAAAAATGTGAGTTATGATTTTTCATTTGTCAGGAATGTCATGTACACAGTGCTGGTACAATATTTAGTAATTTTCCCTTAATTAGTTATAATTTTTTTTTTTTTGGGTGCTTGGAAATAAGTTACTAGAAGATTCAATATGTCATTGATTAGGAAACTAATATTTTTGTTTTTTGCATTTTGTTAAATGCTTTATAATATGCAAGATCTAATTAATAGATAGAGTAGTTTATATATTATTTAACACCTGGGCCAATTTTAATTGGTAGTTTTAAATGTTTTAACTTAGTATTCCTTTTGATGCTATTTCTTTCAATTCAATTCTATTAATTTTGACTTAGTACCAATATGAAATTTACTCAATTCCAATTAAATTTGAAATATGATGCCAAAATATTTTTTTTGCTGGAATAGGTTGATAGCCATGGTCACGAAAGGTGTTGTAATGAGAGAAATGATAAATTTGACAAGTTTGAATTCCTGCTAATATGATTAGTAATTTTCATGTTGTTAATGAGCTAAGAAAAATTTTAAAATTACAGGGCATATCATATTTGTATCCATAAACATAGGAACATTATTATATTTTATATTTCATGAAGTTTATTGAAAATTTGGAATTATTGGGACATTGCCTATTGCATTATAAATTGACTACTTTTTATGTGTTTTACCTTCCGCCAATTATTTTTGCAAATCACAATTTTATTTGCTAATCTTTAGAAACTAATTTTAATATGGCTTGTTTATTTTTCTTTTAAATTTAATTTTCAACAATGATTCATACCACTAAAAAAAGAATCACTAATAACACTAATGCATTGGGAATACCAAAAAAAGAAGACGTGGGCGTTAGGCGGATCCCACCGCCACATCATTAGTACTCCCTTAGTGCTCCCATTTTAGTGCTCCTAACCATTTTTCATGAAGTCTCCTAAATTTGTTGCATGAAGAACAATGATTTCAATTCTTAGTCCTGTTAACTAGTGAATTTGGATGTTTGAGAGTTCACAAGTTTTCCATTCACCATTAGGAGTTTTGGCAAATGAACAAATTCCCTAAAGGGTCAGATTTGAATTTTCCACGCATAAACACATGGATTAATTTATGGCATTTTACGTTGCCTTCGGTATCTTAGGTAAACTATATGTGGGGATTAATTTGGATGTCAATTTGGATCTGAATTTTGGATGCTCTCATTAATAATCGAGCTCTCATTAATAACTTTGGATGTGAATTTTCATTCCGCAATGAACTTATTTTATACATTATTGATTCAATGTTTGGGATGAAGATGTGACTCTCTCTGAATTTTCATTCCGCAATGAACTTATTTTATACATTATTTTATATACTACAAATTTTAGGTAACCCCATGAGTTGTTCTTCCCATATAGTGCATACCATGACCTTAGATAGTTAAATCCTTTGCTTAAAATGATTTTTTTGACAATACAGAATTCAATTGGATGAAATTTTATACTTATTTACATTGCAATTTTATTTGCTGGCTTTTGATTAAATTATTTATTTTGCAGTATGAACCCGATTTGATAAGCAAATACTTAAGCGACAACAATATTCAACCAATGGTTAGCCTCTCATATACTTTCTTGATTCAGTTGAATCATACATGGTTTCTTACATATGAAACTAATTTATTCTTTACTGTAACTTATTTGAACTTGTCAAAAAAAATAATAATAATAAATAAGGAGTTACCACAATGGTATACCCTCAAAGGATCGAAGGTTGTTGAACTTATGTTTTGAACTTTTGTTTTACCACTGATGATGCTCTGCTCACCGAGCTTCTTTATTTTTGAAAAACCTTGTTCTATGTATTTTTTGAATGGCTATTTTTTTTTTTTCATGGACGCTTGGTATTAATCTTATTAGTTTGTCATTTTATTTATATTATGCGGGATGTTTACATGTACTTCCGTGGCGGATGACAGAGCGGCGAGAGATGAAGCGTGAAAGCAAAATGGACAATGATGGCTGCGCTACAATGATTCGAATGATTCTTTAGTTTGATAATCTTTGAGAGAAATCGAAATCATTCACTATTTTTTGCACTTGTGCCTAGTCTAGTATTTATAAGCCTTCATATAATCTTCTTAAAATATGTATGTAAAAGATGATTCGACAAACAAGTTTAAGTTAGGACATGTTGTGGTACATATGTCTTTTTTGGAAATTAATTTGATTAGTCCTGTATTATGTATGAAATGAAATTATTGACATTAGATTAGACTTGGTTCGTATGGAATTTGTATTAAATATAGAATTGGACGTTTATTTTTAATGTTTTGGATGGTTGGAACTAGAATGTTTGTACGTTGTTGAATGCTTGATAATATATTTACCGTTGATGGGTTATATTGAATCCTGTGTTATGTACGTACAGGTTGTATACAACATGGATGTAGGTTGTTTAGAATTTTTTTGGAAAAAAAAAAAAAAAAAAAAACAGAAAATATTTGGCCACCAAATATTTTGGTAGCCAAATACGTAGTTGAAATTTTTTGGCTACTAATAATTTAGTAGCAAAAACATTTGGCTACCAAAACATTTGGTAGCAAAAAGTAATGAATAGTAGGTTAAAATTTTCATGTAGAACTTTTAGTGACTAAAAAATTAGTAGTCAAAATGTCACTATTGCCGACTAACAAAAATTTAGTAGCCAAAACATAACCTTTGCCGACTAATGAAAATTTAGTAGCCAAATGCTTACTTTTGGCTACTAATATTTTGGTAGCCAAAACATAACCTTTGCCGACTAATGAAAATTTAGTAGCCAAATGCTTACTTTTGGCTACTAATATTTTGGTCGCCAAAACATAACTTTTGCCGACTAACGAAAATTTAGTAGCCAAAAGTTCACTTTCAGCGACCAAAAATAATTTAGTCGCCAATACTATCGCCGACAGAGTATAGGCGACCAGTTTGGCGACAAAAAATTTTGGTCGCTAAATGGTTTCGGCGACCAAATTTTGGATTTTTGGCGACCAATATTTTGGTAGCTAAAAGTGACATTTCTTGTAGTGTTTCACTGTCAATGGTGGAGGTTTTGTCAAGAAGAATTGAAGCATCACAGCCCTGCATTAGAATCACCCCAAGTCTCTATTAGTTTAGATATCACAATTGATTATATTAAACTACTATCCCATCAAAGGTAACAAAGCAAAAAAAAAAAGTAATTAGATTATTTATTTTATGTTTTGAATGAAATTTTTATTTTGCTTATCAAAAAAAAAAAAAAATCAACTGAACAAAATCTCGGAAAGAAAAGAGTTGGATAGTCATACTTGAACGAAACAATCGTGGAAGTGTAGGCGGAGCAAAGAAGCGCCCATGCGGCGCTCTTGCCTTACAGCATCCTCCACAACTCTTCTGATGGTGGGTAAAGCTTGGGGACATGTTTTGTAGTAGTAATAAGGTGAAAGTGTTGACGAGAAAGCTGTGGTTGCAAGAGAAAGCAAGAGAAAGCTGGCAAGGAGAGAGAAGCTGTGATAACCCATAACTCTTTTGGTAGTAATAAAAGTAGTGATTATGATCTGTTGTATGTTTTTTGGGTGATATTTGTGTAAGGTGATGATACCTGTATTTATAGGTGAGATATCTTGGACTCAGGCAACAAGAATGAGGGCTTAGACATGGCCAGGAAGACCAGTTCTAGGAAGCCGACATGTAGTTATCAACTTAGACTTTGGAAAACCTATGCATGCAAGAAAGAGAATTAGTACGGAAAATATTGAAGTAGTCATGCAAAACTGCAACTTGCAGGTATCATAATCACAGCAAAATTACCATAGTAACCTTGTTCTTTTTTTGGTTCTTCTTTTTTCAAATTTTTTTTTTTAATCTTTTAAATTTATGAAAAAAGCTCAATCTCATGATGACATTCTTAAAAAGGATTTTATTTTGTTTGACGCATCTTAAAAAAGTCTTTTATGGGCCTTTTTATATTTTGTGATCTTGTGTAAGATCATCCGATGTAAATTCGCCTATAACTTAAACAATACAAGTAGCTCAAATAAGGTAAAATAAAATGATTATTATGAAGATGAGGAAGTGCTGGTTTAGATTGTGATTATAAAATATTAAAAGTGCAATTCAGCTAAACCACCCATGTAGATATTCTTATTTATGTAGAGAGTTATAAGTTCCCACAAACATTTACCCTGTTTGGCGAGTTTTTAAAATCTATTTTCTGTTTTTATTTTTTATTTTTTTCCTCAAAAAATTAAAAATTAGACTAGTTACAAAAATATTCATAATTTTTATATAAAATTTTTTTTTGGGTAAAAATATTTTTTGACAATAATTTTAGTGAGGACATTCGAGTCATTAATCACGATAGAGACCAAGATAATTTTTTTTAAAAAAAAATATCCTCCTAATTCAAAACTTCATCCATCAATATTTAGTCAATAAAATTTATTAACATGGAACAAATTTATTCCTTGCTTTGTTTTGTATCAGATAAAAAAAACAAAAAAACAAAACAAAACAAAAAAATTAATGAAATATCTCTCTCTAAATTTTGATAGTAGGAAAGCTTCAATATATTTTTTCTTATTAATTAAGGTCCCTCAATGATATTATTAGAAAAATTTTAACTTGTCATAGAGAAATTTCAAATTTCTCTATGACAAATTTTTCTATGATGAACAAAAAATTTTCTTTGAAGAACTGAAATTTCTCTTTGTTGAAATTTCTCTATGTCAAAATTTGTCTATGAAAATGTTGAGGAATCCGAACTATTATAAAAATATTATATATTTTTTATCTTATAAAATCTTAATAGCAAAAATATTTTTTGACAATAATTTTAGTGAGGACATTCGAGTTATTAATGACGATCGAGAATAAGACCATTTATAAAATTAAAAATAAAAAAACTCCTAATTCAAAGCTTCATTCATAAAGATTTAGTCAATAAAATTTATTGACATGGAACAAATTTATTCCTTGCTTTGTTTTGTATCAGGTAAAAACAAACAAAAAAAAAAAAAACGAAAAAATTAATGAAATATCTCTCTAACTTTTGATAGTAAGAGAGGTTCAATATATTTTTTCTTATTAGTTAAGGTCCTTCAATAATATTATTAAAGAAATTTTAACTTGTCATAGAGAAGTTTCAAATTTCTCTGTAACGAGCTAAAATTTTCCTTTGAAGAACTAAAATTTCTCTATGCCAAAATTTCTCTATAAAAATGTCGAGGAATCCGAACTATTATAAAAATATTATATATTTTTTTATCTCATAAAATCTTAATATTAAGGATTTTAAACTAAACCATCCCCTCGCCCCCCAAAGAACAACCTAACTTTTCACCACTACAACATATAAAAGGTTTAGAGATCAAATGTTTTGGTCTGCTCTATTCAGCTGAGGACTGCTATGGGTCAAGTTCAATTTTGTTGGCGGTCTGAGAACTCAAGAATGAGTGTTATGTGTAAAGAGGAAAAGCCAGATTTTGCAGAATTGACTGAGTTTGTGAAGGTATGCTAGTGTGTTTAGTTGAGAGTTAATTTAGTTAGTAGAGGTATGTTGCTACTGTGAAGGTATGATGTTGCTGTTGGGAGTTAATTAAGTTGGTGAAGGTATGCTGCTGCTAGATGCTACAGAGTTGATGCTAGATTGCTGCTGTTGTGAGAGGATGGACTGATATGCAATGCTGCTATGTTTTTTTTATTTTTTATTATTATGTTTTTGTTCTTCCGTGTCAAATTTGCAATGCTGGCATCTACCTATTTTTGAGTTTGAGTTTATCTTGTCTCTTTGGTTGGTTGCTCAACAACTTTGGGGATGCTTGCAAATGTTAGAATGGACTTCTTGGTACCAACGTAGTTGGAATGATTTAACTTATTGTGATACTTTTGCTCTTGCTTCTCTATATTAATGTTTGTTGTTTTTGTACCTTATACTTTGCTCTTACATCAATAAAGTTTTTTCTTTGCTGATCAAAAAAAAAATTTGTTTTGCTCTGTAAAAGTGAAAATTTGTTGCAAAAGACATTTAGGGACCAATTTCCATCATCATGAGGTTAGTCGCTAAAAGGTTGTTCTGAAAAGTAAAAAATAAGACTTTCAGCGATAAAATTTTGAAAATGTCACTAATAAATAGATTTTTAGAGATAAAATAATTTGGTTTCAAAATAGTTTATTTTTTTAGACAAAAAATTTTGTCCCAAAAGGATAATAATTCATCACTAATGTCCAATTTTTGTTGCTAAAAATATAATAACGATATTTTTCGCAACAAAATTTTTTAATTCCTAAAAAATAATTTTATCCCTAACTTTTAGTCTCTAAAATCTTAATTTTTTATAATACACCTTTTTTACAGCTATAAATAAATATGTCAATTGGCTAACTTATAAAAAACGATGCTTTGGAACTAATAGTCAACCATATAGTAATAATATATATATATATAAAAGAAATAAATTATCAATGCTACACGTAAATATCTTTCTCATTTTCCGGTTAGATATTCTTATTTATGTAGATATTCTTATTTATTTTTTTGATCGGCAAAAGAAAACTTTATTGATGAACCACATATAAAAACATATGATAGACAACATCAATAAAGAGGAGCTTGGAGCTATAATGAGCTCCAACCTCCTAGTTGGTGAGAGACCAACACAACACAAAAAACAAACAACTGAAAAAACACCCATCCAACACAAAAACAAACAACTGAATTGACAGCAGCACAACCACTTGAGAAGCAGCTCCAGGTCTAACTAATAGAGCAGCTCCAGCTCCAGGTCTGCTACCTTCACTTTCAGAGCTCTGTTATCACACCAAATGCCCTGGGCTTTTTGGACCGCCATATTCGCTGCCACTGGACAGGCGTATCGGACAAACCCAAACCTTGATCGAGTTAGCTTTCTCCTTTTGTTGGGGATGAACACATCCTTCACTATCCCATAATTTGTGAATATGTTATACAACCCTTTTGGATCCATAGATTCTGGGAGATTATCCACAAAGATCGTATGAATCTCCTTACCCAGATCTGAGTTCCTACCTCCCTTACCTCCATGCTTACGCAGAACCGGTTTCCACCCTCTATCTTCCATTTTTCCAATCCGATTGTAAAGAGTGCTTTTTAGATATTCTTATTTATGTAGAGAGTTATAAGTTCCCACAAACATTTACCCTGTTTGGCGAGTTTTTAAAATCTATTTTCTGCTTCTTTTTTTTTTCCTCAAAAAATTAAAAATTAGACTAGTTACAAAAATATTCATAATTTTTATATAAAAAATTTTTTTGGGTAAAAATATTTTTTGACAATAATTTTACTGAGGACATTCGAGTCATTAATGACGATAGAGACTAAGACAGTTAAAAAAAAAAAAAAAAACTCCTAACTCAAAACTCCATCCATAAAGATTTAGTCAATAAAATTTATTAACATGGAACAAATTTATTCCTTTCTTTGTTTTGTATTAGATTTTAAAAAAAACAAAAAAACAAAAAAATTAATGAAATATCTCTCTTTAACTTTTGATAATAGGAAAGCTTCAATATATTTTTTTCTTATTAGTTAAGGTCCCTCAATAATATTATTAGAAAAATTTTAACTTGTCATAGAGAAATTTCTAACAAACAAAAATTTTTTTTTAAAGAATTGAAATTTCTCTTTGTTGAAATTTCTCTATACCTAAATTTCTCTATAAAAATGTTGAGGTATCCGAACTATTATAAAAATATTATATATTTTTTATCTTATAAAATCTTAATAGTAAAAATATTTTTTGACAATAATTTTAGTGAGGACATTCGAGTCATTAATGACGATCGAGAATAAGACCATTTATAAAAATAAAAATAAAAATAAAAAAACTTCTAATTCAAAAATTCATCCATAAAGATTTAGTCAATAAAATTTATTGACATGGAACAAATTTATTCCTTGCTTTGTTTTGTATCAGGTAAAAAAAAAAAAAACGAAAAAATTAATGAAATATCTCTCTAACTTTTGATAGTAAGAGAGGTTCGATATATTTTTTCTTATTAGTTAAGATTCTTCAATAATATTATTAAAGAAATTTTAACTTGTCATAGAGAAATTTCAAATTTCTCTGTAACAAATTTTTCTGTGACGAGCTAAAATTTTCCTTTGAAGAACTGAAATTTCTCTGTAAAAATGTCGATGAATCCGAACTATTATAAAAATATTATACATTTTGAAGAATTATTGAAGATCTCTTTTTCATTAAAATGAATATGAGGATACACTTGTGTATTTATACAGAAACAGATAACTGCCTAACTAACTCCATCTAATACGGGAATCCAGTTACACAGTTATACAATGACATTTAACATGTGCTAAATCTATCTCTCAAGTGTATGAGTTGAGCCAAGAGCAGCTGGAGCTGCTGCTGATGTGATTGAGCCAAGAGCAATGGAGTCATTGCTGATGATATAGCTTGAGTCCATCGATGTGTTATGCTTATCATCCCCCGGCAAGCTGATGGGAGGTGTGCAGACCAATAGCTTGGTTTGAAGATAATGAAACCAAGAAGTAGATAAAGGCTTAGTGAAAATATCAGCTACTTGATCGATTGAAGGAATGTATTTGAGCACAAGCCTTTTGGCAGCAACTTTCTCACAAATGAAGTGGCAATCCACTTCAATATGCTTAGAGTGAGTATGGAAGACCGGATTAGAAGCCAAAGCTATTGCAGATAAGTTGTCACACCAAAGAGTAGGAGCAAGAACAGAGGAAATGGAAAGATCATGTAGTAACATGTGCAACCAACTAAGCTCAGCTGTAGCATGAGCAAGTGAGCGATACTCAGCATCAATGCTTGATCGAGAAACCATGGGTTGTTTCTTAGCAAACCAAGAGGTGAGATTGGATCCAAGAAAAACACAATAGCCGAAGGTAGATTTGCAATCAATAGCGTCGCCAGCCAAATTAGAGCCAGAAAAAGCCTGAAGTTCAAAAGAACTAGGACGAAAAGGCAAGCCACGAGAAATGGTGCCCTGAACAAATCGAAGAATGTGCTTGACTAAAGAAAAATGAGCATTGGTAGGGGCATGCATATATTGAAAAGCTTGATTGATGACTAAAGAAATATCGGGACGAGTAATAGTAAGATATTGTAAAGCTCCAACTAGACTGCGATATAACTGAGGCTGAGAAAAAAGAAGAGAGGCTGCAGGGGTAAGATCAGGTTTCAAGGAAATAGAAGTGTTGCAAGGTTTGCAGGAGGTCATACCAGCCTTGAGGAGGATATCAGAAGCATATTTGTGTTGGGACAAAAAATAGGAATCACCAATAGATTGAATAGAGATACCTAAAAAATAAGAAATAGACCCCAATTCTTTTATGGCAAAGGCTGAGTGCATCTGATGAATAAGATGGGTAATATGAGAAGAATTGCTCCCAGTTAAGAGGATGTCATCCACATAGACAGGAAAAACAATAATATCACTGGAGGTTTTATGAATGAACAAGGAATTATCACAAAGACTATTGATAAATCCTTGAGACAGCAAGAATCTGGAAAAAAATAGAGTACCAAGCTCGAGGAGCTTGTTTTAAGCCATAAAAATCCTTTTTCAATTTGCAAAGATGATGAGGAGAAGAAGAACTAATAAAACCAGGCGGTTGATGCATATACACCTCTTCATCTAAAATGCCATGTAAGAATGCATTACTGATATCAAGTTGCTTTAAGGGCCAATGATAATGTAAAGCCATACATAGCAAAACTCGAATGGCGGGATGTTTAGCCACAAGGCTAAATGTTTCTGTGTAATCAATACCTTCTTGCTGTAAAAACCCTATTGCCACCAATCGAGCCTTATATCGAGCAATAGAGCCATCACTGTTTCTTTTGATGCGAAAAACCCATTTGCATCCGATGGCTTGCTTGGAAGAAGGAAGAGGGACAACAGTCCATGTACCTTGAGCAATTAAAGCTTTATATTCCTCAAGCATGGCAGAATGCCAAATAGGAGAAGCAAGGGCTTGCTGATAAGAAGGAGGTTCAGTATCTGCAAAAAAAAAAGAAGAAGTACAAGCTACAAAACCTCAAGTTTTAGACCTGGTAAGCATATGATGGACATTAGTAGAGGGAAGAGGAGAAACAGGACTCGAGGAGGAAAGAGGTGGTAAATCAGTAACAATAGATTGAATAGGAACTGAGGCTAAATGGAGAGAAGAAGGAGGCTGTAGAGTCAGGGGAGTAGACTGAGATGGAACTGCAGCAGAACAGATCTGAGATGGATCTGCAGAAGAGCAGATCTGAGATGGAACTGTAGCAGAACAGAGGTGTAGATCTGCAGAGGAACTAGGCTGAGATGAAGCAACAGAAGGAACTGCAGCAGAACAGAAGTGAGGATTTGCAGAAGAACTAGGCTGAGATGAAATAGCAGAAAAAGCTGGGACTGTAGCAAAATAGAGGTGAGGATCTGCAGAATAACTAGGCTGAGATGAAGCTGTAGGAAAAGTAGAAGAAGACCAAAAGAAAGAAGTCAGAGTGGACAAAGAAGGAGCAAAATGAGTTGAAAAAGAGAAAACATCTTCATGAAACTCTACATGCTGAGAAATAAAGACCTTACCTGTAGTCATATCCAAACACATATAACTTTTATAGGAAGGGTGATAACCAAGAAAGACACAAAGAGAAGACCGAGGTGTAAACGTCCCCGAACGTCCCGGGAGGGAATCACGTTTTGTTCATTTGGGCTCACTACAGTTCAGGACTCAATGTCACGGTCCTGTATCTAATCTCGCAGAGTGCAGTGCAAGACCGATGAATCATCAAAGAGTCCAAATCCGGCAAATCGTTTTTGAAAACAGATTTTTTGAAAGAAGTGCCAAACATGGACTACTTTTCCAGATACAGAGTCGCCACCTAAATATTTATTTTAGGGGAATTTAGGAAACCCTGACTCGTCGCCTAAGGCACGTGTCCGTCATCACCAAAGTTGCCTCGGCTCGGGAACTTGGGTACGATTGGGGAAGGTCACTTCGTGAGCACCCCCGCTCTCCCGATCAAAAATCGGCCTCTACTAACCATAATATCAGGTTTTAAAAACATTATGCGTTCTTATTCCAATTATTAGCCTAGAATTACTATGTGATGCACACAGCATACAAGTATAGACTGAATCGCCTGAATTGGAACAAAACATCTCATGTTTGTTTTTTAAAGCGGTTTGCTACTCGCGAGTAGGCTAAAATGCGAATTTGCCACCCTCAGGTGGGCTTAGAAAACAAAATGATTTGCCACTCTCAAGTGGGCTTAAAACTCACAGTCAATGCATTATTCCAATTCAGATAATCCAACCTTCACCAACAGGCATCCAGGCAGATATATCACATAAGCAATTAGCCTCATGGTAAGCATGCTATCATGGCAGTCACTCACACACATGCAAGGGTGCTAAAACATAAGTACTTACCAAGTACTCCAAGCCAAAACAGAAATTAGTTAGTAATCAATGCATGATCCTAGCTATGCTGAAATGCCTAATGCAACACATGCAGGTATGCAACTAAGATAGGCTCGGCTATTCTAAAGATGGCATATGATGATGCTACAGCTAACACGTATTCAACTCGGAATTGAAATACAATGCAGTTAGTATGATGCGCCAAGCCCGGTGCATGCAAGACAGATGAATGATGCAAACATGCAAGCATAAGTATGCTAATTGAAATATGCCCTAATCTAACCATCATAAGTTGGTAAATAAAAGGGAGAAAGACGTGGGGTTGGAAGACATACATCACACACACGCACACTTATTACAATTGTGCCCTCGCTCGGAGGGTTCGAATAAATAATGCAAGCCGCCTAATTAACTAACTCACAAGCTAATTAATCATTACAAAACCGAATTAATAACTAGCTACAACTAATTATTACACAACCACTAACTAACAAGTAAGCAGTAAATGAATCAGCTCTGTTTGGAGAAGAGGAAGGTATGCATGCTTGCTTCGGTTCCTTGCCTCGAAACGCCTTCCGGTTGCTCTTTAGAGGCTCTGTTTGCAGGGTGTCTTCTAGTGCTTGTTACTGGAACTTACCAAAACACTGCTGGGATTCACCAAAGGGCTCACCGCCATGAAAGGAGAACCGCTGCCAACAACAGGCACCGCTGGCCAAGATGAGAGCTCACGCCATCAAGTGGTGCAATCGCCGACCACTGTGTTCAGGACACCAAGCTGCAACAAAGCACAAAATAGAGGAAATGGAGGGTCTCCCAAGGGCATGTATGCACTATGCCACCCCAAATCACCTCACAACATCAAGGGAGAGGCCTAGTCAGATCCACGACCATCAATCACGAATCCCGACGCATGATGGCCAAAGATCCCACTTGTGCAAATCAATATGAAAATGAATGCACAAATAAAGCAAGTAAAGCCTAGAACTCTATCATGAATCATCAAGAGCTTCGGCGACCGAGAATTGAGACACGTTCCATCACTCAGAGTATGAAACGCCCCTTGTTCCTCGTACTCGGATTAACACTTAATCCAAATAATACAACACATAAGCATGGCAAACATGCAATATGACTTAAGTGTGCAAACATGCAACTAACTCAAGCATGCAACAAGCATATAAGCATGATGTGAGGCAACAACCTTGGACAACATGACAAAATGCAATATGAACATGCAAACATGCAAGGCATGTAAAGATGGACAAGTATGCAACAAAATACAAGCATGCGACAACATGGTAAGATGGGGTTACACCAAAGATGGACAGCTCTCAAATAGGTCCAAATCAGTAGCCATAGTGACGGAATTAAACCATCAAAACACATTCAAGCATGCAAAATACAAAAGGCTCACCAAAGAGGCCTAAGAGGGCAACTCTCGAGAGTGCTTAATGAGTGACAAACGTGCAAGTGTAACAACACTAGATGCACTGAAATGAGATGATAAACGATGCCAAATCATTTAAACAACATGAAGATAGCATGCATGAGCTAACAAAACACAAAGCTTACAAAGCCAATTACGCTACAGCTATACAAAGCAGGAAGGATATGGCAAGGGCAACCCAAAACAGTCCTAGTATATGTTAATATGAGACTAAAATATGCATGGAAGTAAGCCAAAACAAGCTAGCATACAATGCTAAAACATGGGACATGCAAGGCTACAAAAGAGGCAATGCACTACACCTATTGGAACCAATCATGGCATGACTTGGACAATATAAAATAGAGTCACATTATGGTATAACAAGACCCAAAATGCACTGAAATGATGAGCCAAAGGCTTGTGCTTTATGGCATGCACAAAGGTCCATTCTTGAGGCATAAAGCACAAGCTCTATAAAGCATTCAAAGCATGTCAAATGCAAGTGTATGACAACTTTTCATGGACTAAAATAGCATATGGAATGAGGGCAAAGCATGCAAACATCACATGTATGGCGTGGTAGGGGCCTCAAAACCCAAGACTAGCCTAAGCATTTACACTATAGCTATACAAAGCACGAGTGATATGGCCATGGCAGCCTAGAACAGTCCAAGGATAGCCCAAAATAAACATAAAATCATGTTAGAGCAAAGCCAAAACATGCTAGTATGATTGGTCAAAACATCATGCACAAGAGGCCGGTAAACAAGATTTGTTCTACACCTATATGGAGCTGTAGACAGGCCCGCGGGGGACCTCGCTACAGTTCGGACTCGATTTTATGTCACGGTCCTTAATCTTGAACCAAAGAGTCCAAATCCGGCAAATCGTTTTGAGAAAATAGATTTTTGAAAGAAGTGCCAAACATGGACTGCTTTGCCAGATACAGAGTCGCCACCTAAATATTTTATTTTGGGAAATTTAGGAAACCCTGACTCATTTGCCTAAGGCCACGTGTCCGTCATCACCAAAGTTACCTCGGCTCGGGAACTTGGATATGATTGGGGAAGGTCACTTCGTGAGCACCCCCGCTCGCCTGGTCAAAGACCGGCCTCTACTAACCATGATATCTAGTTTTGAAAACATTGTGTGCTCTTATTCCGGTTATTAGCCTAGCTTTACTATGTGATGCGCACAGCATACAAGTATAGACTCGGTCACCTGAATTGGAACAAAACATTTCATGTTTATTTGTCTAAAAATGGTTTGATGGTGCTACCCGCAGGTAGGCTAAGACGTGGATTTGCCACCCTCGGGTGGGCTTAGAAAAACATGATTTTGCCACTATCTAATGGGCTTAAAACAAACATTTGATGAATTGCTCCAATCTAAACAACCCAACCTTCACCCACAGGCATTCAAGCAGTTATATCACATAAGCAGTTAGCCTCATGGTAAGCATGTTATTCATGACAGTCACTCACACGCATGCAAGGATGCTAAAGCATAAAACTCACCGAGTACTCCAAGCCAAAACAGAAACTACATTAGAAATCATGCATGATCCTAAGTATACAGAAATGCCTAATGCAACACATGCAAAAATGCAAACTATAGCAGGCTCGGCTATTCTAAACATGGCATATGGAATGCTACAGCTAACATGTATTCAACTTGGAATTGAAATACAAATGCAGTTAGTATGATGCGCCGAGCCCGGTGCATGCAAAACAGATGAATGAATGCAAACATGCTATCATACTGTATGCTAATTGAAATATGCCCTAATCTAACCATCATAAGCAGGTAAATAAAAGGGAAGAAAGACGTGGGGTTGGAAGACATACATCACACACACACACACTTATTACAACATTGCCCTCGCACAGAGGGTCCGAAAGAATAATATACAGTCCCGAATAGTACAGTCCAAATATGTACAAAAATCCTAATTAATTACCAAATTAACTAAGAAAATAACAAACTGGCATGTAAGCCAGGGACTGCCTTGATTCTGATGAATGATGTATGTTTAGGCTGCCTTGCACGGAAATCCACTGGGATGCCCCAATTAGCCTCTGTTTTGCAATTGTTCTTGGAAAGCGTGCCAAGCCTCGGAAGACTGCTGATTCTTGATTTTGCTGCAATAGAGAGTAGGAAAGGGGCATAGCAATGTATTTTCACAAATATATGCATGCCTCAATCCTCGTGCCACCAATCACGCATCTCGATGCATGATGGCCGAGGAGTCGAATTCCACAACTCGATATGGAATGAATTCACATGAAAACTCAACAAGACCTAACTCCATCATGGATGATCTGGATTGTCGGTGACTGGAAAATTGAGACACGTTCCGTCACTCGGAGTACGAAACGCCCCTCGTTTCCCGTGCTCGGGCTAACTCCTATCCCGAACACAATGCAATATGCATGACATGCATGAAATGCAACTAAGATACAACCTAACATGCAACATGCTATGAAATGGCATAGACGATGCACGAGGTAACATGGCATACACAATGCACTAACATACAACCTAGCATACACAATGCTATGGAATGAAATGGTATACACAATGTATAATAGACTTACACCAACACAAGTTGACCTCAGCCACACTCACATAGGAGGCCATTAGATGAAAATGAGACACTCGAAATGCGTGCACGCGTGCACGCAAACCGAGGACCGACCCTAAGGCACCGAAATGCCACTCTAACGAGGCATGACAAAACATGGAATATGGCATACTCTCATGCAAATTTCAGATGCAAAATGAGATGCAAAACAACCCCGAAACATGGAAAAATGGTACCCGATGCAAGGAACGAGTCCCAAAACATGAATTTTAGCGCACGAAATGGCCTATAGCTATGCAATGCATGCATGCAATATTCTAATTTGAAGTGTAAATACAGAAGTAAGGCAGCCCCAAAACAAGCATTTTTACATTTTAAATCAAGCCCAAAAAGTGGGCACAAATAGGGCTAAATTAGCATGCAAGAATGGCCCTAAAAGCAAGATAATGAAGCAAGTGCAAACTGCTGTCCCTAAACAGAGAAGGGACCTTATACAATATTGAAGAGGGACTAAAAATTTGATGTTTTAAAGTTTAGAACAAACCCCCAAAACAGACACAAGTATGCTCAAAATGCTATGCAAAATAAGGGCCAAAATGGAGATAGAGAAGCAACTGATGTATGCTGGTCCCAAACAGGTGAGGGCCCTTCAACAATGTTGAAGAGGGCCCAAAAATATGACCTTTTACAGTTAATGGAAGAGCCCAAAACAGTGTAAAACTATGCTCAAAATGCAATGCAAGATATGGCCTAAAAGAGAGGCTACAACACAAAGTATACCAATGATGCTCCAAAAAGCAATAGACCCTTAATGAAACATGGAGAGGGGGTAAAAAAAAGTCCATTTTCAGTTCGGACCAAGGTCCAAAAATAGAAGCAAAATAGGCTAATGAATCATGCAAAAATGGGGCCAAAAGATGGATACAATGGCAAGTGATATATGGAGGCCCCAAACAATGATGAGCCCTTCAACAATATTGAAGAAGGCCTCAAAGTAAGCTACTTCACAGTTTATGACATGCCTCAAAACAGTTTACATATAGGCCAAAAACAACATGGCATATAAGAGGGATAATGAAGTAAGTACCAAATGGGGGCCTCAAATAGTGAGAGGCCCTTAATGAAAGATGAAATAGAGCTCAAAAAAATTCCACTTTCAGTTATGGCCGGAGCTCAAAAGTATAAGCAAGAAGAGTTAAGATATTGAACAAGATAGGGCCCAAAAAGAGGGGAAATGAACTCACCCTTGTAGACCAAGTCTTTAGCAACTTCTTGGACCAAGTTTGCTGCCTCCTAGCCTCTGAGAAGACCTCCCTAGCAGCTGGAATGGAGTGGTGGTGTGATGCTAGGTGATGGTGTAGAAATGAGATAGGATTTAGGAGGTTTGGAGGGTTGAAATGAGAGAGATAGAGGGGCTATGCATACAAGACTTGAAGGCAAATTTTTCCAACCCTTTGCAAGGGGCTGGAGCTGCTGTATATGTAGGCAAAAAGGGGGGGAAAAAGAGAGGGAAACCACTCCAAGTTTCCCCCCGAAAAGTGCCCATCCGGATGCAGAATCTGGGGGGAAAAAAGTGTATATTTGAGATGTACCTGCAGCAAGAAGCAAGGCCGGCCAGTTTTTGAGGTTGCAGGTGGCCGGCCGGCCCTCCCCATGGCCGGCCAGCCAAGGGTCAAATAGGTCAATTGGAATTAATGGCCGGCCACCACAGATTGGTGGCCTCCTATGTGTCCTCAACAAAACCCTGTGGTTGAAAATTGGCAACTGTGAACCAAGAGAGAGAACAACCCACTTTTTAAAGGAGTTCAAAAGGGTCAACTGGAATTACTGGCTGGCCACCAAATATTGGTGGCCTCCCAGATGTGTACATCAGAAATATGGGGTTTAGAATGCAAGAAAATGGTCCAAGGGTGGTCAACATTGGCCTTGAAGTGAGAAAAAACGGGCGTCGGAGGGCGATGATGGAATATAACTGGTTGCTGGAACAATTACTGGCCTCCCACCCTCCTATGACCTTCTTGGTGATGAAACAGAGGTCCCTGCCAAAAATGAACAAAAACTGATGCAAAATGAAGGTTCGGGGGCTGAAACGCGCAGTCTGGGGCCCCGAAAACTGACTGTTAGGCACCGGGAGTGGTGTTCGACCACGAAGCTGGTCTCTTGGACCTCAGTGTCCCTTAAAAGGGGGGAAATAAGATGCATGCCAAAAACCGGAGCAAACGGAGGTGATTAGGCGGTCCCGAACCAAGGCACACGGCCTAACGGCTCCGAAATGGGCAAAATGGCCTACGGCCACGAAATGTAGCCCACGGCCACTGAGAGATGGTCTACGAGACCTCTCCCTCCCTTTGGAAAAAAAAACAGAGAAAATCGAGTCTGGTTCGCAAACCGAGGCCAAGTACAGAAAGAGTTCGGAAGTCCAGAGGCAAGGCTCACGGCCGAGACTCTGAGACTTCTGAACAAGCACAATATGCAACATCACCGAGCGCTCAATCGGTGACGTCTGAGTCTTAAGATCGGTCAAAAATAGGGTGTCTACAAGAACATGCAAAGGATGACCAAACCAACTATGGATAGGGTCATGACATGCCAAATGATGACCAAATACATGCTGAAATGTAAACCAAACAAGCTAACATAACATGGCAAAGCATGGAGCATATGAAGCTAGTTTAGGGGATTTGCACTACAAGTGTATCATGCAAGCATGGAGTGACAAAACCAACCCAAAACAAATTCATGACATGGTAAAACATCACCAGAAACCCACTGAAATGGACTCAACACAAGTTAAACACACATGCTACTTTGATGAGCTATGAATGGAGTTACACTACACATATTAGATGCATGCAAAATATGACCAAACCAGCCATGGACAGGGCCAAGGCAGGTCCTAAAAGTCACAAAAATAGGCCTGAACCAAGCCTCAAAGATACATAGAGGGATGGTCCTTTGGAAGGCCAAATTTGCAAGCAAAGAGGAACTAAAAGAGAGGGGGGCACCCCCTCTGATTAGGGGCCTCAAAACCACACCTTTACCACTGAAAATCCATTGGATTTTAGTGGTAAGGAGGCCAAACCAAGGCTAGCTCGGAGGCCTCAAGGAATGGCTTAAAACAAAGCCAAACAAAGCATGCAAGGGGGTTACACACCCCTAGCAGCAAAAACAAACTTCAAAAGCACTTAAATACAAGACTTTTTTCAGTTATAAGCAAAGCCCAAATCAATATGCAAGGAGGGCTAAAGTGAGGTACAAAAAAAGTGCAAAAATGGGGAAAATACTCACCCTTGAAGACCCTCTTCGAAACCAGCAACTTCAGGGGGTGGAAACCAGTTTTCAAACCTCAAGAAGACCTCCCAAGAAGCTTGGTCCAATGGTGGTGGTGTATCTCTATGTGTTGTAGTGCAAAAGTGCAAGGAAATTCAACTTCTAAGCACAAAATACTAACAATATAGAGAGAAAGAAAGCTTTTTCTCTTCAAAATAGCTGAACCCGTCTTAAGGAGAGAGGCTCTCTCCTTATATAGAGAAATGCAAAGCTAAAGCTTCTTCAAGAAGCTTTACAAGGGTTCCATCCCTCCATACACGTGTATGGAGGGAAGCAAACAAAAAACCAGCTAGCTCAAAAGATCTAGAGGAGAAACAGCTGAGATAGGGGAGGTGCCGACCATCATCAATGGCCGGCAGTGGCTCACCACTGGCCGACAGGGCATCCCCAAAGGCCGGCAAGAAAAAAGACATGGCCGGCAGTGCACCAAAAGGTCCACTAAGAAATGACCTAGCCAAGGTCCAAAAAAGGGGCAGAAAGGATACAAGGCCCGGGAAGCTCGAACCGGTGACGTTCCGCAGCGACCGTCGAGTACTCAGCGAGCAATCGAACTAGTCGTTGGGTGTACCTACAAGCACAACCAAGTCTTGAGGACGGTCAAAAATGGGGTGTCTACACGAGGCTGCAGTTTAGAGGTGGTGTAAGGCTTTAACCACGAGAAGCATTGACAGCCAAAGACTTTCAAAAAAGAGTAATCAGGTAAAGTATGAAAGAGAAGCTCATAAGGAGACTTGTGAGAAAGTTTGTCACTAGGCAAGCGATTGATAAGATGAGTAGCAGTAGCAACTGCATCAAACCAAAACTGTGTCGGAACAGAAGAATGATGAAGCAAAGCAATAGTTGTTTCAACAATATGTCTGTGTTTTCTTTCAGAAACACCATTTTGAGGTGGAGTATATGGACAAGAGAGTTGATGAAGTATACCTTGAGTTTTTGAAAATTGTGACATTGAGGAGTTGACAAACTCAGTACCACCATCAATTCTTAATACTTGAAGCTTGGTAGAGAATTGAGTTTCAACATAGGCCTTAGATTCTACAAATTTAGAAAAAAAACTTCACTTTTATAGCACAGAGGATAAAGCCATGTAAATCTACTATAGTCATCAATGAAAAGAACATAGTATTTATAAGTGGAAGCTGTGGAATGAAAAGGTCCCCATTGTAGACGCGCCCCGAGGGACTTATGCTACCACAATTCGGACTCGTTTTTGTCACGGTTCTAAATCTGAACCAATGAGTCCAAATCTGGCAAATCATTTTGAGAAAATAGATTTTTTGAAAAGAAGTGCCAAACATGGACTGCTTTGCCAGATACAGAGTCGCCACCTAAATATTTTTAATAGGGGAATTTAGGAAACCCTAACTCAGTGCCAAAGGCCACGTGTCCGTCATTACCAAAGTTGCCTCGGCTCGGGAACTTGGGTACGATTGGGGAAGGTCAACTATGAGCACCCCCTCTCGCCCGATCCGAAGATCGGCCTCTACTAACTGTGATATCTTGCTTTGAAAACACTACGCGTTCTTATTCCGGTTATTAGCCTAGATTTACTATGTTATGCGCACAGAAAACAAGTATAGACTAGATCGCCTAATTTGGAATAAAGCATTGCATATTCGTTCGTTTGGAAAACGTTTTGATATTTTGCTACTCACAAGTAGGCTAAAACACGGATTTCAATGAATTATCCCAATTCAAGCAATCTAACCTTCATCCACAGGCATTCAGGCAGTTACTCAAATAAACATCTAGCCACATGATAAGCATGCTATTATGTTTAACATTCACACTCATGCGAGATGCTAAAGCATAAAATACTTACAGTGCACTCCGTGCCGAAACAGTAAACCAGTTAGCAAACATGCGTGATCCTAGTTCATGTTAAAGTGGCTAATGCATCGCATACAGAATGTCACATAGAATAGGCTCGGCTAATCTAACAATGACATGCGAAAATGCACAAGTAACATGTATTCAAGTTAGATTTGAAATACTTATGCAGTTAGCATGATGCGCCGAGCCCGGTACATGCAATACTGATGAATGGATGCACGCATGCATAGCATAAGGTATGCTAATTTAAATATGCCCTAATACTAACCATCAAAAGCAGGTAAGTAAAAGGGAAAAAAGACGTGGGGTTGGAAGACATACACACACGCACCCACACTTATTACAAATTTGCCCTCACTCGGAGGGACCGAAAGAATAATACAAATTAATTAACCTACAAGTTAATTAATTATTACGAACCACCTAATTAATTGACAAATCAATACAATATAATTAGGCAGTAAACAGCAGCCTTGAGAAGGGGGTCCAATGCATGCGCGCTCGGCTCTGCTCGGAAGTCACTGCCATGCACAAGATGCCCCTGCTTTGGCTGTTATACTCCTCTGAAGACTGGACAAGTATAATAACCCGACCCTCATACATGTTTTCTGATCTATTTTCAGTCCTTGTTTTGTGCCTTTAAATGTTTACTGCAAAATTCTATGAGAAATTATGGCTAAGTAAGTGAACCTCATGATTAAGACATGTTTAAGGATGTCTATCTGTCCAACAAGAAAAGTATCTGTTATGTTAGAAGGTTTGAATCAGGAATTGGAAGCTTTAGTGGCTTAATTATCTGAAATTGATCTCATATATGCGATCATCATGATTTTTAAGTATTATTAAGCAATGTTGTGAAATTTCAATTTGGGATGATTAAACGATTGATTTTTGTCTTATTAGCTCTAATCTATATATATGTGTGTGTTCTTGAGCTTTAAGCCTTAGACTTAGTTCAAAATTTTCCCTGAGAGAGAATGAGGAAAGGCTAAGAACAAGGGAGTGTAGTGAGGAATTGAAGCCAAGGTAAGATAGAATTCCCTAATCCAATCCTCTTCCTCAATTTGAAATAAAAGTTCTTATTATGGCATATTATGGCATGATCTAGAGTGGAATGAGAATTTTGGATGGGTATGTTCAAGTTTTGGTATGCTACTAATCACCTATGTGTCTCCCTCCTTGTCAAATTGGTATTCATCCTAATGATTATGATTTTGTACCTCTATTTTATGTTATATGTGAGTGAAATGATCATGATTTTGTGCCTTTATGTTATGATAGATGAAGGTGAAGTTAAGAATGTTAAGTTTATGAGTTTCAATTCTTGGTTGATCAATTGAGTTGTGTTCATGGATTAATGTAAATTAGATTATGTATGTGACACCTTGAATTACATGTTTTAAACCATGATTTAACCTTGAAAAGATCCATCTTTGAGCTTTGAAAACATTCCCCAAAAATTAAGTTTTGGTTGCAATTTTTGGACTCAAACTGGACAATCGCCACACGTGCGGGAGTCACTGCTGTACGTGCGGCAAATGCTGAAAAATTATGGTTTGGTTCTGCTTAAAAGGCACGTGCCGGACCTCGAGACGCACGTGGGCTAATCGCCACACGCAGGCTCACATACCACATCGCAGTCTTTCATGCCGAAAAACACCTTTCCGTTTTTCATGTAGAATCCTCTAATATTGTTAGAATATGTATTTGAGGTTGTTTTGATATTGATACGCTCCTTCGAAGTGAAGTGAAACAAAGGATAAATTGAGAAGGAAACTGAACTAATATATAAGTTTTGGATGTGTGCAGGACACACTCCGGGAGGAAGTAACACGTCATCTCAATACTGTGAGTAGTAGTACCATTATATGTTTCAAATGTACCAAATGTAGCTTATGATTGTCATAAGTATTGTAATTATGCATAACATGCAACTGTGTTACATTTCAATATGTAAAGAACGGAATGGGAAAGATAGAAAATGTTTGTTTCGTAAGACTCTGAAACCAAGTAATTATGTTATTAAGGTATGAAACAAAGTGCTACATGAAACTAAGTGCTACGGTGTGAGTCACCTCTAGAGTCCGTGTGAGACACCTCTTGAGTTCATACAAGCATTATTCAAGGGCTTAATGCCAACTGATTCAAGGGCTTAATGCCAACTTATGTAAGGGCCTCGTGCCACTATGCTCAAGGGCTCAACGCCACCATGTTTAAGGGCTTTGTGCCAATACGTTCAAGAGCTTATAGCCATTATGTTTCAAGATATCATGTTGCAAGCTACCATGTTCTAAGAATGACCAAGACTGTCATAAAACTAATACAGATGCAGACCGATTGTGTGTGGATCTTCTTAAGTTTGGATGTTTTATATCTTAAATCAAGAATTGTTTTAATTGTGTATTACTATTCACTGAGCCTGGCTCACTCTCTGTTATGTCTGTTTCTGTAGGTAACCAACCAGGTGACCTGTCTTAGCCCATGACGCCCGGTTTCTTTTGTCAAATTTCACATGTCCAGGCACTATACGAGGCCATTTAGTTTCTGATGTTGTTAAGATGTCGGCTTGTTTTTGAGTGCCCTCTAAAGTTGATGTATATAACTTCTGTAGTTTTGTATATGCCAATTATAAGGCTGGATTTGTTTATGTGCCTGTGTATATGTACTACTAAGGAACATTTTTGGACTTTGTCTACCTATTATGATGCATGTGAAGTATGAGATCCTGGCATATTAGAAGCAGCTCAATAGAATTTGTTTGCTTCAATATTCTTTTATCATTTTGAGCTTCCGATAAGGCCCTCCTTATGTTATATATATCAGGTTATATGTCTGTGTCTGAATGGGTCATGCCCGAACTTATAGGGGCAGGTTTGGGGTCATGACAAGTGGTATCAGAGCATGAGTTGCTATCTCACACAGGGATCCATTGAGCTTTAGGGTGTCTAGGAAAGTTTTAGGCATCTCGCATGACATCCTGAAAGGACGGAGGATGCAAAAGACACTACTTCTGCACGGCTGGATAGAATGGAGAGGATGATTATGGAAATGGCAGAAACCCTACGGCAACAACAGCAACAGCCTCAACAACAACCGCCACCACCACCGGCAGCACAAGATCTCCATGCCGAAGATCGGACCATTACTCTTACTAAGGAGTTTAAAAAGATGAAACCGCCATCCTTTACAGGAGGTATAGAGCCAATGAAAGCAGAGGCATGGGTGTTGGGAATAAAGAAATTATTCGAGGTCTTCCCTTGTACCGAAGCTCAAAAGGTGCAACTGGCTACCTTTACCCTCGAGGACGAGACACGGAGATGGTGGATGCTCACGAGGACTATACATCAAGGATTGACGTGGGACAGGTTCTTGGAATTGTTTTATGATAAATATTTCCCTCAAAGTATGCGAGACAAGAAGGTGACGGAATTTGAAACTCTTAGGCAAGGGAACAAGACCATTGCTGAATATGAAGCCCAATTTGCAGAGCTAGCTCGGTTCGTACCTCACATGGTAGACACGAATTATAAGAAAGCACGGAAATTTGAAGGAGGATTACGGAGTGCTATTCTGGACCGAGTTAATATGTTGAAGCTGCCTACCTATGTAGATGTGCTGGAAAGGGTTGTTATAGCTGAAGGAAACCTTGCTGCTCAAAGTCGAATTTCTGAATGGAAGGGAAAAAGACAAAACAGTCAGTGGTTGAAGGGGTTAACTACTCCACCAAATAAGAAGCAAAATTCAGGGACTTCAAATGCTTCCACCCCCAGTCAGGATCTAATTCCCGTATGTGTGGAGTGTGGGAAGAAGCATCGTGGAATATGCTACCGGAAATTTGGAACTTGCTTCCAGTGTGGAAAAACAAGCCATGTGATAAGGGATTGCCCTCAGAGGAAGCAGCAACAAAATGGCAACAAGACTACTACCAGCTCAGTGGGGTCTGCACCAACTATTAACACCAAGCCAACTACTAAACCTACGAACAATAAGGACACGGTGAGACAAGGTAGAGTGTTTACATTGATCCCAGGAGATGTGCAGAATGCAGCAACAGTGGTATCATGTATATTTATGGTTCACGGTCATCCTGCTAGTGTATTATTTGATTCTGGCTCTACTCATTCTTTTGTGTCAAAACTATTTGCACAACACTTAGACAAAACTGAAGAAAAACTGTCATATATGTTATATGTGTCTACACCATTGGGAGACTCTATGCTTTGTACTTCTGTTTATTTCGATTGTGAACTTGAGCTTGGGGATATCCGGGTATACGCCAATCTGTTACCTCTTAACATGACCTATTTCGATATTATTCTGGGAATGGACTGGTTGGGTGAATATGGTACAACTATAGATTGTCTAACTAAACAAATCAATTTTCACCCACTGGGACGATTAGAGTCTACCTTACAGGGACTTGGTGTAACTCCTCCACCTTATTTGGTCTCGGCAGCGAAGGCTTGTAGATTAATTCAGAAAGGATGTCATGGGTATTTATGTAGTGTTCTGGAGGGGCAAGTGGTGAATGGCAATATTGACATGATTCCAATTGTTTGTGAATTCTCGGATGTCTTTCTTGAAGAACTACCAGGACAGTTGATAGACTGTGAAATTGAGTTTACCATTGAAGTAGCACCGGGAACTCAACCCATTTCGAAGACTTCGTATAGAATGTCACCAGTCGAGATGAAGGAATTGAAAATACAGTTACAAGATTTATTGGACAAGGGATTCATCCGTCCGAGTGTATCTCCATGGGGTGCACCAGTTCTGTTTGTAAAGAAGAAGGATGGAACACTCCGGCTTTGTATCGATTACAGGGAACTTAATAAAGTAACAATCAAGAATAAGTATCCATTGCCAAGAATTGATGACCTATTTGATCAGCTTCAGGGGGCACAAGTCTTTTCAAAGATTGATCTACGGTCGGGATACAATCAATTGAAGGTCAAAGCTGAGGATGTAGAGAAAACAGCTTTTCGAACCCGGTACAGTCATTATGAATTTCTAGTTATGCCTTTTAGAGTCACTAACGCACCGGCAGCTTTTATGGATTTGATGAACCGCGTTTTCAAGCCCTATTTGGATGAATTTGTGGTGGTTTTTATTCACGATATTCTCATCTATTCGAAAAATACAGAAGCTCATGAGAACCATCTTCGTTTGATCCTTCAAACCCTCCGAGAGAAGAAATTGTATGCAAAGCTGAAGAAATGTGAATTTTGGCTACTAGAAGTGGCATTTTTGGGACACGTTATTACAAAGGAAGGAGTTTCTGTTGATCCATATAAGATAGAGGCGATTGTGAATTGGCCAACTCCCACTAATGTGGCTGAAGTGCGTAGTTTTATGGGGTTAGCCGGTTACTACAGACGGTTTGTTCAAGATTTTTCTAAAATTGTTGTGTCACTTACATAACTGACTCGAAAGGGAGTTGCTTTTGAATGGTCAGAGAAACGGGAGTCTACTTTCCAGGAATTGAAGGTAAAGTTGACAACAGCGCCAGTTTTGGCCTTACCATCTGGTACTGAAGGATTTGTAATCTATAGTGATGCTTCACACAAGGGGCTTGGTTGCGTACTTATGCAGACTGGAAGGGTTATTGCCTACACTTCTCGTCAATTGAAACCCCATGAAAAGAATTATCCCACGCATGATCTTGAGCTCGCGGCGGTAGTTTTTGCGTTAAAGATATAGCGACACTATTTGTATGGCACTACTTGCAAAATTTACACAGACCACAAAAGTCTCAAGTACCTTTTTACCCAGAAGGAATTGAATATGCGATAGCGTCGGTGGTTAGAGTTAATTAAAGACTACGATTTACAGATCCATTGTCATCCTGGTAAAGCCAACACGGTTGCAGATGCTCTTAGTCGGAAAAGTATGGGAACTTTGGCAAGTTTGATTATAGGGCAAAAGGAATTAGCATTGGAATTGGATAAGATGGAAGTAGACTTTGTGCTACACGGACGGGGTGCTTTAATAGTAGCGGTAATGGCTCAACCAACCTTACTCGAAGAAATTAAATCGCATCAGATAGAAGATGAAGTTCTGAGGAAGATATGTAACGAGTTGGAAACAAGACCAAAACCGAGATTCGGTGTAGTAGATTCAGTGCTCAAATTTCAAAACCGAGTATATGTCCCCAATGTGTTGAACCTTAAACAAAAGCTGATGGAAGAAGCACATACCTCAAGATTTTCAATACATCCAGGAAGTACTAAAATGTACCGAGATCTGAAGCAAAATTTTTGGTGGCCAAGTATGAAGAAAGAGATCGCAGAGTTTGTCTCTAAATGTTTACAGTGCCAACAAGTAAAAGCGGAACATCAAAGACCTGCCGGTTTGCTACAACCTCTTCCCGTCCCGGAATGGAAATGGGAACATTTGACCATGGATTTTGTTGTGGGGTTGCCACGGACTCCTCGAGGTATGAATTCAATATGGGTCATTGTGGACCGATTAACTAAGTCCGCCCACTTTCCACCAGTGAAGACTCAATATAACGCAGATAAACTGGCAGTAATTTATGTAAATGAAATTGTGAGGCTTCATGGTGTCCCAGTTTCAATTGTGTCAGATAGGGATCCCATGTTTGTTTCCAGATTTTGGCAGAGTTTACAAGAAGCAATGGGCACAGAGTTAAAGTTCAGCACAGCTTTCCACCCTCAGACTGACGGTCAATCTGAGAGAACGATACAAACTCTTGAGGATATGCTCCGAATGTGTGTGCTAGATTTTCAAGAAAGTTGGGAAACCCATCTGCCGTTGGTAGAATTTGCGTACAATAATAGCTACCATTCGAGTATAAACATGGCACCCTATGAAGCTTTGTATGGAAGACCATGTCGTTCTCCCGTGTGTTAGGCTGAAATTGGAGATAAATCCTTGATAGGGCCCGAACTTGTTCAATTGACAACTGAAAAAGTTCAAGTTATCCGAGAAAGATTAAAAACTGCTCAACGTAGATAGAAAAGCTATGCAGATAATCGACGGAGTGATTTGGAATTTGAAGTGGATAGCCATGTCTTCGTGAAAGTTACTCCGATGAAAGGACACCCAAGATTTGGGAAGAGGGGTAAGTTGACACCCCGGTATATTGGCCCCTTTTAGATTCTGGAAAGAATGGGTCTGATAGCTTACCGAGTTGCCCTTCCGCCATATATGAGTCAAATGCATAACGTGTTTCATGTTTCCATGCTTCGCGGATATCTTCCGGATCCATCACACGTCATTGATCACCACCAAATTGAGCTAGATGATAAGTTAACTTATGAAGAAAAACCAATCCGCATTTTAGACCGACAAGTGAAATACTTAAGAAACCGTGAAATTCCAATGGTAAAGGTGGAATGGCAAGAACATTACGGAACCGACGCAACATGGGAAATGGAGGAGGAAATGCAACGCCAGTACCCACATCTGTTTCTGTCTTAAGGTACAACAAGTTTGGAGGACCAAACTTATTTAAGGGGGGGAGAGTGTAATAACCCGACCCTCGTACATGTTTTCTGATCTATTTTCAGTCCTTGTTTTGTGCCTTTAAATTTTTACTGCAAAATTCTATGAGAAATTATGGCTAAATAAGTGAACCTCATGATTAAGACATGTTTAAGGATGTCTATCTGTCCAACAAGAAAAGTATCTGTTATGTTAGAAGGTTTGAATCAGGAATTGGAAGCTTTAGTGGCTTAATTATCTGAAATTGATCTCATATATGCGATCAGCATGATTTTTAAGTATTATTAAGCAATGTTGTAAAATTTCAATTTGGGATGATTAAACGATTGATTTTTGTCTTATTAGCTCTAATCTATATATATGTGTGTTCTTGAGCTTTAAGACTTAGACTTAGTTCAAAATTTTCCCTGAGAGAGAAGGAGGAAAGGCTAAGAACAAGGGAGTGTAGTGAGGAATTGAAGCCAAGGTAAGATAGAATTCCCTAATCCAATCCTCTTCCTCAATTTGAAATAAAAGTTCTTATTATGGCATATTATGCCATGATCTAGAGTGGAATAAGAATTTTGGATGGGTATGTTGAAGTTTTGGTATGCTACTAATCACCTGTGTGTCTCCTTCCTTGTCAAATTGGTATTCATCCTAATGATTATGATTTTGTACCTCTATTTTATGTTATATGTGAATGAAATGATCATGATTTTGTGCCTTTATGTCATGATAGATGAAGGTGAAGTTAAGAATGTTAAGTTTATGAGTTTCAATTCTTGGTTGATCAATTGAGTTGTGTTCATGGATTAATGTAAATTAGATTATGTATGTGACACCTTGAATTACATGTTTTAAACCATGATTTAACCTTGAAAAGATCCATCTTTGGGCTTTGAAAACATTCCCCAAAAATTAAGTTTTGGTTGCAATTTTTGGACTCAAAGCGGACAATCGCCACACGTCTGGGAGTCATCACATGCGTGCGGCAAATGCTGAAAAATTATGGTTTGGTTCTGCTTAAAAGGCACGTGCGGACCTCGGGGCACGCGTCGGAGGCTACTGCCACACGTCGCAGGCTCCTGACCACCGCGTGCGGCTCATCTTTGGCTCTGCTCCGTTTTTCATGTAGAATCCTCTAATATTGTCAGAATATGTATTTGAGGTTGTTTTGATATTGATACGCTCCTTCGAAGTGAAGTGAAACAAAGGATAAATTGAGAAGGAAACTGAACTAATATATAAGTTTTGGATGTGTGCAGGACACACTCCGGGAGGAAGTAACACGTCATCTCAATACTGTGAGTAGTAGTACCATTATATGTTTCAAATGTACCAAATGTAGCTTATGATTGTCATAAGTATTGTAATTATGCATAACATGCAACTGTGTTACATTTCAATATGTAAAGAACGGAATGGGAAAGATAGAAAATGTTTGTTTCGTAAGACTCTGAAACCAAGTAATTATGTTATTAAGGTATGAAACAAAGTGCTACGGTGTGAGTCACCTCTAGAGTCCGTGTGAGACACCTCTTGAGTTCATACAAGCATTATTCAAGGGCTTAATGCCAACTTATGTAAGGGCCTCGTGCCACTATGCTCAAGGGTTCAACGCCACCATGTTTAAGGGCTTTGTGCCAACACGTTCAAGGGCTTATAGCCATTATGTTTCAAGATATCATGTTGCAAGCTACCATGTTCTAAGAATGACCAAGACTGTCATAAAACTAATACAGATGCAGACCGATTGTGTGTGGATCTTCTTATGTTTGGATGTTTTATATCTTAAATCAAGCATTTTTTTAATTGTGTATTACTATTCACTGAGCCTGGCTCACTCTCTGTTATGTCTGTTTCTGTCGGTAACCAACCAAATGACCTGTCTTAGCCTATGACGCGCGGTTTCTTTTTGTCAAATTTCACGTGTCTAGGCACTATACGAGGCTATTTAGTTTCTGATGTTGTTAAGGTGTCGGCTTGTTTTTGAGTGCCCTCTAAAGTTGGTGTATATAACTTCTGTAGTTTTGTATATGCCAATTATAAGGCTGGATTTGTTTATGTGCCTGTGTATATGTACTACTAAGGAACATTTTTGGACTTTGTCTACCTATTATGATGCATGTGAAGTATGAGATCCTGGCATATTAGAAGCAACTCAATGGACTTTGTTTGGTTCAATATTCTTTTATCATTTTGAGCTTCCGATAAGGCCCTCCTTATGTTATATATATCAGGTTATGTGTCTGTGTCTGAATGGGTCATGCCCGAACTTTTAGGGGCAGGTTTGGGGTCATGACGACAAGTCTTATGGTTGCTTCTCTGAGTGCTCTAGAACACCACCGGCTGAAGGGATTGGTCACCGGCCATGTATAATGGTCACCGGCCACAAAATACTCCATCGGCCAACAATGGATGGCCGGCCAGCCAAATCTCCCTGCAAAAACTGGTTTGACAGCAGCAGAGGACAAAGCAAAGCATGGCAACGTATTTCAAGCAATGTATGCACTAATCACATCCCCTATCATGTTTATGACTCAAAGGGATATGGGTCTCGATTTTCGGACCACCAATCACGCATTTCTATGCATGATGGCCCAAGGAATCAAGGGTGCATTTTGATATTGGAATGCAATGCACATAAGCAAATAAAGGGGCTCAACCTCTATCACAAGCATTTCAAGAGGCCAAGCATGCATGCTAATGCAATGCAACTTAGGCATAGAAGCTAAGTATGCAACATAGAAATGCAAAGAAGCATACAAAGCATACAATGGTCATGCAAGATATGCAAGGCATGAGACAATGCAACCAACAAGTACGCAAGGCACAATGTGGGTATTCAAGCACGCAAGCAAACATGTGACTTCATTCAATCATGCAACAACACACAAATATGCAACAACATACAAGGTGAGCATGCAACAACATGCAAAGGGTGGACTTAAACTAACATAGATAGCTCGCAAGCATGCCAAAATCAGTGGTCAATGCTATGGAAGTGAGGTCCAAAACACACACACATGCATGCAAATATGGTCCAAGTGCTCAAGGCAAGTTAAGGATGTACTGAACTACCCTTAACAAAACCAAACATGGCATAAATTGAATGACCAAAATCAGAGGTTTAGGATGTTGAAACAAAACTAAAACACAATGACATGGCGTCCTAGGAGGCCTAAACATGATGGCATGCATGGAGGCCTAAACATAGAGCATGAGATGATAACCTTATAGAGCATTAAAGGGACATCGAATGTAAGAATATAAGCACATCATGAGGTCTGAAATAACATACCAAGTGATTCCAAACCACTGAAACAAAGCAAGGATGGCATGCTAGAGGGGCCAAAGCTTAAGGCATACAAGAGGGATTGCATGGTAGCTATACAAAGCAAGACATGAATGACTCAAATGACCTAAAATAGTCCCTTAGCACATCAAAGTATGCATATAAGCTTCACAAAGCTCGGCCAAAACACATGAGCATGGTAGTCTAAATGCTATGCATATATTGAGGCAAATCATGGCATTACAAGACATGTATGCTAAGCAAGCATGGTGTACCAAAACCAACATAACACAATGCTATATTATGACATAATAAGCATAAAAAACAGTCAAGGCACATTCAACACACATTTAAACTAGATGCTTCCTCAAGAGGCAAAAAAAGGCCCTTTTCATGGACAACAAGGAGAGGGGGTGGCCCTCTCCTTCCTAGGACCTCAAGGCACCATCCTCACCTCTGAAATCTCTCAAGATTTCAGTGGTGAGGAGGCCCAAACACAATCGTCCCGGAGCTCAACCAAAATGGCACAAAAATGGAGCCTTACAAGGCTTAAGAGGGGTCAAACAATCCCAAAGCTTAAAGCAAACTTAACCAACTATTTAGAGCACTTAAAAATAGAACTTTTCTATGTTATATGTTAAGCTCAAAAACAGATGTAAGATAGGCAAAAAAGCTTTGCAAAAATGGGGTAAAAAAGGACAAAAGTCTTACCCTTGTAGACCCTCTTCACAAACAATGTTCCAGCAGCTCTTTTGGTTCCAAACCAGTCCAAAAGCTTCAAGGAAAGACCTCTAGCACCTCAGCAACCAAGAAAAGGTGTGATGGTGGGTGTTTGTGCACAAAAATGAGACTAAACACACACTAAACACAAGAGAGAGAGAGAGAGAGATATATAGAGATAGAGATAGAAGAGATACAAACCCTAACCCTAAAGCTCAAACTCTGGAAAAAATGTTGTCTACAATTGTCTAACCCCTTTACAAGAGAGAAGAAGCTCCTTCTTATAGACAATTAGTCTTGTAAAGCTTCCAAAGGAAGCTAACAAGAGGGAAATCCCTCCATACACGTGTATGGAGGGGGTGAAAGTGCATGCCAGCTGCACAAAAATATCTGCAAAAGTAGATGCACAGTAGTCGGCCGGCCAAAAATACAATTGACCAAAAAAATATAGCCGGCCGGCCATCTATAGTGTCGGTTGGCCAAACATTTGACCGGTGGCAACAAAACACAGCCGGTGGCCTCAAGCCATGGCCGGTGGAGTGTGGGGATGGCCCACAAGCCATTCCCTGCCCCTCCAAGGCAAAGCACAAGTGTTTGGTGCAAAACCAGACACAAAACAGTCGAGTCAAGAGATCCTAAATCAAGGCGCATAGTCGAGACCTCTGGGAACTCAAGACGAACACAAACATGGATGATCACCGAGTGTTCAAACGGTGACGTCCAAGTCTTGAAGACGGTCAAAAATGGGGTGCCTACTATTGCCCCTCTTTGACAGAACTCGAAAGTCACAAAGTGACGGGAGTGAATGTCAAAGCCCAGAGACGACCCATTTTTGACAAGGTAGAAGACTTAGACAAAGCATACAAGACAAACAAGATATGCGCCCGAAGGCAGGAGCAAGATGCAAGACAATGCACAAAGCCGAACATAACTTATGATCATGCAAAGAAAGTTGTAATGAAGCACATACAATGCAACAATTTTAAGCTAGCATACACCAAACTACACTACAATGCAGAAAGGATGTAAGAGAATTATGCAATTCTCGATACGTCTCACTCGGAGAATACAATACATGTCTAATTCGTCTAGTTGCACCAGCCTCAAATGAACTGTACATACAATATCGTGCCTGAAAAGAAAGCAAACTTAACAGGTACAATATTGTTAGCAACATGCATAACATGCAAAATGAATGCAAAATGATATGCAATATATACAAAACTATGTATAATAATGCAAATAGAAATGCAATGCAATTGAAACCATGCAAACGGTATGCAATGCAATTGAATCATGATCTAATCATGAGCGGTTCAAAACCACACAAATGTCAAATAGATTGATGGAGGTAACAAGTCCGTCTACCATAGAAAAGGCGTCGCAACCCTCAAAGCGCATACACATGCAGAACTATGAGTGATGTAGACGGACGCAAGAACAAGTATTGGGTGGAATGACATAAGTGGGGAAACAACCCGCTAACAAAAGAACAATGATCCTAATGCTGGATGCAAAAATTACACTACAATGTAATATATACAGTGGATATGGCATGCAGCCAAACCAAATCTTGCCTAGGAAAGGCATGTACACAAACAAGCCATGTCTAACACAGAAAAGGTGCCGCAACCCTCAAACCAAGTTCATCAAGGAATAGGCGCATACACATGCAGAACTATGCTTTAACGTGAAAAGTATGAGCACATACCAAACCAAACTCAACAAGGAAAGGTGCGAACCATAGATGGAGGTGATACAATGGGTGCATGCAAGCTACAATGCGATATTTACGATATACACTGGAATGGAATATTTACGATGGATAAGGTACGCAGGCCAAACCAAATCTTGCCTAGGAAAGGCATGTACACAAACGAACCGCGTTTAACACAGAAAAGGTGCCGCAACCCTCAAACCAAGTTCATCAAGGAATAGGCGCGTACACATGCAGAACTATACTTTAACGTGAAAAGTATGAGCACATACCAAACCAAGCTCAACAAGGAAAGGTGCGAGCCATAGATGGAGGTGATGCAATGGGTGCATGCAAGCTACAATGCGATATTTACGATATGCACTAGAATGGAATATTTACGATGGATAAGGCATGACATATGCACTATATTACGATGATATGCATGACATATGCAGTATTTACAATGAATGCATGACATATGCAGTATTTACAATGAATGCATGACATATGCAATATTTGCAATGAATGCATGACATATGCACTATTTACAATGTAATGCATGACATATGCACTATTTACAATGTAATGCATGACATATGCATATGCTGTGCACACCAATGCACCGAAGGTCTTACACCTTCCAAGGATTTAAGGTCTCCTAGACAGTGGAGTGCGCGAGGCAGTGCAATGCACAAAATAGCGCGATTGAATGCATGCCAAATGCAATGAGATGCGCAAAATAGCGCGATTGAATGCATGCAAAATGCAATGAGATGCGCAAAATAGCGCAATTGAATGTATGTAAAATGCAATGAGATGCGCAAAATAGCGCAATTGAATGCATGTAAAATGCAATGAGGTGCGCAAAAATAGCACAATTGAAATGTGATGCACAAAACAGTGCGAATGCACAAGATAGTGCGATGCGCTAGATAGCGCGATGCGTTTGAAATGCACATGGGGCAATTTTTGAATCTTGTAAAAGACAAAAGGATACGGAAAGGATACACCTTGCACGAATTCAAGTGCCACGCACAGAAGACATGGCCCGAGGTTGAAACAGAGGCCGGTTGAGCTTCGAAAATGCACTGTTCTTGCACTGACTTGAACAATGAAGGTCCCAAACCACTCATTTGACCCAAACAAGGTTGTAAGAGGCTCACCGGCCAAAGGGGGAAGCCACCGGCCATCAAAAAAACATCACCAGCCAAATGTTTGGTCGGCCGGCCAAAAATGTAGCCGACCGGCCAAAAATGCTTGATTCGGGGTAGTTTTGACTTTTCGCCTTGGGTCTTTTAAAATAGGGTTTCAAACCCTATTTTCTTACTTCCCTCTAGCCAAAATTTCATCCCCTCTCTCTCTAGAGCATTTTCCCCTTCTTCCCTTCTCCGTTTTCTTGCGTTTTACGCCCGTTTCATCGTTTGATTCGCAAAGTTCATCGCGTTTCGAACACTTTCATCCGATTGAAACTTCGTTTCGATATAGTTTTTTCGATTTCCACCTCTTGGGGCTTGTCTCCACCAAGTTTTTCTTGATTTCCCCACATTTTCCACATTCTGGCTTTTACGGCCATTTTTCACCTGCTCGGGGTTGACTTTTCGGTTCACCCTTCGTATTCTAGCCCGATTTTCCTTCGTCGGCCATTTCCTCATCACATTTGACATGGCGGATGATATTCCACAGGGCGGGACTCCCCCGGATCACAAGATGGATCCCGGGGCCGAGCTTCTCCCCCTAAGCGTCCGTCCATTCGATCCGACGACCTACCGACCGGCGGTCCACGTGCTACCTCCTGACGATCTTCGTCAGTTTCGGAGCTTTGATAGGGCGATGGCTCCAGAGCTTCTCCTGCGTGAGCCTACATCCCATCTGTCCTTCGGCGCTTCCGAGGTAACATTCCTTCCTCTATTTTACTTTTCGCAACGTAGAACACTTAGCGCCAACCATAGGCGATTATGTTCTTTAAGCTTAGCTCAAATACTGCGATGTCTTTGTATCGTAGTTAACTGTGAACACACTTGCAACCAATATCTGTTCGAAACTGACACGTGCACACACACCGCACTGGTCCTGAACCATTCAAACACTCAGCACACACTGTATTTCACTATGAGCACACCAGCACCCGGTATCTGTTTGAATCTGAAAACATGCACACATGCTGTATTTGCCTTAATTCTGAATGCCTTTCAAAACTGGTATATTTAGCATTGCTTCGCAATTGTTTGTTTGAAAACAGGGAGATTCCCATACCGTCCGGGGGTATGGGAACATCGCTGTTCGAGATTGGTACGCAGAGCTACCCGATGCGGTTCGCCACATCGTGGATCAGGCCAGCTTCGGCTCATTCTGCAAAGGACTATCCAGACTCACCATGAGCAGGCCTCTCCTCGCCGCTCTAGCGGAGAGGTGGTAGGACACCACTGACTCGTTCCACCTCTCTGCCACGGGAGATATGACGATGACTCCCTATGATTTCTCGATGCTCACAGGCATCAGGGTAAGGGGTGATCCGATCCCCTTCGACACTGATATGGACGAGTGGGAGGCCGCTCAGATATATTTGCTTCGCGATGTGCCACCTCTCGCCCATCCAGACTTCGTCTGGTATTCATGGTTCGATGTCCAGTTCAGAGTCCAGCTAGCTTTGACCGAGGAGGCCCCGATGACCCAGGAGGCGGTGGAGCAGTACGCCTACGGCTTTCTCATGTTCCTACTGGGGACGACTATTTTTGCCGACCGGGCAAATACCGTGCCCCTCTGCTTGCTCAGCGCCTTAGTGGATGTCACATAGATCCTACGCTATGACTGGAGTGGCACCGATCTGGCTACGCTCTACGAATACATGAGCTCAACTTCCCGTGGCAGCGGACAGTTGCTCAGGGGTTATTGGTGCGCTTGGGAGATACATTTTCCTTCTCTGCTTTTCATTTTTGCTTTTCTACCTTCTGTACTCTGTACTGTATTCTATACACTGCATACACTGTAGTCTGCTTTTCACTGATTGTACATGCATTACACGCAGCACACACACATCTTTTTGCACTAATCTGTACTTTCATCTTGTCAGACGCTCTGCACAATACAGCTCTGCTACATTTTATTACATGCTTTCTGCTTTATCTGATAAGCATTCTGGCATTTACTCTGCAATTGTGGGTCTATGCCTACTTTCCGAGACTCGCCCCCATGCTAGACGTGGAGACCCCTCTCGTCGTTCCATTCTTGCGCCGTTTTGACGGGAGATGCGTGCGGAGGCCTCGGGAGACGTTTAGCTTCTTCCGCCACTATTTTGACACCATCACTCCCGTAGAGGTATGTTCAACTTCAGAGTTTATTTAAGCTTTGCTTTGCACTGTTCTTTTAATAACAGTTAGATAACAAACTACATTTCATGTCCAGTTACTGGCGACCACAGGCTCTATTGCGGTAGTGATTCGGGATCGATTTGGTCTTGAGGAGACCTCACGTTTGGATTCTGTTTGGAGGGCCTATCTGTCGGGCTTGGTACTGGCGGCGTTTCTTCGCCCGGACCTAGGGTTACTAGAGAGATAGTCGGTTCACCCTCCCGAGCATATGAGGGGCCGAGAGATTCCTTGCGAGCAGATGGTGACTACACTATTGGTGGACGCGATCCGCTTCGAGGCATAGCCGACTCTGAGAATGCGTGGAGACGTATATCATGCGGCCTCTGAGCGTTGGTCGTCGAGTTGAGAGAGAGAGGCCCGTGGCGCCAGCTAGGGTAAGGCGAAAGTGGAAGCGAGGCGTCGAGAGCTTCGGTTCCACGGCAAGCGGAGCTCGAGAGGCGAAGTGGTGGCCTACTGCCCACCTCGGCGACATCTGAGAGGCGGTGGGGCGACCTACGGATCCCCTTTGCTCCTCCCGGTGATCATGAGTTGGTCGGTTTCACGACTTGCCTCGGTATGTATTCTTGTTTTTCGTCTTGCATAGTCATTTCATTTCGGTTTATTTGATATTCCGAAAATCTTGATGCATCGATACTTTTGAGCTTCCTCAGTACACTGGCGGTCCACAGGTTGAATGCCTCCATGATGGGGATGCTACAGCGGACCTTCGACCTCCTGGCCCTTTACAGCATTCCGATATGTTCTTCAACCACAGTCTCAAACCATACATAAACTGCTTCACATAATCTGATGCACACCACAACACTTGACACACTGCCCTCACAGCATTTGCTACACTGTATTTTGTACTGATAAACTGTTCACAGTATACTGATGCGTTTGCCTTTTATACTTTTCAGCCTCCCTTCCAGATTCCCACTGTAGGAGGTGCCTCAGCTGGACCTTCCGTTTCTGTTCGAGGGGGAGATGGAGAGGGCAGAGTACACCCCCGCACCAAGGCGGGGCGCACTCACGTCGGGAGTAGCTCATGGGCTCCAGTCCCTGATGATGATGACGAGGAGTCGGAGACTGAGGCGGAGGCAGAGTCGTCGGAGGAGGAGACCTGAGATGGCCCAGACTCGAGCTCAGATGACAGTGCTAGTGATGCTCCTGGACCTTCCTCCAGGAAGAGGACTAAGATGGACCCTCAGGCCAGAGACCTTGACATTGATTTTGCTGTTTTTGTTCTCTTTTTGTACTTTTTCCTTTTTTGTTGGTAGTTAGGGTACCTTGTACTGCCGCAGACAGATTTTTGTTTCCAAAACTTTGTACTTGAAAAGATAATGGAATGAAACAAACTCTTTTTTATCTGAAAAAGTGTTATATTTGTATATTTCATATATTGCATCGCATTACATCATGTTACACCTCAATGTAAATGAGATTGATCTGATGTCTGAAAATTAAACACTTGCATTGCAATAAGCAGATAATGAACCAGCTAACAGCAAAACAACCCAAGCAAACCACTGCTTAACCTGAACACACAGCCCATACTCTGTTGGGGATTAATCTGCATCTGACCGTAACACGACATTCGGTTCATTACGCACGAGGCAACCACGAGCAATAGTCCAATCGACAAGAGGCGAAATCTGAAGGCGGAATAAAATGGCTGAAACACACTCAGATACCCCAAATTCTCCCCTTTCTTCTTTTGCTTCGCATAAATGTGGAGATTCGCACAGCACTCTGAGCATAAACGATTTTTGAAATCGAAAAAGGGTTTCAACCTGGGTATTGAGCCTACGACTGAAAACAGCGGAAAAAGACTCAAACAAAAGGTACACAACCTAAACACAACGAAACACGCTTTGAAAAGACCCAAAACGAAAGTTGGGCTAAACAAGACAAAAGACACGACACACGGACATGTTTACAAAACGAGAGACCTCTCAGTGTACGAGGAGCCAGTTCCTCCGAGCATGTTTCCCACCCTTTCTCATTTGTGATTCTCACATCACTCGGCTCTCAGGCTCGTTTTTTTTCTCTCAAAACCCTTTTCCTCACTTTTCTCTCGACTTACACCTCTCTATTCTTTATTTTCTCATTTTCCATCCCTCCCCAGGGTGATTGATGGATGAATAAGAAGTTGTGGGTTCAAGCCCAACACTATTGGCTCGCAAATATTTCTTCCAGTGATGTTCAATCGATATTCTGGACGGGGAATGGAGTATTTTGATCCATCCTAATGTGTGCTTCGCACTTGGCTTGATACCTCGTTGTTTGGAGGATATTGGGAGCTTTCAGCCCTTTACTAACAGCTTCAGTGATGCCCTTTTTCGGTGCATAGAGTGCCTTTCCGGCAAGCATGTTGACGACAGGGGAAAGACAAAACACCTGACTCGAATGTGCCCCTAGTTCATCACTTTGACCATTTTTTTTGTTTTGGTTTTCTACTAAAACAGTTTTGATCAAGGTGAAAGTTAGATTAACATACTTGTTCGATTTTTGATTTGAAAATCATGCAAGTCAGGCTATAAGCACTGAAAATTTTCCTTCTTTGGGTCCAAGAAATGGTCTAGTTTTGGAAAATGAAATAGTTTTTCAAAAACTATTTTTGCAAATGGCCACCGCTCAACGAGCGCGGAACCTACCCTTGAGATGCGCAACCTCGGACCGGAGGCAATGGAAAATTGCCCCTTGCTTGAAAGGGCTACATGGCAACGGAAAGTTGCCCCTGGTTTGAACGGTGACTCATGGCAACTCATGGCAACGGAAAGTTGCCCCTTGTTTGGATGATGCCGAGGCATTTTGTAAACAGTCTTCGTCAGTGATGATCACAACCGAACTCTCGGACATGGAGAAGACGATGATGGTCAGAACCAATATATGGACACAGTCACTGTGAAAGCATTGGTGGCTGGACTTCAAGAGGAAGTTGCCTTCGTAGTTCCGGTTGTCACAACCGAACTATCGGATTTAGAGGAGGCAAAGGCGATCAAAACCATTATAATGGATTAAGACGCTATGAAAGCATTGGGGGCTGGACTTCAAGACGAAGTTGCCTACGTATCCCAAACATGGGAATCAAGCCTTACGTAGTTCCGGGTAAGGTACACTCAGGTATTTTAACCTTCACTTTTTTTTTTAGGCTCTAACTTTTGCCAAGGCACCCGATGCGGGTTTTCGACCTTGCGAGCTTCTTTTTCTTTTCTTTTTCTTTTTCTCTTTTTTTTTTTTTTGCATATATATTTTTTTCTTTTATATTTTTTTTTTTTTTTGCATTTTTTTTTGTTTGTATATATTTTTCCTTACTCTAACTTTTGCCTGGGTCGCCCTTCCGGGTTTTCGGCCCAACGAGCCTCTCAAAGGGTAAAAGTGTAACAAGTCCATGCCAAATGGTTTTGAGGTTGAAGCCTCCCTGTATCCAGGAGAATGGCTGTTGTATTGACCTGCAGAAGGATTCATCACGGTTGCTTCACAAGCTTCTTGCGGTGAGATCTGACCTTCTCGATCTGATTTTGGTGCCTCTTGTTCGAAGGCTGCTTCAAATCTGGCCACATGGGCCTCACATGACGATTGACCGTTGAATGTTCTGAATGGGTCAAGGCTCGAAAACAAACGGATTGAATCTTGAGGCTAAGAGGGATCCTAGGCTGCACAATCTCAAGAACGATTCCACATAGGTCTTCGCAGGACCGCACAAAACATTTTGTTTTTGAAGGTTTTTTAAGAAAGCGACAAATCGCTCGCGCTGAAGATAGTGTGAAACCAGTCTGGGTCAAGCCAGGGTCCTTCTCAGTACTCACGCCAACAAGCATGATTTCATTCATTAAGGGCTTACCATGCATCTCTTTCTCCCAAATTGATCAAAGTTTTGCAAAACCCGAGGAGTTCCTTCCTCTTTGTTTTTATCACCACAGTGTTCAAAAAGGTTTTGAAAAAAACTCAAGTCATTATAATGATTTTCAGGGCATAAGACAGCAGGTGGAATGTACTGTCATTCCATTCAAATCCTCTGGCACAACCAACCCAAAATAGCAATAAGCACAGAAACATGATAGCCGTAGCTGTTTCATAGATTTCCTGGTTGTAACTGGCTCCATAGCAGAGACAGACTCAAGAAGAAAGCAAAAGGGGTAATTACAAAACAAAATGGTGTTCGAGGCAACAACCCCGGAATCACCTGACATTCTATACAAGGGAATTGACTTGTTATAACAAGACAGACCCTTAAGCAAAAAGGACTGACTCAAGACAATGAGACAGACTCAAAACAAACAAAAGACTAACTCGACACCCAAGCCAGAATTTACAAAACTAACAATCACAGATGCTCAAAAATGCGTGCCAGATGCCACATCCAAAAATATACCAAGCGCCGCCCATAGGTGGTTCACTCCCTGATTACATACTTGCAGTATCAGTATCCTCAAAATCCAATAGCTGGGTAGTAACGGACTTGGCTGAGGTAGGTAGGAGGATAACCTCATTGTCGATCAAATCTTGCACCTCATGACGGAGTCGAAAACAATTATCGGTAGCATGACCTGTTTGCTAGTGGTACGCGCAGTACTAAGTAGCATCATGCGTGAGAGGGAGATTCTTCGGGAGAGGCCGAGGCTCCAGGGGTTTAAGGTGTCCTCTTTTGGCCAGGACCTAGAGTACCTTGGACAGAGGCATGTAGAGAGCATGAAAGACTCTGCGCCCTCGGGGCAAGTACTTTGAAGTCTGAGTATTCTTGCTAGACGCACTAGCGAACGGGTCGGCAGGCACTGCCTTGGTTTTCTGATCTTTCCCGAGTGCAGGGTTGAGAGCGGAAGGAACTGTTCTGGCATGACGGGGCCTATCCCGATTTTCTGACTGACTTGAACTACCCTCAGGCGGACTGGAGAAAACATCATCTACAGTCTTGGTCAGGGCTGCGAACACCTGTTACTTACTCATCCCCCCGGCTTTCAAAGCCTCGACTACCCACAGCAGTTGTTCACTAGGATCGGCATCTGACTTCACTTTGTCTTTACCTCTGGCCTCAGCCTGATTGAGGGTTTGGGTTGATGTTGATACGTCATTGTTATAGTTGGAGGCCATCTCTGATTGGCTAAGTTCGATTGCAATTCGTCCCAATAGTGGGGGCTCCTGCGGTACAAAACTCCCGGCATATGGTGCGGCTGGTAGCGAAGCTGACATTCCGTAGGCGAGATCCGACACGCACCTCTGGAGGTCACCTATCATTCCCATCAATTCGAATGTGGTGGGCTCACGAGCACAACTGGCCTGGCCCAGGAGGTCGGTGGGTTGCCAACAAAGTGACACAGGTGGATCACGATACATCAACATTGGTCTCACTTTGCAGAGTGATTCCTTGATCTAATGCGGCCATCATAACCACGATCTCTTCCAAATTCTGCGTCATCATAGATCTGCTGTACTAAACGGTGATTGACGGGTCAAATATCTGTCTTGCCTCAGCAAGGGGGAACACTGACTATTCTGTATCAACTCTCTGAACTGAAAGGGAAAACAAGCAGCATTTCAACCCAAACAGATCAAACACAGGTGTAGCCGAACAACTGTACTCTACTACTGATCACTATTCCCCAGAATCACTGCCCCAAAACACTGAATCAGATACCCACAGATATAACTGATTCTCACAAATACCGATACTGGTGCCCTCGGGCCTGATACTCAAACTTTGCAAACTGATATGTGCGTTCCTGTAGAGATACACTCTAAAAGCACATAACAAGTAAGAGAAAGCCAAAACACCCTTATGTTGGGGTAGGGTTTCCCTGTCCTATTTTGTCAGGAGCTAGGGTTTCACTACGCACACAGCGGCTTCACACAACCTAAAATCGGGTAAGCCACCTGTCCTAGTTTGGAAGGGTCACTATGGATTCCGATATGCACTAGGTCGAATGGTCAAAAAATGGTGCCCCGGTAAAACCGGGGTTTGCGTTCCCATACTGGCAGAGCCCGCAACCGGTCAGCCTTATGGCACGCTCCGTGAAGCGAGCCTCCGACAAACCGCTCAGGAATAGCAGATGGCCAACACGGTGTCCTAGGCGCACCAATACACATGCAATGCAAAGAGACACATAAGCGAAATCAAAACAGGATATCACGAGTTCGAGTCAAGCTCTCTAAATCTCCAGCGGAGTCGCCAGAAACTGTGGACGCGCTCCGAGGGACTCATGCTACCACAGTTCGGACTCATTTTTGTCACGGTTCTGAATTTGAACCAAAGAGTCTAAATCTAGCAAATCGTTTTGAGAAAACAGATTTTTTGAAAAGAAGTGCCAAACATGGATTGCTTTGCCAGATACAGAGTCGTCACCTAAATATTTTTAATAAGGGAATTTAGGAAACCCTGACTCGGTGCCAAAGGCCACGTGTCCATCATCACCAAAGTTGCCTCGGCTCGGGAACTTGGGTACGATTGGAGAAGGTTAGCTATGAGCACCCCCTCTCGCCCAATCCGAAGATCGGCCTCTACTAACCGTGATATCTTGTTTTGAAAACATTACACGTTCTTATTCCGGTTATTAGCCTAGATTTACTATGTTATGCGCACAGCAAACAAGTATAGACTAGATCGCCTAATTTGGAATAAAGTATTGCATATTCGTTCGTTTGGAAAACGTTTTGATATTTTGCTACTCGCAAGTAGGCTAAAACACGGATTTCAATGAATTATCCCAATTCAAGCAATCTAACCTTCACCCACAGGCATTCAGGCAGTTACTCAAATAAACATCTAGCCACATGATAAGCATGTTATTATGTTTAACATTCACACTCATGCGAGATGCTAAAGCATAAAATACTTACAGTGTACTCCATGCCGTAACAGTAAACCAATTAGCAAACATGCGTGATCCTAGTTCATGTTAAAGTGGCTAATGCATCGCATACAAAATGTCACATAGAATAGGCTCGGCTAATCTAAGAATGACATGCGAAAATGCACAAGTAGCATGTATTCAAGTTAGATTTAAAATACTTATGCAGTTAGCATGATGCGCCGAGCCCGGTGCATGCAATACTGATGAACGGATGCACGCATGCATAGCATAAGGTATGCTAATTTAAATATGCCGTAATACTAACCATCAAAAGCAGGTAAGTAAAAGGGAAGAAAGACGTGGGGCTGGAAGACATACACACACGCACCCACACTTATTACAAATTTGCCCACGCTCGAAGGGACCGAAAGAATAATACAAATTAATTAACCTACAAGCTAATTAATTATTACGAAACCACCTAATTAATTGACAAATCAATTGAATATAATTAAGCAGTAAACAGCAGCCTCGGGAAGGGGGTCCACTACATGCACACTCGGCTCCGCTCAGAAGTCACTACCATGCACAAGATGCCTCTGCTTTGGCTGTTATCCTCCTCTGAAGACTGCACAAGTCCTAGGGTTGCTTCTCTGAGTGCTCTAGAACACCACCGGCAGAAGGGATTGGTCACCGGCCATGTATAATGGTCACCGGCCACAAAATACTCCATCGGCCAACAATGGATGGCCGGTCGGCACTGAAGATGGCCGGCCGGCCAATTCTCCCTGCAGAAACTGGTTTGACAGCAGCAGAGGACAAAGCAAATCATGGCAATGTATTTCAAGCAATGTATGCACTAATCACATCCCCTATCATGTTTATAACTCAAACGGATATGGGTCTCGATTTTCGGACCACCAATCACGTATTTCTATGCATGATGGCCCAAGGAATCAAGGGTGCATTTTGATATTGGAATGCAATGCACATAAGCAAATAAAGGGGCTCAACCTCTATCACAAGCATTTCAAGAGGCCAAGCATGCATGCTAATGCAATGCAACTTAGGCATAGAAGCTAAGTATGCAACATAGAAATGCAAAGAAGCATACAAAGCATACAATGGTCATGCAAGATATGCAAGGCATGAGACAATGCAACCAACAAGTACGCAAGGCACAATGTGGGTATTCAAGCATGCAAGCAAACATGTGACTTCATTCAATCATGCAACTTCAATCATGCAACAACACACAAATATGCAACAACATACAAGGTGAGTATGAAACAACATGCAAAGGGGTGGACTTAAACTAACATGGATAGCTCGCAAGCATGCCAAAATCAGTGGTCAATGCTATGGAAGTGATGTCCAAAACACACACACATGCATGCAAATATGGTCCAAGTACTCAAGGCAAGTTAAGGATGTACTGAACTACCCTTAACAAAACCAAACATGGCATAAATTGAATGACCAAAATCAGAGGTTTAGGATGTTGAAACAAAACTAAAACACAATGACATGGCGTCCTAGGAGGCCTAAACATGATGGCATGCATGGAGGCCTAAACATGGAGCATGAGATGATAACCGTATAGAGCATTAAAGGGACATCGAATGCAAGCATATAAGCACATCATGAGGTCTGAAATAACATACCAAGTGATTCCAAACCACTGAAACAAAGCAAGGATGGCATGCTAGAGGGGCCAAAGCTTAAGGCATACAAGAGGGATTGCATGGTAGCTATACAAAGCAAGACATGAATGACTCAAATGACCTAAAAAAGTCCCTTAGCACATCAAAATATGCATATAAGCTTCACAAAGCTCAGCCAAAATACATGAGCATGGTAGTCTAAATGCTATGCATATATTGAGGCAAATCATGGCATTACAAGGCATGTATGCTAAGCAAGCATGGTGTACCAAAACCAACATAACACAATGCTATATTATGACATAATAAGCATAAAAAACAGTCAAGGCATGTTCAACACACATTTAAACTAGATGCTCCCTCAAGAGGCAAAAAAAGGCCCTTTTCAAGGACAACAAGGAGAGGGGGTGGCCCTCTCCTTCCTAGGACCTCAAGGCACCATCCTTACCTCTGAAATCTCTCAAGATTTCAGTAGTGAGGAGGCCCAAACACAATGGTCCCGGAGCTCAACCAAAATGGCACAAAAATGGAGCCTTAGAAGGCTTAAGAGGGGTCAAACAACCCCAAAGCTTAAAGCAACCTTAACCAACTATTTAGAGCACTTAAAAATAGAACTTTTCTATGTTATATGTTAATCTCAAAAACAGATGCAAGATAGGCTAAAAAGCTTTGCAAAAATGGGGTAAAAAGGGACAAAAGCCTTACCCTTGTAGACCCTCTTCACAAACAATGTTCCAGCAGCTCTTTTGGTTCCAAACCAGTCCAAAAGCTTCAAGGAAAGACCTCTGGCACCTTAGTAACCAAGAAAATGTGTGATGGTGGGTGTTTGTGCACAAAAATGAGACTAAACACACACTAAACACAAGAGAGAGAGATATAGAGATAGAAGAGATACAAACCCTAACCCTAAAGCTCAAACTCTGGAAAAAATGTTGTCTAAAATTGTCTAACCCCTTTACAAGAGAGAAGAAGCTCCTTCTTATAGACAATTAGTCTTGTAAAGCTTCCAAAGGAAGCTAACAAGAGGGAAATCCCTCCATACACGTGTATAGAGAGGGTGAAAGTGCATGCCAGCTGCACAAAAATATCTGCAAAAGCAGATGCACAGTAGTCGGCCGGCCAAAAATGTAATTGACCAAAAAAATATAGCCGGCCGGCCATCTATAGTGCCGGTCGGCCAAACATTTGGCCGGTGGCAACAAAACACAGCCGGTGGCCTCAAGCCATGACCGGTGGAGTGTGGGGATGGCCCACAAGCCATTCCCTGCCCCTCCAAGGCAAAGCGCAAGTGTTTGGTGCAAAACCAGACACAAAACAGTCAAGTCGAGAGATCCTGAAGCAAGGCACATAGCCGAGACCTTCGGGAACTCAAGACGAACACAAACATGGATGATCACCGAGTGTTCAAACGGTGACGTCCAAGTCTGGAGGACAGTCAAAAATGGGGTGTCTACACCCATACATCACTATGAATTAAAGACAATGGTTTATTTGTAGTAGAATTAGACAGCTTAAAAGGAAGTCGATGACTTTTAGCCATACTACAATGGATACAAGAAGAAATAGCAAGCTTTGTTTTAGTAGAAAGAATGGACAAATGTTGCTTTAAAGCAGTAAACTTCAGTTGAGAAGGATGACCCAATCTCTTGTGCCAAATATTCTCATAAGCACGTACAGCGGTGGATGTCAAAAAAGCATGTGAAGATGAAAGATGATTAGGCATAGTAGCAGAATGCTGAGAAGAGGGCAATAGATGTGGAAAATGACACAAGCCATTAGCATTATAGCCCTTGTGTAAAATGGCCTTCATGTGCTTGTCCTGAACCACAAAGGAAGAAGCATCAAAAGTAATGGTGCAATTGTTATCTTTTATGAGTTGATAGACAGAAAGAATATTAGAAGAGATAGGAGCATGAAGAATTTTATTAAGCTTGAAAGAAAAATGAGGAGTAGGAAGAAGACCTTTACCTGTGTGATGAATAGGGAGAGAATTACCGTTTCACAAGCGATGTATGATCGGGACCAAGATATGGGATCGAGACATGTTGAGATTAGAGAGATCATGAGTGATGTGATCAGTGGCAGCAGAATCCAAATACCAAGGGGAAACATCAGAAGAATTTTGAGATAGAGAAAGAGTAGAGACAACATAGGCTCTTGGAGAGGACTATGAAGATGAATGTTGAAGCAAATTCTGATGCAAATTCTGATTCTGGTTTTGTGAATTCTGCAGCTGATGCAAGTTTTGATGAAAATTGGCATCCAGACGATGCCAGCAGTCCATAGTTGTATGATTTCCTTTACCACAAATTTGACAGACTAGTTGTGAGGATGAATAGGTCGTCCTCCCTCAACCACGATACTGTCTTCCTCTTCCACGAAAGTTACCTCGAAAATTGCCTCTATTATTTCGAAAAGAGAATCTGCCTCGTGATGCAGAAGAACTGCTATCTGAACTTCGCATAGAAGCATAAGCAACTGAATTATTGTCTAGAGATTGCAATTTTCTTTGCTTAGAGTCTATATGCAGAGACTCAGAACATAGGAGAGAGGTTAATTCTTCCATGGAAATAGGCTCAACTCGAGCACGAATAGTGGTTTTGAGTGCATCAAACTCATCAGGTGGACCATTCAGAGTAAGTAATACTAAATCTTCTTCATCAACAGATGATCCAGCTAGATCCAACTGATCAGCAAGATCTTCGATCTGATGCAAATACTCTTCAATAGACTTGGACTCTTTTGTCAAATGATTTAAATGATTTTTCATCTGATGAATGTGAGATCTTGACAGTGTGGTAAAACGTTTGCAGAGTGCAGTCCATACCTCAAAGCTGTGTTACAGATGAATAACAGAAGAAAAAATTGTAGAGATAAGTGTTGCAATGATGCAACTTAGGAGATGAGTGTCAATTTTGTTCCAATTGACTCGATCAAGATTCAAGACTTCAAGACCAGTAGAGTCGTCCTTGATCATCAATGGTGGACATGGAACTAATCCACTTACAAAATCTAAGAAGTCAATAGCATACAAGATATTCCGAAACTAGCTTCGCCATATAAGAAAGTTAGTTGCATCAAGTTTGACTGTGATGAATGAATTTAGATTGGAGATAAGAAGATTGAGATTGCAAGTAAAGAGGTAGATGAAGATGAAGATGAGGAAGCCATTGATATGCTCGTTAGAGCTCAGAGAGGCTCTGATACCATGAAGAATTATTGAAGATCTCTTTTTCATTAAAATGAATATGAAGATACACTTGTGTATTTATACAGAAACTGATAACTACCTAACTAACTCCATCTAATACGAGAATCCAATAACACAGTTATACAATTACACAGTTATACAATGACATTTAACACGTGCTAAATCTATCTCTTGAGTGTATGAGTTGAGCCAAGAGCAGCTAGAGCTACTGCTGATGTGATTGAGCCAAGAGCAGCTGGAGCTGCTGATGTGGCTGGAGCTACTACTGATGATATAGCTTGAGCTGCTACTGATGTGTTATGCTTATCATATTTTTTATCTTATAAAATCTTAATATTAAAGATTTTAAACTAAACCACCCCCTCTCCCTCCCCCCCCCCTCCAACCCAAAGAACAACCTAACTTTTCACCACTACAACATATAAGAGTTTTAGAGATCAAATATTTTGGTCTGCTCTACTCAGCTGAGGTCTGCTATGGGTCAAGTTCTATTTTGCTGGTATGCTTTGTTCAGCTGTCTGAGAACTCAAGAATGAGTGTTATGTGTAAAGAGGAAAAGCCAGATTTTGCAGAATTGACTGAGCTGGTGAAGGCATGCTAGTGTGTTTAGTTGAGAGTTAATTTAGTTGGTAAAGGTATGCTTCTGCTGTTGAGAGTTAATTTAGTTGGTGAAGGTATGCTGTTACTAGATGTTACAGAGTTGTTGCTAGATTGCTGCTGCTGTGAGAGAATAGACTGATATGCAATGCTGCTGTTTTTTTTGTTCTGTTTTTGTTCTTTAGTGTCAAATTTGCAATGCTGGTGTCTACTTGTTTTTGAGTTTGAGTTTATCTTGTCTCTTTGGTTGGTTGCTCACCAATTTTGGGGATGCTAGCAAATGTTAGGATGAGCTTCTTGGTGCCAATGTAGTTGGAATGATTTAACCCATCATGATACTTTTGCTCTTGCTTCTCTTTATTAATGTTTGTTGTTTTTGTACCTTATACTTTGCTCTTACATTAATAAAGTTTTTTCTTTGCTGATCAAAAAAAAAAGTTTTGGTCTATAAAAGTGAAAATTTTGTTGTAAAAGACATTTAGAGACCAATTTTCATCATCATGAGGATAATCGCTAAAAGGTTATCCCAAAAAGTAAAAAATAAGACTTTTAGCGATAAAATTTTGAAAATGTCACTAATAAATAAACTTTTAGGGGTAAAATAATTTGGTTTCAAAATGATTTATTTTTTGAGACAAAAAATTTCGTCCCAAAAGGATAATAATTCATCACTAATGTCCAATTTTTGCTAAAAATATAATAACGATACTTTTCGCAACAAAATTTTTTAGTCCCTAAAAAATAATTTTATCCCTAACTTTTAGTCTCTAAAATCTTAATTTTTATATCGCACCTTTTTTAAAGCTATAAATAAATATGCCAATTGGCTAACTTAAAAAAAACGATGCTTTGGAACTAATAGTCAACCATATAGTAATAATATGTATATATATGAAATAAATTATTAATGCTACACCTAAATATCTTTCTCATTTTCTGGTTAGTCTTTTGCCTTGCTGTCAATAGAAGAAAATTGATGCCAATTTTGTACCAAATCACCGAGAATTTTCTCATTTCTCTACAGTGAGTTCTAATACTTGTGAATTATTGAGGTTGTGTTTTGGATCAAGAATTCAACAACAAAATTGTAGCGGTTAAAAAAAAATGAATAAAATATAAGTTGGTTTTTTATATAATTTTTTTCTTGCACAATATATACGCTTTTTAAAAATTTTAATTCATATCACAATCTAACTAAATTCAACAAAGGAATTTCTAGATTTTTTACCCAACATTATGTCACATGAGTGGAAAAATTATTTGAAAAAGATATCGCATCAATAGAGGCAAATATATTGACTGAGATTTTCATTAATCGTAGCATTATTGTACAAATATGTACAAAAATTAATGTGTATTTCAATTTCATTCTAAATTTATTTTTAGCACACCCAAATTAAATTTAGGCCTCTCATTAATTTTTCAAATGTTGTGATTATCAAATTTACTTACTATTTGATGTGTTAGAACTACATTACCAATACATGAATAATATGTAAGTTTTTATGCACATTAATGCACTTATGACACATCAAAATAATAAATGAATTTGATACAAAAATTTAATCATATTAACGGTGCATGGATCCTCTGTCTCCAAATAATTCTATCCCCCTATCCTAATTTACTCACATCTATTGGATCATATGAGAATCTCATGATGTGAAAATCTTAAGACATATCACTATAAAAAAATTAAGGTTTTATAGACTAAAATTTAGGGACAAATATTTTTGAAGAACCAAATATTTTTTGCTGTGAAAAGTATCGTTATTATGCTTTTAGCAACGACAATTATCATTAGTGATGAATTATTATCCTTTTGAAACAAAATTTTTTGTCTTTAAAAATAAATCATTTTGAGACCAAATTATTTTATTCCTAAAAGTCTATTTATTAGTGACATTTTTAAAATTTTGTTGCTAAAAGCCTTATTTTTGACTTTTCAGGACGATCTTTTAGCGACTATTCTTATGATGATAGAAATTGGTTCCAAAATGTCTTTTACAACAAAATTTTCACTTTTAGAGACTAAAATATTTGATTTCTAAAATTCTTTTTTACTGTAATGTATCTAATAATTATAAGTAAATTGAGATAAGGAGACAGAATAATTTAGGGAGAGAGAATCCTTGCACATATTAACATTACTCATTAACAAGTTTAGAATTTATTAGGTTTGGTTAATTTGATTGGTATAGTGGACTGAAAGGTTTGACAATGTGCAAGGCCATATTCTATACACTTTCCGTATATCAATTTTGTACGGAATCCAGAATTTTTATTATTATGTATTTGGTAATTTTTGAAAATGTTTCACACGTCTAATTGTCTTTGAAAAAATAACATAACATAATGAATCCCATTATTTAATTTTACATCAATAAAATTAAAAAGTCAGTCTAATATACACACTTAAGGAAAAGTGCATATGATATGCAATACTATTCTGAATATTATTAGATTATGAGCAACAAATTGAGACATTACATGTAGTAATAAATTGTTAATTTTCAGTGATACTTTAAAAATTTTGTCACAAAAAATGTTACTAATTATAAGTTTTAGTGATAGTTTAAAAAAATCATTACAAAAAAAAAATGTCATTAATCTTCAAATTTCAAAGATAGTTTGAAAAATTGATCACAGAAAAATATCACTAATTGTAAGTTTTAATAACAATTTATAAAAATTGTAACAAAAAAAACACTAATTATTAATTTTTAGCGGCATGAAAAAAATAGTTACAAAAAATTATTTTTAGTAACAATTTTAGTAAGACTTATTTTCAATAAGATTTGATGAAAATTAAATTCAACTATTAATACATATTGATAGTTTATCCTTAATTAATGCAATTATGCACACTTGCTCGTTTTGTCATGCATAGGAGGTCATCATATGCATGCATATACTTATCTTTAAAAGGAAACAATGGATTTCTGAATATTCTTTAATGTCCCGGCCATTCACGCAACATGAGAGTTGAATTTTGTTTACATATTTCTTTTTTCCAGTAATTTTTTTTATTATTAATAAAATCAAATATAAAAAATATATGAATTATATCAATAAAGAAAAAAAAATGTAAAGAGTATCACGATATAATCTTAAAATCTCAATTAAATTAGCACCAAAAAACATATACAATTATTTACTAGCACAAGTCACAACTCACAAGCCAAAAAAAAGAACAGCAAACACAAAATAACACCAAGACAACACATGAATCAATAGCAGCAGCCCAACTTCAACAGAGCCAGCGGAACCAGCTGTCCGCCTCATCCACCCGCGGAAAGCTTACAATGCATGAATGTGCCCACTTGACCAACCGTACGATGGCATTGTTGACTTCTTCGTATAGGTGTTAGAATCACCACATCTATGTACTATATTTTATATATCATTTTGTGTTAAAATTATATTAGTTTAATTATATTTGTTATTAATTTAATAATGATATTTGATATGTTAGATGAATGTGCAAAATAAGTTTGTTGACACATTTGGAAGTAAGAGTTTTCTTAGGTGTGCAACCCACAAAAGGTGTAAGTGGGTTGCACACCATGTGCCACTTACACAAAAGGTGTAAGTGTAAGGTGTAAGTGTAAGTGTAAGTGTAAGGTGTAAGTGTAAGGTGTAAGGTGTAAGTGAGTTGCACACCATGTGCCACTTACACAAAAGGTGTAAGGTGTAAGGTATAAAAGGTGTAAGTATAAGGTGTATGTGTAAAGAATAAGGTGTAAGGTGTAAGTTGCACACCATAACTAAACCCTTGGAAGTATGTGAACAAAATATATAATTTGATTGGTTAAAAAAAATGTAAACCTCACATTCAAAGAGTGTATTAATTTTTTAAAAAAAATTATAAAATTTGTTATTTTAAACTAAGTAAAACTTATATTCTGTTTATACATTTTGACAAGTGCGAATAAAATTGTCAAATATTATTTGAGACAGTAGGGGCAGCCGCCTCAACCGTCACATTTTTAACATGTTTTCAAATATTTTAAAGTCCTTTGATTTGTGGATGCTCCCCTTTGATTTGTAGATGTATCATTACGATCTCGAAATAATTAATTCTAACCAAAGGGATTTTTTCAAAATTCGTAATAAAATTATTACATATTAATAAAACAATTTATGATTTTAATTATTAATTTTTATAATATTTACTATTTTTTTTTTTCTAATATCACTGAAATGTAGTTTCCCTCCAAAAAAAGACCGACATAAATTATTATTTTTACTTTCTCATTTTTCACTTCTAGAAATTTTCTTAAATGTTTTTTTCATCCAAATACAGGACAAGGGGTACTTGTGGCAAAGCAGGGGCTTCTATGCATTTTGTTGGGCTCACTCATGGCCACATTTGTTGTCCTCTCAACAGTTAGTTTTGTAAAATTCATTGAATAAATTATTCATGCAACAAAATAAACTAATAAGATATAATTTAGTTTTACAATCACATTTTCTATTCATCTTTTCATATTTTAAAGACTAATATGATCTGATATATGGTTATTGATTTTTATTTAACTTAAATTTTTTATAGGAATAATTTATTTAAAATATCGTATAAAATAAATTCTTGAGATTATAAAAATAATCTCGAGATCGTCCGCAACAGCTTCTAGTATGACAATAGGTACAACTGGTATCCGAACTTTATTTTATAACATAGAGAAATGTTGTGATTATCAAATTTACTTTGGTATAATGAATCTTGACATCCACATATTGTACCAACACTTGAATGGCATAAGTGTCATCCATTGCATTAATCTAATTATAATATATCATATGAAAAACAAATTTGATAAAAAAATTTTAGTCATCTTAATGTTACTCATTATCAACTTTGTAATTTATGAAACCCCTATGATAGGGAAGAAATAAACTCAATACAACAAAATCCTTTTAATAGAAAAGAAATAATCAATATTTGTTTTTGGCAAAAATTGACAAGAGTATATAAGAGTAGCTAGTTGAGCTAGTATAATTGGTTGCACCTAACTTTATTTGATGATCTCCTACTAATGCTTTACAATATTTATTTTGCGACATTTATAGCGATCCTGGGTTTTCCCCTTTATGTACAGTATTCTGGACTTAGGTTTCACGGTTAAGTATTGTTGCGTTTGTTTCATTTTCGTCCTTTAATTCCTTATATTTGAATTTTAGGATGTGTTGGGCAGGTTTGTATCAGGTTGGATGAGCTTTGGTCTCTATTCTTGTTGCCCAGATTTTTGATGATCCACTCGAGCGGGTCCTTTTGCGCTCGGGCGGAGTTTACATCCTTTCATCATTTTGTGCGTTTGCAAAAATACTGCAGGTGTGTTTTTCACGCTCGAGCAGATTTACTTACGCTCGAGCGGGTATCTGACGCTCGAACGGGTGTTCAAAGTCTGTAAAAGTACTGGAGGAGTGTAATCTACGCTCGAGCGGGTTAAGTTTTTTGTGTTTGACGCTCGAGCATCCTATTCTCTGCTCGAGTAGGTCATACGTATATCAGATCGTAGCTGGGTCATTTTAAATCACTTTTTTAACCTTTTCTCTCTCTCTAACTTTTCAAAACCCTAATTTCAGCAGCCTCTCTCTCTACGCTCTCTCTCTCTCTCTCTAAGAATCCATCTAGTTTTAAAGTGTTTCTACCTTGGTTCCTTTGTATAAAAGATAGAGTTTGGTGTGGGCTTCACTTTGATCCGAAAATCTTTTGGTTTGAAGCATCTTGAGTTTTCTCCATCTTCTCTATTTGGTCTCTCCATTTGAGGTAGGAATAATTACTCATATTTATAGTTTTTGACATAAACTTGTAGTTATTTTGATGTAATATTGAAGTTGCGTAATTTCGGGGGTTAGGGTTTCAATATATATATAAAGAATGGTTTTGCTCTTTTGACTCATACATGTATATTTCGGGTCTCAAGATGAGGTTATTGATGTTTAATGAAAATATTTGAACCTTTAGGTCAATGTTGAAAAAAGAAGGAGGAAAGCCCTAATTTGTTGTTATGAATTAATTTGTACAATTAATTTGGAAAGTTATGAAAATAATGAAATTGAGGAGTTATGAGAATGAATGGTGGAGTTGGATAAGTTAATCACTCACCTTTGGAAATATTGATAATTTATCTGTTGATGCATTTATTATCTGTTTAGAAATAATTGCTTAAGCTATCGGTGGAGGATAGTCTTGATTGTTGTAGACACTGTATGTTGATGAGGGAAAACTGAAACTAATCACGTTGAATATGTCATTGAATATGACGGTTGGAATAATACATCGAATATGTGTATTGATTGATCATTGTATATGATAAGTGTTTATATGCATTGTATTGTGTGGGAGGAGATAGGGGATGTACTCCACGGTTTGGGAGGAGATAGGGGATGGACTCCATTGATACAGCAAATATGTGTATCTATTGTGAAGTATGGAAGTATTTTAATATGACATTGATACAGCGAATATGTATATCTATTGTAAAGTATGGAAGTGTTTTGATATGAGTTATTATCTCATTAAAAAAGGAAGTGCTTTAATATGAGTCATAGTCTGTAGACACCCCATTTTGACTGGCCCTATGACTTGGGCGCTTTCTTTTGATTACCCGATGATGACAATTAGAATGTGTTTCTCACAGAATTCTCAGTAAAAGAGATGGAATTTGAACTTTAATCTCAACCTTCACCATTATGGCCAAATTATTTTAAAATACTGAATATTTCATTAATTTAATATTTTTGTAATTTTTCATAATTTTATGTGTTTGTTCATATTTTTGGTGTATTTTATATAAAAGAAAATAATAAAACAAATTATCTTATGTGTTTAAAATTATTATATTATATGTTTAGTATTTTATATAAAAATATATTAGTATATTATATGTTTAGTATTTTGGTATAAATTATATATTTTAGATATTTTATATATATATATATATTATATTATAAAAAATATATAATAATAAAACAAAACTTTGATGTCGGCATGCCAACATATTTGTTAAACTTTGCATATATATATATATATATTATATTATTATTATTACTATTCCATTTGCCTGCAATGATTCTGTAGGAGTTTAAGGGGGGAATTTTGGGAGAGGCTCAGCATTCTGGATTCAGAGGGAAAAGTGAGAGAAAGGCTCAGCAGAAGGAAAAAAAAAAAAAAAAGAGAGAAGAGGGGAGAGAAAGAGTCTGAAGAGAAAAAAAAAAGAGAGGAGGGAAAATAAAATATTTTCTTTGATATATTTTTATTTTCATTTCATCAATACATCATTCAAAAAACAACCGCTAAAGTTGTAATTCCAAATTTTGGACTGAGAATTGAGAACACATTCCACAGACTTGAGAGTAATCAAAAGAAAGTTTGTGACTCAAAAGGTGAGTTTTCGCAAATTTTCATTTAATTTAAAAATGTGATATAATTTGTTTAAATACTTCATTTATTTCTTTTCATAACTTTTTTTTTTTTTTTATCGCTTTAATGGGATGACTGCACCACCCACATATCTGCTGTAATTTAAATATCGTATATAAATTGTTGTAATTTATTATTTTAAATAATTAACCTCCGGTAGTGAATAGTAACCCCAACGATGAATAGTAACTCCGGCGGTGAATAGTACCTCTGGCTATTAATTTTGCTCGCTTTCTGTAGCTTAATTTCAGCATTATTATATGCTATTTAGGGAGCTGTTTAATTTATTTCAATGATTTATGTTTTAAATATCAAGTTTGTTTGTACTAACCAATTAATCAATTTCGCATAATCATCTCTGCAACCTCCCTCCATTCTTTGCTTATTTCGATTAAAAAGTTGTGAAAAATTAAGATTGTAATTCAAGTATAAGAAAGGAACTCTTCCATACTTAATGGTTTAATCTCTTCGGAGGTTTATTATCAAAAGTATAAAACACTCTATGCTTAGTGGTTTAATCTCTTTGGAGATTCACTATCAACGGCATAAAAACATTTTATGCTTAAGAGATTCATTACTAAAAGTATAAAACGCTCTATGCTTAATGGTTTAATTTCTTTGGAGATTCACTATCAACGGCATAAAACATTTTATACTTAAGAGATTCATTACCAAAAGTAAACAACGTTCTATGCTTACTGATTTAATCTCTTAGGGGATTTACTACCAAAAGCAAAAAACGTTCTATACTTAAACGGTTTAAATTCTTTGGAGGTTCACTACCCCAAATGTATACATGTTCTTATACTAAAGCACAATCTTTTATTTTTCATTTCTCTTTATCCATCGATTGTGTTTACTTTTAAGGACTAATTAACCCTTGGAAATCACCAAGGAAAATGTCATTATCACTTATTATCAAGTTTGGATTTCAAGTCATTATCACTCAAGTTTGGGTTTTTCTAAGTCATTATTACTCTTTTGAGTTTGACTAGTCCTTGTTGCACATCTTGAGTTTGACTTGGAATCCCTTATCGCTTGTAAATAAGTTTGACTTTTCCTTTGTAATTTCTCCCGAAGAAAATTTTCTCGGGTTAAGTTGATGCTTGTTTCTCTTTATTGCATTTTGGACTTAGTGGACGTAAATATCACTTTTGCACAAACAGGAGAAAAGATAAAGAAATGGACAGGTAATAAAAAAGGCTAATAAAATTGGTTAAAGTTGGATTACAATCGACATAAAGAACCAATATGATTAATTGAATAATTCGGTCGGACGTTATACCGAATTTATTGTGTCAAGGCTTTCCTTACATCAATTATTATAATAAATTAGACAGCCCCCTTTCATTTATTATTCATTCGGCTTTGTAATAATTATTTGTTCGGACACTTGGACATTCGGACCCTCCTGCGTGAGGGCGCATTAGTTCATTCGGACCCTCCTGCGCGAGGGCAGACAAATTTGTAATAATGTGTATGTCTTCCAACCCCACGTCTTTCTCTCTTTTATTTACCAGCTTATGATGGTTAGATTAGGGACATCATGTTTAATTTAGCATACTCATGTTTACATCCACTTGTATTGCATGCACTGAGGCTCGGTTCATCATTCGAATTCACATTGTCGTTTCAATACTTCTCTGAATACATGCTTAGACCGCATGCGAGCAAATCATTTCACATGCCATATTAGTAGCCGAGCCTAGTAATTGCATATCACATGTGTTGCATTGTCACATTGTATAGTTAGGAATCATGCATATTTTCTAACTTTCACTACTAGAAAATAGGGCTTTTGAGTCGGCAGCGTGCCGTCGCAAATAGCGTATTTGCCGACACAAAAACTTTTTGCGACGGCGTTTCAACGGCAACTCAAGGGACGAAAATGGTGGGGTCGCAGATTTGACCCAAAGTCACCGCACTAAGTCCACTTCACCACCAGACCTCTTTCAAATATTAAATGAGATATATATTATTTATAGTATATACACTCAATATTAATATAAAAGTATATGTATAAATAAATATATTTATTAAATATAATCAAATAAATATATATATCTTGGCTATAAATTTTTTTTTTTTTTTTGCTACGGCATCAATTGCCGACACAAAAAGGTCTAATTTTTTACGTCGGCACAAATTTGCCGATGCAAAAGGTCTATGCCGACTCAAAAGGTCTATCTTTTGCGTTGGTAAATTCAAACGACTCAAATAATGCTATCAAATATTAATTTTTGTGTCGGCCAACAGTGCCGACGCTAAAGGTTTGGTATTTGAGTCGGTAACTCTGTGCCGTCTCAAAAAGACTACCTTTTGCGACGGTAAAATTTGCCGACTCAAAAAACCGACTCAAAATGCCCTTTCTTTAGTAGTGTTTGTTTTGTAGCTTGTTCGTGGGACGTCAGTAAATATGTGAGTTGTTATGTTTTAACATCCCGCCTGTACATAATTTTCTTATTATATTTAGCATCCTACAATGAGGCTAATTGCTTAAATGATAAATTGTTTGAATGCCTGTGGATGAAGGCTTGTTGCTTAAATTGGAATGATTCAACGAACATATGTTTTAAGCCCACTTTGTTAAGTGGCAAATTACACCCAACTGAGGTGGCAAATTCAAACCCTTTTCGAGAAACAAACATGAAATTGAATTGTTCCAATTTGAGCAAACTAGTCTATACCTTATATGCTTCACATAATAAATTTTAGGATTTATTAAATAATCAAAATAAGAACATATATTGTACATAAAAACCACATCATGATTAGTAGAGGCCGATCTTTGATCGGGTGAGTGGGGTGTTCAATTATTGACCTTCCCCTCTCATACCTAAGTTCCTAAACCAAGACACTTTGGTAACGACGGACTAATGGCCTTTGGCACGAGTCATGGGTTTCCTAAATTTTCCAAAATAAATATTTAGGTGGCGACTCTGATATCTAGCAAAACAGTCCATTTTTGACATTTGATTCAAATATCGATTTTCCAAACGAATTTGCCGGATTTGGACTCTTTTTGTGTTTTCCACTGTTTCACATTGCACTTGTGAAATCAGAATCAGAACCAACACACAAATGGAGTCCGAACTGTAAGGGCTATTTCATTCTTCCGAAAGGGAGCGCGAAAAGCCGAGCTACGTAGTCTCAGTAAATTATTAGCCAGGTTCTGAGCCATGTTATGAAGTGAAAATTTGATAAGTAAAGGAAAGTGGAATGAAATATGGACATATCTGTCATGGAATCGGATTGTGTTGTACGTTGGTTTGTATGAGTTAAACATTTATCAAATGCTAATGTTTTAGTTATTGCTCATATTATGTTTAGCATATCTCTACTGGGCGTTGGCTCACCCTATATGGGACATCATTTTCAGGTGTAGGTGATATGCCACCTCCAAAGACGTAGCTTGGGAAGCTTAGAGGCGGAGAGATCTTTTTGTGATTATCTTTTTGTATTACATGTGTATCAAGCCAAGGGTTTATTTTTGTATAAAGAGTTAGAACTCTACTTTTGTTGGACCCAAGTGTTGACTTGGAAAGTTGTAAGCCTATAGGGCTGTAGACACCCCATTTTTGACCGTCCTCAAGACTTGGACATCACCACTTGAACACTCGGTGATCATCAATGTTTGTGTTCGTCTTGAGTTCCCGGAGGTCTTGGCTGCGCACCTTACCTCAGGATCTCTCGACTCGACTGTTTCGTGTCTGGTTTTGCACCAAACACTTGTGTTTTGCCTTAGAGGGGCAGGGAATGGCTTGTGGGCCATCCCCACACTCCACCAGCCATGGCTTGAGGCCACCGGCTGTGTTTTGTTGCCACCGGCCAAATATTTGGCCGGCCGGCACTATAGATGGCCGGCCGGCTATCTTTCTTTGGTTAATTGCATTTTTGGCCGGCCGACTACTGTGCATCTGCTTTTGCAGATATTTTTGTGCAGCTAGCATACGCTGTCACCCCCTCCATACACGTGTATGGAGGGATTGCCCTCTTGTTAGCTTCCTTTGGAAGCTTTACAAGACAAATTGTCTTTAAAAGAGAGGCTCTTCTCTCTTGTTCAAGGGTTAGACATTTTAGACAACATTTTCAGAGCTTGAGTTTTAGGGTTAGGGTTTACACATATCCTTTATCTCTATATCTCTCTCTTTCTTGTGTTTAGTGTGTGTTTAGTCCCATTTTTGTGCACAAACACCCACCATCACACCTTTTCTTAGGAGCTGAGGTCCTGGAGGGTTGTTTTGAAGTTTTGGAGCTGGTTTGGAGCTTGGAAAGGCAGTTGGACCACCATTTGTGAAGGAGGTCTTCAAGGGTAACAAACTTGCTCTTTTTACCCCTTTTTTGCAAAGCTTTTTAGCCTATCTTGCATATGTTTTTGAGCTTAGCATATAACATAGAAAAGTCTTTTTTTTGTCTGCTCTAAATAGTTTGTTAAGGGTGTTTTAAGCTTTGGGGTTTTTAGACCCCTCTTAAGGCTTGTTTGGCCTTTGTTTTGTGCCATTTTGGTTGAGCTCCGGGACCATTGTGTTTGGGCCTCCTCACCACTGAAATCTTGAGGGATTTCAGAAGTGAGGATGGTGCCTTGAGGTCCTAAGAAGGAGAGGGCCACCCTCTCTTCTTGTTGTCCTTGAAAAGGGCCATTTTTGCCTCTTAAAGGAGCACCATGTTTAGGTTCATGTTGGCCATGCCTTGACTGATTTTCATGCTTATTATGTCATAATATAGCATTGTGTTTAGTTGGTTTTGGTACATCATGCTTGCCTAGCATACATGCCTTGTAATGCCATGTTTAAGCCTTGACATGCTTTAGGTTTTTGACCCTTATTCTAGCATGATTTTGGCCAAGCTTTGTGAAGCTTTTGTGTTTTTTTTGGTATGCTTGAAGTCTATTTTGGGTTGCTTTGGTCGACCATGGCATGCTTTGTATAGCTACTTTACATTCCTTGTTAGCCTTAAGTTTTGGACCATGTTCCATGCTATGATTATCTTGTTCAATTGATTTGGTATCATCTTTGACATGATTTCGAGCTACCGTGCATACTAATTGTCCATGTTTACCTCCTTTTAAGTGTGATAAGAAGTTGTCCCTTTATGCTTAGGAATTGGACCATATTTGCATGCATGCGTGTGTGTGTTTTGGACCTCACTTCCATAGCATTTGCCACTGTTTTGGACCTAGTTTAGGGCTGTCCAGTTATTGTAAGTCCCTCTCTTAGCATGTGTTGCAAGCTTACCTTGTGTGTTGTCGCATGCTTGGTCCCATTTGTATGATGTTGCATGCCTTGCATACTTATATGTTTAGATTGCATCTTGCATACTTGTAGGTTGCATTGCTTCATGCCTTACATGCTTCTTTAGGTTGTGCGCCTAACATGCATTGCTTGCTTGCATTGTCCATGTTGCATACTAGTCGACATACTTAGGATTGCATTGCATTGGCATGCATGCTTTGCCTCATGAGTTGCTTGTGATAGAGGTCGAGCCCCTTTATTTGCTTATGTGCATTGCATTCCATATCAAGATGCACACTTGATTCTTTGGGCCATCATGTATGAAAATGCACGATTGGTGGTCTGAGAATCGAGGCCCATCCTCCTTTGAGTCATACACATGATAAGGGGTGTGGTTGGTGCATACATTTCTTGAAATGCATTGCCATGCTTTGTTTTGCCCTCTGTTGCTGTCAACACAGATTCTGCAGGAAGATTTGGCCGACCGACCATCTTGAGTGCTGACCGGCCATCCATTGTTGGCCGATGGATTATTTTGTGGCCGGTGACCATCATACATGGCCGGTGACCAATCCCTTTAGCCGGTGGTGTTCTACAGCACTCAAAGAAGCAACCTTGGGACTTGTGCAGTCTTCAGAAGAGGATAACAGCCAAAGCAGAGGCATCTTGTGCATGGCAGTGACTTCCAAGCGGAACCAAGCGCGCATGCATTGGACCCTCTTCCCAAGGCTACTGTTTACTATTTTCATCAGATTAGTTAATTTGTTAATTAATTAATTGATTTGTAATATTTAATTAGCTTGTTGGTTAATTAATTGTATTATTCTTTTGGCCTCTCCGAGCGAGGGTAAATTTGTAATAAGTGTGGGTGCGTGTGTGCATGTCTTCCAACCCCCACTTCTTTCTCCCTTTTACTTACCTGCTTTTGATGGTTAGTATTAGGACATGTTTAATTTACCATACCTCATGCTATGCATGCGTGCATCATTCATCAGTATTGCATGCACCAAGCTCGACGCATCATGCTAATTGCGTAAGTATTTCAAATCTAACTTGAGTACATGCTACTTGTGCATTTTCATATGCTATGTTTAGGATAGCCGAGCCTGTCTAGATTGTATCTTTGCGTGTGTTGCATTAGCCAGTTTAAACATGGACTTGGGTCATGCATGATTGCTAACATGTTCTTGTTTTGGCGCGGAGTACTAGGTGAGCTTTTTATGCTTTAGCATCCCACATGAGTGTGAATGTTAACATGATAGCATGATTACCATGAGGCTAGATGCTTATTTGATTAACTGCCTGAATGCCTGTGGGTGCAGGTTGGATTGTTTGAGTTGGAACAACTCGTTGAAATCCGTATTTTAGCCTACTTGCGAGTAGCAAATTCCAAAGCATTTTCCAAACAAACGGATATGCAATGCTTTGTTCCAAATTAGGCGATCTAGTCTATACTTTTGTGTTGTGCGCATCCCATAGTAAGTCTAGCTAATTAACTGGAATAAGAACACATAACGTTTTCAAAATAGGATATCATGGTTAGTAGAGGCCGATCTTCGGATCGGGCGAGAGGGGGTGCTCATAGCTGACCTTCCCCAATCGTACCCAAGTTCCCGAGCCGAGACAACTTTGGTGATGACGGACACGTGGCCTTTGGCACCGAGTCAGGGTTTCCTAAATTCCCCTATGAAAAATATTTAGGTGGCGACTCTGTATCTGGCAAAGCAGTCCATGTTTAGCACTTCTTTCAAAATCTATTTTTTTCTCAAACGCGATTTGGATTTGGACTCTTTGGTTCAAATTAAGAATCAGAATATTAAATTGAGTCCGAATCGTAGTGAGGCCCACAAGGGTGCATCTACAGTTCTGGCATCATTGGGGAGTTAGAGAGCTTGACTCGAACTCGTGATATCTTGTTTTGATTTCACTTATATGTCTCTTTGCATTGCATGTGCATTGGTGCACCTAGGACACCGTGATGGCCATCTGCTATTCTGGCGGTTGTCGGAGGCTTGACTTTGTCAAAGCATGCCATAAGGCTGACCGGTTGCGGGCTCTACCAGTATGGGAACACAAACCCCGGTTTTGCCGGGGCACCCTTTTCGACCATTCAACCTAGTGCATATCGAAATCTATAGTGACCATTCCAAACTAGGACAGGTTGCTTACCCGATGTAAGGTTGTTTGAAACCGCTGCGTGCGTAGTGAAACCCTAGCTCCTGACAAAATAGGACAGGGAAACCCTACCCCAACATAGGGGTGCTTTGGCTCTCTTTTACATGCTATGTGCTTTTAGAGTGTATCTCTACAGGAACGTACATATCAGTATGCAAGTTTGAGTATCAGGGCCCGAGGGCACCAGTGTCAGTATTTGTGGGAATCAGTTATAGCTGTGGATATCCGATTCTGTGTTTTGAGACAGTGATTTTGGGAAACAGTGATCAGTGGTAGAGTACATCTATTCGACTACACCTGCGTTTGATCCGTTTGGGCTGAAATGCTGCTTGTTTTTCCTTTCAAGGTTCAGAGAGTTGATCCAGAATAGTCGATGTTCCCCCTTGCTGAGGCAAGACAACTATCTAATCCGTCAATCACCGCTCAGAACAGTGGACTTATGATGACGCAGAATTCGGAAGAGATCGTGGTTATGGCAACCGCATTAGATCAAGGAATCACTCTGCAAAGTGAGGCCAATGTTGATGTACCGCATCCACCCAGGTCGCCCCGATCTGGGAACCCCAGTTGTACCAGGCTCGTGAGCCCACCACATTTGAGTTGATGGGGATGATAGGTGACCTCTAGAGGTCCGTGGCGGATCTCGTCTACGGAATGTTGGCTTTGCCACCAACCGTATCATATGCCGGAAGCTTTGTACCCCAGGAGCTCCCATTATTGGGATGGATTGTGATCGAACTCAGCCAACCTGAGGTGGTCTCAAGTTACAGCAATGATATGCCAACATCAACCCAAACCCTCGATCAAGTTGAGGCCAGAGGTAAAGACAAAGTGAAAGCAGATGTCGATCCCATTGAACACTGCTGTGAGCAGTCGAGGCTTTGAAAGCTGGAGGGATGAGTAAACAGTAGGTATTCACAGTCCTGACCAAGACTGTGGATGATGTTTTCCCCGCTCCAACTAAAGGCAGTACCAGCCAATCAGAAAACCGGGATAAACCTCGTCATGCCAGAACAGTTCCTTCCGCTCTCAACCTTACACTCGGGAAAGATCAGAAAGCCAAGGCAGTGCCTGCCGACCCTTTCGCTAGTGCGTCTAGCAAGAATTCTCAGCCTTCAAAGTACCTGCCCCGAGGGCGCAGGGTCTTTCATGCTCTCTACATGCCTCTGTCCAAGGCACTCCAGATCCTAGCCGAAAGAGGGCACCTTAAACCCTTGGAGCCTCGGCCTCTCCCGAAGAATCTCCGTCCCATACATGATGCTACTTTGTACTGTGCGTACCACCAGTAAACAGGACATGCTACCGATAATTGTTTCCGCCTCCGTCATAAGGTGCAAGATTTGATCGACAACGAGGTTATCCTCCCGCCCACCTCAGCCAAGTCCGTTACTACCCAGCTATTGGACTTTGAGGATACTGATACTGCGAGTATGTAATCAGGAAGTGAACCACCTGCGGGCGGTGCCTGGTGTATTTTTGGATATGGCGTCTGGCACGCATTTTTGAGCATCTGCGACTGCTAGTTTTGTAAATTCTGGCTTGGGTATCGAGTCAGTCTTTTGTTTTGTTTTGAGTCTGTCTCATTGTCTTGAGTCAGTCCTTTTTGCTTAAGGGTCTGTCTTGTTGTAGCAAGTCGGTCCTCTTGTATAGAATACCAGGTGATTCTGGGGTTGTTGCCTCGAACATCGTTTTGTCTTGTAATTACCCTTTTGCTTTCTTTTTGAGTCTGTCCCTGCTGAGGAGCCAGTTGCAACCAAAAAATTTGAATGAAACAGCTGCGGCTATCATGTTTCCGTGCTTATTACTATTTTGGGCTGGTTGTGCCAGAGGATTTGAATGGGACAACAGTACATTCCACCTACTCTCTTGTGCCCTGAAAATCATTGTAATGACCTAAGTTTTGTTTTTAAAACCTTTTTGAACACTGTGGTGATAAAAACGAAGAGGAAGGAATTCCTCGGGTTTTACAAAACTTTGATCAATTTGAGAGAAAGATAGGTGCGCTAAGCCTTTAACGAATGAAATCATGCTTGTTAGCGTGAGTACTGAGAAGGAACCTGGTGTGATCCAGACTGGTTCCACACTATCTTCAGCGCGAGCAATTTGTCGTTTTCGTAAAAATTTTCAAAAACAATGTTTTGCACAGTCTTGTGAAGACCTGTGTGGAATCGCTCTCAAGATTGTGCAGCCTAAGTTCGCTCTCAGCCTCAAGATTCAATCCATCTATTTTCAAGCCTTGAACCCATTCAGAATGTTCAACGGTCAACCATCAAGAGAGGCATGTGCAGTCAGATTTGAAGCAGCCCTCGAACAAGAGGCACCAAAATCAGATCAAGAAGGTTGGATTTCACCGCAAGAAGCTCGTGAAGCAACCGTGATGAATCCGTCTACAAATCAATACAACAGCCACTCTCCTGGATACAAAGGGCTTCAATCTCAAAACCATTTGGCATGGACTTGTTACACTTTTACCCTTTGAGAGGCTCACTGGGCCGAAAACCCGGAAGGGCAACCCAGGCAAAAGTTAGAGCAAGGAAAAATATATACAAAAAAAGAAAAAAAAAAGAAAAGAAAAGAAAAAAAAGAAACGTACAAAAAATGCAAAAAATACAAAAGCAAAAAAAATATATGCAAAAAAAAAAAAGGAAAAGAGAAAAGAAGAAAAAGAAGAGAAAAGAAGCTCGCAAGGTCGAAAACCCGCATCGGGCGCCTTGGCAAAAGTTAGAGCCTAAAAAAAAAAAGTGAAGGTTAAAATACCCGAGTGTACCTTAACCAGAACTACGTAAGGCTTGATTCCCATGTTTGGGATACGTAGGCAACTTTATCCTGAAGTCCAGCCCCCAACGATTTCATAGTGTCTCAGTCCATGTAATGGTTTTGATCACCTTTGCCTCCTCTAGATCCGATCGTTCGGTTGTGACAACCAGAACCACGCAGTCAACTTCCTGTTGAAGTCCAGCCCCCAACATCTTCAAAGTGACTGTGTCCATATATTGGTCCTGACCATCATCGTCTTCTCTGTGTCTGAGAATTCGTTTGCAATCATCACCGATGAGGACTGGTTTTCAGCATGTTGCGGCATCATCCAAACAAGGGGCAACTTTCCGTTTCCATGAGTTGCTATGAGTCACCGTTTAAACCAAGGGCAACTTTCCGTTACCATGCAGCCCTTTCAAGCAAGGGGCAATTTTCCATTGCCTCTGATCCAGGGTTGCACATCTCGAGGGTAGGTTCCGTGCTCGTTGAGCATTGACCATTTGCAAAAATAGTTTTTGAAAATTTTTACTGAGGTTGACTATTTTCTCGAAAACTATTTCATTTTCCAAAACTAGACCATAGTTTCGACCCAAAAAAGGAAAATTTTCAGTGCTCGTAGTTTAACTCGCATGATTTTGAAATCAAAAATCGAACAAGCATGTTAATCTAACTCTCATTTTGGTCAAAATTGTTTTAGTAGAAAGCCAAAACAAAAAAATGGTCAAAGTGATGAACTAGGGGCACAGTCGAGTCAGGTGTTCTGTCTTTTCCCCGTCATCAACATACTTGCTAGAAGGGCACCCTATTCGCTGGAAAAGGGCATCACTGAAGCTATCAGTAAAAGGCTGAAAGCTCTCAATATCCTCCAAACAACGAGGTATTAAGCCAAGTGCGAAGCACAAATCGGAATGGATCAAGATACACCATTCCTCGTCTGGAACATCGACTAGACGTCACCGGAAGAAATAGCCGCGAATCAATAGTGTTGGGCGTGAACCCACAATTTCCTATTCATCTATCAATCACCCTGGGGAGGGATGGAAAATGAGAGAATAAAGAATAGAGAGGTGTCAGTTGAGAGAAAAGTGAGAAAAAGGTTGTGAGAGAAAAACCGAGTCTGAGGGCCGAGTGATGTAAGAGTCACAAATCAGAAGGGGTGGGAAACATACCCAGAGGAACTGGCTCCCTGAGATCTGAGGTCTTTCGTTTTTGTAAACATGTCTGTGTGTCGTGTCTTCTGTCTTGTTTAGCCCAACTCTTGTTTTGGGTCTTTTTGTTCATGTTGCATTGCATGTTTGCATGATCAAGTCATATTGCATATTTGCATGCTTGTGTTGCATTGCATTTTCACATATTCCATGTTACATAGCATTATGCATGCCATGTTATGTGTTGCATTGTGTTTGGAATAGGTGTTAGTCCAAACACGGGAAACGAGGGGCATTTCATACTTAAAGTGATGAAACGTGCATCAATTCTCGGTCACCGATGCTCTTGATCATACATGATAGAGTTTTAGGCCTTATGTGTTTATGTGTGCATTCATTTTCATATTGAATTGTACAACTTTGCCTCTCAGCTATCATGCATCGAGATGCGTGATTGGTGACCCGAGAGTCGAGAACCACACTCCCTTGAGCTTATGAAATGTTAGGGAGAGTAGTTGTGCACACATATCTTGCAAATACATTGCCATGTCCTTTCTTGCTCTCTGTTGCAGCAAATTGGTGAAGTGCAGCAACAACTGGTCGGCCAGCCAGAAAAACTAGCTAGCCAACCACTTTTTCTGGTTTCCAGAAGCAAAAAGTGGTCAGTAGGTGGCTGCAAACACCAACAACTGGTCGGCCACCCTCCCACAGGTCCCCAAGATGATTTAGAAGCTATCTGGAGCTTGGTGTAAGGTTCTAAGAACAGTTGCAAACAGAGGCAAATTGGGACATCACAACGGATTTCCAAACGAGGCGACCGGGCATCCATGCACTTTTCTCCCTCTGAGGACATTATTTTACTGCTTTACTTAGCTAATTTGCTTAGCTAGTTTATGCTTTGGATTCTGTATTTAAATAGTTAATGCGTTTAGCTGCTTAATTGTTTTGTAATAGTTAGTTAACTAGGATTAGTTAATTAGCTTCATTGTGATGTAATAATTAGTTTAATTAGCTTAGATTAGCTAGTTAGCTCCTTATTCGGTCCCTCCGTCGAGAGGGCCAATTGTTGTAATAAGTGTGCATGTGTGTGATGCATGTCTTCCAACCCCATTTCTTTCTCCCTTTTACTTAACCGCTTATGATGGTTAGTTTTAGGGCATATTTCATTTTGCACAGCTTATGCTATGCATGCGTGCATCATTCATCTGTCTTGCATGCACCGGGCTCAGCTCATCATGCTAACTGCATTGTATTTCAATTCCTATTTGAATACATGTACCAAGTTGCATTTCATATGCCATCTTAGAATAGTCGAGCCTATTTTAATTGCATTTTGCATGTGTTGTATTAGCCATCTTAACATGAACTAGGATAATGCATGATTTCTAACTAGTTCTTTGTTTTGGCTCGGATTACACCATGAGTGTTTACGCTTTAACATACTGCATGTGTGTTAATGTTGCCATGAAAGCATGCTTGCCATGAGGCTAACTGTTTATTTGATATAACTGCTTGAATGCCTGTGGGTGAAGGTTGGATTGCTTGAATTGGAACAATTCATCAAAATTCGCGATTTAGCCTACTTGCGAGTAGCAAACTTCAAACCATTTTCAAACGAATATGCAATGTTTTGTTCCAAATGAGGCGATCTAGTCTATACTTGTATGCTGTGCGCATCACGTAGTAAGATTAGCTAATTAACCAGAATAAGAGCACATATGTTTTCAAAAACAAAATATCATGCTTAGTACAGGGCGATCTTTGATCGGGCGAGCAGGGGTGCTCATTGCATGACCTTCCCTTCTCGTACCCAAGTTCCCGAGCCAAGGCAACTTTGGTAATGAGACACATGGCCTTAGGCACAAGTCGGGGTTTCCTAAATCCCCCAATAAAATATTTAGGTGGCGACTACGTATCTAGCAAAGATCCATGTTTGGCACTTCTTTATAAAAATTAGTTTTCCAAAACGATTTGCTGGATTTGGACTCTTTGGTGATTTATTAGTCTTACATTGCACTTTGTGAGATCGGATTAAGAATCGTGATATTGAGTCCAAACTGTAGTAGCTAGAGAACAAGAAGGGATTTCGCGCCATCGCAAGCGCGGAGCTCGAGGAGTTTTCGGGGCACATCTACACTAGGGCAGACGAGTGCCAGGGACCAGTGGTGTCCTTTACTAAAGATGACCTAGAGATGGTGCAGCATCCACACAACGATGCCTTGGTGGTATCCCTCCAAATTGGAGAATGCTAGGTAAAGCAAATTCTAATCGACCAGGGTAGCTCTTGTGACATCATGTATGTCAGATGTTACAAGAAGCTTGGCCTGCACCAAGATAATTTGGAACAATCCAATGGTCCAATGGTGGGGTTTAACAGAACGCCGATGTGGCCCCTAGGAGCAGTGAGTTTGGAGGTGCAAGCTGGCACTAAGAAGGTAAAAACTGAGTTCACAATAATTGACACACCCTCCTCTTACAATGCTGTCTTGGGAAAGCTATGGCTACATGCAATAGGGGATGTTCCCTCAATATTGCACCAACTGTTGTGATTCCCAATAGAGCATGGAATTGAGGAGGTTAGATGTGATCAAATGCGGAAAACAATTGCCCCATGGCAAAGAATGAAATCCACTTGCAACTTATGAGAAACAAAAGCGAGAGATTGAAGATAAGGACATGGAGGTCCTTGAGGACGTCGGCAAGGAACCAATCGGGAAAAGTGAGGAAGCGAAGAAGATCTTAGTCCAGCAAGGGGATGAAGAACGTTTATTCCTCAGCAGCTCAAGCTTAGCCGAGGAAAAGGAAAGGGAATTAGAGGCATTCTTGAGAGCACACCTTAAGGTGTTTGCTTGGATACCATACGAGATGTCTGGCATTGACCCCGAGGTCACTTACCATAAACTGAATGTGGACAGGTCGGCTAAACCTGTCATCCAACGAGTAAGAAGGTCGACGTTGATACATGTTGAGGCAGTAGAAGAGGAAATGGATAAACTTCTGGAGGCCAGAGCCATTCGAGAGATAAATTACCCAACATGGTTATCAAACACAGTGGTTGTGAAGAAAAAGAATGAGAAGTGGAGGGTCTGCGTGGAATTCACCAGCTTGAACAAGGCTTGTCCCAAAGACAGTTTCTCACTACCCAAGATTGACCAAATGGTGGATGCCACTTCAGGGCATGGAAGGATGAGCTTCTTGGACGCTTATAGAGGGTATCATCAAATAACCATGTACCCCCCAGATGAGGAGAAGACTGCATTTATCACCCTAAAGGGCTGTATTGTTAAAGAGTGATGCCTTTTAGGTTGAAAAATGTAGGAGCAACTTACCAAAGATTGGTGACTAAGGTGTTTAGGCATCTAATAGGCAAATCAGTGGAGGTATACATTAATGACATGGTCGTGAAGATCAAGGAACCTGAAGATCATCTGGTTGACTTGAAGACAGTCTTTGACATCCTAAAGACATTTCTTCCGACTCAATGCATCAAAGTCGCATTTGGAGTTGGATCGGAAAATTCCTAGGATACTTGGTCCCCAAAAGGGCATTGAGGCAAGCGGATCAAATCAAGGCCATTTTGGATTTAGAGAGCCCAGCGTTGGCAAAGCAAGTGTAGATGTTGACTAGAAGAGTTGACCCTAAACAAATTCATAAGCAGAAGTTCTGATAAATGCAAACCTTTCTTCAGTCTAGTAAAGAAAGCCACAGATTTCTTATGGACAGAGGAGTGCGAAGTCGCCTTGGCCGACTTGAAGAAGTACTTGACCACAGCTCCAGTTCTCTCAAATCCAGTACCTGGAGAAGAGCTGTTCTTATACTTGGTGGTCTCAAAGCATACAGTTAGTGCAGTAATAATTAGGGAGGATAAAGGAGAACAGATGGCAGTTTACTACGTAAGTAAAAGCCTAGCAGATGTAGAGACCAGGTATCTACCTTTGGAAAAGCTAACACTAGCTTTGGTAATGGCCTCCAAGAAGCTGAATCATTACCTTCAAGCCCAAAAGATTGTGGTGTTAACTGAGCACCCTCTGAAGTCCCTATTGCAGCAAGGGGATTTGATAGGCAGAATAGCTAGATGAACAGTGCTGTTAGGGGAATAAGACCTAGAATTGCACCCGAATAACAATCAAAGGCCAAGTGTTGGTAGAGTTCACACCAGTACCATCATACATCAAGCTCTATTGGTAGGGTACACGATGCCCGGAGAACAAGAAGAAACCCAGTTAGGGATAGCCAAATAGAGGAAAGAAAAGAAACTCGGGCCTGCAGATATTTCGTCGGTGACTCATTTCATTTGTTTGTTGATGGAAGTTCAAACCGATAAGACGCGGGGGCAGGTGTAATACTAGTATCACTAGAAGGAAGATATTGGAACAATCCATTCATTTAGGGTTTAAGGCCTCAAACAACGAAGCAAAATATGAAGCACTAATCGTAGGATTAAAATTGATAGCAACAATGGAAGCCGATGAGGTAATGGTTTTCTGTGACTCCCAGGTTATCGTCAACCAGGCAACAGGTGAATATGCAGCCTGAGATGAAAGGATGATGGCCTATGTAAAGAAGGTGGGCAGATTGATGGCATTGTTTCAAAATTGCCAACTACAACAAGTCAGCCGAGATGACAACAACCATACCGATGCCTTGGCTAACCTGGCTAGTGCAATGAAACCAGGAGAGGCAAGAACAATAATGGTTGACTATTTGCTAGGACCAAGTGTAGAACCACTAAACACAGAGCATGAAACAATGTGTGTGGAGATGGGACCAAGCTGGATGGATGCAATAATAGTATTCCTTAAAGAGAAGCGCGGATAATCATAAAGAAGCACACAAGATCAGTTGAAGTCGGCAAGATTGATCGGCGGTAGAGGGCATCTCTGAAGATCTTTCTTGGTCCCTTGAGGTATGTGCATCCTTCACAAATTGAAGACTTCTTGTATGAGATACATGAAGGAGTGCGTGGAAACCACTGCGGGCAGTCACTTGCTCATAGGGCCATTACTCAGGGATCTTGGTGGCCTATATCTGAAAGATGTTGAAGCCTATGTCGAGAGTGTAAGAAGTGTCGAGGTTTGCACCTTTGATACACCAACGGACCGAATCTGAACCCGATGTCAAATATCTTGGCCATTTGCCCAATAGGGCATGGATCTTGTTGGACAACTGCCTCAAGCAACTGGACAAAGGAAGTTCCTGCTAGTGGCAACAGATTACTTCACCAAATGGGTTGAAGCTGAACCTCTTGCAAATATTCGGGATATTGATGTAAAGAACTTCATATGGAAGAATATCATCACCAGATTTGCGGTCCCAAGGGCAATAATAGCAAGCGATGGAACACAGTTTGACAGTAAGCTAATCAAGAGCTTTTATGCAAAGTACATGATCAAGAATTACTATTCCACCCCAAGTTTTTCTCAAAGTAATGGACAAGCAGAAGCATCCAACAAAGTTACCTTTGATGGGATTAAGAAGAGGCTGGAAGCAGCAAGGGAAAAGTGGGTGGATGAGTTGCCTAGTGTACTGTGGACATATCGGACTATGCCAAGAAAATCAACTGGGGAATCTCCATTTGCCATAGCTTATGGCCCAGAGGCAATAATTCCACTGGAGGTCAGCATCCTAGGGATCAAAACCCAAGGAGTAGAGAATGGAACTAATGATACATTTTTAGCCCAAGATCTGGACTTATTGGAAGAAAGAATGGAGAAAGTAGTAATTGAGCTAGGGGTATACGGTGAGCTTGCCAAGGCTTACAACAAAAGGTCAACTCACAAGAGTTTCAAGTTAGGGACCTTGTCACGAGAAAAGTCATCGGCAACAAGAATGATCCCAAGGAGAGCAAGCTTGACCCAAATTGGAAAGGACCTTATGGAATCATCTAGGTCTGGGTAATGGGGCATATCGGCTTGAAAACGTGAAGGCAAAGAGTTGCCAAGACCTTAGAATACTTGCAAATTGAAGTTTTTCTATCATTAAGATTTCCTTTTGTTTTTAAGTTTTTGTGTTATTAGCAAGTAATTAATAAAATTTTAGCTCGATTTTTATTTCAAACTTGTGTAAAGGATGGACTAGTCATTTAGCAATGTTTCTAATCGAAACATGACGAATAACTTAGACTTATTATATGGCGAGTTGAATTACACTTGCATATATGAGTTGAACTAAGTTGGCGATATTTGATTGAAACATGATGAATAACTTAGACTTATTATATGGCGAGTTAAATTATACTTGCATATAATATAGTTGAACTAAGTTAGCGATGTTTCGATTGAAACATGATGAATAACTTAGACTTATTATATGGCGAGTTGCATTATACTTGCATATAATCAAGTTGAACTACGTTGAATTAATCTAGATTTGCTATGTCAGAGTGAAAACTTTGAATGACACTAAATACATATCAGAGACCGAGGTTGATAACCTCGACCAATCTCTATTTCAATCTGATCCCGACGACAAGACCATGGATACATACTTAATGCGAACATAAGTGAAACTTAAGTTCACATTAGGAGGCAGAGAGTCGGAGAATAATGCTTGGAAGTTGGAATTTATAAGCTAAAGTTGGTTTAACACTTGTTGAAATTTTAAGAAAAATTTACAAGTTGAAGTTAAGCTAGGAGTCATGTTGAAAGGAAATTGGTTTAACACTTGTTAAAATTTTAAGAAAAATTTAGAAGTTGAAGTTAAACCAAGGTTATGTTAAAAGAAAGTTAGTTTAACACTTGTTGAAATTTTAAGAAAAATTTACAATTTGAAGTTAAGCCGAGGTCATGTTGAAAGGAAATTGGTTTAACACTTGTTGAAATTTTAAGCAAAATTTACAAGTTGAAGTTAAACCAAGGTTATGTTAAAAGAAAGTTGGTTTAAACACTTGTTGAAATTTTAAAGAAAATTTACAAATTGAAGTTAAGCCAAGGTTATGTCAAAAGAAGTATTTATGTACTTGCCGAGATCACCATGGAAGACAGAAGTCTTGATAGCTGAAAGTAAAGTGGCATGGTTTAGATAAACACTTGAGAAAACTTTCTTACAATGATTTTCAAGTACCAAGACAAGGCCAAGATAAACATTCAGCAGAAATATCCGAAGTATGTTAATCTGAGGAGATTATCTGACTAAAAGGCATCAACTGAAGACATGCAAAATATTCTAAGTATGGAATCACACAAGGCAAAGAAGGAAAGACAAACATACAAACATTTGAAAGAAAAAGTTGAACTTGCATTCAAAGATGGAAAATGGCACTTTGGCCTACAAAGGGATTACTTGTTCAGATTACAAAGGTGGCACGTTGGCCAAATTAAAGCTAACATTGTTTCAAAAGTAAGAAAAAAGTACAAGGTACAAGAAATAAAGAAAAGCATCAAAATGGACTACTCGGTGCCAACAGTTGGTTGTGTCCCAGCCTTAGAAGACAATTGTGAGCCCTTCTCGGCAGCCTTCTTAGCCTCAAGCTCAACGTTGATCTCTCGTAGAGTCTAATCGATGCTCTTTTCGGCGATTGGCACCTCAGAGGATATCTTCTGGGATGAGCCACCTTTAGAGACTTCACCCTCCTCATCCTCAATCAAGTCTAAGACTTACTCATTCAGAGTTGGGGACTTGGCCCCAGCATCATCAGCATTCTCAGACTTTCCGACCTCAGCTTCCTCCTTGGACTCAGCCTCGTCCTCGGATTGGCTTGGAGTAGAGAGGAATGGCAGGACGAGTTGGCTTTCGTCTTTAAGAGGAGAATCTCGGGGACGGCCAACTCCTTGAGCGACCATCCAACCAAGGGTATAGCCCTTGTTGCATGCTTACTGACTTGTTTCATGTAGTCTTCTTTGGCGTCGGCGCCTCCTCGATACGCCTTCTCATCCGCCGCTTTGATCTCGGCTTCTTTGTAGCCAAGCGGCGGAGCTTGGCTTGGGCCTTGGCGGTCTTTGCTTTGGCCTCTTTTTCTCGGCCGAGGACCTTAGCAATAGCCTTAGCAGCTCTGCCCTTTCCTCGACCTCGTCTTGAGCCTTCTTTGCGCATTGGCCGATCTATTAAAGTCTTCATCTTGGCCTCGGCCTTATTGCAGTTTTTGACAAGCTTCTGACCTCCTTGGTCTTGTTGACCCACTCCTTCTTGATGTCAAAAGCTTGCATTGGGAAGAAGTGGGCGTGCTAGATCGCCTAGAAGAAATGGATAAAAGCGAAAGTTAGTAAAAATTCTCTAAGTATGGAAGCGAGAGGATGAAAAGTACCAAGTTTTAGGGGCTTACTTGAGCAGTGCTACAACATCGAGCGAAGTTTTCATATTATTTGGCATAGGCGTTGGGTTTGAGGTCTTTTGGGAGGAGCAGGGCAGTAGAGAGGGCAATACCGACTTCGATGTCAGTCGCGCTGTCGCCAGCTCTGACTGGCTTGTCCTTGATAGTGATTGGAGGGTCCTAGGGGGCATCAAGTTTCAATAACCCCGAGGTCGTGGTTAATTTTGACCTTGGCTTCTTTGACCAAGTGGATTTAGAGGGAGAAGCCTCTGTTGGTTGAGATTGCGAGGGTGAAGATTGTACGGTGACGATGTTGGGGATGTCGGCCAAGAGGTCTTCGACAACATCCTTCTTGCGCCCCATCTCGTTGGAGGTCGCAGCGACTGTAACCTTTGTGCCGAAATGAATCACTGGAAGTGCAGTTGGGGGGTTGGCTGGAACATATGAGGACGCCTCAACACTTCGGCGTCTTTGACTTTGAGTCCTTCCTGTCGGTGCAAAAAGTAAAGCTCGATGTCGAAATTGTCGCTGAGAGGGTGGAATCAGTTGTGGAGCTGAAGTAGATGGCTGCTCTGCTGGATCAGAGGTTAATCCCTGATCTGGCCGAGGTGAAGAGGTTGTTGCGGGAGTTGTAGCAGAAGGAGGGAACTTGCTCTTTTGGGGACATCGGGCAAAGTCGATCTATAGGTTGGGATGAAATTGAAGCGAGGAGCCTTGCGTTGGTTAACGAGCAAGTCAATGACTTTTGAAGTCCTTCTTTGGGGTAGAAGTTTTTGCGAAAGTCCTTGAGTTGAGGAAGAGCCGCAAAGACAAAAGCGAATGGGCGTTAGCACATACAAAAATATCAAAGTAAGAAAGACTTGAAAGCAAGTAAAGGTGACACTTGGCTCTTACCATCTCCCTCTCTAAAAACTGTTAGACAGGGATAGAGGTGAAGGTCATCATCTAGTTGAAACTCCCAGTTGCCCGAGACGATGAAGTAATCGTCTCCAGCACCCTTGTTGGAGTCAGGGAGGTCGTCAACAAGTTTGTCTTCTGTGGACCTCGGCTTAAGGTAATAGACATAATCCTTTTCCGACACGTGGCCAAGGTGGCACCGAAGTGCCAACTAAGGTGCCACGTGTCCTTGACTTGATGCTGAGGTAATCTCGGCTAGGTCAAGGTTATCTGCGGAAATACAGGAATCTGAGATGAGTGGATAAGTTACAGGAGTCCTAGAATGAGGGAGGACTTCAGCCTGGATAAGGAAAAAGCTTTTGGGGAGTTTATCTTTATCTATTTGAGAGTCCTAGATAGGCATTGAGCCAGAGTCCATTGAAGATAGGCTTCTACAGGGATGGGGTCAGTACTGGTTATAAAGGTAAGGCACCCTCGTGGATCTAAGGTACACTTTTTGTATTCTAAATAGTAAGTAAAGCACTTTTGCTATTTTTGAGAGATAACTGACTTGATCGTCGGAGTGCCCCTAAGTGAACGAACCACCGCTAGAGTCCTTTTCTTTCTGTGATAGGTCATTTGGGCACAATCTATTCTGCTAGTGTTCTCCAGCTGAGTACCTGTTTGGTAGTGTGGTCAGAAAACAGCATACAAAGAAACCATACATTACATATAGGAATACATCAATAAGGATGAGAAAGAAAAAAGGAGAAAAAGGAAAACCAAGCATAATGTTGGTGAGAAACCAACACTAACTCATACGACCAAAAACACTTATTGCCACCACCCAAAACTAGCTTAATTGCCACATATTGTACCAACACTTGAATGGCATGAGGAGTAATACATTGCATTAATCTAATTATTATATATCATATGAGAAATAAATTTGATAAAAAAAAATTTAGTCATTTGTTTTTTAGGTAAAAAATTTAGTCATTTTAATGTTACTCATTACCAAGTTTATAATTTATGAAACCCTTATGATAAGGAAAAACAAACTCAATACAACAAAAATATCCAATCTTTTACTTTGGCAAGAATTGGCCTCCTAATCCCCAATTAAGAATAAATAAGAGTGGCTAACTGAGCTAGTATAATTGGTTGCACATAAGGTTATTTGATGATCTTCTAGTAATGCTTGACAATATTGATTTTGTGGCATTTAACTAATTGTTTCAAAAAATAATATAAAAATAATTAATCTCACAATTTAAATCAATAAAAATTAAATTGAGATGCTACATGTATTTATTTTAAAAACACTAAATATTTTTTTTCATTTGCATATCTGCATAATTTAATTTTTAAAATTATTCTGCCATTGAAAACACCAGACCTTTTAAAACTTTTTATAAGGGGAAAGGAGTATAAATAAAGTAATCTAATGAAGTTTTTATTTTTATTTTTATTATTATTAACTTATTTGTATTTTGTTTCTTTACTTTTTGTGTGTAATTAATATAATTATTACGACGCGGAAAATAGTCAAGTCAGACCACTCTTTTGATAATTAAATAGTCTAATTGGATTAATTAATGCAATTTGATAAGAACTCTATTTTATCATTATTCTTAAAAAATGTAGGTGTACGGAATTGGTGTTGATTATTTATTTGCCACTAATTTTGTGCAGTAGCAAACCTAGTTCAGTTTTTTAAAGTAACTAGTGGTTGGGACCTGCATTGCATGTGACATCTGATTTTTCGTTAATTACTAGTATTATAATTATGTGTGTCTCTTAAATTAATATGTGAGCCTATTTTGAAAAGTATGTTAAAAGTTGACTTTTTGGCTTATTTTTATTTTTTATTTTTGAAAAAAAAATGCGCAAAAAGTAGAGAGATGATGTGATCCAAAAAAAACCAAAAAGTCAATAAGTTGGTTTTTTAACCAAATAGCCAAAAGAGTATGGCAACTTTATGAGTAAATTGATCTATATCTAAAATACAACTAAATAATAAATAAATACATACTCAGCTAAAGAATTTAAATGATAACATAGTGATTTGATCCATGATGGACAATTGTAAATATTATATATATCAGTATAGAAGTAGACATAGGAAATAAGAAAGAGTAGTTGCTTTTTGTGTTTTCAATCATCATCAGTGTAAAAAAAAAATAAGAAGGCTTTATTTTTATTTTATTTTATTTTTATAAGAAGGGAGACGGATTGTTTATATTTATATAGGACTCTTGGAAGTAGATATATTATTTTTGAGTGTTCAACTCCTAAAAAATAAAACATGCACTAGACATAAATAGTGGCGGTTAAGGTGATGGCATGTGATCATCACAAGAAGTTGACGTCGAGGGGATAACAATAGAAATGGTTGGAAGATCAAGTGGAATTGAAGGCCCTAGAGATGGGGACGAAGGACAGGGAGGCTAGATACTAGTGGTCAAGCAAAGAGGTAGCCAAATGCATCCTAATTCACGGCTTGAAAATTGAAGAGCATCTCTGTTTACATTATTTGTGGATAACTTGCCTGAATCTATAGCATCTAGAAAGTTGCACGATCTATTCAACAAGTTTGGTGTGGTGAAGGATGTATTCATACCTGTAGACACTCCATTTTTGACCGTCCTTAAGACTTGGATATGCTTGCAGGTACATCCAATGGCAAGTTTGATTACTCGTCGAGTACTCGACTTTCGCGACGGAATGCTCTAGGTTTGATCCTTCCAAGACCCTGTGTCCATCTGTAGACACCCCATTTTTGACCGACCTTAAGACTCAGGCGTCATCAATTGAGCGCTCGGTGATTGTGCATGTTGTGCTTGTTTCGAGGTTTCAGAGTTTTGGCTGAGAGCCTTGCCTCCAGGCCTCTGAACTCTTTGCACTTTGGCTCGGTTGCTGCCAAGAACCTTGTTTCTCTTCCCTGGAGGGAGGGAGTGGTCTTGTAGACCACCTCTTCGTGGTCGTAGACCACTTTTCCCGTTTGGAGACCAGTTTTCGGTTTGTGGAGCCTTCGGTCACGCGCCTTGACTCGGGACCGCTTAACGTTCCCCGTTTGGCGTAGTTTTTGGACCACACCTTGTTGTCTCTACCTAGAGGGACACTGTAGTCCGGGAGACCACTTTTGTGATATCCTTGTTCCGTAATATGTTAATTGGTCCTTATTTTGAATATGATTATGTGTTTAATATGATTTTGTGTGCTATTATGTAAAAAAATATGTGGTTTTGAATTTCCATCTGTTCACCGTAGGAATATCTATTTGATTGTCTACTTTGGAAATTGAATTGAAGGCCCTATCGGCCACAGAAACCGAAATTGATGGCGCCATGGTGATTGGCATAATTTTTAGAGCCTACGGTGAAATTTAATTGAAAATTGATTCGGATCAAATTAATTAGATTAAAATGTTGGCATAGTGCTCAAATTATTTAAATATTGGTTATATTGGTTAGTGGACTTATACATAAAAGGCCATATACACTCAAGCTGTCTCTTTAATCAACTTGGCTGATTTAACTCTAAGAAAAGGGGGAAGGGTCGGCTTAGAGAGAGAGGGAGAGCTCACAATTGAAGTTTGATCTTGAAGGCTTGGAAATTTGAAGTCTAACTCAAGAATTAACCATAGATTGGGAAGATTAAGCCTCTAGGTAAGTGAATTCATGAGTTTAATGTTGTAAATTGTGAATTCAAGTTTGATTAATGGTCAAGAACACTAATTGGTTTAATTATAAGGAAATTGTGTTGTATTTATTGAATTTAAAGCCAATAAATGCATGCATGCAGGAAATTACTATGAATTTCCATATTTGAGCTCAATGTGTATGATCCATGTTGAATTTTTGGCTTAAGTCCATATATTTGATCACCTCTTCACCAATTAAGTTGAGGATATTGTGTATATTCCACATGCAAGTGCAAATCATGGAAGTATGAACCTTAAATGTTTGAATTTAGTGTGTTGGTGATGAGTTTGAATCAATTTGGGACATGCACATGTTTGATTCATGAAATTGAGCTTCATTGGGTTGTAATTTGGGGTTTATACCATGTTAGTACAAGTGTATTTGAAGTTTAAGCAATTGCATGCAAGAAATGTTGGATGGAATGTCAAGTTGAAGCTCAAGAACATAGCTGGAAAACCCAGAAATCTTGGTGTCCGCTCGAGCAGAAGCGCCACTCGGCGTGAAATACGGCTCGGCATTTTTTGCAGACATGACTCCTTTCGGCGGGAAGTTCACGCTTCGGCGGGAGCCATGTAGAGGCCTTCCGCTCGGCGTCGAGAATGCCTTTCGGCGTAATTTTGACATAGCCAATACTTTTGCAGGCCTCTTGGGTCCGCTCGAGCGGGGAAGTCCACGCTCGAGCAAGGACCCTGTTTTTTAAAATTTTGTTTATGCGTTCTATGTTTTGTTTCCGTCCTCTTTCACTTGTAAGTACTCTTAGGCATGCATTGAGCATTGTAATTGAGTTAAAGAGATAAGAATGAAGCCTAAAGAGGAAAATGTGAAGTTAGAACGGATTGAATTGTTTGTGACCATTTTTGTGTTCATGGAATGTGTAGGGTCGAGCTTCAGGGCGAACCAACCAACCGATCACTGTGAGTAATATCGATATTTGAAACTTGTCATTGTCCAATTGCTTATTTCCTTATAAGCCTTATGAGTTTGCCAGTTTGAATTATGGACAAATGTTTGATATGAATAAATGAATGGGCCAGAGGTCGCTTTGACAAGAATGAATGGGCCAAAGGCCGTTTTGACAAGAATGAACGGGCCAGAGGCCATTTTGACATGAGTGAATGGGCCAGAGGCCGTTTTGACATGAATGAATGGGCCGGAGGCCGTTTCGACATGAACGAATGAATGGGCCAAAGGCCAGTTTGTTTGGTACCGCAGTTACTTAACCTAAATTGTGTATATATATGTTAAATAGCAATAAATGAATTGGGCCTAAGGCCGTTTGGAGCATGTTGTTCTATACATCGTCTGTATAGCTTCTTTAATTGATATTATTCACTGGGCTATCGCTCACACTCATTCATGTGTTTGTACGTGAGCCAAGAGAAGTCCAAACCCAGCCCCAGTGAAGTCTGTGAGGAACAACAACAGTTTTGAAGAGTCAGCCCTTGCGTCTCACGCACGAGACCCGTCTTTGCCTTTTTGTCATTTTGTTTTATCTTGTCATATGGGCGAAGTCTTTGAACATGTGGTATATAATTTTATTCAGCTGACTTAGACCTATATGATCCTGTATGTACAGAGCTTTGTGTAGTACATATTTTGATGTGAGTTATTAATGTACATATGTATGGTTTGTTTGATGTGCCATGTAAGCATAGTTCTATGGACAAAGTTTTAAATTGCTTCCGTTTGGCCCCCATTAACTCTGTTAAAATACGTTTGGTTTGATTTGAAGCCGTAGGTAATCTCATGATTACTGGCTGTGGGAGCCGAATAAGCAGAGGAGCCAGCAGGAATGTATCCCGGAAGTCAGAGACTATTCGGCTCCGTACTAACCAATTAAGATTTCGAATGTATAGAAATTGCCGAATAGATGGGAAGATATATATTGGAATAAACAACAGGATAATAAGAAAAAAGTGGGCTCTGGACCCGAGGTCCAGAAAATGAGTATAAATGCAAGAGCTTCAGATTGAGGAAGGTATGTAAAAAAAAAAAACACTTCACTAAATTTAAAAAACAAGCTTTCTTGAGTAGAAGAACTGACTTGCCCATCGGAGTGCTAATCCCGGCACCCTCGACCGAAGTATTTGTCTTTGCAGGTGACTAGTTGAGTATCAAGAGCGTCTCCCAGGATCTGAAGAGTATTTCCAAAACCACTTCCCTGGCTGGCGTCGTGGGAATACTCAAATATATCCATGGAAGGCGTGACTCAAGATTCTCAGATAGCCACCAGCGATCGCACAAAGAATCGACCTCACTCCGGCAAACACGCTCGAGAAGGAAATCGTTGCTGCAAGACGTGCCTTGAATCTTGATTCACAAACCACTCCAGCACAGGAAACGATGCTATCCATCTTGGAACGGGCCAGAAAGACCAAGCACAGTCTAGACAACACCATCGGCTGAAAGCGGCGCCTTTTGCGATCTGGCCTCGGAAATAGCAAAGTCCAGACAAAAAGTGCGCCAGGTTTCTAAGTGACCCCCAAGGGCAGGCAATCTACGGTTTCGGGCCCGACAGCAAAACACCAACGCTCGTTGTTCTTCAGCCGATTACTTTGAGAAGTTGACACAAGACGAACGTCTCCAGCGGAGTGTTCTGCATGATAACATCCATATGATATCTGACCTACGAAAGCCCGACCATACCGCAATCCGGTCCCTACGGCCCTCGGACAACTCACGCCCGAGCGACCGAGAATCGTCAAGCATCACCTTCGACGATTCTAATTTGATCGGCGTAACACTCCCTCACATTGATCCGTTAGTTGTCACGCTACGCGTAAACCAGTTCACCGTCGAACGAGTTCTTATAGACCAGGGCAGCACTTTGGAGGTCATGTACTATAAAACCTTCGTCAAACTCGGGTTCACCGAATCAGATCTGACTTCGGCCCCTTATCCCTTATTCGGCTTCAATGCCAATCCAGAATACCCTCTGGGAAATATCAACCTACCCGTTTGAGCGGGTTCCAGAACGGTGGATGTAGAATTTCTGGTTGTCCGACTGCCATCGCCATACAATCTCATCATGGGGCGATCGTGGCTGCATACTTTGCAGGCCGTCCCCAGCACCTACCATCAATTGTTACGTTTCCCAACAGAACACGGCATTGAGCAGATCTGCGACTCCCAAAAATCGGCACAAGCATGTTACCTCCTGGCCGCCAAAACGCCAAAGGAGTTGCAGGTAAACTCCATTGAGGTACCTAATCGGGAAATCCGGGATGATGTCGGGCAGCAGCCAAGCGAAAAGGCCACAGAAGGTTTAGACCGAGTTGGCATCGATGGAAGCCCAAAAAAGTTCTTCATGATCGGCACCTCTTTAAACCAAGCCGATAGACAACAGCTGATCTCCTTTCTACTTGCCAACCTCGACGTCTTTGCGTGGACTCCGTACGAGATGCCAGGTATAGATCCATCCGTTTCACAGCACCACCTGAACGTCGACCCCACGTGCAAGCCCATCATTCAGAAAGGCCGTCGATGCGCCAACGAGCACCTTCTTTGCCGTCATAGAGAAAGTCGATAGACTGCTTGACGCCGGGGCAATTAGAGAAGTCACCTACCCCACGTGGCTCTCCAACACAGTGGTGGTGAAGAAGAAAAATGGAACTTGGCGAGTGTGCGTCGACTTCACGGATGTGAACAAAGCTTGCCCCAAAGACTGCTTTCCCTTACCTAGAATAGATTAACTCGTCGATGCCACGGCGCGCCATCAACGCATGAGTTTCCTCGATGCTTCAGAGGCTACCATCAGATCGCCATGCATCTAGATGACCAGGACAAAACTGCATTCCTCACCCCAAGAGGAACCTACTGATACAAAGTTATGCCATTTGAAATTTGAAGAATCGAGGGCAACTTACCAAAGGTAGGTCCTTGCCATGTTCAAGAACAACTCGGCCACACTATGGAAGTTTACATCGGCGATATGATGGTCAAGTCCAAAGAGGAGAAGGATCACATAGCCGATCTAGAAGGCGTTCGACATCTTAGCAGAAATCTGAGAATGGCCGAATGCCTCAAAGTGCGCGTTTGGGATCGGCTCCGGCAAATTCTTGGGTTATATCGTCAACCACCGTGGAATCGAAGCCAACCCGAGGCAAATCACAGCAATCTTGGAACTCGCTTCCCCCCAATCAGTGAAAGAAGTCCAAAAGTTGATGGGGATGGCCGCTGCACTCAATAGATTCATCAGTCGGTCAACAGACTGATGCAGACAATTCTTCCAGACGCTACGTCAAGGCAAAGCTTTTGAATGGTCCGCCGAATGCGAAGCGGCTTTCACTGGGCTCAAGACTTATCTCCGGTCAGTACCTCTCTTGACAACACCAGCCGTCGGTGACCCCCTCATTCTATATCTGGCAGTCTCCGATAGGGCCGTCAGCGCCGTACTATTAAAAGAAGAGGAAGGGCAGTAGCGGCCAGTGTATTATGTGAGCAAGGCAATGGTTGATGCCAAGACACGTTAGCTTCCGCTGGAAATCCTAGCCTTGGTCATGGCAGCAAGAAAACTAATGCATTACTTCCAGGGGCATAGCATTGGGGTGATAACAGATTATCCCCTCCGATTAGTACTACGGAGTGCGGAAGCATCAGGACGTGTTTCAAAATGGGCTCTTGAACTCGGCCAATATGACATTCAGTTTTTACCCAAAATCGCAATCAAGGGACAGGTGCTTGCCGACTTTGTGGCCGAATTCTGAGCGATCTTTCCGACCTTAAACCTGCCGAGGTTCTTCCAAAGGCTGAAGTTCGATCAAAGTCGAACTGGAGAATTTATGTCGGGGATATTTGGCAGCTATATTGTAATGGATCGTCTAACCAATGAATTGGTGCCGGCGCGTGGTAATCATGTCCCCGACGGCGTAGTAATAAGCGAGCCGTCAAGCTTGGCTTTGAAGCATCAAATAACAAGGCCGAGTATGAAGCCCTCTTAGCCGGTCTACGAAATGCACATATTCTTTGCGCTCGGCATTTGCTAGTGTTTTGTGACTCCAAATTGGTCATCAACCAACTAAAGGGGGAGTACGCTGCAAAAAATGACCGTATGGCGGCCTATATGAAAACGGCCAACTCCTTGCTAACGAAGTTTGACCATCCTGACGAACCAAATATCACGTGATCGAACACACATGTAGATGCCTTGGCATGCCTAGCCTCCGCCGTCAATTCTAAGCTCAAAGGACCATTGAGGTAGGTTTCATCCGGGCAGTATTGGCCCCGGAGGAAACCCACGTTAATGTCATAGAATCGCATCAAAATTTGGATGGACCCCATGGCGGATTCCTTTCTTAAAACGACTCCTAGAGGACAAAAAAGCACACAAGCTACATAATAAGGCCCTTCGATACTATCTGGATCCATGAGGAGGGCTTTATAAAAAGTCCCTCTCGGTCCCTATTTGGAGTCGTACACGAATAAAGTGGAGGAGCTTCTCTTGAGATACATGAGGCGGGTTGTGGTGCCCACTCTGGCGGACGCTCTCGCCCATCGAGCTATAACACGGGTATTATTGGCCGACAATGAGGCAGCCTTGAAAATTATGTTAAAAGATGCGAACAATGCCAAAAGTTCTCCCCACTAACCCATTTGCCCGCCGAAGAGTTGAACTCTATCACCAGTCCCTGGCCGTTTGCCCAATGGGGCCTCGATATTGTAGGGCCGTTGCCAAGGGCCCCAGGAAACAAGCGATTCCTAATCGTAGCAACAAATTACTTTACAAAATGGGTCGAAGCGGAGGCTCTAATGCACATACGAGATGCCGACATAAAGCGATTTGTATGGAGAAACATCATTACGCGATTCGGCATTCCAAGAGCTCTCATCTCAGACAATGGTACCCAGTTTGATTGTGGCGTGTACCGAGAACTGTGCAGCAAATACGGTATCGTGCCTTACTTCTCTACGCCCGCATACCCCCAGAGTAACGGTTAGGCCGAAGCCTCTAACAAAACCATCTTAGACGGCATCAAAAAGAGGCTGGAAAAAGCTAAAGGCAAATGGGTCGAAGAATTGCCAAGTGTATTGTGGGCGCACCGCACAACGCCGAGGAGGTCCACCGGAGAAACGCCGTTCGCTCTATGCTTGGAACCGGGCAATCTTACCTGAAATTAGCCTCCAGACTTTGAAATCACAAGCCTTTGACACGGGCGAAATGACATGATGCTGCATACGGACTGGATCTGTCGAGGAACGAAGAGACCGCACCCTGGCCTCCATGGCACGGTATCAGCGGCAGCTCGCTAAGTCGTACAATCAATGAGTTCTGCTACGTCGTTACACTCCAGGAGAGCTGGTCCTAAAGAAAGTACTTCCAGCCGACTGGAGACCGGCCGACAGAAAGCTAGGCCCGAATTGGGACGGTCCCTATCAAATAGACTCCATTGCAGGAACAGGGGCACATCGCCTCTCGGACATGTTAGGAAGAAGCCTGCCACGGCCTTGGAATTCAACGCATCTACAAAAATTTTACCAATGACCCGATTTGTGGGCTTGATACTTGTACATACTCGGCCGTAATGCAAAAGTTGCTCATTTTTATGCTTCAGCTCATGCTCAACCTAAGTCTCGTTTTTATGCTTCTTGATGGCCAAATAAGTCTCCGGATTCGGAGCGCCCTTCGTGGATACCACGATTGGCCAAATAAGTCTCCGGATTTAGAGCCCCTTTGGGTGCATGACACCTAAGGGCCGAATAAGTCTCCGGATTCAGAGCGCCCTTCGTGGATACCACGATTGGCCAAATAAGTCTCTGGATTCGGAGCCCCTTTGGGTGCATGACACCTAAGGGTCGAATAAGTCCCCGGATTCGGAGCGCCCTTCGTGGATACCACGATTGGCCAAATAAGTCTCCGGATTCGGAGCCCCTTTGGCTGCATGACACCTAAGGGCCGAATAAGTCTCTGGATTCGGAGCCCCTTTGGGTGCATGACACCTAAGGGCCGAATAAGTCTCCGGATTCGGAGCGCCCTTCGTGGATACCGCGATTGGCCAAATAAGTCTCCGGATTCGGAGCCCCTTTGGGTGCATGACACCTAAGGGCGAATAAGTCTCCGGATTCGGGCGCCCGCCGTGGATACGCGATTGGCCAAATAAGTCTCGGATTGAGCCCTTTGGGTGCAAGACACCTAAGGGCGAATAAGTCACGGATTCGGGCGCCGCCGTGGATACCGCGATTGGCCAAATAAGTCTCGGTTGAGCCCTTTGGGTGCCACGACACCTAAGGGCGAATAAGTCTCCGGATTGGGCGCCCTTCATGGATACGCGATTGGCCAAATAAGTCTCGGATTCGGGCCTTTGGGTGCCACGACACCTAAGGGCGAATAAGTCTCCGGATTGGGCGCCCGCCGTGGATACCACGATTGGCCAAATAAGTCTCGGACTCGGGCCCTTTGGGTGCCACGACACCTAAGGGCGAATAAGTCTCGATTGGGCGCCCCGTGGATACCACGATTGGCCAAATAAGTCTCCGGATTCGGAGCCCCTTTGGGTGCATGACACCTAAGGGCCGAATAAGTCTCCGGATTCGGAGCGGCTTTCGTGGATACCACGATTGGCCAAATAAGTCTCCGGATTCGGAGACCCTTTGGGTGCATGACACCTAAGGGCCGAATAAGTCTCCGGATTTGGAGCGCCCTTCGTGGATACCACGATTGGCCAAATAAGTCTCTGGATTTGGAGCCCTTTTGGTGCATGATACCTAAGGGCCGAATAAGTCTCCGAATTCGGAGCGCCCTTCGTGGATACCACGATTGGCCAAATAAGTCTCCGGATTCGGAGCCCCCTTTGGGTGCATGACACCTAAGGGCCGAATAAGTCTCCGGATTCGGAGCGCCCTTCGTGGATACCACGATTGGCCAAATAAGTCTCCGGATTCGGAGAACCCTTTGGGTGCATGACACCTAAGGGCCGAATAAGTCTCCGGGTTCGGAGCCCCTTTGGATGCATGACACCTAAGGGCCGAATGAGTATCCGGATTTGAAGCGCCCTTTGCAGAATCCACTAACGGCCGAATAAGTCTCCGGATTCGGAGCGCCCGTCATGGGGGTCACGACTTCAACAAATTACATGATTCTTAATTGGAGCCGATCGACGCATGTTCGAACGTTTACATTACATATCTGGTGACAATAAATTGCGATAGGGCGTTTCATTACGCACAAAACATTTCAGCATAATACAAAAGCTGACAATAAATTGCGATGGGACGTCTATTTATTAAAAAGATACTAAACATTTGATAAAGGAATTCTATTTATTTAACATTGTAGTCCACTAAGTCGGCATCTTCGTCGTCGCTTTTCTGGACATCGAACTCAGGATACGGAAGGTAATGCCGATGATATAGGGGCGAAGTCGAATTTATACCCACGGACCCAAGAGCTTCCATGGTTTGAAGGGCCTTGATCCAGCCGTGCTTGAAACCACAATTTTCGCATCGGCAGACTTCCTTAGCTAGGTCCGCTTTGGTGTTTTTAACCCCGGCCTTCAAACCGTCCCGATATCCTTTCTCATAGCCCGAGGCCTCTCGGTTCGCCTTCTCCCCCATGCTCTTCGCCTAACTGTCCACCACCGACTCGGTCGCTCAAACACTCTTCAGCTCCCGAAGCTCACTCTCAGCCTTTTTCGCGCGAGCCTCCAGACTACGATTCCTTTCGTTGTTTCTCTCACTCTCGCGTCGCACTTCACGTAGACGCATCCCGATTTCATAAGCGCTATATAGCCCCTTTATAGCACCATGTATGCCATCCCAAAATACTTCAAAATCCCCACGACCGACCATCGATCGTTGGACCTCCGGCGGAAAAATTTGTCAAACGAACTCGACTGCCACATCTGGATCTTTAATTATTGAATCCGCCTCCGTCATTGGTCTATTCTTCACCAGAACCGCAAAACTCAACGGTCGTGGCGCCACCTCAAACTCAACTTGCGGTTGTGGGCGCGAAACTCCGTTGTCCAGGCCTTCGGGCAATCTGCTTCGACGACTAAGGGGCCCCTCTTTTTCCCGATCCATGGATGCTCTTCCTTTCGTGTGGGTAGGCCCGCTGCCACGATTCATTTTGACTGATAACCTCAACCAACGTCGGCCCCTGCGCGTTCGGATCGAGACTGAATAGAAGATAGTCAAATTGTTGACATGAACTCGCCCATTTATTTTGAGGTATATCGGCTCCCAAAGCTGGCACCAAACGTCGTAGGTTATGCCTCAGCCAGCCCGCAATTCCGAGATAATCAGCTCATTCGGTCCCTCAGGCTCGCACCCTGGCTACGGCAAGAGCAGATTAATTAATCTCATCGGCTACATTGCAAGCGTTATCGCCGGTTATCCCACGATTGCTGGGGCAAGGGCACTCATATATCTACTCGGCCATATTTTCAAATGATAACGCCGAATAAGTTATGCCTCAGCCAGCCCGCGATTCTGAGATAATCGGCTCATTCGGTCCCTCAAGCTCGCGCCCTAGCTAAGGCAAGGGCAGATTAATTAATCTCGTCGGCTATATTGCAAGCGCTATCGCCGATTATCCCACGATTGCTGGGGCAAGGGCACTCATATATCTACTCGGCCATATTTTCAAATGATAACGCCGAATAAGTTATGCCTCAGCCAGCCCACGATTCTGAGATAATCGGCTCATTCGGTTCCTTGGGCCCTACATACAGCTAAAACAAGGGCGATTCATTAGGCGATCGTCCGAGTCCGAGCTCAAAACTGCGTAATATCATTAAGTAATACCATTCTTCATTAGCAAAATTAAACACAATTCATGACATTTTATATATATTCAAAATAAATAAGCTATAAGCCCGCACAAAATTGTCTGACAAAACGATTGTAACAAGACATCAGTAACATCCTAGTACATTTGTTAAATTTGTGAAAACCTAAAAGTCAAATTGCTTATTTCGACCTTGAATCGGGTCTCGGCTCAATATCCACTGCTTATGCGACGGCATAGTCGGTGAAACTCATTGCAGCGAAGGGCTTTGTGCCAGCCATGCTTGAACCCCCTATTTTCGAACCGCGGGACCTGGTCCACATACTCGGCAAGCCCAGCATCCTTCTACCGGCGAATACTTTGGAAGCGTAGCCTTGATGTCGACGATTAAACTGCGGTGGCAACGCCTCTTTGGACAATCTCGGCCGTTGCTTTCGCGTCCGCCTTCTTTTCGGCCTCCGCTCGCGACTGATCTACAAGGCGAGCCTTTGCTACTTCGGCCTCGGCCTGAGCCGCTTCCTTGTTCGCTCTCAAAACTGCGTCTTCGGCCCTCTTCCTCTGGCCCTCCACCTGTCTTCGCAAGCGGTCCATTTGTTTGACGGCGTCAAGATGCCGATGTCCCATGTCGGCTATCCTTCCGATGGTCTGCAAAGGAAAAACCCAAAAACATAACACTAACAGTATTTGGATAAAGTGAGGAAAAGTCAAAATACGTACCAAAAGTGCCGATTGCGCGGTAAGTGTCGTCGCATTGGTGCAGTTCACTTGAAAAGCCTCCATATCGGCCGACAGCGACATGGGCGTAGCCACGGCGAATCGACCTCTGGATCTTTAAGCGTAAGCGTTAGAGAACCGGTGTGTCCTTCACCATTAGACGGATGACAAAAGGAACATCATTAGACCCTCAATCGAGGGCGCTTACCACTCGGTTCATCTAAATCGGCCTTGGTCCATGAGCGTTCCTGTCTTTTCCTCAAATTTTGGCCGTCTTCCCGTCCAAGGAAGATTCGGCATTCGATCCTCGTCTCTTCTAGGACCCCCAAGGGCGATTGAAGCAGGGGTGGATTCGAGATTCGATGGCGGGCGGCATTTGAGGCAACGCCCTCGCTCTTCGCGTGCGGATAACCTATCGCGTTCGCCTTTTAGCAAGCTTTGACAAACTCAACCCGCCATATCCCGAGTCAGCGGCGGAAGATCCTCTAAGCGTTGAAAGCGTCGGCGGAAAGATCACGGTCGATGTAAATGGAGGATCGGAGAGTCGATACCTCCTCGATTGACCTCGGATCGATCTAAGTCGTGATGTCGGCTACCTCGTTTCGCTCGAATCGGACCCTTCAAAGCCTATACGCCTTAGGTTTTGAAGTCAGACGAGAATAAAGCGATGAGTGAATCTTCACTCTTAGGAATCGATATGTTTTCCGCCGAGAAGGTTGTGTCGTTGGCTCGTAACAAAAGCGAATATGAGCCGCCCACCTGTCTCTGAAGACTTGACGGTGAAATACGAGGCGACCTTAATGTACGAAAGAACGGCGTCGTGAGTTGAAGAAAGTACCTTTCAAACCCCTTCACGCGAGGCGAAGCGGTAAGATTTCAGCGGAATAGATTTTACAATAAAAATGAACCACGACAAAAACAAGGAGATACCGGCGACTGGCTCGCCTCCGTCTAGGAATAGGGTCCAGCGATCCTCCCCGCCAAATTCGGTTGGCACGGACAACGACCATAACATCATCAACTCGTTTCCCAGAGTTGGAAAGCATAGTGATTAGTTGATGGTCTGTATCCTTGGCTCTGGGGGCATAACGCCCTTGCCGGCGGAGGACAGCCAAGGCATAGCGATGGATGGCGAATGTAAGATTAATTCAAAGGCGACGATTAGTAACGATCCCCATTATAATTCTAAAAATTCACGTTAGGCGAGAAGGATTAAATCCCAATGGCGAAACTGACCCTCAAAAATGGGTGTAAAGGGAAGCGGACTCCACCCTCTGCAATTGACAAAAGAGGAAAGACGATTGTGGTCTCGTCCTCCCTCTCCATATCAAGGGTGCCGTCTGCCAAAAGGGACAGACGGACATCATCAGGAATAGAGAAATGGCGTCTAAAAGCAGCAATTCGATTTGATGAGAGGAGGTCTTTCAAATGCTTCGCCATACTACGCAATTAGCACGAATCGTAAAAAATAAAATCGGAATAGATCTCAAAGCAAAGAAGTGGAAAATTTCACGGAAGATGAAGATTTTGAAGAGGACAAAATTGTAAGAACGATCAAGGGCCAACCAGCGTAGGTATCACGGAATGTGAATCTGAAGGGATACCAATCTTTGAAAACGTAATGATTTGACGTATACGAAGAGGCGGGAAGTCGGTACGACAACCAAAAGGAGGGCGTACTTAGACATATGCTTCGAGGGCTTGAATACCAAGATTTTGGCGGGATATTCAAAACTCGGAGCCAAGCACTCCAGCCAACAAATGTTGGGAGAATGCTTGGGGGGCAATTGTGGGAGCCGAATAAGCAGAGGAGCCAGCAGGAATGTATCCCGGAAGTCAGAGACTATTCGGGTCCGTACTAACTAATTAAGATATCGAATGTATAGAAATTGCCGAATAGATGGGAAGATATATATTGGAATAAACAACAGGATAATAAGAAAAAAGTGGGCTCTGGACCCGAGGTCCAGAAAATGAGTATAAATGCAAGAGCTTCAGATTGAGGAAGGTATGTAAAAAAAAACACTTCACTAAATTTAAAAAACAAGCTTTCTTGAGTAGAAAAACTGACTTACCCGTCGGAGTGCTAATCCCGGCACCCCCGACCAGAGTATTTGCCTTTACAGGTGACTAGCTGAGTATCAAGAGCGTCTCCCAGGATCTGAAGAGTATTTCCAAAACCACTTCCCCACACTGGCCGATTATGTTCTTAACCCTTGGGGGCGCGTTCGGGTCATGACAACTTTTGTGGTCGAAGACCACTTTTGGTGCCGGTAGACTAGTTTTCGAGGCTTTCGGCTGCGCGCTTTGCCTCCCGAACTTTTGTTTTACATCCGTTTTGGTTTGTTTTTGGTACAAACCTTATTTTTCTTGTTTGGAAGATGGTACAAGGGTGGGAGACCAGTTCTTCCCCTTGGAGACCACTTTTCTTCCAGCCAGCTAGTTTTTTAGTCGGGAAACTGGTTTTCTTGGTCTTTGGGCCACCTTTTCTGGTCGGCCACCACACCACCACCTTGGTCTCATGCTGTAGACCACCACTCCCACCTGGCCGACAAGTTTTTGCCTTGGCCGACCACTTCCACTGGTCGGCTAACAAGTAGAAGTAGCTGGCCGACCACTTCAAGTGGTCAGTGCTCCACTTCTGAAGATATTTTCTTCTGGTGACCTGACTAGAAGGCACCAGAACCATCGGCCTTAGACCCTTAGCTTCTTCAAGAAGCTTGAGCTTTTGTTCTCTATAAGAGGGAGGCTCCCCTTCCCTCCTCCAGGTTCAGTAAAAAGTTCCTTGAGCTATGCATACAATCTATATCTATACATCTTGATTTCTCTCTTGTTTTGTGCCTTAAAGTGTTATTTCTTCATACTTTAACACACAAACACACACTCAAGCACCATCCTTTTGTTGCTGAGGTGCTTAGGAGCTGGTTTTGAGGTTTTTGGTTTGGTTTAAGCTTGAAAAACTTGCTAGAGTTGCAGTTTTGAAGATGGTCTTCAAGGGTGAGCCTATAACTCCTTAAACCCTTATTTTGCCTAATCTTTTGACCATATTTGCATGCTGATTTAAGCTTAACTTTCTACTACAAAAAGTTCTATTTTTGCATGCTTAACATCTTTGTTTAAGGTCACTTTTGTGTTGGGGGTTGTCTACCCCCTCTTAGGCCTTGTTTAGCCTTACTTTTGTGCCTTCTTTTTAAGCTTTTGGGACCACTTTATTTTGACCTTCTCACCACTGAAACTCAAAGGAATTTTAGGGGTGGAAGTGATGTTTTGAGGTCCCAATAAGGAGAGGGTCATCCCCTCTCCTTGTGTCTTCAATACTTGCTTCATTTGCCTCATGTGTGAGCATGTTTGTTAAGCTTATGTTGGCCATATCTTAGCATGTATTTGGGCTTATTTTGTTGTGGCATACCACTATTTTTACTTGGTTTTTTCACTCCATGCATGCCTAATACACTTGTAGTGTAAATCTCATAAACTAGTCTTGTATGCTTCATGAGGTAGCATGTCATTCTAGCTTGTTTTGTTTCCATTTCAGCATGTTTTTGGTGATGTTTTGCAATGTCATACCTCTGTAAAGGTTTGGTTTGGTTGGCCCTTGCATGCTCCATGCACTTGTAGTGCATTTCCATGAACTAGCCTAATGTGTATCATGCTTTAACATGTCATTCTAGCATGCTTTTGGCTTAACTCTAAGAAGATTTTGTCCATGTTTCAGCATGCTCTAGCTCTGATTTATGTTATTTTGGTCATGCATACCATGCTTTGCATAGCTATAATGCATTCTAGCTTGTTAGCTTTGTGCATCAAGTCCACTAGCATGCATCACTTGGACTATTTGAATGATTTGGCATCATTTATAATGTGATTTCAGTCCATGTTTCATGGTCATGCACTTGCATTTTTACTCTTTCAATGCGTTGGAGGGTTTCCCCCTTTATGCCTTAACATGGGTCATTGCGTATGCCTTCATGCCTAAGCTTGCGAGCCATCATTTCAATGTGTTTTTGGGGTTATTTTGCCATGATGTAACTATGATTTTTGTTGGTTAAGTCATCTAATGCTTGGTCTTAATAGGTGTAGTGTAATCCACCTTATTTGCCTTGCATTCATCATGCCTTATGCCCTTCATGCTAGCTTGTTTTGGCTTCCTTCCATACATGTTTTAGTATCATTTCGACATGTTCTAGGACTGTTTTGGGTTGTCTTTGCCATATGCTTCATGATTTGTATAGCTGTAGTGCAATTAGCATTGCTAGCTTTGTGTTTTGACGACTCATGCATGCTATCCTTCAGCTATTTAGATGATTTGGCATCATTTAATACTTCATTTCAGAGCTTATAGCATGACTATGTTCCCACTTCTTTCACCCTTTGAGTGCCTCTAAGGGTTGTGCATTGTTGCCATGCTTGTGGCCTAGCATGTATGCCATCTTGTCTAGATCCCTGAGCCTCTATCTTAGCATATTTTGGTCTTTGTTTAGACCTAATTAAGCTCTGTCCATGGTTGGTTCATGCACTTGTGCCATGTACTGCATGCCCCCTTTGTAGTCCTCTTTACTAGCTTCATGCTTTAAGGACCTTTGCATGCTATGCTTGCTTCGTTTGAATGATTTGGCATCATTTCATACCTTATTTCAGTGCATTTAGTATTGTCGCACTTCCATGTTTATCACTCCTTGAGCACCCTTGAGGGTTGTGCTCTTAGGCCTACTTGATAGGCCAAGGCATGTGCATGTTTGCCTTGCCCTTTTGTGCCTTTGTTTTGGTGTTATGGCCATTGATTTGGGCATGACTAAGGTCTGTCCACTTTTGGTTTAAGTCCATTTAGCATTGTGTATGCCATGTAGTTCATCACATTGAGTATGCCATGTTGTTTGCATGTTGATTCATCGTATTGTATATGCCATGTTCTTTGCATTGTGTATGCTTATATTACATTGCATTGTATATGCATGCCATTAGCCTTGTTAGGTTGTTCATGTTGCATTGCATGTTTGCATGCTTAAGTCATTTAGCATTGTGCATGCCATGTTATGTGTTGCATTGTGTTTGGAATAGGTGTTAGTCCAAACACTCGGTCACCGACGCTCTTGATCATACATGATAGAGCTCTAGGCATTTGTGTTTATTTGTGCATTCATTTCATATTGAATTGTGCAACTTCACCTCTCGGCCATCACGCATTGAAATGCACGATTGAAGGCCCGAGAGTCGAGAACAACACTCCTTTGTGCTTATGAAATGATAAGGAGGGTGGATGTGAACACATAAATTTGTAGACACCCCATTTTTGACCGACCTTAAGACTCAGACGTCACCGATTGGCGCTTCGATGGTGTTGCATATCGTGCTCGCGTCGAGAATCGAGTCATGGCGTGAGCCCTCCACTCAAACTTCTGAACCCACTTCTGCGCCTTCCCTCGGTTTGCGAACCAGACTCGATTTTCTCTATTTCTTTTTCTGAGGGGAGGGAGAGGGCTGGTAGACCATCTCTCAGTGGCTGTGGGCTACATTTTGTGGCCGTAGGCCATTTTTCCCATTTCGAAGCCCGGTTCCAGATTTTGGGCCGTCGGGCGGTGCCTGATTCGGGGACGCCTAACCATCTCTGATTGCTTGAGTTTTTGGCATGCATCCTATTTCCTCCTTTTGAGGGACAGCGAGTCTGAAGACCCACTTCATGGTCGACACCACTTCGGTACTTAACGGCTTTGTTTGGGGCTGACTGTGTTTTGGCCCCGAGCTTCGTTTCCATCGGTTTCGTTCAATTTTGGCAGGTACCTCTGTTTTATCACCAGGAAGGTCACTGAAGGGTGGGAGGCCAGCAATTGTCTCAGCAACTAGTTATATTCCTCCGGCGCCCTCCGATGCCCGTTTTTCTCACTTCCGAGCCAATGTTGACCACCCTAGAGCTATTTTCTTCAACCCCAAATCACATATTTGTGTTGTACACACATGGGAGGACCCTAATATTATATGGCCGGCCAGTAATTCAACTTGAACCTTTTGAACCCCTCATAAAAGTGGCCTATTCTCTCTCCTGGTTCACTGTTGCCAATTTTTTACTACATGGCTGTGTTGAGCATGCATGGGAGGCCACCAATCTGTGGTGCCCGGCCACTAATTCCACTTGACCATTTTGCCCCTTGGCTGGCCGGCCATGGGGTGTGGCTGGCTGGCCACCTGTAACCCCAAAAGCTGGCCGGCCTTCCTCCTTACACCCTGTTTAGTTCAGATGTGCCCTTTGTTTCCCCCCAGATTCTCTATCCGGGGGGGATATTTTTGGAGGGAAGTTTGGAGGAACTTTCCTCCCTTTTTTCCTCCTCTTTCTCCCCCTTTTTGAGTCCATATAACCAGCCTCCAACATTAGTCCAAGGGTTACAAAAAATTCCCTAAGAGCCTTGTATACACATCTCCTCCATCTCTCTCTTCCAAGCTCAAACGCCAAGTTCCAACCCCATTTCTTCATCACCAACAAGCACCACCACCACTACTCCATTCCAGCAGCAAAGAGGGTTTTTCAGAGGCTTAGAGGCATCATTCCTTGGTCCAAAAGGCAACAAGAAGTGGGCTTCAAGGGTAAGTCCATTTTCCCCTTTTTAGCTCATTTTGGCCACATCTTTCTAGCCTATTTTATTGTTGTTTTGGGCTCCGCCCCTAACTGAAAGGGTCATTTTTTTTAGCCATTCTTCATGTTTGTTTAAGGGCTCAACCCTGTTTGAGCCCCCATTGTCTGCTTGGCTAATACCCTCTTGTATGCCATTATCTTGCATGATTTTTCTAGCGTATGTGTGATCTTTTTTGAGCACGATATAAACTGTAAGTTGGCTTATTTTGAGCCCTCTACAATATTGTAGAAGGCCTCCAACACTGTTGGGGCCTCCATGTAGCACTTACCATTATACCCCTCTTTGGCCCCCATTTTTGCATGCTTTGTTAGCCTACCTTTCTTCTGTTTTTAAGCCATGATCATAACTGAAAATGGCAATATTTTGACCCCCTGGACATATCTCATTAAGGGTCTTTGGATTTTTGGTGAATTCTTTGTATACCTCATGTTATAGCCTCTTGTTGGCCTACTTCTTGCATGGCATTTTTAGCATGTTTTTATATTGTTTTGGGGGTTGTCATCTACTTAAAAACAGAATTTTTTTAGGCCCTCTTCAGTGTTTTAGAAGGGTCTTTTGCCATTTGGGCTTTTCATTTATCACTTGCTTCATTACCTCCTTATGAATATTTTTGTATGCCATTTAGCCCTACTTGTGATTGCTTTTTGGCCATGTTTTGAACTGTAAATATACTATTTTGGGGCTTCCTTGCTTCTTCTTTTTCATGTCATATTCAAATTATGCATGTATTGTATAGCTACAAGTCATTTAGGGTGCCTAATTTACATTCGGAGAGATTCCGTGCATCGGGTCTCATTACGCCTCGTTTGGGCTGTTTGCCCTCGTTTGCCACTGATTTTGCATGTTAGCATACCATATTCCATGTCTTTGCCGTGTCTCATTAGAGTGGCATTTGATTACTGAGGTCCGTTCTCGGTTTGTGTGCCAAAGCGTGCACGCATTTCGAGTGTCTTGTTTTCATCGATGGCCTCCTGTGAGTGTGGCTGAGGCTCTCTCATGTTGGTGTAAGCCCATTATTGCATTGCGTATGCCATTTCGCCCATAGCATTGTGTATGCCCGGTTGTGTATTACCTCGTGTAGCGTGATGCCATTCCATAACATTGTGTATGTTAGGATTGTATACTAGTTGTATTTCATGTATGTCATGCATATCGCATCGTGTTCAGGATAGGAGTTACCAGACGGGAAGTAGCGTTTACGCACTCCGGTGACGGAGCGTGTCTCAATTCAGTCACCGACACTCAGTTATCCATGATGGAGTTAGGGTTTTTGTTATAGTATTCATATGCATTCATTCTATATTGAAGTGTGCAATTGGCCTCTGGCCATCATGTATCGTGAAGCGTGATTGGTGTACGAGGATCGAGGCATGCATATATATCTGTGAAAATACATTGCTATGCCTTTCACGCTCTCTGCTGCAACATATCGAGAATCTGACGGTCTTCGAGGCTTGGCGGCTTTTCAAGAAACATTGCAAGCGAGGAGCCCCTAATCTAGGCATCAGAAAAGTGCGGATTAGCAAAGCACCAAACATGTAATTATCTCCATCCGGGAGGCGAATCATAAGCGATCCCGGCTTGCATACGCGTTTATTTTCTTAGTTAATTTGTTGTTAATTAATAGAGAGATTTGTGTATTATTTGACCGAGTATTTTGGGTACATACTATTCTTTTATTCCCGGATCAGTATATTATTTTATTCTAACCTTTCTAGCGAGGGTAATGTTGTAATAAGTGTGGGTGAGTGTGATGTATGTCTTCCAACCCCACGTCTTTCTTCCTTTTATTTACACACTTATGATGGTTAGATTAGGGCATATTTCAATTAGCATACAATATGACAAAGATATGTTCAAAATTCATCTATCTGCTTTTACACGCACCGCACTACCGGGCCTCATGCATCATACAACGCTGCATTTGTATTTCAATTCCACATTGAATACGTGTTAGTTGTAGCATTCCATATGCCATGTTTAGAATAGTCGAGCCTGCTATAGTTGCATCTTTGCATGTGTTGCATTAGGCATTTCTGTATGCTTAGGAACCATGCATGGATTTCTAATGAGCTTGTTTTTGTTTGGAGTACTCGGTGAGTTTATGTTTTAGCATCCGCGCATGCGATGTGGTGGATGCCATGAATAGCATGCTTACCATGAGGCTATGTGCTTATGTGATATAAGCACTTAAATGCCCGGTGGAGGTTGGATTACTTGGAGTGGGAGCAATTCATCAATTGTTTGTTATGCCCACTAGATAGTGGCAAAATCATATTTTCTAAGCCCACCCGAGGGTGGCAAATCCATCACCTTAGCCTATCTGCGGTAGCACCATCAAACCATTTTCAAACAAACAAACATGAAGGTTTTCTGTTCCAATTAAAAGCACTTCGGTCTATACTTGTTTGTCGCGAGCATCACATAGTAAACCTAGGCTAATAAGGAATAAGAACGCACAATGTTTTTAAAAATAGATATCATAGTTAGTAGAGGCGGTCTTTGATCGGCTAAGCGGGGTGCTCACGGTGACCTTCCCAATCGCACTCCAAGTTCTAGCCAGAGGCAACTTTGGTGATGATTTTACACGCGGCCTTTGGCACCGAGTCGGGGTTTCTAAATTTCCATTAAAACATTTAGGTGGCGACTCAGTATCCGCAAAGCGATCCATGTTTGGCATAATCTTTTCAAAAAATCATTAAAATCGATTTGCCGGATTTGGACTCTTTGGTTCAAGATTAAGAACCTGTGACATTTGAGTCCTTAACGCTGTAGTGACCCTAATATGAGCAGGGAACGGGACCAAACCTCTGGGGCGATTCGGGGGCGTCCTAATCTTACCAAATACATTGTCATCCCCTTTCTTGCTCTCCGCTAAACGAAATTGAAGAAATGCGGACAACAATACAGTGGCTTGAAACCACGACTAGAAAAACTAATTTGGCGACCACACCTTCAGATTTGCAACAACAAAAAG